>JASUAD010000008.1:34678750-35307708 GCA_037013555.1 Sextonia rubra
CTCTGACTTCCTTGTCATTTCCTTCAGATGAGCAAAGAGAGAGAGAGAGAATGCTAGATACTGATATTCCCAAAGCGGAGAATCAGAAGAACAAGATGGGCGAGAGCGAGAGATTCCAGCTCGGGACCATTGGAGCGCTGACTCTGTCGGTGGTCTCGTCCGTATCGATCGTGATCTGCAACAAGGCGCTCATCACCACTCTAGGGTTCTCATTTGGTAATTTCACTCGCGCCAGTTTTTCTTTCGTTCTTTGATAAGCAATGCCTTATGAAGGAGCTCTGATTGAAACACTCTTTTACCTGATATCATTCTGAAAGATCAATGCAACATCTGCTTTGCTGTGATTCCCTTGGGAATTCAATGCAATGTTGCCTTGTGATAATCAAATTGCTCTTTATTAGATGATATTTTAAGTTTTGACTGTTTTGATCTGGAAGGGATTGGGGTAACCATTTGTGTTAAGGGTACAATTCAAAGATATAGAGCCAGATTAGTAGCAAAAAGGGTTCATGTAGGCTTACAGTTTTGAAAGCTTTTCTCCAATTGTTGAACTAATTTTTGTGTGGGGGTTCATTCTACTAATGTGAATATTTCTTGATGTTATATCATTTGGATAGGAAGTTATTCAAGAAGAGGGGAAGATTCCACTTGCTACTTTTAATATGGAAACTTTGATAGGCAATAGGATGGAGTTGGTTGATCCACTGAAAAGAAGACGGGTTAGTATGGCCTACCTATATGGAACAAAGTGTAAAGGGGATGAAGCTAATGAGGCCGCCGATGGCTACAAACTCTTCTATGCCCAAAAATAATAATACTAGAAATGGTCTAGGTATAGCAATCGATGAGGATTTGAGAGAAATGGTTGTGGGGGTAAAGAGGTTGAATGATGTACCCGTAGGCTGCAACAGTTTAATTAGTTTTAGAGGAAGATATAATACATATCATTAGTGCCCTTGCTACCCACGCAGGATTAAATGAAAGTGTTGAGTGACAATTTTTGGAGGAGATGAAGGCTTAATACTGAAGAAGTATGGACACAGACATGAGACACAGATACGATACGACACGGATACG
Source organism: Sextonia rubra (assembly GCA_037013555.1). NCBI lineage: Eukaryota > Viridiplantae > Streptophyta > Magnoliopsida > Laurales > Lauraceae > Sextonia > Sextonia rubra. The sequence continues at coordinate 34,679,828 of JASUAD010000008.1, forward strand.
CCGACACGGTATATCTCAAAAAAGTAGGACACGGACACATCGGGGGACAAATTAATAATATATATTTATATATATAATCATATACAAAAAAATAATATCATTTTAACTTTTTAATCAATTTATCAATAAAAAATAAAAATTCAAGTACCAACTAACAAACATATCAAATTATTAAACATCAATATAGCACTAAAACATAATTCATAATCATTAAACATGAAATATCCGTAGTTTTATAAAATCCATATAAAGAAAAGAGAGGATTGTCTCTTTCCCCTCTCTAAAAACAAAACGAAAAAAAAAAAAAGAAGCCAATCTCAAGGCCTATTCTTTCGTAAAAGATTTATGTGTTTTTTGCTTGTGATACGATTAATATTAACAATCATACATTTTTCCATGGTATAAAATTGTCATATATCAAGTTTACAAGTTTTAGTAACTACATGTTAACAAGTATCCAAGAAATATTAGCCACATGTTTATTTTTTAGTTCTAGACATGGGCTACGAATTGTGGGACACGTCGCAAAAAGAGTATCGGACAAGTGTCCAAAATTAAAATTTTTAATTCTTAATTATGGACATAGCTAAAATAGTGTTGGACATGTGTCCGAAAGTGTCCGAGGAGTGTCGGTGTCCAACACATATCTGACACGGATACGTTACTTTCTTAGAAGTATCCGTGCTTCTTAACTTAATACAAGGAGTTCCAACTACTGAAAAGATTTTTCTAGGAGAATAAAACTAGATTCCTTTCTTGAAATAATGAAAGAATGATCCTCCCAATGGGGGACTTTAAATATATGAAATGGGGTGAGATGTTCCCTTTTATAGTTGGTTTCTAATCCTAAATATTTTCTAATTAAAGTGAAACTAATTCTCCTGGAGCTTTGTTTAAAACAATCCAAATCAAACTAGATTCCTAATTAAAGGCTTCTAAAATCTAGATAAATCGAGATTCCCACTATTAATGACAATCCTATTGGGCTTGCGAACTGAAACCAACAGGCTTGGATGGATCATGGTTCCAGCTTGCATCAACTAGCTTATAAAGACTATAAGGTTATTCTTGAAGAGAATTTGACCTCACAACATAGGATAGTAACTTTGGATGTTTGCATTAGGAGTAGAAAGAGAGGGATAGTAAATACGAGGTGCCTTAAAACAAGGTGGGGAATTTGAACGAGAAAGAGGAACAACATTTAGGGGTGTGTTTGTGCCTGCCTGATGCCGTGGAAATAAGAGTGAAAAGTTGCCTGATTTTTTGGCGCTTCCTCGTACGGCTGTTTGGTACAAGTAAACAATGCAATTCCACTCACTTTATTACTTATTTTTGCGCACAGAGGGGACCTAGGCTTTCGATGTTTGGGGCAGGATTTGTATTGTCATGGACTAGGGAATGGTGCAAACGGTGCAGATAATGACCCAGGCCCACTATCCACATGAAATTGTCTGTTTTGACTGAAGTTTCACGGTTTTAAAATGCGTCATATGGAGTTAAGGTCAGGTCACATATATACACTGGATTAAGACTTGGATGTTTCTGATGCGGTACTTATGCACTATTGCAAACCCAATCCTTAAGAGTTACCTCGCACTCTCTCTCAGTGTATGCTCGCTGGACCCAGCACCCTTTCGCAAGGGATCCATAGGCGTAACATACTCCCCCATTGGAAAATTGAGCTATCTTTGGCTTTGATACCATTCTTATAACGACCTGGGCCCACTATCCACATGATATTGTCCGTTTTGACTAAGGTCTTACAGCTTTTAAATTCATCATACGAAGCTAAGGCTAGGTCACACATGCATACCCAGGCTCAAGACTTATGATATTTCATATGTAGATCTTATGTGTCACTGCAAATCTACCCCTGCCCTTCTTGGCAAATGCTTACTAAGCTCAACACCCTTTGACGAGGGAGCCACAAGCATGACAGTGCACAAACACACCATTACGTATCAAGTGAATGGAGGGGAGAAATGGATTTTGGAAGAGGAAACTATGGTGATATGGAATCTAATGGTTGGCTATATTAGAATGGTTACAAAAGATGTTTTTGGAGAGTTGAAAGCGAAAAAACACTTTCACAAAAAGAAAATCCTAGTGATGGAATGTAGAGATTTAAGAAGTTGTTTGAGAGAAAATATGTTGCTACAATGTTTGGCAAAGGACTAGAAATATATAAGAAGATAGAAAGAAGTAAAGAAAGTAGTAACTTACTCATGCAAAGTCAAAAGCTAATGATAACCTATATAATGAGTTGGGAATAAAATAATGAGAGATATTTTTAAGCTTGCAAAAATAATAAAAGGAAAAGTAGGGACTTAATTCATGTTAGATGTATTAAAAGTGTTGAAAAAAATGTTTTAGTGAAGGACAATGATATTAAGAAAGGTTGAGAGAAAATTTTAACAAACTTTTTAAATTAAGATCCTATAGGAGACTCTTTAGTACGACATACCTTTTGTCAAAGAATTAGGATAGTAGACATAACAAATGTTGGCAAGAATGAAGCCAAGTAACTGTATTGGGCTACTGGGTCAAATGACATTTTGATAGAGGCTTGAGAATTCTTAGGAGAAATTGGATACGTTTGGTTAAGTAGGCTCTTCAACAAGATATTAAGGATGAAAATAGCAGATGGATGGAGAAATGTTGTATGCTTACATATAAGAACAAGGGAGATATATATCATCATCATCATCATCATCAAAGCCTTATCCCAACCATGTTGGGGTAGGCTACATGAATTCTGTTTTTTCATTCCATTATATTTTGAGCCAAATCCTTCGATAAGTTAAACTTTTTCAAATTTGAATCAGTGATCTCCATCAATATTTTTTTCGGCCTACCCTTACTTGTTATAGGCCATTCACCTGTATAGCCAAACCTTTTCTCATTGGTGCCATAACCATCCTACGCTCAATATGCCCAAACCATCTTAAACGGGTTTCTTTAATTTTATCCTCTATTGGTGTTACCTATAAATGCTCTCGAAAGCGCTCATTTCTAATTTTATCTTTCCTAATTTTACCACACATTTACCTAAGCATTCTCATTTCCGCTACATCCATCTTATGAATGTGTGTCTTCTTAATTGACCAACATTCTGCTCCATATGTCATAGCCAGTCTAACCACTGTCCTGTAAAATTTGCCCTTCAATTTCGATGGCATTCGTCTGTCACAAAGCACTCCAGAAGTTAGTCTCCACTTCAGCCATCCAGCTTTTATCCTATGCTCCACATTTTTGTCAATCTCCTTATCCTTGCTAATCATCGAGCTTAGGTACCGAAAAGAATCTCTACGTGGTATCTAATGGATTTCAATTTTGACAGTGGTTTTAATACTTTGTATATGTCTACTGAAGTTGCAATCTATATATTCTGTTTTTGTACGACTTATTTTAAAGCCTCTAGATTCTAATGCCTCCCGTCATCTCTCAAGTTTTGCATTTACACCATCTTTTGATTCATCCACCAATACTATATCATCTGTAAACAACATACACTATGGTACTTCTTCTTGAATATGCACAGTTATCTCCTCCAACAAAAGAGATATACAAAGTTGCATAAATTATTGTGGGATTAAACTTGTAAGTCACACTATGAAACTGTGAAAAAATAATGGAGCAAAAACTTCGATAAGTGACACATATATCTGAAAATCAATTTGATATCGTATCAGGGAGGTCAACTACGAAAAATATCTTCCCAGTTCGGCAATTAATAAAAAATACTAAATGAAGAGGAACAATTTTCCCATGATTTTTATTCTAGAAAGCAAATGATACAGCACCTAGAAATTTGACTTGGTGGGTTTTAGATAAAAAGAATGTCCTAAGAGGTTATATTGACATCATTGAAAACATAGATAAGGAAACGGTAATAAGTGTGGGGACTACTGGTGGAGAGACATGTGAGTTTCCGTTGACCATAGGTGATTTAGGCTAGACCATGGATTAGCCAATCCATTGGGCCCAGCCCATAGGCGTAATAGGGCATCCATTTAATTAGGGATCTTATTTTGAGATTTGATTTATTTTGAAGTATTTAAACTTAGGTTTTTTATTTTGGATTGTTAAGTAAGCTTAGTGATTTAGTTTCCTTTATTTTTTAGGAAAGTATTGGTGAAGGAATCTCATAAAATTACTTCATCTGTGTTTGAATAGTAAAAAATTACTTGATTTGAGCTGAAGTAATCAATGAAACATACCACGAAAACAGTGAGAAAGTTATTGTGTAAAGTCGTCTGTCTTGGTTGAGTTCAGCCACTAAAATAAATCACCAAATCCTTGTTTTCTTTGATTAACACCAAAAACCTCATCAACTGATAATATTTGGAAGAACATCAGTCACAGATTAGCAAATCAGACCAGATTTATGAAAAATAAAAAAAAAATCTTGAGAAATTGATTTGCGAAAATTCTTGAGATGAAACTGTTATGTGATTTTCGACTCCCAGTCCTAGGGTGTGGATGTAGTAAAAAAGGATCTGAAAAAGTGTGACTTATAAGGGGATTTGACAGAAGATAGATCAGAATGGAAAAATATAATTCATGTTGCCAACCCCAACATAGTTGGGACATAGATTTGATGATGATGGTGATGATTTTTCTAATTTATAAAAAGCCTTCTCAAACTTCTCATGATTACAGACCAGTCCACAGTACCCAATAGTTACAAAGAGGTCTTCACTACCGCTTTTCACAATTACCATTTCACTTTCTAGTATACTCATTTCATGCATTGGCTATGTATCATACCTCTGATACCCAGATATCTGAAAATAGCCACCATACCGTGTCAGATCGTAACCGATACTTATTTTTTGTGTAAAACTGTCTTTCTACCATATCCATGGTTTGTACTAGCCATATCCATGTTGTGTCTAGGCATCTTAGTATCACACCAGCCAGTCGTCCTACTTAAAAGAACCTAGCTTTATTACCATTTCACTGATAAATTTTTTTGTTACTGATTAAAAAAATGCTTTATCTATGGTATAAATCAGCTCTCAAGTTCATCATTGTACATCCTGTCTGCTTTGCAGCCACAACTTTGACAAGCTGGCATCTTTTGGTGACTTTCTGTTCACTTCATGTGGCATTGTGGATGAAGTTATTTGAACACAAACCTTTTGATGCAAGAACTGTAATGGGCTTTGGCGTGCTAAATGGAGTCTCTATTGGACTTCTGAACCTTAGTCTGGGCTTTAATTCTGTTGGTTTCTACCAGGTACCACTTTTCCTGATACAGTCAAAAGCCATTTGTGCTGATTATAAATGTTCTATGATTTTATGAACGATCTTGATTTTTAATCTATTCTTAGCTTCTTTAGATATAATTATTGAGGTGGAACCATAGTCATGTTGCACTGATACTTTTATTCATTTCGTCATTCTTTATCTTATGCCAGACCTAGTGTGAATCTTTTATAGAGTGCACGATAGTTCAGTCTAGCATATATGAGCTGCATATCATCATTTTAAGGTATACTGGGTTAAAGTTATGGATGCGTCAACTGTTACCAGATCCCTTTTTGTCCTACTGAAGTCAGTGTTACTTCTTTCTTAATGATTACATATGAATGTTGTGTTCCTTCTACTCGGCATAGGAGTATTAAATAATTTTCAGGGGATGCATGGGATTTTTTTCTGCCTGAGATATTGGCCTCTTACAAAAATTTGGGCTATCTTCATGACATATAAATTTCGTTCTATGAATGACTGTGACTGCTTATCATGGAAGAGGGTAAGCTCAATAATTTAGGTAGACTTGTATTCTCACAAATTTGTGTTGAATTTTCATTTAATTGGTACTACCTGAAAGTATCCGACAGTGACAGTAATTATTTTTCTTAATTAAGTTATAGTTTGGTCATGGATTTTCTCTCTTGTTAGATTACCTGAAATCTCCTTGTTTTGACTAAAAGAAGTTAAGAAGTTAAGATGCTGACATTTTGGCTTCATCACTTTTGCGTCGCAGATGACAAAGCTTGCAATCATCCCTTGCACTGTTCTTTTGGAGACCCTTTTCTTCAGGAAAAAATTCAGGTTGGTCTGGGCATTTTGTATAAATAATAAAGGTGATGTGGCTGTGTGCAGAATAGTGGATCCTTTTTTAACAGACTTTCAATCACAACGCTGTTTTCAATGTTTTTAGCTTATGTATCTGTTAATTTCTAGCATACTTTTTTGTTTTTATCTTTTTCATTTTCCAAACTGGTCTCCAAGAAGATTTTAAGTACTCAATTCCTTGTTGGAAAAATGAAGTGCCCTCTGGAATGAATGGAGGCCGTGGACCATTTAGTCTTAATGGCCTCGTAGTTTTGAAACGTAACATGCAACATATCGGAAGACATTAATGGGAACTACAGTTGCGCTCACACATATTTGATTGTAGTTGAATCGATTCCAACCTAGTGGCAAGACCATTATTTTTGTACTAATGTGTATGCCATTGTTTAGCTTTCAACTTCCTTTTTTGTGATATTTTTCGTGTTGGTTTGTTTTGTCTACTTGTGATATTGTTGGGCTAACATTTTCTTTCTACTGTTTGCAGTAGGAGTATCCAGTTCTCACTCACTATACTTCTTGTGGGTGTTGGAATTGCAACTGTGACTGATCTTCAGCTCAATTTTATTGGTTCTGTATTATCTCTGCTTGCTATTGTTACAACTTGTATTGCTCAAATTGTATCCTTTCTGAAAGCAATTGAATTCATGTGTGATTCTATTCAAATTGGCTTAGATTTTGAGAAATTATTGAATTTTGAACCGTGTGTGGGACATTGTCTGAGGTGCCATCTTTGTACATGAGGGGCTCGTGATGGCATGCACTACATGGAGTTGATCTGATGGTCCTCTCACAGTCAGTAGCTGTTGGAATGATCTTTAAGCGAATATAGCAATTCTTCTTTAACTGGATGCATATTATTGCTCTTAAAGTATTGGAAGAAATAGATATCCATAATTATGTAGCATTTCTGAGGGCAAGAATGACTGTTACTATATGATAAATAGGAAATTTCAAGAAACTCTAATACAATAATGAGCTATGAGAATTGTGATTAAAGCACTACTTTTTTTATTTGTTTGTTTCTAATATTACATCTTGAGGATATTTGTATGGTTTCCCTTATTGCTGACAGCTGGTGTCATGATAGGGTGATTCAGAAATTCATAGGCAGGTGCTAGGTTCCATTGGATGGCCTGTGGGGAAACTCTAATTGATGAGGGATCTCAGCATCCATACCATGGTCTGCATTTCATTTTTCCTTGCATTTGACACCAGACAGCAATAGCCATTGAAAATTTATTCCAAGGTGGACCTTATGGATAATGGTTAGAGGCTTTGATGGTATTGCTTCCAGGAAGAATTCTTGCTAGCATTCTTCATTATATTCCTAGCATTTTGTTAGTTCTCATGATTTCTCGACCTAACTATGATGAGCATACAATTAGGCAAAGAATGCCCCTTCCCCACTATCCATGAAAGATAGATGAGGCTTTGATGATGTTGATGGCTGATATGCGCATGTTTAGAACACATTGTTTGAAATATACATGCAAATATGATGATGCATTGTTCCTTTCCCATTTATATATCTATTCAGTTGCATTAGAAAGAGATTGAGCTTTGGGGAATGTCTTTGTTCAAATCTTAATCAATTATCAGATGACAAACACTATCCAGAAGAAGTTTAAGGTCTCTTCAACCCAGCTCTTGTATCAATCTTGTCCCTATCAATCAATGACCCTGTTCATTACAGGTCCATTTCTCGACTGGCTTTTGACAAATCAAAATGTATTTGCTTTCAAATATACTCCTCAAGTGCTGGTAAGAATCGATTGGACGTAATTTCTTTCTTTTATTACTATTATTATTATTATTATTTTCATCTGTAAGAATTTCAAGAATATTTCACAAGTATTTATTTCTGATTTGTTAATATATTTATAATTATCAAATGTATGTTATCCTCATTGCAGGTATTTATTGTGCTGTCTTGCCTGATTTCTGTTTCCGTCAACTTCAGTACATTTCTTGTAATTGGGAAAACATCACCTGTCACATATCAGGTCCTGGGGCATCTTAAAACATGTCTTGTTTTGGCTTTCGGATATGTTTTACTCCATGACCCATTTAGCTGGCGAAACATTTTTGGTATCCTGATTGCTTTAGTTGGAATGATCCTTTATTCTTACTGTTGCTCACTGGAGAGCCAACAAAAAGCAAGCGAAGTATCTGCACAATTGTTCCAGGTACCATGACACATTGCTTTTACTTTTACATTTCTTTTTTTAGGGAGAGCATTGCTTTTATATATATATATATATATGGGAAACTCTAAAAAATGCCCACTTCAAAAATGCCCGTTTTTATGCCCCTCTTTTTTTTTGTCATGGGGCCCAAATGGAGTGAATTTACTCTTCACCAACACCCCACCCCACCACCCCCACCCCAACAAAAAAACCCCTCCCATGGTCACAAGTACGAATTTGATACTCATCCCACTTTTCCTCAATATTGAATTGACATCATAATTAAATGATGTCTCTAAACCATTAAATTTTAGGGCTATAGATAAAAGGTTAGGATGATCTTTTGGACTCAAGATTTTACATATAGGCAGGCCTCATATAGATCTTTCCATCCAATAGACTTCCATGATCATCATGCTTCTCAGTGGACCCAACTAGGATGGGCATTTTCTCCTAAAAAATGCCTGGGCGCTATGTAGCTCACCCCTATATATGTATGTTTATAACTTACTCATATTCCAGCTTTTGTACCATCAAGTATATCATTAGATTATCAAATGTTATATTAGTTATGTTTATTGATCTTTGCACAGTGGCGGAGCCACATTGAGCTAAGTCTCAATGTATTCCTCTCCTTTTAATATCAGAGTAGAATATGTAAGATCTCAAAGAGGTATTTTTGGTCTTATCCATTTGCCCCCTCTCAACTTTTTTTTTTTAATTTTTGTCCCTCATCAATATTTTTTTCCCTTTTGGTAAATGATGAAACTTTCGACTATTAAGGGCAATTATGTAAGAAGATAACTCATCAAACCACTTTTCTCTCTTTGGCCAAACCTCCCAATTATGTTTCCTCTTACTTACTTTATCATCTCTTTATACAAGACAAATCCAAGTAATTCTCTCTGACTATCTCTTCTTTTCATATTCCTTGATTTTTATTTTTTTTTTCTAGTGAACCTATAATCCAAAGCCTCTCAAGTTTGACACTCATAATTTGCACATTTTGATTATTCATCTATTTAAATTGTCATCAGATTTTGAATTTTAAAATTTTAATTTAAAATCTGTATTAAATTAAATTCACCTTAGGCTTAATTCTTAAGCAAGAAATTCCATATGGCTATAACTAAATGTGCTTAAAGGTTCTTTACAGTAATTATATATGCAAAGGTTTCATCATCCTTAGTATTTTTGTCTAAATAGCAAAGGATTTGAGCTCTAAATAGTGGGCCAAAGATCAAGAATTTTTCTCATCAAGATCACTCCCATAATATGGGGTTCTAGAAAATAAATTAATTTAATTTTTTTGTAACTATAATCACTTGTTTACAAGTAAATATGCTAAAATTATGTAATTTCTAATTCTTCTCTAGTCTTCTAGATCCATTACTGAATGTTGTTAGATGTGGGGAGCAATACAATTTATCATTTTGTTATCATCTTTGAGAAGCAACCTAATAACTATTTATTAGTTAAATTGGATTGAACAGATGATATTATGTTAACATGTTTTCTGAATTTCTTTTTTGAATTTTTTGTAATGAGATTTTTTTGCCGCTACTAAAAGAAAATCCTTGCTCCGCCACTGCCTTCGCATTATGATTGTTTATAAAGTGTGCTTCAGAATTTTTGTTGGATTGGATTTTTTTTATTCCATTCGCAATTCAATGATTTTTCAACACTTGATGAATTACTATTATTAACATGTCTGATGAAATTTATGATCTTTGTTATCAACCACAGAGTATTTTAGAAGAAGGAAGAATATGGAGAACATCTGTGTATCCCCTTTGAGGGTCTACACTTGTATTTATGTAACCGTGTGTGCCAATTTTAGGCATAGCAACCAGTCCAGTTTACATCTGCATACGTAGAGAGCTAGAGGGATAAGGTGGAAGGGTAGAAGAAACCCTGTTCAACATTGCCTGTGAGATATCGAAGTATGCGTAGTACCATTGCAAGATGTGGTTTGTGAGAATTACTCACAAATTGACTGTCTGTCTGTATGGCATGAGAGATACCTGCTCGAGTCATCGTCAAATTGATGTTGGTGAATCAGCCAAACGTCAATTTTTCAACAAAGAATTGATGTTTGACACATGGAAGAGCTTAGGTGAAGACATTAGCTACTTGAAGATCAGTAGTCCCCTGAGGAAGAGTAATGATCAACAATTCCAAGAACCCATCCTCTTCAAATAGGAAATTGTCATGGTGGCTTATATTGAGCAACTTCTTAAATTTTTTTGTCCTTTCCATTGGTATTATTTTCAACTCTTTGTTGGTGTGGATTGACTTTCTCTTTTCTTTAATTTTCTTCCCCAACTTAAGTACCTATGTCAATCTTGTGCCGTCTAGCAGAATGGGCTGCATCATTTTGGTATGACAGCCGAAGGATCACTATCAAAGTTTTCCTTTTTCCTTAGTTAAAAACAGAGATTGCTGTGGGGATATGCCATAGTATAGGAGGCTCACAAGTCGGTTTTGGTGATGAACCTATTGATCTAGGCTTAGTGAGTCATGGATCGTACTTAATGCATACTCGGGCTCAATGATGGTCCTGGGCAAAGCATCATATAATTTGTACCCAATCTTTTACACAGTATGCATGACAAGATTTAGATGAGTTGACTGCTTAAATTGCTGGTCCTTTATTGAACAGGGTGCCCAAAAAAAGTTGCTGATGCCTTTACCCATGAGTCCGATCTTATAGTCCCATATTATGTACTTGTGTTTACTAATCTTCTATCTTTAAAATCTTTGTAGGCAAAGGAAAGTGAATCTGATGCTCTATTAAGTGCTGAAAATGGAACTGTCATGGTTACGGATGGTGTTGTGCCGAAAGCACCAGTGTGGAGCTCAAACAAAGATCTCCAAGCATGAAATGTTCTCTTCGCTTAGCATTTGAGGACACGGCAAAAAGTTTCAGCTGGTGAAACTGCCTGGACTACAAAGATGCTGGCAACAAAAATGTCTGTATGGATAACTTGTACAAATGATGGAGCATTTATTTATCAGAGACGAAAGAAACTCGTAAGAAAATAATTTAAGAGTTGAAAGAAATGTATTTGTTTATTTGTAGTTTAAAGTTTAGAATATCATTTGACTGAACATTGGTAACACATAATTATGATTGATTTTAAGTCAGCTGTTCTTGACTGTTGAACAGATGTTTGTCTAATCTTCTTATTCGATAGAAATTTCTTTTTGTCATTGGCTAATTGGTTCCATTTTCTGACTCTGACAAAGGGTATGAAGTCTTGAGCTTTGTATAATTGAAAGAGCAGGGGGTCTCGTTTGCGAGCCGCAACTATCCCTACAATTATGAGGTGCAGTGCATATGGATGTCATACTACAAAGTACAAACCATATTGTCTACTTAATATGATCTATGCATGGGGAATAGAAATATGACTGCATTCTCTCGAGTTCAAGGAATCTTTCTATGTATGATAACGAAATCTCATTAGATTCTTGCAAAATTGTACTTGAAAATAAAGTCGCTGTAACTTTGTAAATTGTATGTGCTAAAGTTGAGCCATTGCAGTATTATTCATGCTGTTTTAGGAAGGGCGTTGCTATATATATGTACACCAACTTTCTCTCTTCCTACACATCCCCAAAAAAAAAATAATAAAAACAAAAACTTTTCAAAATGCCCTCACCTTCTCTCCTTACACACCTTGTCCCTCCCTCTTCTCTCGTCCCCTTCCCCACTTCCCCTTCTGGCCAGCGACGAGCACCGGCCGGCGAAAGGGCTCTCCCTCTCCCTCTCCCTCCCCTCCCTCCTCCTCTTCCTTTTTCTATTCACTCTTTCTTTCCCTCTCCCTCCCTCTTTCCTCCGTTCCCCCTTTCTCCCTATCCCCGCTGCGAGGAGACCAAGATCTCCCTACAGCAGGGAGATCACATCTCCCCACGGCGGAGATCGTGTCTCCCACAGCAGAGAGTCTAGGATCTCCCTGTAGTGGGGAGGTGTCAGTCTCCCTGCTGCAGGGAGGCCGGATGCGGGGATGGGGAGAAAGGGGGAAGGGAGGAAAGAGGGAGAGAGAGGAAAAGATAGAGATCAGAGGAAGGGAGAGGAAGAAGAAGAGGAGGGAAGGGAGGGAGAGCCCCTCCACCTAGCCGGACGGGGAGGGGGGGGGGGGGGGGGGTGGCATTTTAGGAAGTTTTGATTTTTTTTTTTTTTTTTTAACTTTGCTATGTTGGAAGAGAGAAAGTTGATGTACATATAGCAGCTCCCTTTAACTACTGCTACTGGTATACTTAAAGATACGTGTGTGATGCGTCACCTAAATCTAAAACCCTTTCTCCTGATTCTAGAAACAGGTTTCAGATCATACCTACTTTTAGGTTGGTTTGTGCAATACCTGCATTTCCTTCTATGTTGGGAACACTGGCGAACCCAACTAGAGTCAAACCTGAAAATTTTCAAAAACTCCCTCTATAATTTTAGAAATTTAATGATTTTTTAATTTGTCCTCATATTGTTTTTACATTGAGCTCTCCAAGAAAAATTTCCTGAGTCACCACTGGTTGGGAAGGTCAAGGGGCTCACGGTTCCTCTCTTTCGAAGAAATATTATCCAAAATCTCTGTTTTTTTTAACACAGGCTCTTGCTGGAGCAAATAAACATACAGATAGTCGTAGTCTATGGATATTCAGGATACTTTGACAACTATTTTAATCCCCGCGGCCAATCTGCCATGCCCAACATAGGCATGGACACAATTACACTAGCAGAACGAGAATGCTCAAAACTACACGCCTATGCCCCTGCATACAGGCAGGCATGGGCCCATGGGTGGTTTTTTGAATCGGTTACAAACTGAAGTCTTGCAAGATAGGATCCTCTATTGCGGTTTATTATTTTTGCTGAAAGTAAATTTTATATTAAATGAGAAAGAGGACAAGGTTGGAAGATAACCTAGCCTCCAAAATCCATATCATGATGACCGATCTCCCAAGGAACTCTTCATTTTTCATGTTGATTTCGATTTTATATCTCATAGCCTAGGAAAATTGTTTTTAATATTGGCCAAAGGCCATTTGGATATTTTTTTTCTTTTAATTCTTGCTTTGTTGGGGTATTGTTCTACTGTACCTTGACAACCGAGGGATCCATCCATGGGCATTTGTGCGAAACCAATGGCCTGTTTGGCATTGTTTTCTTGTTGTTCCTAATTTTATACTCATATTAGGTCGTGTTAAGATCAGGTTTTGCCGAGGATTTACTTTATAAAAGTTGTTTGGCAACATTATATCAAATTATTCTACTCAGAATATGTTGTATAGAACGTATTTGGTTACATTATAAGTGTTCTGCTCCAAGGAACCAAAGCAAAAGAATTATAGGATGGATAATATGGGACCCACTTTTTATTGTTTGTAGCACTCTATTATTGTTGTACATGGGAGCTGCCTATAAAAATTAAAATGTCGTACAAAACTTTAAAAACTTTAACATGGGGGCCCATGTTTATAGGGCTAACAATGTGGGTCCACCTTTATAAGAATTATAATGTAGGGTCACCTTTTTTAAAATGTAAATATGGAACCCACCTTTAGAAATTACAGCATTTTTACACAGCTTTAAAAATTAAAATGTGGGGCTCATATAGTGTTTACAATGTTGGTCTACCTTTTTTGACTGTTACCATATAACCCATATTTAGGAATTATAAAGTAGAGCCTTTTTTTTTTTTTTTTTTTGTAAGTGGACACAATACCAACTTTTAGAAATTAGAACACGGGGCACATTCATAGGATTTACAATGTAGGCCCACCTTTGTAGGAATTGTAATGTATAGCCATCTTTTTTTTATTAGCTGTGAATTAATTGTGAACACAAGACCCAGTTTAATGATTGAACCAGTTTTACTAATTCTCATGTGATTTAAGAGGTTTTAAACAGATTATACTGAACTTGATTATCTTCGCTTTTTCCAGTCCGTGGTAAGAACATGCACCGTTCTCTTTATTATTGCATAGATGCAATTAAAAGGGACTCTTTTCCTTGACTCGGTTGGTCTATATCCCCTAATTTTTGTGCTACAGTGGATTGTACTTGTTCTAGGAATATCCAAACTGCACCACTGGATTAGCTGTCAAGATTCTCGGCTTTAATGTGAACTGAGTCTATGCTTATAGAATGGCCTCTACTAAATTAGAGTGGGCTTTCCAAATCCCATCAAACACATGATGCCAGCTTGAACAGAGCAAACCCTGCATCCTGAATTATTGGAGAAAAATGTGCTATCATTTCCAAAGGCGATTTGGCTTATGTTGGGGGTATGGGCACATCCTCGATCATTTCTTCTGATACTCTTTTGTCCACTCTGATGGCCACTGTTGCAGCACACTCGCGAAACAAAAATAAATGCAGCTCAACTTAGCCTCTCAATTAGGAAAACACTCAAATCCATGGGCAGATTTACTTTGCTAAAAAGGCTCAATTAGAAAACACTCTATATGCTCTTGGATGGTCCACTTAAATGAGTTGAAAACTAGAGCTGTTCTAGCTTCCAGTCTGACATATCTTGTTCTTTATACAGTGGCAATAGTGAAACCAGAACGCACCTTTTCATTGATAGCTCACACTCAAGAGGACTGGGATGGCATCACTGATACTTTTGGTCCCACAAAGTTGAGAATGGTTCCATTGAAGAGCATTCCTGGCTTTTCTCAATGGCTATAATTGTGGTAAGGAAGATAAATTTACTATGGCCAATCTCCTTTAATGCTTTTGTGTGGTCCACCTGGAGGGAAAGAAACAGAAGAATTTTCTGCAATTCCAGAAGCATATGGCAGGTTCCTCACATGCAAATCCTCACTCAAGTTCAGAGGAGAGCCACCCTCCTGCAGCTTAATGCATCCCCTAGTCTGGCTGCAGCCTGGGACCTCCTTTCTCACCAATTCCTTCACAGCCTCAACTGTGTGTGGCAGAGCAGGGACAGTATGTGGAACGTCCTTCATCTCCTCGCAGGAGGGCTTCTCAGTTGGCACTCAAAAAAACACTGATGATAGCATCAAACGGGTTAAATCTACAAATAAAGCTGATGACCTCTTGCCTGCTGTAATTTTGAATTATGAAGCAACAAAAGACTCTTCATCTTTATCCATTGTGATAGAATTGCGGTGTGTGAGGCGATCCTCAATCCAAGGAGCCCCCCCTTCAGAAAAAAAAAAAAGGATTCATCGCTAGGAAGCCAGTGAAGATCTTAGCTAGGCACAATTATATTGTCCTCAGTGCTGTTGATTTTGTTGCTATAACGTGGTCCAGAGCTGCTCACAATCTTCAAAGCGAGATTACCACAGGCAAATGCTCATCCACTTCAGCTCCATGTAAGCCTCTTGCTAGCAGAATTGTGGCTGTTCTTCTTTCTGCACACACACACACACACACACACACACACACATGCACATGCAAACACACACACGCACGCACACACATGCCAAATCAAAGCCCATTTGATTAATGTTAATGTTAAGGATAATAACAATGTTTACAATACATAAACATGACTGCATTACAGAGTGAAGGAGGCGACTCACTGAGGGAAAGAAACACGGACACAAGCCCAAGTAAATTTAAAGATACTGCAACATGACCATATTACATAACAGTCACTGAAAGACATAGAAACTCGACCACAATTCAGAATAGGACTCGCTGAGACATTGAAACATGACTACATTACAGAGTAAGACTCCTTAAGTGGGGTAAGGATATACATTTCACAACCATGGGATTCAACTTCAGCTTTGAAAGTTTTCACTGCACTTTCTGGGAAGTCTTCATGCTGGAAAATAAAAAAAACCTTGATATGAAGTGCTTTGATGAGGAAAGATCAAGAAAATAAGACATGGCAGAATATATCCATATTTCCTTTGGTCCACAATGTATCTATATAAATGCATAAATATATATAACCATGCATTACAGGGACATGTATCCCTGTGCATATAGGAATGGATCAGTTTATGATGTCCTGTATATAACCATTGTGTATGGTTCAGATATTTGAATGGTGGCCGTTGTGCTAACCTTTAATGCAATAAGGGGCTACCATTCAAATATCTGAACCATACACAATGTGCTAATCCACTTTACCCTAGCTGATCCAAGATCACTTTTATTGGAGCTATACTTACCACTGAATTGAAAAAAAAAAAAAAAGAGGAGTGATTGATCTGCCAATAAATAAACTTTCTGATCAGATCACCTTTTTTTTGCACAATAAACTTTCTCAAGGATCCAAACCTTCCACAATATCCACATTACTTTGTACATTAATGTGTAAAGTTCTGATCAGAATAGGATTCTATTCATCAAGGGATAGCACAATCACAATTTAGAGTGCATTTCTTAAAATGTTTTTTTTTTTTTATCTAATGGTACATGTTTCTCCCAACTAAGAAGAATATAGGGTACCCAAACAGTAATGACATGGTTTGAGTGGATAGTGTGGATCTTAATTAGGTGATGAAAGAAAAATTCAAGATTTTAAAAATAATGATGTAATGCAAGATATCAACCCTTTTGTTGATGGCTTGACCAATCTAATGGCGGAGATGTAACTGAAACTTAAAGACTCATAAACATAGGCAAATGCATCTTTTTAGTGGTTCGAATCTTCAAAAGGTGGGTCCACTCTATAGGTATGTGCAAAAAACCAGCCACATCATGTGTGTGCGTGTTTTGTTTTTTGGGGGGGGGGGGGGGGGGGGGTGGTTTGTTCAGGAAAGAACAATAATCATGCAATCACCGTGCAAACTTTCCGTGGAACCCAACTGTGGGTCCCATCGAGGGATAGGAACAGGGGGGATAAAAAGATCAACATGGGACCACCACAAGGATCAAGTTTGTCCCCAATCCCAATTCCCTAACTCCATCCGTGCCAACGGCTTCATATTCAAAAAAAAAAAATTCAACCCTCCATTCAATGCTCTAGTCCATTCAAATGGGTGCCAGACCTTGGAATTAGTAACATTAAGGGGGCCTTTGTTTGTGCACAGTTTTGACAGGTTGCTAGGTGAGCCCCACCAATGATTCTCATGGAAGCACGATGAGAACTAGTTATCACTCGAACATTTTCGATGTATACATATACATACATACAAATATATATATAGAGGAATTCTCAAAAACTCCCCATTTAAAAGAGGGGTACTTTTTGCCCCTTTTGACATGTCCAATGAAAATATGCCACCTCACAAGTATAAAGCAAAAGAATAGGCGAAAGCTAATTTTAAGAAAATTAGATGACATATGTTAAAATCTCTTAGGCTAAAAAAAGGGCCTTTTATATGAAAAACACCTGGGGAGTTTTGTAGCATTACTCATATATATGGAGAATATTCATGTGCATATGTCCCTAATCATTTTGGTAAGGGACACTCCTTTTTTGGAAAGTAGTATGTGTAAAAGGAGAAAACCATCACACCTCACACACCTTTTTTTACCTTAATAGGTCCAAGAAAGGAAGCGTTTTTCATCAAAATGGTATGTGTGTGTGTCCTTCACCAAAATGGGGTGTGTGTGTGTGAGCCCCTCCGCATACGTGAGCACCACTTTCTTGTGGGGGCCTCATTTGGGGACAAAACTGAGGGGAATCGGAACCCCACCCCCCCCCCCCCCCCCCCCCCAAACAACAAATATGTCATGCTGATGGAGGCTCAAATCATTATTCTAGCCACTTGATCAATGGTCGACAACTTTTCACCGTCCAAAATAAGTGCAAGCCGATCTAATGGTCCAATCCATTTGGATGGGTGCTAAACTTGGAGTGGGTGACCATCACAGGGGTCTTTATTTTATGGTCCACATGGATGGATCATAAGTTGGGCCCCACTAGGCCCCTTCACCAAACACTAGTGCTCGCGATAAGATGAATGCTACATAACTAAACACCTAGTGGGGACCAAAAACTCATATATATATATATGGGCCCCACCTAGAGTTCTCATGAAAAAAATAGAAAAACACACGACCCCCCTAAATTGCACATGTCCACCAATTTTTGGTCAAATTCGAATTTACTCGACCGTTCGATCGACAATGCATTGATCTGAATGAACTATTGACCATTACATTTTTTGAGCCCAGATAGAGATGACGGAAACCATGGTTGGGGCTGATTTTTTGCAAGAAGAGGGTTTTGAGGAGCCATTCAAATCCCCCCATCCCCATCTCCATGTGGATCCCCAGGTAGGCCCCACAGGCGTAAGTCACACACTTGAGCTTACGTTATCCTAACCTTGAGCTTAAGCGAGGGGCTCCCATATATATATGGGAGCTCCTCTGCCGAGCACCGGTGAGCACCAATTTCTAGTGGGACTGACTAAAGGCCCCACTTGGGGATCGGACTGGGGGGCGATTGAAAGATCTCCCCCCACCAATCCTTCAATGGTGACAAAGGCTCAAATCATCATCCTAAAAGCACTTGATCAATGGCCGACAAGTTTTCACCATTCCTAATAAGTGCAATATGATCCAACGGTCCAATCCATTTGGATAGGTGCTAAACTTGATATCGGTGACTATCATGAGGGTTACTTGTTTTATGGTCCACTTGGATGGATCAAAAGTTGGGCCCTACTAGTGTTTTGACACACGGTGCTCACCTTATCATGAGTATCGAGTGCTCAACAGAGGTTTTCTATATATATATATATATCCAATATGTGACTCACACAATAGATTAGTATGCGCACCTCTACATGGGGTCCTACCCAGGATTGGGACCTGGGGGATTGGAAGACCTCCATGGGCCCAACATCTCTACAAAAAATCATCCCCAACCCTAAAACTTACCATCTCCATTCGGGGCCCCACAAATTGAAATGTGTAGAATCCATTTGAATCAGTGTGCAATCTATGCAACGGTGGTCCAATTGGATGGACCATCAGGTGGTTCCCATCCCCAGTGCAAATCCGCACTTGATAACCATTTATATTATATTATGTTATATTATATTATATGATACTATATATGCTCCCGTGAGAGTTAACTCTCACCCCTGATGGTGAGAGACACTATGATAGGCCCACCAAACACGGGCATTTTTCCAGCTACCAAGCTTGGGTTCAATCCCACGCCTCTATAATATATATATATATGGGAAAACCTCAGCCGAGCACCCGGTGCTCACGATAAAGTAATCATAAAAGAAGTAATCTTTGTGATAGTCACCAATACTAAGGTTGGCACCCATCTAAATGGATTGGACTGTTGGATCGGATTGCACTCATTTTGGATGGTGAAAACTTGTAGGCCATTGATCAAGTACTTCGAATGCTGATTTAAGCTTCCATCATCATGGAAGGATTGGTAAGGGAGAGGACTTTCAATATCCGCCCCCCGCCCCCGCCCCCCCAGTCCATTCCCAAGTGGGGCCCACTAGAGAGTGGTTCTCACATGCACGGTAGAGGAGCTCCCTATATATATATGAGGAATTCTAAAAAACTCCCCATTTTAAAAACGAGAGTTTACGCTCCTTTTAACATGTTCAATAAAAATCTACCACCTCACAAGTGCAAAGCAAAAAATAAGATATAGGTAATTTTAAGAAAATGTTCATGAAACGTGTTAAAATCTCAGATGCGACACGTGTTAAAATCTCAGAGGCAAAGGAAGGGGCTTTTTTTTAGTGAAAAACACCTAGAGAGTTTTGTAGTGTAAC
This sequence comes from Sextonia rubra, assembly GCA_037013555.1. Lineage (NCBI taxonomy): Eukaryota > Viridiplantae > Streptophyta > Magnoliopsida > Laurales > Lauraceae > Sextonia > Sextonia rubra. Next base: position 34,699,780 of record JASUAD010000008.1, read on the forward strand.
CCTTTATATATAAAGGAACTGATCCGTGTAAGTGGCGGACCCAAAGTTTTCGTTTAAGGGGTGTAGATTCAAATGTTTTGGAAACAAATATAGAATTTTCATGTGGGCTTTGGGGGCGGACCTAGAATCTTAATGCAAATTTTCAAAAAAAAAAACAAAAATTTTCACTATGGTTTTAGAAGCGAACCGAGGTCCAGTAGGTGCATCCACCCCATGTGGATGTATATAGGTCCGCCCCTGGATCTTGGGAGGACCGTCCTTAAGGTCTTATCATGTAGACCACCAAGTGGAGCTTAGAGGGGAAGAAAGGAGAGGGAAAAAAATGAACCAGCACAAACGAGAACCAAAGGCAAAGGGGAAGGAAGGAGGAGAGGAACACGCATGACCAACCAACTCCAAGTAATGATGTCATCTGTGAATGGCTGTTTCTCTCTATTTCTTTCTAAGGTTTTTTTTTCCAATTTTTTGCTCTGTTAATGGTATGGAGTTTATTGGATTTGAGGGTTTGGGGTGGGGATTTAGGTTTTCCTTATCTGAGTGTCTTTTTTTATCTCTTGCCCAACATACATGTTTGTTTTTCATTTTTTGATTTGTTAACAATTTGGGATTCACAGTGATATGAGGGTTTGGGTTGCAGATTTGTAGGTTTCAATTTTTCATAACATCTAATTATTTTTTCTCTGCCCAGCATTTTTCCTTTCTTTCTTTCTCTTTTTTTCTCCTTTCCATTTCTTATTCTGTTAACAATTTTGGGTCTGCTGGATATGAGGGTTTAGGTTAGTGATACGTGGGATTTGGGGATTGGATTTTCATTAAAAAGTGCTCTCTCTCTCTCTCTCTCTCTCTCGCCCAGAGTGGGTTTTTTTTTTCCTTTTTCCTTTGTTTTTTTCTTTTAATTTTTTCTTTGTTAATGATTTGTGGTTTGCTGGGTTTGAGGTCTGGAGGTTTTTACTACCTCCATCCACATCCTCTATAGCCTACCTCTTCCTCGTGGTGGGCCATCAACTTACATAACCAAACTTTTCCTTACTAACACTATTACCGACATGGGGTGGACATGTCCAAATCATCTCAAATAGGTTTATCTAATTTTATCCCCTATTGATGCCACCCAAAAGCGCTCTCGAAATCGATCATTTCTAATTTTATTCTTCTTAGTTTTACCATACATCTGTCTTAACACTATACATCTATCTTAATATTCACATCTCTGCCCATTCATCTCTCCCCTACTTGGGGTGCATAAGCACTGATGATATGCATTATGCCTTCCTCTAACACTAGTTTACTTGCTATAATTCTTTCAAATCCTTACTCTACTATTATAGTTACTCCATTTCTTCCATTATTCTCCCCAACTTAATAGAGTGCATAATCACCAATGAGCTCCTTAGCTTTATCTTCTTTACACTGTCTACTATAGTCAGGCTACATTAACTCTTCATCTTTTCATTACATCGACCTACTCCATACTCTTGCCTCTCAAAGTTCCTATATTCCAACTGTAAGACACCATGTACCCAGTACCAACGCAAAAGCTTAAGCTGATAGGTGGAAGGCCCAAACATGTATAAGAAGCCATGTCAAACCCATTATTGGGCGATATAGGAAGTGGGACTTTTTCCCAACACCAAGTAACAAGTTGAATCCTCTCCTTTTTAACCTAACTTTGTTACGTGTACTTGTTCAAATTGACTAAAGAACCTTTGCCTATCCACTGCAACTCGGCACCGTTGCAATGCATTGCTTAAACATGGACATCAAAATATGGCCAAAATATCAACCAATATCATCAAAATAACGGTCGGAGCTGATGTATCGATTGATATCTTGAAAAAATTGGCTGACAGCTCTTTTCTTAAAAGCTTCATTTCTCCCTCATCTCTTTCATTCCCTCCTTTCTAAATTCAAGCACAAGTAGAGAGGCTACTCAAACCACTCTTTCCTCCAAACTAAACCAAATCACAAGATTTTGATAGATCTCTTTCCGGTGAAACAAAACGACTCAACTAAGACCTTATAGGTAAGGCATTTTGAGGTCATTTCTTGAATTTTTGTTTTTCCCTTTTTCAAGATTCTTTCTTTAAATAGCTTAGAAATGGTTGAAGCCTGTTAAATCTAGAGTTTTGAAGCAAAAGCTTAAAGTTTAAGTGTTTAACACAAATAGATAACTCTAATTGTGGTTATATGCCACAAAATCTCTAATATTTCTACTTATTTTAATATATACATGTAAATCAATTTAATTACGAACAAACTTTAAACAATTTTTATAAGAGACAACAGTACAAAATGTCATGACTAAAGGGGACCGATATGTTGATTAATAGTATTTTGTGGCATTTCTCAAAATTCTGGATTTTTGGATTTTTTTTCAAAAAAATTTGGGGTTAAAATAAAAATTGCCCTACAACAACAGCGAACAACAATGACCAAGACCACGATTTTAATCCATGTTTGAAACCCCTAAAACCAAGGTCTAGGATCATTTGATTGGGCCAGGATTCCACCCAACCCAGGAAGGAGGAACAGCTTATTAGTTGGCCAAAGATGCATGAGTTGGATCTATATGCTTCAGAACGAGCATGCACCATCCAAGATGAAGTCCCTCATCAAATAAATGGTCTGGATCCGCACTGAATCAAGAAAATCCTTGAGATATAAATTGAAGAAATGTAGGGCCATACTTCCTCTTTAAGCATATGCCTGTGTGAATGTAAATATATTCTGCTTACCTTCCATAAATCCCGTATGGAAACCTGTACAGTTTGATCGAGACCGAGCACTTCCCATTTGACCATAATGGTAGCATTTTCCAAACACCGATTCCAAAGGGCTACAACCAAGCGGTTTCCAGATAGAGGACCCGCCCATACCTGAAATCACAAGATAGGTATAAGAACCCAAATCTATAGGAAAAAGAACCAAACCACACATTTAAAATTTATATATATACAAAAGCTGAAAGCACAAGAAATGCACTTAAACCAATTTCAAGGCTTCTCATTCAGGTAGCTCATCTTCTCAAGGATACACATCACATGAGCAAGATCAGGTCCTTAATGATAAGGGCTTGCAGTGATATTCCAGGCCAAAAGGTCAAGCCAGTCTGCACCTCATGTTAACCGCATTTGTACCACAGAAATGGACAATGAAAAATTAACAAATACATTGTACAACATCCTGCTTGATGAGCTTACTGATCTGACCTCTTGCACCCACATCTTGTAGGAGCATGCACCCATGAGAATCATTTGTATTTGTGTGAGTAACCATGCATTTCTCATACAATTGACTGCAAGACAATCTGCTCATGCATGATGACATAAGTCTTTGCAGCGTTAGTGAAATGAAATTGTAATTTTCCAGGCAAGCTGAAAATTTTGTGCTTTGCTATGGGTATATTTTACCGACAGTAAGAGGGATAACCTGGCGGCAATCATCAGGGCCTTCAACTGAAACTTTTCTACCTTGAACGCCAAGAGGGTCTGAAGGAACATGCAACAGTGAGTTTCAGACTAAAAACTGTAAAATCAATAAATTTTGAGTGCAGACAAATTATATGGTCCAAAAAAAGGATATATATTTCTCAAGGTTTTTCTATTATTTTTAAATGGAATTGTAATTACTTGCCTCGTGCTACACAAACTGAAGTTAAGAAAAGGCAGGAGGGGGAAAAATCTGAGAGACCGCATTTTCTTATATGGGTGAATTGACAATTTCTTCACTTTTTCTTCTTCGATTTGTGCCCATTAAGGACCATGGATGTACAATGGCTAAACAATTATTCACTTGGATGGTCATAGTTTATTTTCTAAAACATAGGGCAATCATAGTATCAACTTATAGATTAGGTTCTCCGACCAGTGTGGTTCTGAGGCTATGACCCATCCCTGTTAGGGCCGGCCAGATGAATCCATAATCAGAGTCTATGGAGAAGATAGGCAATATACACTATAGTTTAGACCATGAAATCTCTGCATTCTGGAAGAAGCACTTCTGTTCCATAATTTTACAAAAATCAGACCTGATTTGCATTTCCCAGAAATTCAAAAAGCAAATGCACTAAAAAAGCACAGGCAAAAAATATTGAAACATCATTTGTAATTACATAATATACTGTGTATAACTGTATATATAATGGCAGCATATGCTACTATGTGGGGTAAGAGGTTTCAGAAATTTTATAAGAGAGCCAAATTAAATAAAATACAGAGAGCACCATGATGATCAAGAGCTAGGATTTGACATCTGCAGCTGAAAGGTGCAAGTGCAACAACATAAACTTTTGAGAATTAGCCTCCTTTTAGAATTATATTGGTTATGTCCAAACTAAATTTAATTGTTGGCTCTAAATATTGATTTGATTTACTTAATGATAATGCCCTGAAATTCTTCTTATTTATTTGATTTGAATTATGGATGTGTAATGTCCAGGATTTAGTAAGGGGGTCCACAACCAGGTAATTTTGATATGTAATGGTTTATTGGCCTTAATGAGTGGGCCTTAGCATAAAAGGATGCTACTCCTTGAAGAATAAGGCCTTGATAATGTTACTGTTATATTCTAGAAGGACGGTTGTGGGGCCTTAGTATAAGTTATAAACTTTAGTGATAAGGAGGGGCCTCCATGTAGAAATAGGTGAGACTTAAATATGTTTAGAAAGGATGGACCATCTCTATTTTCTCGGCAATCAAAAACCAAAAAGGAAGGGAGGATGTGTGTGATACTCCTTGAAGGAGTTTTCCTAAGCAAGACTCCTTGGGGAAAAGAAGTCCTAGAACTCTTGCTTATTTATCCTTAAAGGCCCTATTGTCAATATGCTTTTTCCATCTAAACTCTTGAGAGAGAGAGAGAGAGAGTGAAGCCTAAGAGAGCAATCTCTGGATTTTTAGGTTTCAACGAAAGATACGAAGAAGAGGAAGGAGGCAATCAAGGGGCATCAGTTAATGTCCTACTCTTGACCACATCTGGCAAACATCACAAGATTCTACAAGAGGTGAGTGGATTTTCTATGACTATTCAAATAAGTTATCAAATATAAATAAGGGATTAGAAGTCTTAACATGAAGGAGATGATGTTCAAGGAATTGATATGGAACACGTCTCAGAGATCCCATTCTAATGACTATAATTGTATGCATCTACATGTTGGTGATGTGCTAGCTATTCTTATGTAGATAAGTTGATTGATTTGTTATCCCAATACTGTGTGTGGGAGGGTTTTAGGCCTGATCGATGTTAGCTTCTCCTTGATATATGGGTACTACAGTATTGGCGACATTAGAAGCATGTCAGTTTACATCTAAACCATGTTCTTTATGATCTGATTTCCAGTAGATCACTGCACAGTGTTAGTCACATGTACAAGCATCCTTTTCGACTTGAATTTTCTGGATTTGAGAAGGAAGCCAACTCCAGAACTCAAATTCTCCCATAATAGGTCGTATGGGACAAGATTTATGTGAATGGTTAGGGGGCCCATGTGGGCAACGTAAGGGGTGATCAGTCCCATGGATCGGATAGGGGACCCATGGGCGACCACAATGGGGTTGGACCTCCAAGGATTGGGCTTTATTTGGCCCAGCAGCTAATTGCTCAGATATTGTTGGGCGTGAGAGAAGGTTGTGACAGGATCTAGTTCTGTCGAGCATTAGTTCTTTGGGAAATTATGTATAACAGCCCTCACTTTTATAACCATTACAACAGAGCCCTTTAATAACTTATTAAATAAAGGCTTGTGCAATATGGTGAACTGATGATGACATTATGCAATATAGACTGCTTCTTATTAAATAAAGTCATGTTATGAAAATACTGAGATTTATGGAATGTGATTAAAAAGAAAAGCGTGTGATCCGCTACTACACTGACCAATATCAATTATGATGAGAAGAGGGGCAACGATTAGACGGGTCTAGTGGATGGGGTTGGGCCCATGCAAATTATTAGATACAAAAATATGTCCTAATTTATAATTAGTGTTGTGCATGATTTTATTTTGTGAAAGGGTTGTTTTAGGGAATGGAACATATTCTAAACTACTAGCACAGTAATGATCTATTGTGGTTATGAAATTTTGGACCACAGGGTTCGAATTGAGCCTTGTTTATGATGTCTATGAATGTGGATGATAAGATGCTGAGGTCCTAAGGCAGTAGGACATATGAGACGCCGGTTGATGAGATGCGTGAGTGGCATCTCAACAATTGTGTTATGCCAAGGTGGTGCAATGATGTAGACTGTGAGAGGATGCAGTTCAATGATGTGTCATGGAATGGATTTCTATTCATTGACTTGAATTTTTTACTGTTTATCACTAATTTGTTCTATTGATTGTATTATGATAACCGTGGATGTATGTTAGAGTAGAAAATTCATTCACCAATTTATACTGATGTTAGGTTGCCCCTTTAGGTAACAGGATTGCGGATAAACTAGACGATGGTGAAGATCATCCTGTAGCATTTGGCATGCATGGCTGAGGATAGCATTACATCAATATTCAGTAGTTTAAAGGAATAGATAGTAGTGAATATTTTACTATTTTATTAGTCAGCTTGAAAGATTTTATTATGGGAATTGTTAAACTCTTGAGACTCTATTAGTTGGTTATTTATTTGGTTTGATTATTTGAAAGACCATTTTAAAAAATGATGCTTATGCCTTATGTGTATCATTTGATTTAAGCTTGGAAATTGTATGCCCATCCGTTATAACTCAAGTTCCGACAGGGCCCCAAAACTTGGGTCGTGACAAGATGTGAATGAGATACTTTTTGCTCACGACGTAGAATTTGTGGACCCTGGGTTTCGGGTTGTGACAGCATTTGAGGAGTCTAATGTTACTTTTGAAGGAGAAAAAAATGAAAATTCAGTTCTCTAAGAAAATGGTGAGACCCTCCATTCCTTTTATCACACCACTTCTTTTTACCTTTTGACTTATGTGAGTGGGGTCACTTCTCAAGGAGCTAGATCCCAACGTAAACCACACCAACGATTACAGCTGGAGTATGGTTTTTTTTTTTTTTTTTTTGAAAATAATGACTATGTATTGCTCACAAAGGGAGAACCCCAACTTTATCGTATAAGAGAATTATATAGACTCAAAAAACCCCACAACAAAGGGGGAGAGCAACCAAAAAATAGAGGAGAAACCCCAAAAATATGGGTACAACCCCAACCAAGGAAAGAGAGTAGCTTCCCCCAAAACTAAAAACAGACACTACACAAGTGCAGTAAAAGCATTTTTAAGTACTCCCTCTTTAGCTAGCTTATCTAATTCTAGATTCACATATCGATTAATATGACGGAAAAAGATATTTAGCTCCCATGAAAGCCAAGTCACCTCCTCCATGATATTTGCTAGGTACCAAGGAGTATTTACCAATTGACTCGCCCATTGAATGACACAATAAGAGTCACCTTCAACAAGCAGCCGTTAAGGATTTAGATTTGACACTTCTTGGATGTCAGTTCTAAGAGCCAATAATTCTGCCTTGTTGCTTGAGCAAAAATCAGCTAGCTCAGCGTAAGAGATGAGGATGATTCCCACAAAAAAGCAAGAGTTAGTGGTAGAAAAAGCAAGTTTGAATGCAAGAAGTTCTATATTGGAGTAGAGCCCACAAAAAATTGGTAGATTTTTTTCTTTCTTTCTGTCTTTTTTTGTGTGTGTGTGTGCGTGTGTGTGTGTGTGTGCGCGTGTGTGGAAGGACTCAAAGACACGCACTCCCACCCCCTAGAGGAGATGCTCAATAACCCTAACCAGCTGAGCTATAGCCCAAGCCAGGTCAAAGATGTTATTGATATGGCCTATTGATTGCATGACACAAACCTTGGCCTACGGTGTGTCCATGCTTTTTGAAGTTAAAAACAATTAATGATATCCAACGGGGGTCATCACCAACCAAGAATACACCTCTCAACCAAACTGTAAAGAAAAAGATATAACAAACTAAGATATAAAACAATCATTCTTTAGCAACCAGAAAAATTGGAAAAGGTGTTACCTTGGTTTACGGCAATGACCTCCTCATTGCTTAGAAGACCCAATGTTTCAGAGGTTAGGTTTCTTACATCACAACCGATCAAAAGAGGAGCCTGTATACAAATCAAGTCGAGAATCATTAGAATGAAGTAAGAAAAATCTGGATAACTAGCTTTCCATTGAAAAATTGATGGATAAGCACCATCCACCATCAAAGCCAACAAGGATGATGACATAATGAAATTCCCACAAGAAGCGTGCGGAATAAATTTTATAGAAACATAGGTTTTGTCATACATGTTCTTGTAAGATAACAGCAAAATTAGTTTTAATTATTTAGGAAGTTGATTTACAATTTTTCAGTATTTACAGAAAAGCCCAAGGAATGATATGTAATTAAGATCTTATAGGGGTCTTTTGTAAAACTCCAAAATATAATAGTATATACACAGGTGGTATCAGTTATCACCCAGCCTTAGGCAACCCCTCTATACCATTCATTTTCTCCAAATCAGTCTCTCTCTTTAGTTTTCCCCTTCTCAAAGGGTTTTTTGGAAGCTTGTTGCTAAAACCCTAGATACTGTTAAATCAATCACTTTTAACTTGGTATTAGAGCTTATGAAGAAGAAAGCACGCCCAGATCCCGAATGTAGTAGATTGGAGAAACTAATGAGTTTTCAGATGAATCTAGTGATGGCCCGACCTTTCAGGAATGTTCAACTGAACTGTGTTTTGGTGTATCTGAAACTTTTGAAATGTGCGTGATTTTATCAGTATTGGTAAATTTCTATAGGAAAGAAAGAAAATAACCGCCAACAAAAAGAAAGGGAGAGGTACAAGAGCATTATACCCACCCACCACCTTGAAAACTACAAGGATCCCACCCAAAGAGAAGCTCTAAAGGTCCCTTGCCTAGCTAGAGCATCTATCATGCTATTTGTGGATCTAATCTCATGATGAAAGGCAAGATAGCGACGAAACTTTTGAAGTGTTGAAGACCTGTTTTGGAAATCTGAATGTTTACAGGCACTCCTTGTTTCCTAGTGTTTTGGGAGTGCCTAGGTCTGATGTCAACAGATTAAGGCGGACACTATGACAAAGTTGTAGAAAGTACTGTAAATATAACAGATCTGTTTCTTGGAGATTTCAGTTTCTAAGGGTTCATTTCAGTGTTTTTAAATCATATTTAGATACTAATTTACATCTTTTAGTTGGTTGAAATGGATTTACAGCTGACTTCAGCAATCCAGCACTGCTGTTAGATACTAATTTACATCTTTTAGTTGGTTGAAATGGATTTACAGCTGACTTCAGCAATACAGCACTGCTGTCAATACCTGTACGGTCACCAACAGTAGAGGACAGTGCTCTTGTAATGGGAAATCAGTTAGTTAGACCTGCTTTCATGTTTCTAGGTCTGTTTATTGGTATGTAAGTGCAGTTTGATTGCAATGTGTGAGGGAAACAGTCCTTTGTGTTTGAGTGTTGTGTAAACATCCGGTCTTATTAATTAGGGAATCATTTCAAGTTTTGGGGATGTGTCAAAAAAGAGGGGAGAGGTCTTTGATAAGGGTTTGGGTTTCAAAGTGGGGGAGAGTAGTAATGTGTGTTTTTGGTATGATGATTGGGTGGGTGTGGGCCCTTTATCTTTGAGGTTTCCAAGGTTGTTTAGGATGGTCTCTAACAAAAAGTCTTTTGTCAAAGAGTTATCTTTGGGTTGGGGATAAGGAGTCTTAGGAAGTAAGCATGAGGATAGTCCTTCGTTAGTTAAAAGTCAGTTGAGTTAGAGTCTTTATTGAGTATTCTTGCTAATGTGTTCTTATGTAAGGACATTGTTGACTCCCGCATACGGAAGCTAGATTCTTAGGGGTACACTTTATAGGAGTTTGGATCTAGTTGGGAGAGTTTGATCTCCTTGTGCCTAAGTTTGGTTGGGTCTTGTGCCACCTAGAGTGGAGGCCTCCCGCCAGTTGGCAGTGGCAAGTAAAATTTCAACGGTAGATATGTTAATAGGAAGGGGTGTAGTAACAAAGTCTATCTCGGATATATGTAGCCTACATGGGAGGGAGAGGGATTTGATAGACAATTTATTTGTTCATTAAGATATCACATGTTCTATTTGGGGACATTTCCTCAAATTAAGTTGTGTGAATTGGTGTGTTTCAAGTTTGTTGGCTGAGATGGGCATGGAGGGGCTCTCCATTGATTGTGTGTGGTAAAATTTTGTGGAAGATCATACGTTTCTCTATTCTTTGGTATTTAGAAGGAAAGAAATGACAATTTTTTGTAGAAAAGATTTTTCCTTGGAAGGTCTCATTTCATGTGTGACTCTAAGGATTGCTTAATGGGCAACTGGTGGAAAAGAACATTCAGATTTAAAGATTGAGAATGTTTTACAAGATCAGGATGCTTGTTTTAAGTTGGGAGCTTTCAAGAAGAAAAAGGTAGCTTGGCATCCTTTCCCATTCGGGATCAAAGATAGGTTCCAGAGTAGGATGGTAAATGGGATTTCCAACCTTTAACTTTGTCATGAATTTTATCAATCAAGTTTGTCAATGGGGCGGGCGTTCAATAACCAAGAAGAAACAGGAAGGAGACCCAAATATTTGATGGGAAGGTTACCAGCAGCAAATTGAAGTTCTCTGATAATAGAATTACAATGGGCACATACTTGGCTGAAGAAAATTAGATTTTTTTGGTTACTTGGGAAAAGACTTGACATGCCCACAGATGGCTCAAACAGCTCTCTTATGTATTTTGCAGAGTTGGGCTAATCTTTTAAGATGACGAGAATTCATCTCCAAAGATTAAATAGGAAACTGTAGGACAGCTACAAATACATGAAGAATTTTTCCTTCTGTGATGAGTCTAACAAAGACTAGAAAAGGCTTCCATTACTAGGATAAAAGAGGCTAGAGAAAAAAGATCTCCTTCTCTAAGACCACATTTACTTTTGAAATACGAATAGAACATACCATTGATAAGCACTGAGAACATACTAGAAGTATTAGACTCTTTCACCCATTCAATCCAACTCTTCACAAAGCCCAATTAATATAGAACCTTAGGACAAATCTCCAACTAACTTTGTCATAGGCTTTTTTTAGATAAACTTTTGTACAAAACGCTGTAGGACCAGAATTTAGATGATATTTTTAATGGATTAAACTAATTAGGTTTTCTTCTTTTAATCATAAAAAGAGATGCAGAAACTATTAGAAAGGGAATTTTGGAATGTGATTTTTATCTTGACAATTACCAAAGCAACTTTGAAGTTTCGTTGATAGTTATCGTGCAAAGTTAAGGCCTTTGCACCTTTTCTTCATGTGACAGTGCTTTCTACTCAGCCTTGCACATACTTGGCTACTGATTTGAAGATTGCCAATTGGTTCTTCAGGCAACCAAAAAAAAAAGACCTTGTTCAATCTCATCTCTAGTCATTAACTAAATAAGACAAAGGAGAGATTCAATGTCACAGATTACTCTTGCCTACACCTGCGTACTGTCATCATGAATTTGGAGTACGGTGCTGGTTGCACCTAAGAAGCAGGCAGCCAGTCCTCTCTCTCTCTCTCTCTCTCTCTCTCTCTCTCTCTCTCTCTGAGGTCATTGTTAATATTGACTATCTTTACCATTTAAATTTTTTGTTTCCTTTATAAATCTTGTTGATTGATCTTATCTCCCAAAGAGATTGATGTTTTATCTGGCAAGAGATATCGCTATTGCCTATGATGCCCAGATACGAACACAGGTACGGATACGGACATGAGGAACGAGGGTTCAATACGCCGACTTGAAAATTTTAGGATACGGATACGGGTACGGCATTCCAAAAAATATATACATATAAATACTTATCGTAGTACACAAATATTAAGAGGCCCACTGTGTTGATCAAATTTTCAATGAGGTGAGCCTGACAGTATCTTAACATAGAAGTAAAATAAAAGAAAAGAAAAAAAGAAAAGTGGGCCTAGTGTCTTGGGCCTAATAGCTCAACATTAAAATGGAAAGAAATAAAAAAAAACCCAACGGGCCCGTTCTCATTAATAAAATACAACGGGTTCTTTTGCCCCTTTTGCATCTCCGGGGCATCATCGAACGAAAAAGAAAAAGAAGAAGAATGAATAAGAAAAAGAGGAGGCATACATGGCACCTAAAGCTAAAAGCTTGAAGCAGCAACAAAAACAGAAAACAACATAGTGGTCTACTACCTAGTTGAAGAAGCAACCCGTCAAAACAAAAGCAATAGCCCTTGTCAATTTAGTTATCTTCTTCCTCGTTACCACCTTCTCCTCCTCCCCTTCTCCTTCTTTTTTGCTTTCCTTTTGATCAAACTAAGAGAGGGCTCATTTAGGAGGAAATTGGTCAAAATAGACAAAATCTGTCATAATTTTGGATAAAAAATATTGCATAGCCGTATCCTAAAATTGGGGGCCGTATCCAAGCCGTATCTTGCCGTATCCCGTACCCGTATCCGTATCATATCGTATCGGTACAGATACCACAGGGCATTTGGAGTATCCGGGTATCATAGGCTATTGCAGTTCATATCTACATGAATAGATAAGACCAAGCAATTGCTCTAGGAACTAGGACTCAGAATCAAACAAGTTAAAGTAGTGAAAAAAAGGGAGGCCAATGAGGACGGAATGGAACAGTTAGAAGAGAAATTTAGATTTTGGAGTACCAGAGACCATAGGAATAAATAGAGATAAGTGGAAAAGTAGGACTCACAATGCTAACCACAAACTGATGGGACAAAGCCTAGAATTCAAAAGGCTGACTGCAAACTGATGGAAGGCTTAGACGAAAATATGATCGTGATTATATCTCATGAAGGCGAGCACCAAGTACCCATTGCAGCTGGGACACAGCATAGATTATGAGGATGTGCTTAAGCACACCCTCAAGAGAGGAATACCATATTGCAATGGTGATCAACTTCAACTAATATAGTGTTCAACAAAAAAATTAAAAAATAAACAAGTAAAAGACATACACCCCAAGGTTGAAGTACATCACCTTCATCAAAGCCCAAATACTGAAATGTCCACGATATTCCTGGTAGCTCATACCTCCGTTGCCAACCTCTAACATGTCCGGGTCTACATGTGTAGTTTTATGAGATAAATTAGCACATAGATGAAAAATCTAGATAGAAAGCTTAAGATTGCATTTGGATTGAACAAATCATGAGCAGTTCAAATATTTTGATGGAACAGATGTTTATCATGTCTCTTCTGTATAGTCGGACTTGTCCTTTTCTGCTTTTTCCTCAGAACCCAAACTTTTGCCAACACTGGTCACGATGTTGATTTGGGAAGTTCGGAAAACAAACCGAAACACATGAAATTATGATTTCCATTTCACCCAATAGACAATGGAACATAAAAATTAAAAAACCATACATTCAAAATATTTTAACTGGTTGCAGTTTGAAATTTATCCAAATATATTGTCCCCAACACTCACTACTGTTATTTAAGATTTATTGGGCACAAAACTCAAATCCTTACAGCATGTATTACATTATTACCATTCCATCCACCAGGCCCTGCATATGCTGCCCACTTGTCATTCAGATCTGCAATAGTAGTCATGCTAATAAAGAATAAAGAGTGTTGATCAAAATGACTCATCAATTCAGTGATGCACTTAATTCTATACATACAGGGACTGTTGAAATTTCTCACCTTGCCCAAGAATCATTTATGTCTTGTGTTGTCCTCCAACTATTTCCAACTTTGCCAGCCCACAAAGCTGGGTCTGCTTCACCCCTATGGCCAGAAAAATGAAACAGCATTCAAGGCTCTGAATATGGGACATGGTATGAAAATTCATACAGAAATATATGCTATCTACACCTTAACCAGCAGAATCGTATTAACCTTGAATAACAATCACCCTGGAATCATAAGGCCTTAAGTTGGTGTATGTTGGATACATGGTACACTAGCTAAGGGTGTTGATCTGTCATCTGAGCGGCTCAATTGTTAGTATGCATACCCTGAAACCCAGTTAATGTGACAATCTTAACCTTTCTGCATGATGTCTTAAAGTAGATGGCTAAGAAGAAACACAGCAACATTCCAGATTCATTAGAATCAAAGGCCAAATAGGGTGAATAGTACTTCCAATCTGGGTTACTTGGCTACAGAACATATTTACAGAATACAGATAGGGCGTGCATGCATGTAAACACATGCATGCACGAGCACACAGGCATGCACATCAGCAGGTCAACTGTCGATAGCATGTGAAATCTCAACACAGATCCAGCAGGGATGCAGATAAGATGCATAAATACACTGGGGACCATTTTTTTGAAAATCGGAATGAGATTGCAAGTTGTTCTTACTGATGAATTGAATCGTGAATCATATCGCAAATTGTAGGATTTTTCTATTTTTCTATAAATAACTTAATTTTTTGAAAAAAAAAGTAGTTATTCATAATCCATCCATTTTCACATTCATAGCAGTATAAATGCAATGACAAATAAGTCATCATACAATCATATTAAGAACATCTTAACATATATTAATCTAATAAATGATATGTGTAAATAATTAGATAAGTTTGAGGCTGTGGTGTCTTCGCCGAAACAGGTGCGCCGGTTTTTTTTGGTTGTCAGTTTCCTTTTCGTCCCTCTCTCTCTTCTTTTTCTTTTTCTTTAACTCTCCTCTTCGATCACTCTTATATGCTTTGTCTTGATTTTTTTTTATTTTATGTCGGCCTCCTCTTCTCTGTTTGCTTCTCTCTCTTTCTATTACTAATGGATTTAATTCAAATTAATGCCCCATTGTGTCCCTTACGTGTCCCTGACGTGCCCCTAATGTGTCCATCTGTGTCCACCCCTTGTCCAAGCTATGTCCGAATTAAAAAATTAAAATAAAAATAAATAGAACACATTTTTGGCACATCGGACACGTATCCTACCATCTCTGACATAAACATGGGGTGTCCGTGCTTCCTAGGTTTGAGGCATCAATATATACTTATTTTTGTATTATCTTTAAATCAAAATATGAAAGTAAAAATAAAATCCAACCATCAATCTTACACAACAAGATATGTCGCGAAGTTGGCAACTGTTCATTAAGGAAAAAATGCAAAAACGATTTAAAAAAAAAAGGAAGATATAGACAGGCCCCATACATACAGTTGAACACTTTAATCAAATGCATATTGTGTATTATTGTTTGAGTTGACAAATGGAGATTATGGGAACATATCCTACCTGTAAGGGGTTAGTTACACAATTGCCTTTACACCACAGGACACCAACAGTGAATGGGTGTGGGGCATAATAAATCCAAATTTCATGTAACTGCCTGATTTCAAGCTATCCCATTATAAGTGTTGAGAACAACAACGAATTGATAATACCAGATTAGTTTGGACCAACCCATTAGAAATGCCTAGATCACTAGCACATACTCGGGCTAAGTTGCATAATTTCTCTAACACTCAGGACAATTGTGTAATTTCATTTACTCTTAGGTCAATTGCATAAGTTCTCTGACTTTTAGGTCAGCTGCTTATGAGTCCAACTTTTAGGTCAGTTATGTTGTTCACTAACTCTAGCTCAGCCCCCTTTTTGGTAATAAAAGGCATCCATGATATGTATGTATTGTAAGCCCATACCATATGGTGGTTAGGTGGTTGTCTTAACGATAGCATCGGAAACCTTGACCAGACTTTAACTGAAACGTCCATATTGTTATTTTTATGTTCAAGCATTAATTTGTTTATCATATTGCTATGTACACATGTACACTTAGAACTCTATTCACTCAGCTTCACTCGTTTGTGGATTTGCCTCAATCTAGGTAGTTTAGTGACTGAAGATAGACACAATAAGGAAGCTATAGACTTTTGGCATGCACTTTGAAAGCAACACGATAAGGATGCTATAGGTTTTTGGCATGCCCTTTGAAAAAGCGAAAGACAGCAAAATAATTAAGGAACTAACCACATAATTTTATAGTTTTTCATTATTTATTGGGGCCGACTCCCCCTAAGCTCAAGCTTAGGGTATGGTAAGCTCAAGTGTGTGGTTCACACAAGTGGGGCCCACCTGGGACCCACATTGGGAAGGGGATGGGGGGATTTGCATGACTCCTTGGGACCACCTCTTTGCAAAAAATCAACTCTAACCATAGTTTCTATCATCTTCGTCTGGGCCCTAAAAGTTTAATGGTCAACAGTCCACTCGGATCAGTGTACGGTAGATCCAACGGTCTAGTAAATTCAGATTTAACCAAAAATTGGCGGACATGTGGAATTTAGGGGGGTCGTGTATTTAATCCATTTGGATGGACCAAGGGTGGGCCACAAAGGCTTGGGCTTACGGAATTTCTTATATAAGCTCGAGCTTAAGGGAACTTTTCCCTTATTTATGATCAAGGCTTTATATTTTGTTGCATTAAATTTTTTTATAATGCCCAACATTGATTAATTTACGCTCTTGTGTTGGACTACTTATTTGAGTTATGCATATGGGAAAATAAATACTCATAGTTGAGACACAGAATTCAAAGGGCCCTGGATTTCTGACTCATGACTTTGTAAGACATGGGCAGCCAAATCACATGATAACTTCATGTCCTCATTGTCTACCTACAAGAAAGCCACCTACTATCCAAATAGGTATGTGGGTGCATGTATCTTGTATTCAGCATTATCCATAAGAGAACTAGGAAAAGAGTAGTTTCTCCATTTAAAAACCACATAAACGTACATGATTGGATGAGTCCCCATCCAGACCAAACCCATATATTACAGCCTCCATTTTAAGGATGAAGACTACCCAAAATTCACCTGTCCTAGATATATAGATGGAAGGTTTGAAATTTTTAATAAATCAATAACCATTACCATTCACAAATCGAATAGAAAATAGAGCGCCCAGTTGCATTGAGTGCCATTTGCATAGGAGGGTATCTACAAAAGAAGGTGAAATGGATCAACTCGCAACAAAAGATTGCAAACAAGTAAAAAAATCAAAAATGGGAATACAAGAAAGACAATGATTGAGAATGCATAATACCGTTTCTCAGGTACGATCCCCAAGTTGTAACAGTTGTCATACTTTAAATAGTCGATTCCCTGAACACAAAAGTTAAAAAGGCGTCTAAAATAATGATCGGCTGATTGGCATGCATTTGATTCAAAGAGGAAAATAGGTGTGTTCTCAAAAGGGATGAGAGATTCTTTAACTGTAGTATTAACTCCCTTAAGAGTAGTATCGTGATAGTAGTACTTATAAAAATGTTGAAATGTGAGGCAAGGCATTCCATTTACTCAATGCCCTTATGTGCATGCCTTGTATAATAAATAACTAAATTGTCACATGATATGTAGATACATGATATATAAATAGAGTGGTAACAATTTGGCTTCTCCATGCATGACTACGTGCATTCATTAACCCCCATTACACTTCCAAGTATCCCAAAGCATTCTAGAGCATCCAAAGCTTCAAGAAGAAGAAGAACTAGTGCATTTGACTTCTCGTTTCAAGTTGTACCTTTGAGAGGGATTGTACAAGGGTTATAGCAGACTCTTCAACCGTCAACCGCGGATCTCAAGAGCGTCCAGTGCCATTGTACGCAGATGTACAGAAATAATTAAAAATTCTCTTTTTTTCCCTCTTTTAGTTTCCCTTTATCCTTTAAAAAAAAAAAAGATGGCTAATCCACTAAGGATAATCACGCACATCAATCCCTCAATAGCACACTTCTCCTGCATTTCTGAAAAAACAAGTGCTGGTCTCCAACAAAAGTCCTATACAAAGTTCCACTCAAATCAAATTCGACAAACAAGTTCAGAAGATTAGCAGCTTGAAGGGTTTTGGCAACCTTAAGTCAAGATGAAGGCTAAACCAAGGAATATATATCTATATATATATATATGTACATATATAAATGGGAAATAATCCTATGAGAACACTTTTTTATGAGAAGTCTAGGTAGGTCCCATCTATCACCCAATCCAAATCTTGTAATACACAGGGACCCCCGTGACAGTCACACGCCCCAAGTTTCGGTCAAATATGCTGGACCACTGGATCGACTATGCACCAATACGAATAGACTGAATTTGTAGGCCACGGATGAAAGTGTTAGGGACATGTGATTGGTGCCAAACTTGATATTTGGAGTAATTCCACATAGGTCTTTCCATCCCTCCCGGTCCCATCCCCAAATGGGGCCCACAAGTAGGCCCATAAAAAGTTTTCATGATACGTGTGTGAGAACACTTTTTATAGGATCAAAGCGCTATATATATACATATATATAGGAGACCATTAGTATGCATCCCTCCCTCACCATAAGGTGAGGGACACTTCCATATTTGGATATATCAATGTGCAAAAGACAAAGTTATATAAAACAGAGGAGTGCTCAAGTACAAATAAGGAGTGACATATAAGCATCCTTAACACTACGGTAAGAGAAGGATGCATACTAACATTCCTCATATAAATATATATATATGGCTTATACAATGTGTGCGGTGTGCACAGAACCCTCCATCCACACTACGCTATGGGGACCACCTAGGGCCACACTTGTTTGTTGGGCGTCATTGGATCATCAATAGCCAATAATTCTTACCCCTTAAAAAATTAACCCATTGATTCAACAATGGGTGCAAAAAAGGAAAGGGGGAGCATTGGGGGGACTAGTGGTGTAATTTAGGGGGGTCCTCTGTGTGTAACCCATTCAGATGGACCGTCATGTAGGCCCCACTATGAGGTGTGCACTAGATAATTTCCACAGACACACATCCCTATATATGCATTTGAAGCCAATCTAGTGCCTCTAACCCCTTGATCCGAGGCCCAAAAGTTTAACGGCTTTATACCAAATAAAACAAAATTGACCATCAATCAAATGATCTAGTCCATTCGGATAGATGCATACCAAGGGGATCCAATGTAATTCTGGGAGGTCTCATGTGTGTGGATGGTACGAATAGATCATAAGTAGGCCCAATGGAAACAAACACACACAGAGAGAGAAATTATCCTATACACACCTTTTTTGCACACACCTCATAGTGGGGTCCACCTGATGACCCATCCAAATGTACCACACACAAAGGACCCCCTGAATTAGACCAATCTATTTTTTTACACCCATCCAAATGGATTGTACCTTTGGATTGATGGGTCAATTTTTAAAGGGGTGACACTTGTTGGTCATTGATGATGGGGTTACGAGGATCAAATGAGGCCTATATTTTATACACTGGTAGGTCCCAACGAGATGAAGAGATTCCTCACCACCCCCCCCCCCCCCCCCCCCCCCCCCCCCCTCCTCTTCCCATCCCCAAGTTGGGCCCACAGTAAGTTGTACATGGAATCTATGTGCATTGGATAAGCCCTTGTATGCAGCAAATTTTAGAGAAGGGGAATATTTTTCTCAAAACTTGAATAATCCCCTCAGGAAAGGAATCACCTTGCACCCAGTGGTTGGAGTATAAAGTTCAATATGCAGATCGCCATTAGCGCCAGTGGTGGCAATTCACTCGAACCCTCTCCCAAAATACTAGGAAGTATAAAAAGATAAAAAGACTCTTCACCCACACGCCTCCCAACCCCGATTCCACTCCTTGCAATACAATACCCCAAGGATCAGATTCGTACCCTCAAAGCAAAAAAGGCAGGCACAGCACCTAACAAAGTTAAATCTTAGTGGGCGTTTCTCAAGTTCAGTCTTGTCTAGAAATAAAGAACCAAGGAATCCCCTCTTGTAGTATAAATATGGTGAAAAAGCATTTCGAATGGCAGTGGGGCAAGGGAGTCGTCCCCTTCAAACCTTCATAACTCTAGAAACAGATCTAGTGATATCCAGAAAGATCACCAACCGTGTAGAACCAGATCTCCAATCAGATCGATGATAGGAAATTGATCAAGGAAGGTAATCACAAAGCAATCCCTTGCTCTGATACCATGATAAGAATAATAGAGAAGACTTGAGGAAATAGAGCATTGGTCATGTCCCTTCTTATGGGGTTGACTATTGAATTCATAACAAGTGATGTGCCGCTAATTAAGGCTACAATTATGGATCAATTACAACCAATAATAAATCAAAATCTCCTATGATTAGCAGCTGTACAGAAAGCTAAAATCATCAATAAATAGAACCTGTGTAATGCCATGTGACTCATTCCCACTTGGGAATATAGCTAGTGCACAACTAGGCCTAAAGGCTGGGCTTTGTTGATAGGCCTCTCTGTGATTATAAATCAGACAATGGCATGGCCGATTTTTTGCTAAGCAAGAGTTGGATTTGGTGACTCCGTTGGATGCTGCTTTAATGTAATCTTCATTTTGGGGCATGTGGTATAATTCTCTAATGCCCATGCCTCCTTGTTCTTTTCAAGCTTGTAATCTTCTGCATTTAATATGTTCTAGCATTTTAGATCCAAAAACAAAAAGTTATGGAAAGCATAGATCTGAATTGTCATGTTGCTTAGCTGAAAGCCTCATGTAACTGAGGATTTCAGGGATTAGGGCCTACCCTGAACATTTGGAGAAGCCACTCTATAAACATAAAACTCAAAGCTTCTCTGATTACTTTCATCATAGGCACGATTTCGTTTCTTAAAGTTATAATAGAAGAGACAAGAATATATTACCCAAGAAGCAAACAACTTCGCATCATCACTTTCATAGTAGAGGGATCCAGGCCGAACTTGGCATGTGAAAACCCTGAAGAAAATTTTATTTTGTTGTTAAAAACAAAAAAAAATGCTAATGTATTAGAGGAGAATTTTCAACAACGCACAATGCACATGAACACTGTGCGCCAGGACCAATCAAGAGGCAGGGCCCACCAATGCAAAACACAAGAGGCAGCTCCGGATGCACAGTGTGCAAGAGAATATTTTCCTAAGAAGCAATGGTGCTAAAGTGTAGAGCATGTGTGGGAAAACCCCAAATCACAATTGACTGACTAACTTGGGACATAGGATGGTCATTGGCCCACCTGTTTTAAATGTTACATAGAGATAAATATTGCAGTAGGTGAGATACTGTTTTAAATGGCTTCTATGTCTGAAACTAATATTGACAGTAATCACAGAAATTTAATTGGGGAAGGAAAGGCAGAAAAACAGTATTATACAGTTCGGTGTCTGATTTCCTTGGCTTCCCAAATGCATATGGAGCATCTAGAAAAATATTCTAGCAATTTGGGAACAACCAAACAGCAAGCCTGATTAAAGATTTGAATTTTTTCCCAAAATTGCAGTAGGTATCCTACCCTGCATCAGAGTAAATACCGAGCTTAAGGCCCTTTCCATGAACATAATCAGCAAGAGCTTTAATGCCAGAAGGGAAAGTCTTTGTGTCAGGTTCCAATTCACCCTACACACCAAGCTGTTAAGGATCAGTTGCATTGGTAAATTATACAGTCAACATGAACCATGGATCTGATAAGTGCTGAATGCAGTCTAAGAACAACAATATACCAGAGGATAATGAAACAAATTACAAATAACATATGCAAGGAACATAGGTACAGAATTGGAATGTAAATTAGTAGAAAAGGATTAAAAAAAAACCAAAAAGAACTCACTTTCATGCAGAATTCAAATCAGCAATTAATTTCTTACATATAACCAGAAATGAATGATGAAGTGTTAGTGCCATACAATGACTAAAATTTCCTACAGTATCTGGATTTGATGCATCACAACTATAGGATAGAAGAGGTAGATGATTCATGCCCACTTTATGACTGTTTGTTAGCTTTCATAGGTGGGTCAGGAGGCACCCAAATCACACATCATGTAAGATTATTTATATGTTATACTAGACAATTGGTAAAAAGAAATTTCAATCAGGAGTCCTTAACACTCTTAGCAAAACATTCATTATTTGGGTTCTCACCGGGAACTAGCGGGAGACCCAGGTCCAGCAGTGATCGTAGAAACACATTGCAATCCCAAAGACACATTCCTCATAATCATTTGATTCATTCTAAAGGGTTTTTCTTATTTTGTTGGATTGGCTTTTCACGTCAAATATTTGTATTTCAAATTCGCAATAAAGAAGAGGAAATAAGAAGACAAACCATAGTTACCTAATTCGCTACATATACCACCAAATCACATGCTGTTAGAACCAAAGAATTCACTGTTCAGTGCGACTGATTCAGGGTCATGGAGAGGCTGAAGTTCAAAGTAATTCATTTAAATGTGGCATAGAAGAAGGTTGTGAAAGAAAGAAATAAGATGAAAGAAGAAGCAAGAAAGATGTAAAGGCTGTAGATAAAAGGGTTCCAGAAGGAAGAAACAAAGATGGAACGGTAGAAAAGAAGATGGAAAAGAAAGAAAGTGGACAAGACTCAAAAGTTTCTATCAGTCTTTCACTCTCCTTCCTTGGGATGAAGGAATGGCATTTATTGCATGTACTAAATTTCATTCACAATGGAAAGGTGGAGAAGGGCCCACTGGTCTTGTGCTTTCTTTTATCCACTTCTTTCTAAGGATAAAGAGTTGAAATTGAATGCACTATACCATAGTTACCTAATTCATAGTTCGACCAATTCGAATTCGAATTCGCAAGTTACTTAAATTTGAAAATTCAATGGGGTAGGCTTAGCTAATTCGATTTTCAATTTGCTTGATTCATAGTTCGAGTTCAGAATTCTCCAGACTAATTCGAATATATAATTTGATGTAGTTCAATACGATTCATAAGTCCATTCCATATATACATATATATTTTTTTAGAAATTGGATGCTTTAATAAGCATATAAATAATGACATTTCACACATCTCGTAAGTATTTATTCTTACTATTTTAAATTAATTTTAGAGTTTAATTTTATTAAATCATACATAAAAGGGGGCTTATTATTTTGATCTATTGATCTATTATGATTTCTTCTTGGTGATGAGACCTACATATCCACAAATTTTTTTGGTATAGAATACATATCCTCATATTTAAACCCACATTAGATAAGTCCAAAATACACTATAAAAGATTTAAACAAAAAAAAAAAAAAAAGAGGAAGAAACGATTGAGTGATAGACATGCATTTAAATGGCACAAAGATGTCCGGTCCAAAAACATGTGCTGATGGCATGAATGAGTAAGTACATCATATGATTGTAACTCACGGAAGTGATGAGTTAATGCATTGGAACTCGATGGTGTGGACCACTTATTTAAATCTGAATGGTTCAAAATTTATATAATGTACTGACTTGTGGTATCCTTAAATATTACATCGATCGGAATTCATTCAACCGTAGGATTGACTGCTTAATGAAAAAAGTGTCATCATCACATTTTCATCTAAATATTAATCCAATGGTGGATCAAACTCTGATTAATGAATACTTTATAGATAACAAATAGACCTGTAAGAGGATTACTTTGTACGGTTCGAATATGTGGTCTAAGTTTGGATTTTAGAATCTGCATTGAGAATCGTAACTCACATTAGTTATCACTTAACTTAAAAAGATGGAGACTGAAAAGGTGGACTGGGGGACAGCATATGAGAGAGAGAGAGAGAGAGAGTATATTAAAAACGTATTGGGTATGGAGAATAATAGTATAATACAATAAAATAATGCATGGTAATGTGGAAACATTAATGTCTGTTGCACTTCCCCCATATGACAGTTCGACTTCATCTTTCCCAATAACCTTCCATCTTTTCATCCTCTGCAAAACCCTTTTCTCTTTCTCTTCATGAAAGCTTGTGGAAGGAGAAAAGCTTATGAAGGAAGAAAGATGTCCAACACGAACTCTACCAAACCAGATTTTTTTTAAAACCAAAAATTTGCCGAATCAAACAGTGATCTGTTTGATTCAAACTACACGGGATTCGAAACCCGAGTTACCGAACTAGGAAACTATGCACTATACCCCTTTCCTTTCCTTTACCACATGGTATAACATCATCATGACCACGTGCATGCCTTTACCACATACTATAACATCATCATGACTACGCGCATGAGAGTTTCTTATGTCATGGACTTAGACTTCATGCTTTCCCTTACAGACTTTTATTGCCCTTTTGTGGCTAGTTGTAATAAAATACTTTTATTTCTTTTGGAACTTGAACATTACGTTAGCTATGATGACTTACTTAGCTCTATATCATACATGGATTCATACACATGCTTTGAGAATACAATTACAGCTTCCACATATTGGTAAATGATGAATGATATAATGTTAAACATCTTTATAATGCAGACCATGATCCTGGTTACGGAAAAGTTTCAAACGGTCCAGCCCAAAGATTCAGGCTACTGTGTTTTACTAGGGAATCTGGGTTTGGGAGCATGACACCACTAGAGCCCCCCTTGATCGGTTGACACATTTCAGACTCATTACCCCAAAATGACACACGAGTAGCCTTCACTCATGAGTACCCAAAACTCCGTGGACCAACTTGGTCCCACCTTTGATCAGTCGTCCCCCTTCACTCACTACCCCCCATGATCAGGCACGAGTCCTACTTGACACTCATTTTGCCTTTGCTCACCACTGGACTAGATCTCAAAAATTTATAGCTATACGACCAACACACACATGCACTCCAGCCAAATGGAGCTGACCTTTGATATGGTTGAACCCCTTCATGCTCACTAACTCCCATGATATGGCACTAACCATAATTTAACACTCCTTACTCATCTGACCTTTAATCACCACTGGATGGGATCTCAAGAATCTCTAGTAAAAAACTGTTAAAACTTTAATGCTGTTGAGCACAGCTGGAGCCCAGTAAAATGACGAAGAGTAAAACTTGAGCTTGGCTCCATCCAAGATTGGCTCAGGTTGGCATACAGTGGCAGAACCAGGAAATTTGCCTTGGGAGCCCACTAGCTAAAAAAATTCTTTTGGAATGGGCGTGGGGTTGTTGGGGGGAGAGTGAGAGGGAGGGAGGGAGGGGAGAGGAGGAGGAGGAGGAGGAAGAGTGGGGTGGGACTGTTGGCGTAGACCATCAAAATAAATTTGAGGGCTAGAACCACGATGATGGTGTGAAGATTCCTTAAACCTATAAATATAGTGGGAATCCACTTCAAGCAAAATCAGGGATAATCAGAAGCTCTACCGTGTGTAGTTCAATGTATGACACTGTAAAGAATTATTCTTGAAGCAATCAGGGAGGTGAAAGACCCCTAAAGCAGATCATGATATAGCAAGCTTACTGCTGTGGACTATTCTAGACGATGAGGACCTTTAATCATAAATATAACAAATGTTTCAAATGATGTAAGGACACTACAAGAAAGAATGAAGCAATTAAAGAAGCTTGAACAAGATATCAGAGGAAAATTGCAGTAGAAAGTTCATGCAGTGCCCATGCAAGGTGCTTGTGTGAATAAATACCAAAGATATGGACATGGGCCCTCACAGAATCTATTTTTACTATTGATCATAAGCAAGGATGAAAATAGCGGTTGCGGCGGCCGTAGCGGCCCGTTGCCAAAACGATACGTAGTGGGCGATACGTAGCAGTAGTAGTGATATGTAGCGGCGTAGCGGTGTGATTTAAAGAAGTCTTAAAAAAAATCCGAAAAAATTCTAGAAAATTCAGAATATTGGAAAATGATGGAATATGTGTTTGTTTTGCAAAAGCAACTAGTATATGAGTATGTAGCAGTCCCCTCATTACATGAGATCTTGTATCCCTGTATCAATAGAAAAGAATATGAATAATCAATGTTTTTCATATGGATTCATGTTGTTTAGTTATGTCAACTTAAATAGTAACTTAAGGCTTATAAAAAAAAATGTTATAAACAAATTTCATCAAGATTCATTCAAGAATGAAAGATAAACTATGTTCAAACTTTATAAAAAAACAATATACTAATCTACTTAAAGAGGAAAGACTTTGTAATGGAAGAATACCTTGCTGATTAGCTCAAATCCGAAAATAAAAAATATGAAAAAATTAGAAGAACACAAAAATATGTGGGATTGATCTATGGGAAACATAGATCTAACATTTAGGGACCACTTTCAACCCATTTTATTGGTTTTCCATTAACAAAATAGATTTCTTTTTTCAAATAATAAAATAATCCGAAAATAAAATTCAAAAAAAAAATTAAGAAAGTGATAAAAAAGAGGGGCTTGATCAAAGAGGAACATGGATCTAACAACAACAACTCATTTTCAAGTGATTCATAGAAGAAAAGAGAGAAATAAGCACAAAGTAGAAAAAAAAAGCTTCGAAACTCACCTTTTTTAAGCTTAATGCTTGAATCTTGAATGCCACCTTAATCTTTTGATGTTTTTGATGTTTTTGTTAATGATTTTACTTTTTTTTTTAGAGGATTTGAAAAATGGAGGCAAGGAAAGGGGCTTGGAACAGTGAAGAGGGGAGAAGATAAAAGTTGAAAGGGAAAAAGTGGGTAAAAAAATCGGCTTGAGGGTTTTAACACCCCCCCCCCCCCCCCACCCAGCCGATACGTATCAGTCGCTACAAACTGTATCGGCCCGGGCCGATATATTTGTGAGCGGCGATTTTTTTTAAATAGGGCGCTACGCCTGATTTATCGGCCGCTACGAAGCGATATTTATATCCTTGATCATAAGTACAAACCCAAAGTACAAAGTTACTGGGATGGAGGAGCAGAGTGCAAGAATCACCCTCTTGCCACCCCCTAAAACAATGGGATTTGAGGTGTGGCACCTTAACCACCTCCAGCGCCTATAAATTAGGGTTTGTCAAGACTTGAAGATTTCGAATACTATTTACAACTTTTTACCATCCTGAATTGTCTCTAGCCATCACCCTCACATTTTTATGAGAAATGAAGGATTCAGGAACACATTTGGATCACTTGTTGTATGCTGCCACTTAAAAATTTAAAACCTGGGTGGGACTATCTTGCAGAGTGCTGAGTGCTGAGTGCTGAATGTACTTTCTTCTTATATTCTCATTTTCACCATTTGCTTTTCACTTGGCTTGTTCCGACTAGTTATATGGATTCTGCCTACCATTACCATCATCCAAGGATGATGTAATGACAAATGCAATAAATGCAAGCTACATAGAGTGTTTTTTTTTTTTTTTTTTTTTTTTTTTGTTGTTGTATAAGCTACATAGAGAGTTGAAGCTAAAATAACCATGATAGCAAATGGTAGAAAGATGAAACTTCTTAAACTTTAAGAGAAGACAGATCTTCATGAATTTGAAACTAAAAAAAATAATCCATGTTAAGATTGAACCAACTCAAAACTCAATCCACAAAAGCAACACTAACACCCTAGATAAAAGATTTGAACATTATTGTGTGGGGACTGAAAACGAACAGCAAAGGCATCAACAATGTATCTCAGGACTTCCACAATGAATCAGCACTACTATAGTATTTTGTAAACAAATAGTAGAATTCAAATCGAAGCATAACAAACTAAAGATTTGAATCAGACCTTTGAATTTCGCGTTTCATTCGACCAACAATCATCTGCCATCAAAGACAATTAAGTCAAGACACAAATGACCAAGATTTACCAAGCTAAAAAGACAGATAGAAGTGCAGACATACCAATATTAACAAATACATAACCCAAATCTGCCAGCCCAGTTGAGATGAGAGCATCAGCTGTCCACAGAAACAAAATGTCAGCTGGTAAGGGACATCAAGGTCCTCCAACAGGAGGCAAGGTTGCTATGTTGCTATGTCAAGCCCCAGCTGGAACGGAGAGGCATCAGTCGGTAGCAAGAAAATAGGTTAGATAGGGTAGCTTAGGAGAGTTGGTTGTTGTTGGGGGGTGGGTGGGTGGGGTGGGTGGGGGGTGTTTTGGGGGCGGGGGCGGTTGGGAAGGACTCAGCAAGAATTGCAATTTCTATCAAACTACAATAGGAAACATTCTATAGAATTTTTATGATTGTCAGTGACTGAAAATTAAATTTGGCATCCATGCATGCATAATGCAACAGCACATACGTGAAAGAGGAATAAGATGATAACCAACCAAATGATATGCATAGAATACTCAGGCATCGAATACAAACTCAATCAAATCCATATATTTTGTCTTGGTATGACTCATTTTAAAGGACTTGGATTCTAAAGCCTCCCGCAATCTCTCAAGTTTTCTATTCACACCATCTCTTGATTCATCAATCAATACTACATTATCTGCAAACAACACTACATTATCTGCAAACCCTAAACAAAGGCCTACTCATAATATGAGCACTTAGCTCAATTATTATCAGTATAAAGAGATAAGGGCTTAAGGCCAAACCTTGATGCAAATCTATGGTCATTAGAAACTCACTAGTCCCTCCACAAGTAGTTCTCATACTCGTTACCAATCCCCCATATATGCCTTTTATGATTTCAATATAACCTCTTGGAACATTCCTTTTATTTAGAACTCAACAACAAATTAAATCTTTAGGCACCTTATCGGAAGCTTTTTTTAGATCAATGAAGACCACATGCAGATTTTCCCTCTCCGCACAGTATTTTTCCATTAATTGCCAAAGTGAGAATATAGCTTTCATTGTTAACCTTCCTAACATGAAACCAAATTGATTTTCACATATCTTAGAGCACGTTTGGCAACGGTCATTGCCGCATATTTCCAGCAAAAAATCCACGTGTTCATGGAATTCCCACGTTGGCAATGCAGTGGAAAGCGGCTTTCCACCAGTTCATGGATTTCCGCAATCAAATCCCCACTATTACAACTAACAATGTTTTGGGTGTGAATTTTGTGCTGTCCGGTTTTTCATGATCTGATTAATGGGTGGGTGAAGCAACGCAAGAAAGAAGATTAGCCAACGGCTAATCTCCAAGCAAAAAAGCTTAGGGGTAGATTGTCTAGGTGCCTCACCAAAGACAAACAAACTCTCTCAACTGAAAACCAACTCAAAATCTTTATTCAATATTAAAGTCTATATCTCATGAAGAGATTACATCCTTATTTATAACTAAGATATCATCTAAGAAAGGAAACAAATAATTCTAATCAAATAAGAAGTCCTAAACCAAATATGACTAGACTTGCTAAATATTAATAAAGCAACTAAAGCAACTACTAATAATATAATCTTCTCTAATTTACTGGCTTTGGCCTGCGGGTATAGACTTTCAGACGGGGCCCATTAGTATAGCCTGCATCGCCGAATCCGAAGTTGGTGATATCCACTCTTGAGATCAATCTTGGAAAAGACAGAAGATCCAGACATCATATCAAGCATGTCGTCCACTCGGGGAATCGGAAACCGATATTTGATGGTAATCTTGTCAATTGTTCGGCTATCAACGCACATTCGCCAAGAACCATCTTTCTTTGGTGTTAAGAGGGCTGGAACTGCACAAGGACCCATGCTTTCTCAAATATAACCCTTTTTGAGTAAATCTTCAACTTATCTTCACAATTCAACATGTTCGGCGGGGCTCATACGATAAGCAAGTAAATTAGGAAGAGTAGATCCAGGGACTAAATCAATGGCATGTTGTATGTCCCGCATAGGAGGTAGCTCATTAGGAAGCTCTGCGGGAATCAAATCTTGAAAATCATGGAGCAATGACTTGATTTCTGGTGGCATAGAATCCTGTTGTTTATCATCTGCTTCTTGGGTTTCTTTAGAAACAAGAGCATATACAACTCCTTGGTCTTTGCTTTCCATTTCAAACTTCCTCATAGAGAGAGCATGAAGGTTTGATGGGGTGGTAGAAACAATCGAAGATGATGTTAATGGAGGCAATGGAAGGAGATCCACCACTTGTCCCTTCCATTTAAACGAATGAATGTCCCTTTTCTGATCAGTATGTACCTCTCGATCATATAACCAAGGTCAGCCAAGTAGAATGTGAGCAATATTCATGGGAATCAAATCACACCATATGTCATCTTCATATATGCCAATTTTAAAATGAACCAAGCAACGATGGGTCACAGGGATTGAATGATCATCTACCCAAGCGACCTTGTAAGGCTTTGGGTGCTTTTCAATAGGCAAATTGAGCTTGGTGATCACTTCATGTGAAACAACATTCATTGCACTTCCTCCATTAACAATTAAATTGCATAACTTACCTTTGCATCTCATGCATGTCCTGAAGATTGAAGTACATCGCCAATCAGCTTCTTCTTGTTCATTGGTGAGGAGAAGTCGACGTATAATAAGGACAGGACCACCTTCTTCTGCACCGGTGGCGGCGTGAGGAGGAGGATCAGATTGATCCTCTTGCTGTGGATCGGGCTAAGCTTCTGATTGGATATGGTCAGGAGGAGGCTCCATCTCAAGATGCTCATCATAGTCTTCTGACGAATAAGAATCTTCATCACAATAATAAAGATTGCGAACCTAAGGGCATGCATTAGCAAAGTGTCCTGGTTGACCACATTGATAACAACCATCAGTTCGTCGATCCTGACGAGGAGGTCCACGATTCCACATGTCTTGCTCCTGTGGCACTGTCCCCCTTTGATTTTGAGCAAAAGGACGCTGATTGGGGTGATTGTGCTGCTGTTTTGGAGGTGGATGATAACCCGCTGGTGGAGCACGATTATATTGAGAATTATTTTGATTGGGTGGATAACCTGCTGGTGGAGCACGGTTATATTGAGAAGGACTCTGATTTGATGGAGCACGATTATTATTCTGAAAGCTGGGGGCTCAACGAGACGTTGACTCCTCGGCTTGAGAGCCAAATCGTCTCAAAGTGGATGACCGCAATTCTAGCTCAACCCGTTTTGCCTTGTTATAAATATCATCAACAGTTTTAAAATCATGCATAAAGGCTTCACGTCTTATTTCATCTCGCAAACCAATTTTGTACTGGTTGACTAGCGTGAAATCATCATCTTGAATTTTACACCGAATAACATAATCATTGAATCTCTCTGTGTACTCATCCAGTGATAATGTGCCTTGCTTGAAAACAAAATATTCTTGCTGAAGGAGACTTAAATAATTGGAGGGCAAGTATTTACCTTCAAGCTTTTCCGCATATCATCCCACTTGGTAATAGCAGGGCGTCCCATGACAAGATTGTTGTGCTCAACGCTATGCCACCAAATACGTGCTGAACCTTTGAGTTTGACTTTGACAAAAGCAACACACTGTGCATCATCCATATGATACCAAGAGAAATAATCATCAAGAGAATTGATCCAGTCAATAAAAGCCTTTGGATTAAGACGACTGGAGAAATCAGAGATATCAATTTTAACTCGCTTTGTGATATCATCTATTTTTGGTGCAGCAGGTGCGTCCCCAGGATCTTTTTCAGTAAAAAGACGCTGAATGAAATCATGAATAGATTCTTGCGGACCTGTTTCTGCTTGTCGGCCAGTATGTTGTTGATTTCCAGCGCTAAAGGATGCTTCTGCAGCAGGACGCCTCTGTGAACTGCGGGACAGTTCTTCCAACGCATGTACTCTTTCAAATAACTCTATTAACATGACATCACGTTGATGATTAGAAAATCTGCCCCGATATGATTGACCGCTTCAAGTTGACATTGCTTATAGAAAACAAAGGAAACAAAAGACTGCTAGTTTTTTTTTTTTTTTTTTTTTTTTTTTTTTTTTGCTGCTGTGGGCCTACGCTGAGTCAGGTCAGGCCCAGACTGAACCCAAAAAGTGATTTGGTCTTGGATGAGACTCAGGTCAATAGTTTTGGCCCAAACGGTTGCAGCTCAA
This sequence comes from Sextonia rubra, assembly GCA_037013555.1. Taxonomy (NCBI): domain Eukaryota; kingdom Viridiplantae; phylum Streptophyta; class Magnoliopsida; order Laurales; family Lauraceae; genus Sextonia; species Sextonia rubra. Next base: position 34,731,445 of record JASUAD010000008.1, read on the forward strand.
CTGCTGAAAGATATAAAGCACGGGTATTGGTATGGGTACTAATACGGGTACGGTACGGGTACACCAATACGGTAAAATCCTTAAAAAAAACAGGATACGGGTACAGCTGGGTACGTGCATTAAAAATTATATTTTTTTAGAATTTTAATAATGCAATATGCTAATAATTAAAATAGGTTAGAATTCTTAGATTCAACAAAGCCAACAATTACTTAATACAATTATAAATTCAACCTAATGAAAAAAAAGAGCAACAGTAATATTATTTTTTATATTTCATAATCTAGCATTCTTTTCTTCTTCTTCTTCTTCTTCTTCCTCCTTTTCATTTTATTTTTTTTTTCCATTGGAAATGAGGGGATTGGAAATGGGTTAGGGCTAAAACCTTTTTCCCTTTAAGTTCATCGAGAAGGGTTAGGGCTAAAGTTAAAAATTATATTTTTAGTATTTTCAAACTCTTACAAAAGTTTTTACAAAAAAAAAAAAAAAAAACTCTCACAAAAGTACCAGGAATGTACCCATCCCGTATCCACAAAGTCAAAACATACTAAGTACGTTTGACCGTATCCGATATATTTTTTGCCGTACCCATACCCGATACGTGTATGGGTAAGTACCTGGTACGGGTACATGTACATTTTAAAAATACCCGTGCTTCATAGGCTGAAAGTCTCCTCTCTTTGCTATAGTAATGAGATGAAAAAGAGAAAAGAAAAGTTCTCCTTTTCTACAATAGAAATGAAAGGAAAGAGAAAAAGGGGTGGACGATGCATAACTGTAGGACAAGAGGGGTGAACTGGAGGCGCCCCTCGACAGCGATGCTGCAGGGAAAGCTGACGCTTCTGGTGGCTGCAGCGACAACCGTATATGGTTCGGATGATTGTGGTTGACGATGAAGCGGCTGCCGACAGCGAAGGTGCTCGGCGACCAAGGTATGTCGTCGATCTCTCTCCTCCTTTCTGTTTTTTCTCTCTCTTCTTCTGTTGCTTCTTACGTCTGTTTTTTTTTTTTTTTCTTCTCTGGGTTGGGGATGGTTGACAGCAACCAAGGGGGTGGTTCTGATATGGGTTTTCCGGTGAAAAGATGGGTTGGTGTGGTGCGGGCTGCGTTGGGACAGGGGTGCAGGCGAAAGGGTTGAGGGTTGGTGGAAGAGTTTCGGTGGCTGCGGGAATGGATTTGGGTGTCAGTGGAAGGGGGTATCGCTAGGGTTGGGGAATTTGGGTTTTCGGATGGTGGATTAGGGTTGAAAAAAAAAAAAGGCCGGTTGACGTTAGTGATGGGTTCCGACAAGGATGCAAATAGCAGTTGCGGCGGGCGTAGCGGCCCGTCGCCAAAACGATACGTGGCGGGCGATACGTAGCGGTAGCAGCGATACGTAGTGGCGTAGCGGTGTGATTTAAAAAAGTCTTCAAAAAAATCCGAAAAAATTTCAGAAAATCCAGAATATTGGAAAATGATGGAATATGTGTTTGTTTTGCAAAAGCAACTAGTATATGAATATGTAGCAGTCCCCTCATTGCATTAGATCTTGTATCGCTGTATCAATAAAAAAAAATATGAATAATAAATGTTTTTCATATGAATTTATGTTGTTTAGTTATGTCAACTTAAATAGTAATTTAAGGCTTATAAAAAAAATGTTATAAACAAATTTCATCAAGATTCATTCAAGAATGAAAGATAAACGATGTTCAAACTTTATAAAAAAACAATATACTAATCTACTTAAAGAGCACAAAGTAGAAAAAAAAAGCTTCAAAACTCACCTTTTTTGAGCTTGATGCTTGAATCTTAAATGCCACCTTAATCTTTAGATGTTTTTATTGATGATTTTGATGTTTGTTGAGATGATTTGAAAAATGGAGTCAAGGAAAGGGGCTTGGAGCTGTGAAGAGGGGAGAAAAGAGGGGAGAAGATAAATATTGAAAGGGAAAGGTGGGTAGAAAAATCGGCTGGGGGGTTTAAGATAAATATTGAAAGGGAAAGGTGGGTAGAAAAATCGGCTGGGGGGTTTTAAACCCCCCAGCCAATACGTATCGGCCGATACTCTTTGTATCGGCCCGTATCGGCCGATACACATGTGAACGGCGATTTTTTTTAAAAAGCGTAGCGCCCATTGGCGCTACGCCCGATTTATCGACCAATACGCTACGTATCGGCAGATATTTATATCCATGGGTTCCGATGGGATTTGAGGAGAGGCGAGCAGTTTGGGTTGCCGGTGAGGGTATGTAATGGGTTCAGTGGTTCGAAGGTCCATGGGGTCTGTGGAGGGTATGGAGATGGTATGGAGTGCGGCGGTGATGCGGGAGAAGACTAGGGTGTCAGTATGGTTTGGGGTGGGGTTCTACCGTAAGAGATTTGATAAAGATGAAGATGACTGACGATGAGGGATGATGACCGGTAGAGAACAGACGAACGGGAGAGATATGTTACCTTGAATCTGCGATCAGACGGCGGTCCGAGATTGGATCTTCGGCTTTGATACCAATTGGAGCAGCGCAGGGGAAGAAGATTAACCAACGGGCTAATCTCCAAGCCAAAAAGCTTAGAGGTAGATTATCTAGGTACCTCACCAAAGACAAACAAGCTCTCTTAACTGAGAACCAACTCAAAATCTTTATTCAATATTAAAGTCTATATCTCATGAAGAGATTACATCCTTATTTATAACTAAGACATCATCTAAGAAAGGAAACAACTAATTCTAATCAAATAAGAAGTCCTAAACTAAATATGACTAGACTTGCTAAATATTAATAAAGCAACTAAAGCAACTACTAATAATATAATCTTTTCTAATTTACTGGCTTTGGCCTATGGGTATAGACTTTCAAACGGGGCTCATTAGTATGGCCTGCATCAATGGGCCTCCCATAGATGATCTGGACTGCTAGATGTGAGTAGCACCTAGAAAACAGCTCTGGGGCAGATTTTTAGCCATTGATTCTTATTAGATGTGATGCTATTTTTAAAAAAATGTGATCAATGTTTCACACACAATTGGACTTCTGTGGGCTCCTTTTGAAAAATTCAGACCTTTAGATCTGATCTAGAGGCTACGAACGACTATAGGACCAAATTTCATGTGGATCATGATATACTGGCTAAAACATTTTCAGCCATTGATTTCTTAAAGGTCTCTTCCCTAGAAATCCTCTCTTTTGCCAAACCTAATCTATTTTGGAGAGGATGGGTTAATTCCAAGCTTAAGGAGGGATTCTTTGGATTCAAAGAATCCCCTCATCACCGTGGGTGCTTGCCAAACATGCCCTTAATCTTTTGTCGAAATCTTTGCTCCATTACCCTCTCCAACAGCTTCATAATGTGATTCATAACTTTAATCACCATGATAGTTGGTGCAATTATATGATAACTCAGTGCCACTTAGAATTAAGGAGCATTTATATAAGGTTGTAGAAAACATGCATTGGATATGGAGATAAACTAATGCAACAACACCAATATGTCATTGGAAGGAGTATTGTGGTCCACATGTGGGACCCAAGAAAGTTTAGATATTTCTAAATTATTATTAGCTTCTAATTTAATTAATAAGTTGTAATCAGGATAGTTTCCAATATTGTTTAGTTTCCTAGGTTGTCTAGGATTCTTGGCCATCAAGATTTCATTTCCTACTTACATTCGTTCTAAGAGACTTAGATCTCAGGTTTTGAAGATTAATAGAATCTCCCTTTCATGGGTTTGTCATGAATAAGTGTTTCTTCATGTGATAGTTTCTGCAAAAAACTCATTATTGTGTTGTGGCACCTCTGATCCAAATCTGAAACCTAGGATTTGCATCATAAATGTTTAGCAATAAAGAAATGAAAGATGACAAGTGATATGTGACTAGATCAAGGATCAAAATAGCGGTTGTAGCAAGCATAGTGGTTGGTAACCAAAACGTACATAGTGGGCAATACATAGCAACTTACCGGTGTGAACAATTTAGGAGATCAAAAAAATATAAAAATCTTGTGTAACAACCGATCTTGTTTTTGTGAAGTGATTTAGAACCATATAAGGGCAGACACAAATTTATGAAAGGATATTGAGGAGAAGAAACAGAATAAATAATATTTTAAATTAAAACTGCTTGGCTCAGCTAGGTTTCAATCTGTAGCAATAATATTTTCAATTTAGAGTAGCGGTCACAGCCGTATTTTGTACTATGACTTAGATGCTATGATGCCCAAACACGAACACGAACATGGGGAATGGGGATTCAACACGCCAACTTCAAAAGGTTAGGATACGGATATGAGTACGACATCACTTAAGATATGAAAATAATATATATATATATATTAAAAAATATAGTTAGAAAACTTTAAAAACAAAGCTTTTGCCAAGCCTGCTCTTTTATTAAATTTGCCCCGAGCCCTAGTCTAGTTTTATTAAACCAGGTGTAAGGACCCATTTAAACTACCCAAGACCAGCCCAAACCCAATTCCATCCGTGCCCCTCTTTTTTGTTGAATCACACCATACTTTGTTTTTTAGCTTAATCCCGCCCCTATCCCTTTATTAGCTCCCCTCCTTTTTCCCAAGAAAGTCCCTCTTTTTAAAGTCGAACGAAAAGGGAAATACATAGAGGAAAGAATAAAGGAAAGAAAAAGAAAGGAGAAAATAAAGGAGGAAAAAATGAGGAGAGGAAATGGAGAAGAGGATCGTGGTGAGTGGCGGCAGCAGGATGTAAGCAATGAGTAGCCATCAACGACAAGTGATGGCAGAAAAGGCGACAACGATAGCAGTGGCAAGGCACAAGTAGATCTGTCTCTTCTTTTTCTTCTTTCTCCACCTCCTCCTTCCCCTTACAAACCTCTTTTTCAAGGATAGAACCACTTCTTTCCTTTCTTTCTCTTGGTCGCACGAAAGGGGGAAAAGGGTTCGGGGCTTTTTAGTGTTTTTTTTTTCCATAAAATGAAAGAATGTTGTATCCTCATATTTTTTTCTCATATCACAGCCATATTTTGCTGTATCCCGTACCTATACCCGTATCAAATTATATCGGTATGAGTACCGTGGGTGAAATGCCATATCTAGGTATCATAGCTTAGATGCATAAGATTTTTGAGGAGTAACAATAAAGGATAAAAATGGGACAAATAATAAGAGAGGGCAATCTATTGTTTATCCAATAGACAAGCAAATCAAGATATGTCATCTAAACCAACTTGAGCATTTCAGATAGGACTGGAAACAATCATTTGTGTTAAGACTTGAAATGTACTTGAAATGTTACAACTAATGAGGAGAAGGGAGACAAATGAAAGGAAAAAGGGAGACTTAGAATGGGGAAGATGATAAGTGCCATGTTAGATTTTGACATGAAGGAGAAACACAATAGTAAATATGGATAAGTGAACACATGGGACCATCTTCGTTTAAAGGGAAAAAGGGTTGGAACTGGGAGCTAGGAAGGTCTATGGATGGATTTGATTGCCATGAAAATCATCCTAATCAGAAAGATGATAGGTGTGAATTTTAAGTACTCAAGGATCCACATTGCAAAAATGTGAGAAAATAAGTGTTTAAAACTTTCTATAATGGTGACCATAACCTTGACAAGGATCCAAGTTGGGGTAGAGCTCCTTCATTAGGGAAGGTCAGATAGACTCAAATAGGGGATGAGTGACAAGTAGGCTTAAGTGGCAACACAAGGTGGATCTCTTATAGCTTATGTGAGGGAGACCACTCATCTTTCAATTTTCCTATGTCAAGTATGGGGGATATTCCAATTAGGGTTAAAAAGAATCATTGGAAACATTCAGTGAGGGCCATCCCAATCAAGGGATCTTAGGGTCAGAGTGTCTACTACATTTGGTATACAGTTACAAAGAATAGAATAGGCAATCAACCCAACCAAATCTGCAACCTTTGATTTTGGGTGTTAGGGCGGGGGGGTTGGTGACAAAATCTAAACCTTGTCCGCTAATAGATGCAGTTTTTTGGTGATAAATCCAGATGTGACTTCAGATGGGTGCTAAGTTGGGGCTTGTAACTATTCATGGAGATGGTTTGTGAAGGTGTAGTTTGGTCGTTAGGCGAGCCTAACAATAATTTCATTATAATTACTTCTTCAGCATGAGACAATAATTTCCTTATAACTACTTCTTCATGAAAAGTGCGCCATGGCAGTTAATGAGGCTTATCTAGATGCCTGCCAATCACTTGAGGAGTAGAATTTTGGTGAGGGTTGGGGATTGGCAAATACAATTCCAATCAGATGAGCCTAACCCTATATTTTAGTGCTTCAAAGAATAAAAGTTTTACAAGGGTGGCTTTTGTTGTAATTCAATGCGACAAGAGGATCATTATGAAATTAGAGTGCACACAAGAGTGTTGGATGGATCATAGGTGTGGCTAACTATATTGAATCAAAATGGAGTTCACTTATTGAAACCTAGGCTTTTTTGTAATTTTCTCTATTGAATAGATAGATAGATTAGAGAAACTTGCTTAAGATGGTTTGGGCATGTTCAGCGTAGGCCAGTAATGGCATCGGTGAGAAAAAGTTTCGCTATACAGGTGGATGGCACATCAAGAGGTAGGGGTAGACCGAAGAAAACATTGATGGAAGTCATTATTTCATATTTGAAGAAATTTAACTTATCGAAGGATTTGGCTCAAAATAGAACAGAATGGAAAAACATAATTCATGTAGCCGACCCCAACATAGTTGAGATAAGGCTTTGATAATGATGATGTGATGAATAGATAGATAGATATATAGATAGATAGATAAAAAATGATGGAGGATAAAACAGACAGATAGAGAACAAGAAAGAAGATAAAATAAGTAAATGGATAAGAATGAATGATCTCCTAAGCATTCTGTATGATTGAGCTTCTCATGGGAGCAACCTATTGCCCATCCTTCCCCACATACCACCAACTTCTGTCTCTTGTCATTCGCCCAGATTTGATCCTGATCAGAATTTCGCTCAACATTGAATTGAAACATCATGTTGTCAACAGTTGGATCTTTTATGCCTTGAAACCCATGTCTACCCTATCTAATTGTGATGATTTTCTGTGTCGAGTTGGGTCATGTAAGACCTACCCCATCCCCTCTATTGGCATGCATCCATAGTGGATCGTACATTAACAGAAAATCACTGCAAAACTCTTAGTTGACTAGGCAAGTGAGACACTGATGGCCTGTTTGTTTCATATGATTGGATTCCTAGGAATTCTAAGACTTCATACTTCTGTTAGTGGTTAAATAAAAGAATCAATTGTGAGTATAAAAAAAAAAAAGACCATCAAATAACGTCCCCTTTAATGAAAATTGAATAAGGGAAGATGGGAAATGAATACATAGCCATCACTCTACTAATTCAAATCCAAGGAAAGTCAAGTGCCATCTACATCACTACCTTATTTCCTTCACCCCTCACAGGTCACCACATATCCTTCATCCCTTACCTATTTAAGAATTCTTCAAAGGAGATCATTTAACCATGAGTTCATATGTATACAATTCCCATACATTCTATGCAAACCCTAAGGACTTGTTTACATAACGAGAGAATTCTCTCTCTGCGGATTTTTGTTTCCTTGGGAGGGAGGAATCCCACATTCCTGCACCTCCCATAGAAAATCAAAATCCTCTTTATAGAGGAAAATCAGTTCTTTTTTTTTTTCCAGTTATATTACAAAAATAAGTTGCACCAAACAATAGAATATCAACCTACATGGAACATCAGAACAATTTTCCTCTATCATAGAATCCTCTCATCACACAAATCACCTTAAGTCTTACCAAGCCTACTAAGGGCACCAGGTATGTCAACGTGTCCTACTGGCTTCAAAAAATAAGAGGAGGTTGTGAATTAAGCATATACCAAAAATCACTTCCATGATAAACCGTCCAATCTAATTTCTAAAGTGATAATTGTTAACCACTCATTGTTTTCATTTTCTTTTCCTTTTTTTATAAAAGTCTTACTGTTTTAATATTAACAATTAATTTCAAAGCCTAGGATCAAGTAGCTAAGAGATTGGCTGAAGGCGCTGATTTTTGGTAGATAAATGCCAAAGGTGCGTCACTAGGCAACAATATGCAAACTTGTCTTGTATTTTGCAGGGCCAATAAGCCCTATCTATGCACCATATTTCAGATGATTAGGTTAGGTAATATGGCATCCGCATTACCAAGACATAATAGTGCACTCTGAGAATATAGTAACCTCTATGTCGGTGTTTTCAAACTTTTGAACCACCCAATATGAGGATCCAACTTTAAAGCAACCATACCAATCACTTGCTTCACCGTCAAGCGTCATCGTACATTACTTTTAACAACTCCATATATCTACTAAAGTGCTTATGTATCTTTATGCATGTTAAAATTAAAGAAAGAGAAGGGAAAAAAAATGAAGCATTAGCAACTGAAAAAATGCACCTGTTTCCTTAATAACAGTTTCATTGATATCACAAGCAAAGAAATTCCAGCTATTCCATCTGCACCCACATAAAAATAACTAAATAATATTTCATGTAGTAAATAAATAAACAATGATATTTCAGCATCGCCCAAAAATGTCTAAAAAATTATAATAAGGAGGATAAGTAAGGTGCATAGTAGGAGTGAGTCAACAGCACAATTACAATCTACTGAGCTTAAGCATGCACTAAACAGAGGCACATCGCATTACGCATAGCTTCCTTTGAGGAAAGAGCAAAAGAGTTACTAGGTACTCCCTTGAAGCACTGGGACCCAACAATTAGATTACAAGAAACAACAAATCCATCCAGAAATCTTCAAAGCCCAACAAAAAGCATCTCATGAAGAATCCCATGTCTTACAAAAATACCAACTTTCCCAAATCTAGAACAGACAATTAAGAATCCATTTTCTTGCAAGATCTCTTCTTTTACAAAAATGCAAAATGTTTAACTAACATATAAAAGGCAGACATCAATCCCCATAAATATATATATATGTGTGTGTGATGATGATGATGGTGATGACTTTTCAATAAGAGCAGTTCATGTTCAATCCAATTCAGGCTGACCCATTCAAAGCTATTGAGATGTGTAGAAAAGGACGATACCCCATCTGAGGCGTTTGAGCTAATCCATTGTTGAGCTGCAAGATTCCATACATGGAAGTGTCAAAGGGGTCTAATCTCGATGTGGGTGTCTGAGAAGTTTGGCCTGGTTCATGGTGGTCAAAGATGGATGAAACCCGAACGGCGATCGAGGAGGAAATGGTGGAGAGAGAGAGCAAAAGAAGGAGAATGGATGGGAGGGATTTGAACAACTGCATCATGTTCCTCGTGGGAATATGAAAGGCAACCATGTAAGGTAGAGTGAACTATAGATTAGTAACAGTGGAGAAAGGGAACCAAGATTGATGAGAGAGAGCGTGAAGGAATAATGGTGATTGCCTCGGCTACTTTTATCACTGTTGGAAAAGCAGAGCCGTGTAGGCTCACGTTTGGAATATTCCCAAGAAAGAAGGAAATTTTGGGTAGATTGAGGCACGCTGATCCATCATGATATCACTAAATTTGGTGATAATAACTTGCTCTATGGGCGTTTGGCATTTACTAGAATAGAGTGAGGTGGAGCCTCCAATTAAGGGACGTGAAAAAAATGAGTAGATCAAATACAAAATTTCAAGAATTTTCTCTTTTAATAAAAAAATTTGAAAAACAATATTTTAAAGCCACTAAAATGAAAAAAAAAAAGTATCTATCTTTTACACAAAAAGTCATGTTTACGCAGCTCCAATTTCGGCACGATGCCTTGCTCGCCATGTTTAATGCCGCAAGGGAGAGTTTTCCTCCCCTGTTTGCCTAATTTTCTATACACTAGTTGATCTGTTGTTTCCACTTTCCCCATTAGGAAACTACTGCTGTCGAACAGAAAACCAAGATTTTTTCTTCCACAGCATTTTTCAATCAAACTAAAAATAGATGTCACTTATGATTAGACCCCATCATATTTTATTAACTCTTAATTTAATATTTTCCTTCACTTTACTTTACAAGTAAAGTGCCAAACAGTAAGAAAAAGTTATTTTATATAGAAAATAAATATCAACTAAATTGGAAAAGGACAACAGTCATTTGTGGATTTCACATGCATTTAGGTAGCGTTTGGTTTGCTGGAATGATTTTTGGCAGGAATGGAATGGAGACTGGAATGAGTCTGGAATTGAATGAAGCAGGAATAGTAATTCTCATTCTAACGTTTGGTTAGATAGAAGAATCAATCCAGTAATATGATTCTCATTCCAATTTCTGTGTTTGGCATGCTTGAATGATGCCAGGAATGGAATAAAAATTACATAAAACTGACCAAAATACCCCTGTGAATTTTTTTTGCCAAAATCTCCCTCCTCGCCAAGCCCTCTCTCTATTCCTAGCCCTTTCTCTCTATCACAACCCTCTCCCTCTCTCCCTTCTTCCTAGTCCCTTTCCCTCTCCTCTATTCCTAGCCCCTCTCCCTTTCTCTTTGCTCCCAGCAATCTCTCCCCCTCTTGCCCAGCTTCATGTCCCTATCTCTAGCTTCCTAGCTCTCTTTCCCTCTCTCCCTGTCCCAACTCTCTCCCTCTCTCACCCAGCCCCCCTCTCCCTATCTCTCACTTCTTAGCTCCGTCTCCCTCTCTCTCTCTGTCCCAACCCTTTCCCTCTCTCGCCCAGCCCCCTCTCCCTCTCTCTATCACAACACCCTCTCCTTTTTCGCCGAGCCCCTCTTCTTCTCTCTATTCTCAACCTTTTCTCTCTCTCTCGCCTAGCCCCTTCTCCTTATCTCTCACTTCCCAGCCCTCTCTTCCTCTCTCGCCCAGCCCTTCTCCTTATCTCTCACTTCCCAGCCCTCTCTCCCTCTCTTTTTGTCCTAATCCTCTCCCTCTGTCGCCCAGCCCCCTCTCCCTCTTTCTTTGTCACAGCCCTCTCTCCCTTTCTCACCCAACCCATCTCCTTCTCTCTGTCCCAAGCATCTCCCTCTGCGGCGGGTTCCAATCAACCAACGGCGAGAAAGGGGTGTCACAAAACATGCTTTATGGTCAACGGAAGAGGGTTGGTGACGAATCACAGAAGGAGAGACAAGTCAGTGACGAAGATGAAGGAGGCTAGGTCTTATAATCGGGCATCTCAGGTTTTGTTTGATGAAAGGGGCTTTTTGGACTTAATGGAAAATTACAAAGGAATGGAATAGCCATTCCTCTACCCCCCCCCCCCCCCCCACCAAAAGGAATGGTGATTCCCTTGTATAAAAGAATGGTGATTCCTGAAGTAATGATCATTCCGCCACTTTTTCACGAACCAAACGTGGGAATGGTCACTCCAACGGAATGACCATTCCATTCCGACCTTCATTCCAGCGAACCAAACGCTACCTTAGTACATGTACAAACGACTGAAGGAATGGCATATGAAACACACTCCATTGTTTCTCATTTTCACACTCTTTCACATGTGAAGACCTAAGCACATCCAATTATTTACCCTTTTTTGCAAAAATTTCAACTTTTTTTTACTAATTGTTAAATATATGATGAATAAAGACACAAGATTTGACACCATACCTACTTTTGACTTTCTAAAGAAGACATGGTTCCCATTTTCAAAATGGGGCCCATAAAAGTTGAAATTATAGATTTTAGATTCTAGACCTTCTCACAAATATCTAAAAATTCGTAATGGATCTAGACCTAAAATTTGGGCCCATGGATATTTTGGACATTTTAAAGATAATCAAAAGTTCAAATCATGATTTTGAAGTCCACGTAAATAGAGGAGTTAAAAAAAATGCTCTGGATTTCAAGGGATGCAAAAACTATGTGTAAAATCCGTTGGCATATCCAATAGGGTTTAGGATACCAATTTTGCTCCCATCATCATTTTGTTCCTTCTAAAGGGGGTGAATGGTTCGAATCATGAAAATGGATTCCAAAAAAGTAAAAAGTTATACATTCAAAAATCTGAATTTTTTTTATAAATATCTCAAAATCCATGATAAATCAATGGCTAAAATTTAGTACCATGGCCATTTTTGGACTTTTAAAGTATCCAATGGTTTGGGTCTAGATTTTGGGGTCTACAAAATTCAAAACAAAAAAGAAAAGGATGCCCAAAATTCTTGCACATGTTACTATAGCAGCACACAGTAACAGTAGCTTGTGATTATATTTCACAGGGTATAAGGTGTGAAAATTTCATACCCAAAATAAAGGCATTTTCACATTATTTTTGTAACACTCCGACCCAAGCTACGCAAGATTAGCAAGTACTAATTGTGATTACTAGCTAATTAATATGATTTTATCTTAACGAGTTTATTTTAGTCTTGTCGACTCCAGTGGGACAAGTTTAGGTCATAAATAGGTAGTTAGGTGCAGTTTGACTTTACCTAAGTAGATGGAAGCCCTTTTTTTGTAATTTTAGATTTTATGGTTTTACGCCATATATGCATCATATTGACACCATCACGATTATCTTGTTAAGCTCGTCAACTTTCGTATTTAACTCGAACATATTCGACTTCATTTGAATTAGTTAAACCCCTAAATGGCTTCAATTGTAACAACCTCTTGTGAGAGGACTTTTTTTTATAAATTTCAAGCTATAGATATATGCACTAGCAGCTCCCCCCTCCTAACTCTCCTTTTCTTCCTCTCCATCTATAGGAGTAAAAGGAATACTGCATGCATTGTTTCATGCATGTAAACTCTCCTCTCACCCCTCCTCTACCTTCCTTTCCTCCTTAAATAGAACACAGTGGTTCAAATCTCTCCGAATAGCTTTTTAGCGATTGTTTGAGATAAGATCTCTTCTTTAATTACATATTTCTTGGTTCAATGAAATCAGGAGACTCTTAGTCTCAAGCATGCACTCAACTTTTTAATTATTTTTGACATGTATGTCATTTTTAAGGTCATGAATTGGGTGTTCCTTCTTAAACTAAGCCAAGACGAGGATTAGTGATTTAAATTTTGAAAATAAGGCAAGTATAAGCAAATTTTAGTTTAATACATGATGGTATATTATGATTCTTGTTACTGAATCCTGTGCATTCAACCCTAATATTCTCCCTTTCTCAATTTCACTGTATGATGAAGTTCAATATTTCTGAAATAGTATGAGTTAAAACAAAGGATGACTGAATGAAATATGTAAGAAATACCCTAGTAAACAATCCAGTATGGAATTTGCTTCAAAATTTTGCTTCAAATGTGAACTTGCTTCAAAAAATTAAAGCTCATGGCTAAGCCACAAGGAGGTTATGGCTCGCGGTCCAAAGAGCTATAAATTTGAGTTTTCTTCTATGGCTAAATTAAATCTGAACTGTAGAATGTACTATGGCTAAGAGAAATATGAAGAAGGAAGAAGAAAGAGGCAACGCCAAATTATTAAAACGGCTGCACACTTCAAGCCCTAAGTGCACTTTTGTGTTTTTGAGACAAGAGGAAAAAATTAACGAAAACTATCTATTCTGCAGTTTGTTTTGATCTAAAAGGAAAGCAAAAATCTTAAGCCATAATTTGAAATGCAGACATTTTTATCCTCATTTGAAATGTGCTAAAAAATTAAATTCTATTTTAAAATTTTCCATTCAGAAATACTATACTAGAAGAAGGTTACCTAGCTTTGTTACAGAATTTGGCTGAGGGGTCGATGTTTTCATCATGATTTACTAGTTCCAAAGAGATAAGAAGTGCAATGCAAGCATTCAAAGATTTAATATTTCTCTCGCTGACGAATCCAATGTTGACTAAAGGTTTTTAGATGCCATACAAGTGGGTGACCCAACCTCATTAGTTTTCGAGATTAATATCTATAGACCCTCGTTAGTTTTCGGGCTTCCGGTGTAGGACCGTGGCTTTAACAAAGCTTCTTTTCAGAAATATAGTTAGCATGTGGTATAAAATGTCTCGTGGCTGCCGCAAAAGATTGCTCAGCGAAGGCCCACACAGATTCAATAGTCTTGGTGGTTTTATCAATCCTGGAATGATCATTAGAATTTGATCTGTCGCAAAAGATTGCTCGGCGTAGGCCCACACAGATTCAATAGCCGTGGTGCTTTTTATCAATCCTGGAATGATCTTTAGAATTTGAACGGCCCAGCATACCCAGTAAGTCGAAGGTCCCAGCCAACCTCTGACTAAAAGTGGATCGACCTAACCACTCCTATCATCCATAATAACTCAAGTAATCACTGGTCTTGTTTGAAAAACTATAATTTCTGATGTCACGCGAGCCTCTAGAATCTCTATTGGTCTTTGTTCATCCTCTTGGTGACCAACAGTTTTGAAGAACTTGCCCGTTTTCATTTACTTCTGGCAGACATATAGGCTGTAAGCTCATCATGGAAGGAGTTATGTAAAATATAGATTGAGTTGTGGCTTGTTGTATTTGTTGGTCTCTCCGATATATACATTAATAGTTTCCCCGTTGCTGTCAAGTCGATATGCACTAGAATCCCATAATGAAAGTTGGGTTTATCACTCTTTTGAGTAGCTAATGCCCATAGGAGGCTGCCTGTTAGTGTAAGAAATTTTCAAAAATAAGAAATCCAAGGTTTGGATTTCGATTTCTCGGAAAACACTTTTTATATTCCTGCATTTTTCATGTAGAAAAATGTTGAAAATCCCATGAAAAATAACCATTTTTAGAACTCTTTTCTTATTTGAAAAGTTGAGTTCTTTTATATATATGTAGCCCACATCCCACGTCCAACATGTTGTGGAGGAAAGAGGCATTTATAATAGTTCTCCTCAACTAATCATGTTAGCCATTAGTGAACTTAGGCTTGGAGTTTTAAGTCAGAATGAGGAGACCTTTATTTTGCAACTTGCTGGCCTAAGCCAAGATCACTTAGTCTTTCATTGCCCTAAGTTGGATTGCTACTTAGCCAATTTGACCCGGTCTCTATTTGGGTTGAGTTAGGTGACTTATAGATCAAGTTTGACTTGATGGGCCCGAGGGTGGTTATATTTTGTTTTAACTACTAATAGTAGTTATGTCCTAATATCTCATGTCTTAAACCCTCATGCCCTTTTTCAGACTTAAGAGTTATCTTCAAATGCATCATGTTTTAACCCTTATGCCCTTTCTCAAACCTCTCATGTCTCAACCCACATGCCTTTTTTCAACCTAAGAGTTATCTTCAAAGGTCACTTGAGTTACGCTATTTCCAAAGGCCACTTGAGTTATAGATCTTATACCATCATTATGTGGATCACATGCATAATGTGGGTCATATAGTTCTGCTATTGGGTTGATCTATGGGTCAGCAAATGCAAATCAACATCAGCTTTAACTGAGCTTCATTGTATATTGGAGATGGCATGTCTATTAATCTATTGCTAACTTGGTCCCACTGAGGTGGTGGTAGAAAACGTTTTAAGGAAAAGCCATAATGCACCTTAGAAGCATTCACTTCTTTTCTCTTTTTATAGATCTAACTATACCAAAACCAACAGTTAGTACCTGGTAAAATTTCACATTTTTTCTCCATTGAACTTGACCTTGAAGGCTTTTAGTTTTCTGGGGCCTATCCATCAGGATGTGCCTTAATATGCACTGACTCTCTCTTGGCTTGCTCAAGTAAAGGATTGGTCGATTTTGTTCTCAAAGGATTTCTTATCACCCTTGATTCTTATGGAAAGATCATTCCTTTGCATAATCAAGATTCCTTTGCACATGGGCGAAGTCAGTTCATGTCCATTGCTTAAAATTCTTTAGGCCAGATTAATCCCTTCAGGGCTCAAGGAAGGCCGAGTAAATTCCTTCTAACCCCAATATGGTACCATAGCTCGAACGCACAACTTCTAGGTCATTACACAGAATTAGAGCCATTATATATTATATATGAGATGGATCAATCTGGTTCCAAAAATGACCGTGTACTTTTTATAACAATTTTTTGGGTAATTATGCATCTTATTATGGGTTCTTTGAAGGTTATGTGGTCTAATCATCAGCCCAAAATGTTTTCTTCTAATAAATTCAATTCATTAGTCATTTAAGCCATATATGAGTATGTCATCCCTAGGATCGTTGACGACCCTGTTATTCAATTTGATTTATTTCGACTTTATTTATAAGACTTACAAATTTTTTGGGTGACACTCTGGAAACTCCCAAAATATGCCGAGTTCAGTTTTTAAGGTTGCTGAAAACCCCGTTCCTAGACTTGGCCAATTTTGAGAAAACTTGCTGAAGGTTAAACCCTAAATATGAGGGCTGACCACTCTAATCTGAGTACACGTTCTTACAAGCTAGAAAATGAATTTTGAGGTCTAAAAGTGGTCCACCCTTACCTGACTGCACATTCTATGAGCACGAAAATTTTTATTATATAATATATTAAAGCCAAGGATTTCACCTCTGATTTTAACTGTGGCTAAAATTTTGGCAGTAAGTTTTTTTTTTCTTTTTAAATCTCTTTAGTTTTCTTGCCACTTAACTCATGCAAACTACCTACTTTATCTATTTATCATATAGAAGCCGGTCTGCTCTCCAGTTTTCAAACTTTCACTTTTTTATTTATGCAATAACTCCCCTTTTACTTAAAGTCTATCATTCCCTTTCTACTCCAGGTCTCACCTTTTTCTACTTTGTTATTAGCTCTTTATAACTACATAAACAGGTACTCTAGTAATATTTTTTGCTCTAAAATTTATGACTGTTGTTTTTTAATGCATGAATATTTTAGTTACAATGTTGGCTATATATACCTTTGCTGTGCACGGAGTATTCTGCTAGTATGATTGTATCCAAGTCAAAACGGGGGCCTACAAATAGATTCAACTATCTGCTCATTATCAACATCATTCAATCGGATTGGTTGAGAGAAAGGAGGGTCCACAGGGTGCCCAAATCCTTATTCTCATGTTCATCTTCACCTCCAACTAAATTAGGGCATACAGATTCCCAAGATTCCTATCTTTTTTCATTGCCAAACTGATTTTCCAATTACCAGAAAAAAAAATGTAGAAACGAAAAAGAGAAAGGAAGACTGGAAAATCATAAAATGAAAGGCCAGGCCTAACTAGCCCATTTGGCTTTACCTGCTTAAATGGCTGTTGAAACCCACAATTCCCGATTCTCACCAATCTAATCGATTCTCACCAAGCTAACTTTTAAATTCCTTACCTTATAATGGTGAAAAGAGCAGTAGTTCTAACCTGCTATGCTATACAGGGTTTGAACCCTGAAAACTATAGATATTAATTTTGTATCGTGCCATTTGAAATGGTCTGATTTTTTTTTGTTTTGGTCTAGTGGCCAAACTGAAGTATGACATAAAGATTTTCATTTAAAATTTTGGCCTGTTTCGGCCAAAATGATCTTTCACATAACTTTTTTTTTACTTTTTCTACATATATATAGTTTGTATTTCTTATATATTCCTCAAAAAATGATTCTAAAAACTTATCGGAATAGATTAAATCCATAATTATTACTTTATTTTTTTTATTATTTATTTTCTTACATATATATTATTTTATATTTTCCTAAAATGTAATTTCTAAATGTTTCACAAAATTTCAAATTGGCCGAAACTTTTCATTTTGGAGGCTAAATCGAAATGATGTCTAAAATGATATTAACAATTATGTTGAGTCCGCTACTCTGAGTATGCTCCACCTTTTTTTAGATCCTTTTTTTTCATGTATGTGCTACATTCCCACTTCATGAGCTTTCTTCCTACGTATGCAGGCTTTCTTTCTATGTGCGCGGGCTCTCTTTCCACTTTTATTGGCTTTTTTTTCCATATCTACGAGACTCTCCTTTGCATCTCAAATCCCGTTGCTGGATTAAAAAAATAGATATTCTCATTCATGAGTCAATTATATTCAAAATAAAGAGAAGAAAAAAAAACCGAACTGTAATTGCACGTAACCGTTTCAGTTATCAAAAGAAGATCAAATTTCCCTCCTATCTTTTGAAGAATTGATTTGTTTCTATCTATTCTAAAATCAAATCCATCCCCACTTATCTCATATTCATCTAAATTCTAAAAGCCCCCATTAGTCTCATGCACAAAATCAAGCTATACTCACTCTCTCAGAAGGCTGGACCCTATTTCTACGCGTCCTTCCATTATCTAGCTCATCCAATCATTTCCCTACTGACCCCATATCTCATCATTTATAAAAATTATCCAATAGAGAAGACGAAGAAGATGATGAAGATGCAGTGTTCCCACTGCCCCAGTTCAACGCAAGCCCACCTAATGTCATCTATGAACTCTGCAAGGGGATTGGTTGATTGACTGAGAAGCGATAAGGAACAAAAGGAGGTGGCGAAGATCCGGGACCTCGGTGCGTTCTTACTTTCTAGAAAATTTGAAGTTTGAAAACAAAACTGCATGAGTAATCCCCTCATAAAGAGGAAGGAAGGTAGTGACACGTTTACAAAAATGGGCCCACAATTGAATTTCCCTCCTTAACACGCTTTCCAGGAGTCCATTTGGGCCTTCAACAGTGACTTTGTGGTTTCTAATAGCTTTGGGCCTTGTCTATTCCTTTTAGAATTGACTAGCCCATGGAGCCCATAGATAGAATGACCCATGATTTGGCCCGCCATTGGTTCTTTACAATGAGTGGTCGCTTCGGTCACTTGGAGCTATTTGGGCCCTCAAATAGATGGTTAAAGAATGTGGCATGGGGGCAACTAGGCAGAGGAAATTGTGTGGATCATCATGACAAGTGAGCCCACATTAGATTAAGACTAGTCAATTGAGATTTGTAAGATTTTTCTCCTACTTTATTTCTTAAAAATAACTCTATAGCGCTAGGTATGTTTGTTTGTAAGGAGAACTATAATGAATGGGAATGGACTGTCAAATCAAGATAATAAAAAAGTGGAGGGAGATAGGTGGGAAAACCACATTTTTGTCATTTTTGGGTTTTATGGTTCTTTAGGGAAATTTCTGATAGGTTTTTTGGATGTTGGGTTGTCTGCCGACATTTTTAAATTTCATATTTCTTTGCCAGAATGTTTGAATTCTAGCTAACTAAAAATACTCAAATGATTTTGAGAACTTCAAAATTTTACCTCCTTTTACTTTTTTGTGGAATTTCTAGATGCTCAAGTGCAAAGGAACATCCTAGAATTTCACTGATTATGGAATTTTAAAAATTCCTCATATATAAATTCTTTGAATTCTATCAAAGAACAAGCCCTTAGAATCACTCTAGCCTAAAAGGACCTAAAAAGGCATATTCCTACCATAATGGTCCTATGGGTTGTTTTTATTTAACTTTGTAGAATCTAAGTTAGGTGAGGATATTCCCACTTAGGTTTTTCTCTTCCTCCTTTCTACAACTCCTTCCACCTCTACGGAGTAAACCTCTACTTGAAAAATATTTTTCTTCATAATATAGTGAGCATGCCAATCTTGAACTTATCCTCACAATATATGTTTCCATTGGAGTGATCATGATATAGGACGGTTATGAGATGTGTTGTGAAATGATGAGTGTAGCTAACATTATTGTATAATTTTTGGATTTTTAAGTTAGGCGTCGATATTGCCACTTATCTTTAACTTAAAACACAATCATTACCTTTGCAACTTGCCACGCCAATTCTCTCATCACCATCATCCATCTCTCTTTTTTCACAACTCCCTTTCATCATCATCTTTAACTTTGCCCACCATCAAAATCTAACCTCCATCATCAGGCACTTAACGACAAACAAGAAGTTGGTAAGAGAAAACAGTTGTTTCAAATTACAGTTGGAAGCAATTCCATTTTGGGGTTTGGGTGGTCTGCCTAAAAAGACTCTTTTCTTAGTTTGACATGGGCACCGACGTTGCCACTTAATTATGAAGGAGAAGAAGAAGAAGAAATCAGGAGGGACAATGCCCCTCATGTATATTGCTTCTATATAAGAGCAGCGATATCTCCCGCCCATTTGGGTTTTGGAAAAATCATAATTTTGGATTTTTTTTCATCTAGGTTTTGGAGAGAGATTGATAAGTTTTAGTTTTTGCAATCTGGATATAGATTGATTATGTTATTGGTTTGTAATGTGAAATTAATTTTGATGCTTCCTTGTTGGTATCTTTATCCTTTGATTCACAATGTAATTTACAGAGGTTTGATGGCTTTTGGTTTGATGGCTTTTTCACCATGGACAACTGTTGTGAATTTCTTCATTGGGTTTTTGAGATTTTGGCAATGCTTAATTTAGAGACAACTATTTATTTTATTATTATTTTTGTCATTAGAAAGAAACAAATGTAAAGTCGACAGCTCATAAGCCCCTATTGCACGGCAAGTCATCTTCACCTTTTTCTTCTTCCCATTTGCAATGACTTTCACCAAAAAAGTCTGTACGCAGTGGTCTATACGCAATGGGCAACCAACACCAACAATTCTGGAGCATTTCCCTGACTGAAAATGAAATACATGAGGTACTTCATACTCTTAGCTTATTATTTTTTTTATTTTGGTTTTTACATGAATAGGCTGTCCCATATCTATTGTTTTCTAGAAAGTGGACCTCACTTCACTATGCAAAATGAAGGGCCCTATTGCTCACCCATTAAGATTTTCCACCTAATTCCTGTTAGAATTAAGCCAGATTTCATAATGGGTCTTTTGGGCTGCCAATATTTAATATAGTTTATTACTCTATTGTAATTTATAGTTTCTTTTGAGCTTCTTCATAAGTTCTTCGCAGTTTCTATATGCCTTCTCATATTTCTCATGCATCTTTATCATTATATATTATTGTTTAGAGAAATGTAAGGGATTATGAGCAATCTAATCCTGGATTAGAATTTGTGTCTATAAATAGAGTCTTGTATCTCTTTGCATTTATGCTTCAATGAGAGAAAACTTAAGGTCCCATACCCAGTTTATCTATTAGTTTTTTTTTCTTTTTTTGTTGTTTACAATCAAGAAAACAAATTTCTTCTCTTGAATCTTCATCTTCATTTTTTTTATTTTAGCGAAGACGTCCCTGTTTCACTATAATCTCACTATAATCTCACTATTTTTGTTCTATCAACGTTAGTTTCCAAACCTTAGTATTTGCCACTGCAAACCTCAGCATTTGTAGAATATGGACTTCAATTCATTAATCCCATGTTATCTGTAAGTCAATGACATCCAAAATGTAATTGTTGAGTTTGAATCTGGCTCTCTGCCAACACAGATCCTGCGGCATGGATCCATCATCCAAGTCCACTGTTTTGATAAAATGAAAACGCCTCAGTCTCCTGTTTAAATTACCCTCAGTTTGCCAAAAGAAAAAAAAAGATGCCTCAGTCTTCTTGTTTAAAACCTCTTTAGTACATGAATGCAGGCTTTATGATCAAATGCAAATTCAGAAACAAATTGAGATGGTTATAAACACATTTATTTTTTTTCATTATTTTCTTAGTTTTTTTATTGTTGAAGTTACATGATATATTAAGCCGCAAAAAATTTACATAGAGTTATCAGTTGTCACAATACATAGAGTTTTCTTTCTCAAGCCCATGACAATATGACATCAAAACCATCCCAAGGCCATGACATCAAAACCATGTAGCGGTGCCTTAAGGAGCCCTGTCCACAAGAGGGAGCACGTTAACACATTAATAGTGTTTTATGCGGTCACTGGAATGAACTCAATGACCACAGGCCTTATTTAGAAAAGTTTGATAGTTTATGCTTTCATCCTGTCTCAATAGATCGGGCCTTATTTAGAAAAGTCTGATAGTTTATGCTTTCATCCTGTCTCAATAGATCTTTTGACTCTTGTCATGAGGGCATCTACCAAAGCCTTTGTTTGGGGTCCAAAGTTGAAACAACAATGATAAAGGGGAAAAAAAAAAACAACCAAACAAGAATATGACAAACAACCAAAATAGAAAGAGGAGAATATATTATGTAGGATTTTAGATCCAACTTTTTCATTTTTCTTTTTTATATCTAAACCCATTAAATTATGTTAGATTAATCTTTATTAACGCTTATATTTTTCTAACGCTATACTATTTGTATAATATGTTTTTTATCAGTAAATGTATATGAAGGTTTTGTTGTGATTTTGACATTATCCGTTGTGCATTTACATTAATTACAAGATCAACACGAAGAAACAACTATATACAAGAAGAGACACGAGATTTACGTGATTCACCCAAACAGGGCTACGTCTACGGGCACAGAGACGATTATCTTCACTATCACAAGTAAAGCATACAGAAACACACGTTCTCTAACATCGTCTCACCTACGTGGTGTAGAAACACCACGGGCAAGAGAGCTCTCACCTCTCTTCAACTACGCAAGATCTAGGGTTACAGACTATATATATAATCTACGCTTTCTTAGCCACCAAGAAAGCCCCGGTACAATTACCGAAACACCCTTGACCTTATGCCAGTTTCTGGTTAACCCAGTAAACTCATCCAGCTAAACCGGAATACAAGATATAAACCCAACAATCTCCACCTTGGCTTGAATTCCGCACAACTCAAACTACCAGGAGATAAAACCGGCAATGTCTTCACGTGCATTGCTGAATGATATGTTACTGCACCGACGATGCAGATTTTTTTCTTCAACACTTTGACATGTTGAACCAGCACATGAACTTTGAGCAAAGTTCATCTTCTCGTCAAACTCCACCTCGAACTTAAAGCTCAAATCCATTGACGAATCTGAGTGATATCTATCTGAATCACTCACCATCCTAGCCCATCTTCAACATCACTATGAAGACCAAACCAGCACAAGCGTGCAAGCAAAACAGATCGGGAATACAAGTCCAGATAACTTCACAATTGCAGAAACCTTTGCCTCCGAACGGTCAAAAAACTCCATTTGACCGGTCCTCCGATCAATCAAACACATGTTTGACGACTACTGACACATCAGCTTCTCCTTGCTGCTTTTTCGGCTTTGGCAAGATGAACAACATCACATGCGATATAGAAAGCATGTGAATCCCAAATAAACAACTTCGTTTAAATCAGCAAACACTTTGCAACTAGGCCGACTACTCCTACTATTGGGTTTGCAACAACAACCAGGTCAAGTAGACCCGATTTTGGCCTGAATCTATATCTGTTCAGATCTTCTCCATATTTCTGCATCAAGTTGTAGATCTCGTTAACACAAAGACGCTGGAAGAAACGGATCTGAAATTCGATTTTGGATGGCTCCGATATCGCGAAACAAGTTTCTACGCTCTGATCAGTCAAACCTCCTTGTTGACTATCAAACAACCAATCTTCTTCCACAAGAACGTAAATTTGCTCGAAACGAGTCTGTAGGTGCAAACGGATCTCCGATCGGACGTCGGATGATCAAGATATAGCATAAACAATTTCAGCCGTGAAATCTGGTCAAACCTGCCTGTTGACCATGCTGACGTCACTACTTGCTATTCTACTGGAAACAGACCCCGGTCAGGTTCACTTGACCCAGAACTAAACAGAACTGCTAGATTGAACCGCTGGGTTGGGCTTCTTGAACATAGACCAGGTCGACCCCGACCCGACTCGACCTGCACCCTTGCTGCTGGACTGTGCTACACAGCGGGTTGGGTCGAAACGACCCGACCCGAAACCAGAACCCGAAACCTACTGTCCTGGGCTTATTCTCCACCAAAGGTCAGGTCAAACTGACCCGACCCGAAACCCAAACCGCCTGGGTTGTCTTCTTCAACCTCGCGGTTCTGCTTTGTTTCTGCAACCCAGAATCATCTGGGGTTCTTCTTCGGCTACGGCTGCATGGTCCGGCTGGCTTGCGGCTGGTCCGGCGACAGCGGCGTGGGACCGGCGACAACAACGGCAACTAGAATACGGCAGTGGCAGCAATGATCGGAGACCAGTGAGTGTTCCTTTTTTTTTTCTTCTTTGCATACAATTACTTCTCCGGTCTTCTTCCTCAAAATCGGCAACCTTTTTTCTATGGCATTCTTCTCAGTCGACGATGGCTGCGTAGGGGAAAGAGGGTCCGGATTCCCAGCGGTTTCTCGCTAATCTCTGTTTCAACTATCTCTGATTCCAAACAACATGGGCCCACCTTATGATCTTGATCCATATCTGATCTCTTTGCGAGAACTTCGAATCTGAATCTCGAGAATTTCGGATCTGAATCTCTTTGATCTCGTCTGCTCCGATCTGCTCAAAAAACAAGACCCTCTCCTCTGTTTCTCTGTCTTGTCATCCCCAAGTTCTTTTCTTCTTGGATCCGTGGCCGATCGAAATCAGAGATGATCTCTGATTTCTTTTTCTCCGCAGCAATTGACTTTTCTTTCTTTTTTTTTTTAATCTCTATCCAATCTGAGGCAATGCACCAATACTTACCGAAATTTCTGAGATCTTCTCTTCTCTAATGTTTCGCAAGCAGCAAAAGTGTGGCCGTCCCTCTTCTTCTATGTTTAGGAAAACAGAGATCTGAACCCTTCCACGAGGATTTAATCCGTCGATCTTCGTGCACAACCTTCCAAGCCACTGAGCGATCTCCACCTCGCTCAGAAACCCAAGGAACACCACCTCGGCTCTGATACCACTTGTTGTGATTTTGACATTACCCGTTGTGCACTTACATCAATTACAAGATCAACACGAAGACACAACCACACATAAGAAGAGACAAGAGATTTACGTGGTTCACCTAAACAGGGCTACATCCACGGGCACAGAGACGATTATCTTCACTATCACAAGTAAAGCATACAGAGACACACTTTCTCTCATATCGTCTCACCTACGTGGTGTGGAAACACCACAGGCAAAAGAGCTCTCACCTCTCTTCAACTACGCAAGATCTAGGGTTATAGACTATACATATATAATCTCCACTTTCTTGGCCACCAAGAAAGCCCCGGTACAATTATCAAAACACCCTTGACCTTAAACCAGTCCCTGGCTAACCCAGTGGACTCATCCGGCTAAACTGGAAAACAAGACATAAACCCAACAGGTTTTTGGGGATGAGATCCTTTAAAATGGATTAATGCAATCAAACTCAATCAACCCCAATATTATGTGTGCAAGCAATTAATCATGCAGCGAAAATAAATCAAACCACAAGCACACACCACATGAAGACACAAATTTTATGCGGAAAACCCAAACCAGGAAAAAACCACGATAAAAAATCAAGCACTATGAATCATACTACAATTACAAGAGAATACTTACAACCCTTATCTAGTTGCTCCTCAACCTAAGGACCTTGTGATTCCCTTGCACAGCTCCCTGCTGCAACAATCCTCTGCCGTTCTCTGTGACAGATCCAAGACACCTAGACGCCTTCTAGATATTGTACTTAACTCCCCAAAACAATCTTCTATACTAAGAGAAGTAGAAGACAATGATCTCTAGAGCAGAACTTTAGCCCTTTAACTCTCCAATGGAAGAACTCTAGAGAAGGTGATCTCCAATAACAATCTTTTTCTTAGAATATTGAGATCTGTATTCTTTTCCTTAGGGTTGAGAGAGAACCTTCTTTATAGCTCCAAACTCGTGCCTCATAAGTATAATACGATCGGGAAAGGAGTTGGCATCAAACATGTAAGTTTTCTTTCAATTCGGACTGAAAAATCGCAAGTTGGCGCACTTTCTGCACTTACCCGATTGGTCGGATAAATTGCCCGATCGGTCGAATTAAGGTTCTGTCCGGGTGAAAATTTCAGCATTTTCCTGCAAACTTCCGGAGGCCATAATTTTCTCGTTTCAATTCCAATTGAGGCGATCTTGGGCTCTACGGAATCCCCTCGAAACGAGCTTTCCAATGGTAGGTTACATGCTCATATCCGACACTCGATTTATGAGATATGACCTTTTTAATCCATGTTGTCCGTAGAAAACCACTTCAATTTATCGTTTTTTCTTCTATTTCTTTACTTCAGTGCATCCAACGACTTAAACCATTGTCTATACTCAAAGATATGTAAAATACAACGCTAATGGACTCAAGTTTTGGCCAACCCATGAATTTGCCAATACAAAAATACTTACAGTATAGTATTTAGATTTCTGTGTATTTTAGTGAAATTAATGGATGAATACGTATTTGATCACAAACATCAAGAAAGATATGTTTTATAACATCGATAATGAGGCAATCATGTGATACTTGTATAACATGAAAGTCCATGGAGACAAAGCTCTTGGTCCGGATGGTTTTAATTTCTCTTTCATTAAAGCTAGTTGGTATTTTTAAAGAAAGATTTTGCCAATGTACTTTTTGAATTTTATAAAAGCGGTAGAATTAATAGAGAGATAAATGCCACTTTCCTGATGCTCATTCCTAAAGCGCCTAATCCCATGGAGTTAAAGGATTATAGACTAATTAGTCTCGTGGGTTGCTTTTAAAAGCTGTTGGCAAAGATTTTGGTGAATAGGCTGAAGAGTGCTCTCCCTTGAGTTATTAGCTCTTTTCAAGGGGCATTTGTAGCAGGTAGACAAATTCTTGATGGAGTGTTGATTGCTAATGAACTCGTGGATTCAACGAAGAAGTCTAAGACAGAGGGTGTGATCTTCAAAATCAACTTAAAAAAAGCTTATGGTCATGTGGAGTAGAATTTTATCGACTGCATTGCTAAGATTGGGATTCGGAGAAGTGTGGCGCGATTGGTTCCGCAAGTGTATTTCCACTACCTCCTTTTCGGTTTTGGTTAATGGCTTTCTGCCTAAGCTATTCAAATCTTCTGGAGAAATTTGACAAGGGGATCCCTTTTCACTGTTCTTTTTCACAATTGTAGTAGAGGCCTTAAGTTCGCTTTTGGTGAAAGCAAAAGAGTTGGGTGGTGATTGGAGACTTTAAAATGGGTCGCAGTAGAGAAGTTATTACTCATCTTCAATTCACAAATGATACAATTATTTTTAGTTCAACCAAATCAGAAGAAATATTATACATTAAGAGAATTCTCTAATGTTTCCAATTGGTTTCAGGTTTAAAAATTAACATCTCTAAGAGTATGTTGGTAGGAGTTGGGTGTTTAGATGAGACCACGTAGGCTTGGCAAACAATATTAACTGTAGATATGGGAAACTTCCCATTATTTACCTTGGATTTCCTATTAGTGCCAAACCAAGATCTAAGTCGCTTTAGGATCCGGTCATTAAAAAGTTTAAGAAGAAGTTGTCTTTAAGGAAAAAGTGTTACCCGTCTAAGGGCGGTAGAATCACTCTTATCAAAGCTTGTTTATCCAATCTTCCAGTTTGCTATTTATCGCTTTTCAAAACACCAAAGGCCGTTATTGAGAGGTTGGATCGTATTTGGAGGGACTTCTTATGGTATGGTCAAGGTGATAAGAAGATAATGCACTTAATGAGGTGGACTGAAGTGGTTAAGCGTAAGTCAAGTCGGGGCTTAGGTTTGGGAAATTTAGAAAATAAAAATTGGGCTTTGCTGGCCAAATAGTGGTGAAGGTTTGGGGAGTAAAAGGAGGCTCTTTGGCATAGATTGATCGCTTCTAAATATAGTGAGGATAAATGAGGCTGGTGGCCTAAGCTTGGGCCTAATAATGGTAAATAAGCCATATGGAGAGCTATTGCTACAGTTGGAAATGAGTCCAATGAAAAAGGAAAAGCCTTATACAAAGGGGTGGGTTTTAAAGTGGGGAATGGTAGAGATGTTAGGTTCTGGCTAGATGATTGGATGGGGGAAGGGCCCTTTTATAGGTCGTGTTCTAAACTCTTTAGATTAGATGCCAATAAGGAATCCTTTGTTAGTGATTATTTTGAAGTAAGAAGTGGTTGTTCTATGTGGGATGTGAACTTTAAGAAGGGTCTTCGGTCCGTTGAAAAAGAACAATATGAGAAGTTTTTGAGTATTTTTACTAACACATATTTTTGTAGGGATTCTAAGCACTTTCAGATTTAGAAACCTTCCATTTCAGGCAAATTCTCCACTAAATATTTCTATATTGCCTTGGAAGGCAACCAACTCATATGGCTCCTTCGTACCATATGTGGATGGGGTTGGCTCCACCTCTGGTTAAAGTGTTTTGTTGGTTAACAATTATAGATAAAGTCTTTACTGTTGATAATCTAAGGAGGAGAGGAATCACTTCTTCTACTATTTCAGACCTTTGTGTGATGTGTGGCAAAGAGAATAAGATGGTGAACCATCTCTTTTTTCTTTATGAGGTGGCAGTCTATTCTTAAAAAAATTTCATTAAGAGGTGTGGTATTACATGATGTTGCCTGAAGAATAATGCAGAAGCAACATATTCTTCACGTGGTGGATGCTTTGTTGGGTGTGGGTGTGTTTTATGGAGTGTTGTGTATGTGTGGAAGCACGTAACTTACGATCAACAATCAAAGCCACACACAAGAAGAGAGAAGCACACAAGAGCACACATGAGAGATCTACTTGGTTCGGTAAGATGCCTATGTCCACTACCAAAAGAGAACTCTACAATTTTATTGCACTTTTCTTCTTATTGTTTAAGGTTGTAGGTTATATCATATATATATAACTCTCTCTTTTTTAGCCCCTAAGAAAGCCTGGTACAAAAACCAAAATACCTCTTACCCAAAGTCAGATCCAAGACTAACCCTATAGACCAATCAATGAACACGGAATACAAGCCATAAACCCAATATGGAGGATGATCCCATTTGCTATCCTTTGGTCCATTTGGAAGAAAAGAAATGATAGGATCTTTAAAGGTTCTTTATCTTTAACGGTTGATTTGATTTCTAAAATCATCTTAAGGAATGCAAAATGGGTTTCGATTCGGAAGAGGTTTGTAAACTTACACTTTAATGATATCATTTCGAATTGGGAAGCTTGTACGGGGTGTCACCTATTTAAGGAAAAGAGATCCATTCCTTGGTCTCCCCCTCCTTTTGGTGCTTTAAAATTCAATGTATATGGAGCATCAAGTGGCAAACGACAGCCATCAGGTGTTGGAGGTGTGCTTAATACTTGTAAGGGTGATGTATTATTTATGTTTTTTAAGCATGTGGGCATCAATGACTCAAATGAAGTAGATGTGTTAACTACTTTAGAAGGTCTCAGATTGTTTTCAAGAAGATATCTTGGTTCCTTACTTGTGGAAAGCGATTTTTTAAATACAATCACTTGGGTGTCTAATCGAAAAGGGTTCCCTTGGAGATTTCAATTCCATTTCAATGAACTTAGTTGCTAATTTAAATGTGTATTTTTGTCATAAGATTAGATCTTCCAATCATATGGAAAATGATTTAGCCAAGCAAGGGGTTGAGAGGCTGTCTCCGTGGGTGGGTGTGTTGATGTAATTGGTGTTTGTTGAGGGGGGGGGATAGTATAATGCTCTTGTACCTTATCTGTCTCCTTTTTTTTTTTTGTTTTCTCTTTGTTGTCTCTTTTGTCTTTCTTCTCTCTTGTACCTTTCTTTTGTTACCATTAAAAAAATAATAATAATTTGAAAGTCCAGCGAGGACAATTGTAAATAAAGCCTTTTCTTACTTAGTTGAATGACAAGTTGATGTACACCTGTTTATGTCTATATAATTTGCTTTTTCTTTTTTTTTTTTTTTGTTGAGAAATTCGCTTATGTAAATATTTTTAACTCCTCTTTGCTCCACAGGAGATATTCTTGGCTCCTCCACTGATATTAACAATGGAAAAACTACTCCAAATTGCTATTTAGAAGGAGATGGGAACCCATTTTGTATCATTAGCTTACACTACTCACAGGTTGTTCTTGCGATCATAACCGTTTGGAAGGCACAAAAGCATGAGGAAATAAACGTTGTTAACTTCCTCGACGCTGGTAGGTTGTTGTTTTTCAAATCTTCATCAAATTAAAATGGCTTACTTACTGCTGAACTGAGGCAGAGGGTAATCACAGGGAGTCAGGGACAATTGAGTTTTCAATGGAGTGGTGGTGTAGTATAATGTGTGAGTTTGCTTGTGATGTCCTGGAGTACATCAATTATAGCAAAAAACGTAGATTATATGTAGAGCTTGCACTCTTATCTTCCATGATACATTTTGATGGGTTGAGGCCTACTACAAGAGTTTGAGTGTGGATTCCAATCGTAGAGACGTGCTATTCTAAGAGGGGTGGATTGTAATGGTATGTGATGTCCTAAAGTCTCACATCTCCTATAGAAAAAAAAAGTGACTGAAATTATATATATAGTTTATACCATTATCTTGCATAAGGCCTTTTAGTAGATTAAAGTCCCCTAAAAGTAAAACCCTAACCTCTATAGGTCAAAGTGAATAATATAATGTATGTATATGGTTTTCCATGTTTTGTATTTAAATTCATCGGAGATAAGTTCTATGTGCATCTTTTTAGATTTAGCTGTTAGCTGGCACCACCTGGACAATAGTCTTGTGGAGGCACTTTTGAGACACTGATGTATATTGACGTATGCCCTTGTGTCATGTTTCTTTTGTCATTCATCTCATCCACGTCCATGATGCAAACCCGATAAATTCATCATTGGTGGCCCCACCTGTGTAATTCAAATTACTTAAGATCCATGTCTTCCATTTCTACAGGGGACCCCTTTCAACTAAAGGCCAATCTCAAATTGATCATGTAATATTTCACCCGACTTAATTTTTATTTGAGTGGAGTGTTCTACTCGAGACGATGGTAGATTGTGCTCCAATTGAATAACTGAATTACCACAACCCGTTTTAGTGCGCTCCGCCAACAGATTTATAGGGTCAGGTGTTTCGCGGTGTTTGACCTGAGGAGCCGGATTTCAATGACCAAATTAATGGACTGCGTCGTGGCTCATGAGTTCTTTTGCGCGTTCACCGCTTTCGTTTCGTTGGTGAAAGAGGGTAGCCCCTGACCCCTGTCCACCAACTGCAATTCCCAAACACGTGCAACGATGGTTACGTGCACGTGTTTCAGGACTTTTACACAAGAACCACAAGTAGCCTCGGATAAAGATTATGGTGGTCTAAAGGTGTTCTTTAGATTGATGATCCTCATAACATTAGGATTTTTTTTGGGATTAAATAAAAATAATAATAAATAATAAAACCATCTCAGTTGACACACCACTTGAAAAAAAAAATTAAAGATTTTGTAAAATACCCTTTCCCTCTACCCTTCCGATATACCTTTCTTCTTCCTCTCTCCTCCCCTTCCCCGCCTCCCCCTCTGGCCCATGATAAACTTCGGCGGGAGGGTGACTCTCCCTTTCCCTCTCCCTTAGAACATTACGATTTTTTTGGAGCTTCTAAATAAATGATAAAAGTATCTCAGTTGACATACCATTAAAAAAAATGAAGATTTCCCAAAATACTCACCCCCTTCTCTCCCCACACACCTTCTATCTTCCTCCTTCCTCTCTCCTTCCCTTCCCCACCTCCCCATCCAACTGACGACAAACTCCAGCAGCGGAGGAGAGCTCTCCTCTCCCTCTCTCTCTCTCTTCCCCTCCCTATAGGCTGTTTCCCTCAAGGAGGGGGAGAAAGGGGGAAGATTGACTATGGGGAGGGGGAGAAAGAGCGAGGGAGAGGGAAAGAGAAGGAGAATAGATGGAGGGAGAGGAAGAGGAAGAGAAAAAGGAAGGAGATGAAGGGTAGGGGAAGGACAAGGAGAGTCTCCCTTCATCGCCAGAGCTTGTCGCTAGCCGGAGGGAGAGGTGGGGAAGGAGAGGACAGAGGAGAGAAGGTGTGCGGGGGAGAGAAAGGGGTGAGGGTATTTTAAAATTTTTTTAATTTTTTTAAATGGTGTGTCAACTGAGATGCTTTTGTTATTTATTTAGAGGCGTCCCTTTTTTTTCTCTCTCTCTAAGTTGGGTTAGCAGTAAAGTACACATGAAACTACATATCCACTCACTTGAACCAGTAGGGGACGGAGGCCAGCCCCAGAAAAATTCACCCTATATGTAATGAAAAATTTATGATTTTTTTTTCTAACATGTACCTCTCCTCTAAACTTTGGAAACCCCTTTCATGATATGAAAATTCTATGCCCCCAACATGAAAATTTTATGCACCCCCCCCCCCTTGAATTTTCTGGTTACACCGCTGATCGTTGGCCTATTTTTGTGTTTCATTTGTAGGAATATGGATGATTTCTAAAGATTTCCATATAAAAAGAGTGAGACAAAAAGATGTTGGGTGGAAATGTAGATCTTTTTTCTTTTCAAAGTAATGGTTGGGTTTTCATTTCTAATATGTAAATTTCCACCGTTAGTTCTATTTTAGCTTTTTCAGAGATCTCCATAACTACTTTTATTTTAATTAATGTGTACAGCTATTTTTGTACTAAAAAATAGTCTTTATTTGTCAGAATCAGATAAGCATTCGATCGAACACCAAAGGTCTAAAAGTTAGGCTGGTCAAATATATCCTAAGTCATAAAAAAAATATTCCTCCATCTATCATAATTCCCTAACATGCCAAATTATTGTCAAAAATTCCTTTTGGGCTTATTTGAATAATTCACTTGTAATATAAAATAGAAGTAAATTATCACTTTGAGAAAAAAAAATGGTCATTAATCAACGAACTTGCATCCATTAAAACTCACCGTAGGTTAGATCCCATGCACTATGCCACCAATCCAAAGTCGCAAAATAGAGATGAAAAAAACGAAGCATACTTGAGTTTTAAATTAAGAATTGTATCGATATTGACCAAGGCTGACTAGGTAGCACATAGGATTACAATATTTTAATGGTGTGAATGTGACGCTGCAATTCTTCCTGCCCCGTCAATAGAAAACCAAGTATTTGCCGGAAAACTGTCATTCATAGTTGCACTATTTACCTTTCCTCTGGTAAGAACTCGAGCCAATTTCGGTTCCTCTCTGTCTATTCCGGCAGGCGAAGATGCTTAAGAGAATCCTAACGAAGCAAAAAAAGGCTCCTCCACCTTCAGCTCTCTCTTCTTTGGATAAGCTTCACGAGGTACTCACATCTCTCTCTCTCTCTTTTAACAGGAAATATTGCAACGGTCATTCAACGGCTAGTATAACTGGTTTTTCTATAACGATCCTTCCTTCTGTTCTTTTTGATATTTTTGTTAATTTACCGTTATAACGGTCTTCAATATGTCGGTTAAAATATACTACAGAATTCAGAATTAGAGGGAATGATGCTGTCAGAATTCATGGTGTCAGGTATTAAAAGAGAATGAAAATCAGTGTTTACTGCAATCAGTGGTTGTGATCTGGTTCGGATTTCGTGAGAAATTCCACTTGGATGGAGAGAAACCGGGTGATTAAGGAGAATGGGTTTATTCCAGAAGTTGATCTCTCTAACCCAGATTAGCTTGTATGTCTGTTTTTGACACCGATTCCACAGAAATGGGATTTTGAGAGAAATGCTACTATTCCATGGGTTGGTGCGCACTTTTCATCCGGAGAGTGGAAGAAAAGTACACTACCACTTTCATCAAAGTTTGGGAATAATCATTTCCTATGAGAGATGTTTGTGTGCCGCTGCGGAAAATCAGTGCCTTGGGAAAAAAATTCCACGTTCCACAGAAAACCTTTTCTAACCTTCCAATTGGAATGGTTTTTTGTGAATCTTGGAAGTGGGTTTTTGCAAATCACAAAAAAGTAAGTTCATTTTTATGATCTTCCTCGAATAAAAGCAGTCGCACCACGCTTTTCCGCTTTTCATGTGTTTTCCCTGGAAAAGGCTACACAAATGGGCCCAAAAGGGTCAGGAAGGCTTCTTTGGGAAAGAAAAATAGATCTGGCAAACGGGTCGGGTTAACCAAATCTAGGTCGAGTTAACCCGAATCTGAATTTATTGGTTCAAACCTAACCTGACTAATTTTTAAAACGGGTTGAAAACTTTTAACCCGCACCCATAAAGGTTCAACCCAACCTGACCCGCCTAACCCGAATTTGATGCGGGTTGGGTCAGGTTGACCCGACCTAACATATCTAATTTTCATTTTTTATATGTTTTAACTCATTTTATGTGGCCCAATTTTATTTGTAAAGCTCTCCTTGCATCTAGATTCATTTAAAATGTTGCAGTGAGCATGAATTTATGATTTATCAATTTTCGAGGTGTAAAAAATGAAGAATCTATAAATCTTTTCTAGCTCATTTATTAAGAATTTGAGCTAATCTCTTTCAATATTGTTTCAATCTTATAATTCCATATTTGAGTATAAGACTTATCAATGATATTGTATTTCATTTATATCAATATTTTAGAGGCAAATTTATATGTCAAAATAAAAATAAAAAACATATATCAATATTTCAACTTCAAAAACATCATATTTTCAAATAAAAAAAAGTTTTATATTCTAAGTATTAAAATTTTATATAACTCCTTCACAAAAGATTAAGAGTACATAGTTTATGGCTCATATGAATAAGAAAAGTTATATAAAAATTGGAAAGTTATGGTAATTTAGTAAAATCTAAACGGGTCAAATAGGTTAGGGCGGGTTAGGTGGGTCAACCATAACCCGGCCCGTATTTCAAACGGGTCGGGTTAGGCAAGTTAGAAACGGATCGGGTCAGGTCGGCCAGGCCAGATTGGCCGATCAAGCTGGATTTTGCCAGCTCTAAAGAAAAGAGTAGGAATCACAAAATTCCAGCTTTGCACAAAATTTGCTAGTAGTGACCCAGAATATTGGACAATTCCTATGAGGTATGATTGTGTGCCGCTGCGGAATATCAGTGCCTCGGGAAAAAAATTCCATTTCCCACATAAAACCTTTTTTAACCTTCCAATTGGAATGGTTTTTTGCAAATCTTGGAAGTGGTTTTTTGCAAATCACAAAAAAGTTTGTTCATTTTTCTGATCTTCCTCAAGGTAAACAGTCAGCACCAAATTTTTCTACTTTTCATGTGTTTTCTGTGGAAAAGGCCACACAAATGGGCCTAAAATGGTCGGGAAGGCTTTTCTGGAAAGAAAAGCAGACTTGGCAAACGGGTTGAGTTGGCCAAATTTGGGTCGGGTCAACTTGAATTCGAATTTATTGGTTCCAACCTTAACCTAATCCGTTTTTAAAACGGGTTGAAAATCTTCAACCCAGACCCGTGGCGGGTCAACCCCACCTGCCTAACCCGAATTTGATGCGGGCTAGGTCGGGTTGACCCAACCTAACATATTTAATTCCCATTTTGTATATGTTTTACTTATTTTATGTGGCCTATATGTTTATGACCTTTATGAATAAGAAAAGTCTATAAAAATTAAAATGTTATGGTAATTTAGTAAAATCTAAACGGGTCAAACGGATTAGGGCGGGTTAGGCAGGTCAACCCTAACCCGATTTGTTTTTTTACGGGTTGGTAAACCTTAACCCTAACCCAACCTATATTTCAAATGGGTCAGGTTAGGCAGGTCAGAAATGGGTTGGGCCGGGCCAGGTTGGCGGGTCGGGCTGGATTTTGCTAGCTCTAAAGAAAAGTGTGGGAATTGCAAAATTCTAGCTTTGCTTAAAATTTGCTAGTAGTGACCCAGAATATTGGACAATTCAAGTGGATCCTATTGTGATATACCCTTTGGCTCTAACTCAGACAAATCAACTTAGCTCTATAAGTCATGAGTTGGGGACTGGGTGAGCCTATCAGTCTGACTAAGCTTCAAGTTGCACTCATTCTAGTTGTTTGGATTTGGAATGCGGGGACGATGAATACACTTCATTAAGTGAAGTTTGCTATAAATCTTCTAGCTGTAGATGTGGCACATGTCTATAGTAATCAGGATTATTTTTTCTGGTGGGGGTCATTGTTTTCTTTGTCTATAAAGTCTTCCACTTTTTTCTTTTCCTAGAAAGTTAATAGAATCATATATGAAAATATAGGAAAGGACCATCATTATCATAAAAGCCTTGTCCCAACTATGTTGGGTTAGCTATATGAATTCTGTTTTTCCATTTCAAACTATCCTGAGCCAAATCTTTAGATAAGTTAAACTTCTTCAAATCTAATCTTGCTACCTCCATCCACATCTTCTTGGGCTTACCCCTTCCCTTCGGTGCCCATCAACCATCATAGCCAAATCTTTTTTTACCAATTTCATCGTGGCCTGTATTTGACATGTCCAAATCATCTCAAATGGGTTTCTTGAATTTTATCCCCTATTGGTGCTACCACTAAATGCTCTCGAGGGCACTCATTATTAATTTTATGAGAAAATAGGAAATGTCCATTACAACTACTTTCACCAGTGTTGTTGTTACCTACATTTGACATGTCCAAATCATCTCAAGTGGGTTTCTTGAATCCTATCCCTTATTGGTGTTAGTGCTACCCCTAAATGCTCTCAAAGGCCCTCATTTCTAATTTTATGAAAAAAATAGGGTATGACCATTACAATTACTATATACAATAGGGTATAGGAGACACTTAGCACCACTAAACAAAACTAAAGAAGCACTTCGTTAGGTTTGGCTCAAAAGGTCTTTATTGGGCCTTATTAGGTAGTTTTTTTGGGTCCCACTTTGTTAGGGCAAGTCCTTATGTATCATCTCCTAGAGTTATTCTTTGTAAGTAAGCAAGTAAGAAAGCAAACAAGGGAATATAGAGAGAACTTGTAAGGGGAGGTTGTGAGAGATAGATTGAGATCTATGAAGAGAGAGTAGGCTAAATGTTAGAGGTATCCTTGCAACGAGTTGCCCTAATTCTTCATAGTGAAATCATCATAACCCGTGGATGTAGGCAATCTTGTTAAACCACATAAATCCCTATGTTGTGGTTTGCATGTGTCTCTTTTTCTTTTTCTCTTGTGTGGTGCATATATTGATTATTGTTTGCCTAACCCGATCTAACAGGTGGTATCAGAGCTACATAATTGGTATCAAAGAAACGTTGAGATCCTTGATTTCAGAGTGAGATTAAAATCCTCGGGCTTCAAAACGAGGTGGAGATCGCTCATGATTTTTCAGAGCCTAGGATTTTGCCTAGGGCTTGGGTTGTGCACGTGATCGAAGGAGTTGCACACACTAGTGGAAAGGAGAAGGACCAGCTATGATCGGACGACTTTCTGGATTGGGGATCGATTTCTTTATGTACACACAATAAAGTCTTGTTTCCTTTTTTGTTCGTTCCCTTTAAAGTCTAGAAAACGTATAGAGAAAAGACAAAAGTTTTTTTGTTTTGTTTTGTTTTTTTTTCCTTTTCTTGTTGTTGCTGGATAAGTGGAGAAGGGTTTCTAGTTTCAACCTAGAAAAAAGAAAAGGGCTAGGTTTGTCGCTGCCAACTTACAGCCACTGCAACTATTCGGCGCACGTCATTGCCGGTAAAGAGGCCATTGTTGTCGCTGTTGTACACTGTCGCCGAATCACCACCACTACAGGTCGTTGAGGAGGGAGAAGATTAGAGAAAAGAGTGGTTTGTTTTTTCATTTTGGTTATAGAACTAGAAGAGGAAGGAGAGGACGACCTTGGTTTGAGACCCAAACCAAGCCAATCCAAGGTATTCTAGGTTAAAACCAGAAATCCTTCTCCACTTGTACAACGAAAAAAAAAAGATAATTTATTTTGTCTTTTCTTTAAATGTTTTCTAACCTCTAATGGGAAATAACAAAACGAAGGAAACAAGGCTCTTCTGTGCGTACATAATAAAGAAACCAATCCCGAATATAGGAAGTCATCTAATTGTCTCTGGCCCTTCTCTTTTCCACTTGTGCATGCAACTCCTTTGATCACGCACAGTCGCACACAACCCAAGCCCTAATTAGAAGCTTAAGCTTTGAAAAATCATGAGTGATCTCAATCTCGCTTTGAAACCTAAGGATCTTAACCTTGCTCTGATACCAATTGTTCTGACTCGGATGCCACCTGTTAGATTTGATAAACAATGAAAAACAAGAAGAATTGCAGAGATCTTAACAATGAATTGCTTGCTTTGATGATCCCCTTGCAAGCCTTTAAATATACAAGGAT
This sequence comes from Sextonia rubra, assembly GCA_037013555.1. NCBI lineage: Eukaryota > Viridiplantae > Streptophyta > Magnoliopsida > Laurales > Lauraceae > Sextonia > Sextonia rubra. The sequence continues at coordinate 34,769,209 of JASUAD010000008.1, forward strand.
TCCTATAAATGAGCTAATTTACAACTGTGCTGAAAAAATAAAAGGAAACTACAGCAATCTACATCAATCAGAATCTCCCTATACATGGTAATGTACAGCAGTCTACAGATCATAATTACAGATTTCCTAATCTGTAATTATCATACCAAACAGGCCGGCCCATTGGACCGACCCAACTGGCCAGCCCAATGGGTCATTCAGTTGACCCAGTCTTTTTACACCCCTCCTCAAGCTCATGGTGCGGCAGCAGCAGGAGTTTGTTCAAGGAAGACGAGAAACGAGCAAAGGTCTGAGCTTTGGTAAAGAGATCGGCAGCATTATCAACTGAACTGACGAAGTGGAGTGACAAAGTACCTGATTTATAGTGCTGGCGAACAAGATGACAATCAATTTCAATATGCTTAGTTCGTTCATGAAAAACTTCATTCTGGGTGATCCGAACAGCACTCTGATTGTCACAATATAATGGTGTAGGAGCTTGAAGAGAAACACCTAGGTCATGTAGTAACCACCGAAGCCAGACAATTTCAGAGGTAGTATCAGCAAGAGCACGATATTCGGCTTCTACAGAAGACTTGGAGACAGATGTCTGCTTCTTGCTCCTCCAAGAAACCAAGGAATGACTCAAGAATATGCAATAACCAGTGGTTGAACGACGATCATCCACATCCCCTGCCCAATCAGAGTCAAAAAAGGCGCGAAGATGAAGCGAACTATCGGAAGAGAGAAGCAAGGCATATGATTGGGTACCCTGTAAATAACGAAGAATCCGCAAGACAGCACCCCAATGAACAGAGGTGGGCTGAGCCATAAATTGACTCACAATGTGGACAGCATAAGCAATGTCAGGTCTAGTAATAGTCAGGTAAACAAGACTCCCAACAACTTCTCGGTACCGAGTAGGATGAGCTAAAGGCACACCATCGTTTTTACTCAGCCGTGCATTGATTTTCAAGGGAGTAGAAATTGGAGCGAGATCTGTAAGACCCGCATGCTGGATGATGTCCGAGCAGTACTTCATTTGTGAGAGGAGGTACCCCTGTTTGGAATATCCCACTTCAAGCCCAAGAAAGTAGCGAAGATGACCAAGATCCTTCATCTCAAATTGGTTCTGAAGGAACAATTTGAGCTCAGAGATACCTGAATGATCACTTCCAGTAATGATCATATCATCCACATATAGGAGTAGAATGACGATACCATTACGGGAAGTGTGAGTAAATAGAGCACTATCATGTTGACTCTGTTGAAGGCCACTAGAAAGAACTGATTCAGTAAAACGTTCAAACCAGGCACGAGGAGCTTGTTTAAGTCCATACAGGGCTCTCTTCAGATGACACATTTGATTGGAGTGGGGAACCCCAGGAGGAGGTACCATAAAGATTTCTTCACGGAGATGCCCATGAAGAAAGGCATTTTTGACATCAAGTTGATACAGTGGCCATTGACGAACGGCAGCAACAGAGATCAATGTTCGTACAGTGGTCAGTTTGGCAACAGGTGCAAATGTTTCCTCATAATCAATACCATAATCTTGTGTGTATCCTTTGGCAACAAGGCGAGCTTTATACCGTTCAATGGTGCTATCAGAATTTGTCTTCACTTTAAATATCCATTTGCAACCAATAGCTTTCTTTCCTGGAGGAAGAGAGACAAGCTCCCAAGTGTGATTTTGCTGAAGTGCAGCTAATTCTTCTTCCATGGCTTTCCGCCACTCAGGGTACTGAGAAGCTTCGGTATAAGACCTGGGTTCAAAATGTGAATGGACTGTAGCAAGATAGTTGGGATATTGAAGGGAAAACAAGTTGGTAGAAACAAATCCATAACGCTGCACAGCGGTGCGAGTACGAAGTGGATATCTCCGTGGTGGAACAGAATCCTGATCTCCAGGAAGAATGGGGACTTCAGCCACATCAGAAGGGATGGAGTCAGGTTTGGGCCTCCGTTGATAGACAAGAAGTGGCGGAGGATCAACAGAAGTTTCTGAAGTAGGATAGGTCTCAGATGAAAACAAATCTGGAAAAGGATCAAGGGGGTGTACAGAGGAGACAGGCTGTGAGGATGGCAAGGAGTAATAAGGTATATGTTCCATGAAGGTAACATTACGAGAAATGCGTAACTTGTTCAATTGTGGATCATAACAGCGATATCCCTTTTGTTCTATACCATAGCCAAGAAAAACACAAATAGCAGACTTGGGAGAGAGCTTGTGTCGCTCACTAGAGGGAAGCAAAACAAAACAAGTACATCAAAAAACTCTTAGATGAGAGTAAGTAGGTTTTGTACCATAAAGTTTCTCAAAAGGAGTGGCCCCAGATAAAACAGAAGATGGCATTCTATTGATGAGATAAACTGAAGTGAGAATAGCTTCTCCCCAAAATGTAATGGGCACGGAAGAGGATTGTAGCATAGATCTAACCGTTTCAATGATATGTCTATGTTTTCGTTCGGCTACCCCATTTTGTTGTGGAGTACCTGGGCAGGAGAGTTGAGCTATTGTACCATGACTGGCAAGCATGTTTTGAAATTGTTGTGATCGATATTCCCCCCCCCCCCCCCCCCCCCCCCCCCCCCGCATCGGAGCGAAAAACTTTGATCTTAGCAGAAAATTGGGTGGCGATCATGGTGGTAAAGTTCAAGTATGTACGGAGAAAATCAGATTTGTGTTTTAACATGTATAGCCAAGTAAATCTGGTGTAATCATCCACAAAGATAACATAATAACGTGAGCCACCCTTGGTGGGTTGAACAGTAGGGCCCCATAGATCAGAGTGAACAAGTGCAAAAGGTGCACTGGAAACTGAGGTACTTTTATTAAAAGGCAAAATAGTTTACTTTGACAACTTGCAACCAATACAACCAGTAGATTCAGAGAAAGTGACTTTTCCAAGGCTTTTATTCGCAAGTAAAAAATCTAATTTTCCTTTGGACAAATGACCTAACCGAAGATGCCATAAGCTAGAGGATGAAGTTGATGTAGATGCTGTTAGAAGTGGTGAGGAAGGAACATGAAGAGAGGTCAAGTGATATAAATTCCCTTCTTTATGGCCAGTCCCAATCTGCTTCCCGGAGCGAGGATCCTGCACAACACAACCAGTGGAGTTAAACGAGACAAGATAACCCAGATTAGTAAGTTGACTGATGGAAATGAGGTTAATAGCAATTCCTGGAACACACAAAACATTCGGTAAAGATAGTTGTCCAGAGGAAGACTGAGATGTGATAGTACCAATGGTGGAAACAGGCATAGTGGTGCCACAAGCAGTATGAATGTTTAGAAGAGTAGAAGGCTTTCGACTGATACTTAATAATGATGAATCAGAAACCATGTGAGATGAGGCACCTGAGTCAAATATCCATGATGGAGTTTTACCAGAGAATGAGGCCATGGCAGAATTAACTGTTTCAGCTTGAGTAGTATTGGGACCACTGGAGGAAGTGAGGAGGAGCTGCTGCAGGCGTTCATCAATCATAGTCTGGATCTGAGTAGAAAAGTCAGGAGGTGCTTCAGCAGTCACTGCTGCTGTCTGCTTATGTCCAGGACGTTGACCGGGACGTCGATTTGGCTCTTTCTGATTCTGTTTCTTTTTCAGCTGAGGACAGTCTCTCTTCCAGTGTCCTGGTTCTTTGCAATAATTACAGATGTTGTTAGAACCGACAGGTTTACCCAAAGAGGATGACTTAGCAGCAACGAGGACGTGATCGGACTCAACGGCTTTGCGCTTTGATAAGATCTGTTGAGTTTGTTCCTCTGCTAGGAGTTCAGACAAAGCCACATCCACATATGGCAATGGAGATCGATGTAATAGTAGACCCCTAATGTGTTCATACTCAGGGCGAAGAGCCATAAGAAACTGAACTAGTTGAGTTTCCTGCCGATATTTTTCAAAAGTAGTTGAGTCGGCAGAGCAGGTAAACTGGGGTTCCATTAGAGCTAATTGATCCCATAATGCAGTCATTTTGACATAGAATTCATGAATGGACTGAGAGCCTTGTTTGGCAGTTTTAATTTCCCATTCAAGTTGATAACGGCGGGCGGAATTGGATTGAACATATAACCGAGCCAAATAATCCCAGGTATCCTTCGGATGAGAAAATTTAGACAATTGATGTCCAATGGAGGGAGTGACTGAATTTGCAATCCAAGAATTAATTTTACCCACAAATGCTTCCCAATCCTCATAAGCAGGATCCTTGGTGTCAGGTCCTGGCTTCTTTTCTATCACAAATTTTCAAAGTTTCTGCCCCTTCAAAAAATTCATCATGAGATGGGACCAGTAAGCATAATTGGTCCCATCAAGAATAACACTAATACCAGTCACCTTCTCAGCCATTACAGATGACAGCAGAAGATGGAGATGCAAGAAAAAAACAATAAAGAAGCTCTGGGCGTCCCTGTTGACAGGGTGTAGAATGGCTATTGGACTACCAAAACCCAATTAGTTCACAAATCAGCTTACAGAAAGCAAAGACTAACCAATTTTCGCACCCAACAAGCCTTGGTCAAGTCTGATCCAACGGCGGATTACAAAACTAGACGGTCTTGATGAAAACAGTCCGGCATAAAATGCTGAACAGAGATGGCCACAAAACAGTACCTTAATGCAGCCCAAAAAATCTGAAAAAATCACAGAATATCTCCAATAAGTGGTCGACCACTTTGAGCTGGTGCGCCTCCTCTCTGATCAAGTGTGGACCCCACCTCTGTAACCCAGCCAATGTCAGGAGGCGTGACCAACGTCCGATCTCCCCTCTTTCTCACAACAGTGGCTTTGATACCATGATAAACAATGAAAAACAAGAAGAATTGCAGAGATCTTAACAATGAATTGCTTGCTTTGATGATCCCCTTGCAAGCCTTTAAATATACAAGGATTCCTATAAATGAGCTAATTTACAACTGTGCTGAAAAAATAAAAGGAAACTACAACAATCTACATCAATCAGAATCTCCCTATACATGGTAATGTACAGCAGTCTACAAATCATAATTACAGATTTCCTAATCTGTAATTATCATACCAAACGGGCCGGCCCATTGGACCGACCCAACGGGCTAGCCCAATGGGTCATTCAGTTGACCCAGTCTTTTTACAAGATTGGGTTAGGCAAACAATAATCAGGCAAACAATAATCAACACATGCAGCACATAAGAGAAGGAGAAAAAAAACATGCAAGCTGAATTTTTGCAAATATTGTGTTTTTGGCAAGCAGAAAAAATGTGTCTTTTAAAACTGCAAGTAACAATTGTAGAAGCAAAGGTATTCTAGACTATATTCGCTAAGATGTGTGGGGCTAACCCCGGTTAAGTTAAAAGTCGGAGCATACTACTTTTGTGACTTTTATTGATGACTTTTTAAGAAAGGTTCGGATATACTTTATGAAGGAAAAATATGAGGTCTTCACTAAGTTTAAGGAGTGCAAGGCAAAAGTAGAAAATCAAATAGGAAGAAAAGTCAAGTTTATGAGAACAGATAATCAGGGTGAATACAAAAATGGCAATTTTCTACAATTTTGCAAGGATAAAGGCATTACAAGCCATTTTACTATTCTGAAGACTCCTCAACAAAATGAAGTTGTAGAAAGAATAAAGAGGACTCCTTTGGAGGATGGGACTTCATGCAAGGTTGCCTAAAAGCTTTTGGGAAGAAGTAGTTAATCACGCAAGCGATGTAGTTAATTAGTCACCATCAAGAGCACTTGATTGCAAAGTTGCAAAAGAGGTTTGGATAGGTAAAAAGGTTGATTATTCCTCATTGAAGGCATTTGGGTGTCAACATACACATATATTCCTAGTGATGGGTGATCCAAGTTAGACTCGAAAGTCAATCAAATGCATATTTCTCGACTTTGAAAAAGGTGTAATGGGAGTACAAACTTTGGGATCCAGAAAACCGGAAAAAGATTTGCATGAGAGATGTGGTGTTTAATGAAAAGCTTCTATGTTAAACAAGGAAAATGATGGTGAAGATGAAGGGCACAGTGCTGAGAAAGTAGCTCCTGAAATAACTCCTTTTCCAAATAATACAACTAAGAAACAAGCAAAAATTCAATCAAAGGTTGGTACATCTAAAGGAGATGAACAATATAAGGTTCAATGGGAACCACAAGTTTAGCACAGGGAAGAACAAAGAGAACCATCAATCCACCTCAAAGGTTTGGGTGAGATGAGGAACAATTATATTTTGCTCTTATCACTTGTAATGAAAAGCAGTGAAAGAGAAGGTTGGATGGGTGCTATGATGGATGAGATAGAATTTTTCCAAAAGAACTCAGTCTGGGAATTAGTTCCAAAACCTAAAGACAGGAAACTAGTTAGCTGTAAATGGGTGTTTAGGAAAAATGAAGCATTCATGGAAATAAATAACCAAGGTTCAAGACGCGTTTAGTAGTAATGGGATTGTCACAAAAAGAAGGGGTCCACTCTGATGACTGATGAGATAGTTTCCCAGTTGTGAAGCATACATCTGTTAGGATGCTGTTGGTATTGGTGGCATAATTCGACATGGAGCTTGAACAATTAGATGTAGAGACAACTTTCCTTCATGGACACTTGGATAAAACAACTTATATGAAGCAAACTAAAGGATTCAAAGAAGTTGGGAAAAAAAACTTTGTGTGCAAATTGAAAAAATCATTATACGGGCTAAAACAATCCCCAAGATAGTGGTACAAGAGCTTTGACCCCTACATGTTGTAGATTGGTTACCATTGATGTGAGTATGATTGATGTGTTTATTTTAAGGTGCTAGATGATAATTCTATTATCATATTACTACTTTATGTGGATGTTATGCTTATTGCATGTGAGGACATGTAAAAAAATGGAAGAGTTAAAATCTCAATTAAGAAAGGAATTTGAAATAAAAGACCTTGAGGCAACCACAAAATGTTAGGCATGAAAATTAGGAGAAACAGAAAGGCTGGAAAGTTGTGGTTATCACAAAATAAGTACATCTCAAAGGTACTTGAAAGTTTTAACATGCAAATTGTAAAGCCTATGTTTACTCCACTTCAAATCACTTTAACTTAAGTGTTAGACAGTCTCCTACTGTAGATGAGAAAATTGAAGAAATGTCAAAGATGTTGTATGCTAATGTGGTGAGATGTTTAATATAAGCCATGGTTTGTACAAGGCTAGATATTGCTTAAGCAATTGGTGTAGTTAGTAAGTACATGGCAAATCTAGGGAAACAACATTGGGATGTTGTAAAGTAGATTCTAATATACTTGAGTGGCACCAAAGACTTGGGAATACTTTTTGAAGAAATTAGGGTTGAAAAGTTGTAGTTGGGTATGTAGATTCTTATTTTACCCAGACAAAAAAGATCCACCATTGGTTATGTTACACGCTTGCTGGTGGACCAATAAGCTAGAGATCGGTGCTTCAGTCTACAATTGCATTAGCCACTACAGTGGTGGAATACATGGCAGTTACAAAAGCTTCTAAGGAAATAATTTGGTTGAGAGGTGTGGTAAATGACATGGGAATTAAGTAGGAATCAATTTAACTACACAGTGACAGGCAAAGTGCAATATGCTTGTCAAAGAATCAGGTATATCATACGAGGACAAAACAAATAGTTGTTATGTTTCACAAGATTCAAGATTGAGTTGCTACAAGTAAGATCTCTATTTAGAAGATTCACACAATCGTGAATGCAGTTGACATGCTTACGAAGCCAATTACTTTAAGAAGTTCAAGCATTGCTTGGACTTACTTAATCTCTCCTCTTGTTAGAAATTGAAGGTTCACCTCATCTTCATTGAGGTGTAAATATGGAGGGAGGGCATTCCCACAAGGTACAAGTGTGATAAACACATTACAATAATTCTCCAAAGGGTTAGACATTTTTTGGCAAGGTGGAGATTATTAGGTTTGGCTTCAAATTCCTCATTGGGTAGCTTTCTTGGGGCCCACTTTGTTGGGGCAAGTCCCTATTTATTTTCTCCTAGAATTATTCTTTGAAAGCAAGCAAGCAAGAAAGCAAATAAGGGAACACAGAGAGAACTTGTTAGTGGAGGCTGTGAGAGAGAGATTGAGACCCATGAAAAGAGAGTAGGCTAAGTGTTAGAGGTATCCTTGCAATGAGTTGCCCTAATTCTTTATAGTGGAATCATCATAGCCCCTAGAGGTAGGTAATATTGCTGAACTACGTAAATCTTTGTGTTTTTGTTTGCATGTTTTACTGCTTCTTCTCTTGTGTGGTGTGTGTATTGATTATTGTTTGCCTAAGCTGATCTAATAGCACCTCCCAATAAGAAATTCTGACGACCCCCTGTTTAAATAATGTCTTCCATTCCATTGGTAGACCGAACTTCACGACGAAAAACAACTTGAAAACATGATGCCAAAGCGATGAGTCAATTAAAATTTCTTTCTTTTATGCTAAATGAAGGTATTGCCGAATGTTGTTTATGTTAGAAGCAAAGTTTAATTCCATTTACTCCATGCTTTACATTTAACTTTCTATTGTTGCTAACAATCAAGACATAAACTATGGTTATCTTCTTGGAGAGCTTTTATCCATTTTACCGATGCTTTCTCTCTCTCTCTCTCTCTCTCTCTCTCATGTTAATACACTTTTATTGCCTACAGACACTTGAAATGTTGGAGAAGAAAGAACATGTACTCCAGAAGAAAATGTCTGTAGAAATTGAGAGGGCCAAGAAGTTCACACAATCCAAAAACAAGAAAGGTTGGTCCTAGTTCTATTTTGGTTTTCTTACCCTGAATTCATAATGTTGGATACTCAACCTTATTGCCAAGTAATATATGGTCCCTTATTTAATTAAGAGTAGTTGACAAAATAAAAGAGAAACACTATGATATTTGAAACCCTTCTTTTGGTTGAGTCATTAACTACAATGGAAATAAAAGGTTTCTCATGTTGTAGGTTTCCTCTTCAAGAAGAACTTTTGAAAAGCAGCGATACATTTCTCTTCTTTTGTTTTGAAAAGCAGCTATACATTTCTCTTATTTTGTCAATTATGCTAATTATGAATATTCTCTAACCCATATGCTTGCCTTTGGGGAATCCAAATTTCTTATTTCTGTGTATGGCACAGTATTGAAGTTTGTCCTAATGTATTCACGACCAAAGCTCTGATCAAGATCAGGTCCTTTGGTTGAGACTACAGTTTGCACTTTCATAACTATTCACCGTTATCAAACCATATTACAGTATTATGTTTCCCATACTTTAGTTACTGTTAGTACCCTAATAAACTTCCATAATTACAGTATTACGTTATCCCATTGTCTTGTGTTTTCCCTGATATGAAGACAGGATGGACGATTAGTGTTGGCTCTGAGTACAGAGGTCTTTTTGTGACATCATTGCCATACTAGTCATTAGTTGATGCAAAAGACATCAATTGCAGTAAATGGAAAGAAAAGATAAAACATAACACAGCATGGAAAATAAAGCCACCAAAGAGCATATCATTAACATATTGCACCCTTCCTCTTTTACAAGAAATCTAAAACTTACATCAAGAAAAGTGGGTTCATACTTGAATTGCCAAAAACGAGTCTTTGATCCATGATGCTTTTGATGACTCCAATTGTTCCTTTGATGGTTATGTGAGGGAAAAATAAGGGTACTCAGCCACGTTGAGTGGTTGCATTTATGGAAAGCCAATCAAACATAGTGGTTGGAGTTGAAGATTTGACATCATGACCCCATCATATATAATGAAAATTAGTGGGCTTAATAAAACCGCACCCTTGTGGTGTGTGGTTGCTTGTCCCCTTGGCATTTGCAAATGCCATTTCTTTACTAGAATTCCAAATTCAAGCCACCTAAAAGTCTGCCTTTCTCTCTTCTGTGGCAGCATAAAACCAGAAATGCTTCAGGTGGGATTCTTTATTTCTGCCTTTCTATTTCAATACTTTGTCGATGCCTGTTGATAAAAATAATTCAGGAGGAACGACTTGGAAAAGAAATTCCTGCATGATGTGATTTTCTATTTTTATGCAAATGCAAATCCAAGAATAATTAACCATGTTATGCTGCTAAAATAGTTGTACAGTTTGTAATTTGGATAATCCTGATGCAGCTGATCTTTTTCTTTCATATTTTTGCTGTTGTCCTTTCAAACTGAAACATGTCACCAATTTCTACCAGGTATTCCAGTCAGCTCTTAAGTGGAAGAAGTGAGCCAAAATCTATCATATGGGATTTATAGAAGAATTAAAAAAAATATTTGCTTCCTTTTCTGTCTGTTCTATCATAGCAAGACAAGCATGCAACTAGTGCTGTCTACCATAGACAGAGGACTCATGTAAATAGTGGTGTCAGAGAGAACAAATCTCACCATATTTTACTAGTTGTTTCTGTCCATCCATTCATATTGCAACTTGTTTTGCTGCTAAGATTAAATTAATGTTTTGCTCTCATGCAGCTGCAATTCAATGTCTAAAGAGGAAAAAGTTGTTTGAAGCACAAATGGAGCAACTTGCAAACTTTCAACTACGAGTTCATGATCAGGTGTCAAATGTATCCATAATATCAATTTGAAGAAGGAAAATTCCAGTTGTTCATGCTTAAATTCTTCATCTCTTTGGTGGGGCATGACTAATTGGAATCATTTGGGAGGTAGGCTCCACTGCAGGTTACCATGATTGGTCCCTTGTTCGCAAAAAATTATCCCAAGAATTGATCAAGGGCAGTTAAAGATCAAGCAGCTGCTTTGGTCCACTTCAGTCACTTGAACAATTAGGATTATCTTTTGAGGAGAAGGGACCAACACTGACCCACCCCTCTTGAATTGTCAAAATCACTAAGATGTCATCAAGGGCTCCATGAGAGACTACCATGCGGTAAACTAGGGGAATATGACTAATGCAGGCATATATCTTCTGCAGATGATTATGCTAGAGGGTGTGAAGGCAACAACAGACACTGTAGATGCTCTGAAGACTGGAGCATCAGCAATGAAGTCTATCCAGTTCTCTTTGTAAGTTTTTTTCTTTTTTAATCCTTAAGACATTAGGACTATGTCAGTGTGGAGCATTTCCCATGGAAAATGGTTTTCAAGGGAGAATGATTTTTCTGTTGTTCTATGTTAACATCTTTTGTGCTTTTCATTATGTTAGATCAAAATTTTTCTTTTTTTCCTTTTTTTTTAAGAGCAGAATTGGACCCAAGAAGTAGAAAAAAATTTTCTGCACTCTTAAACAAGATGTAGGAACTCATTTCCACTGAAATGTTTTAACACAACAAGCAATGGAGACTGAAGCTATAATAATGAAGTCTTCAATTTTCATTCTCTCCAGAAAATGAAATTGTGTGAAATAAAATGTAGCAGAAAAATACCCCACACACACGTGTCCTAATATCCCAACTCAATTTTCATTCCCTCCGGAAAATGAAATCATGTGAAATAAAATGTAGCACAAAAATATCCCACACCCGTGTCGTAAGATCCCAACTTGTATGTCATGGGCACCAAGTGTGATCTGTTCTAATTTACAGTTTGCTTGATATAGTCATCATATGAAAGATGCATTTTGGATTTTGGTTTCGTTGTCGATTACTCCATCAAATTTTCATTTGTCTTCTAGCTATGAATCATATAAATTGCACACTTGAACTTCAGACATTAGCTCATATTAACTCAATTGGTTAATGAATCATTTTTGGATTGAAATAGAACTTTCCTTGAAAAGGATGAATATTTCATTTCCCCTTAATTCTTTTGATGTGAAGTTCTGTCCTGTTTTTTTGAGATTTCTACTCATAGAAGAGTCGCCAAAACTAGGTCATCACCCAATGTGGTCCCGCCAAAGCAGGGTCCTGGGAGGGACCATACTGGAGACTGACCTAACCTTTGGCAATTTTGCACAAAATGTTTTTATTGTCTCTTGAGTAGAACTCATTGACTTCGATTGATGACATAAGGCTAAAATGATGGTGAATAGTTTGTTCTTGAGTTAGAACACAAATTATATGGATGGAATCTCACAAAAGAGATGCAACTCACTCTCCTCATGTCGAGGATTTTTTTATCGGTCTTCATCCAGAGAAGCTACTATCATATTATCATTTTATATGAAGTATTACCTATGACAAACTAATCCTTTTTATGATGACAATGCAGGAGTGTTGATGATATTGACAAGACCATGGAAGAAATGAACGAACATACAGAAAGTATGAAACAGATACAAGATGCACTTGCTGCTTCAGTAGGTGCTGCGAATGACATTGATGAGGTGTAACATCTTTCTCTTCCTACATTATGTTATAGAGCAGCTAATTGAAGTTTTTCCCAAATTAACTAGAAACAACAGTTTAACACATAACATAATTGCAGGAGAATGCATAGAATGACATAAATAACCTAAATAAATTATTATCATCAATATGAAGCAAATTTCAGATGATTCTTTCATGAGCAAGTGAGGGTCTGTTTGTCTAATGTAATTGAACACCTAGGGCTGTATTTCTATAAGTGATTGAAAATTGGAGAACCAAAGGTAAATATCCAAAATGATAATCAAATAACTTGCCCTTTAATTGAAAGTGGATCAAGAGAAGATGAGAAGTGAATATCCAACCATCACCCAAGTACTTCAATACCTAGGAAAGTCAAGGTCCCATCCACCTTATATCGTTCACCCCAAGTCTCTTTAATAATCCTTAATTGGAGTTCAATTCACCATGAATTCCTATGTATATTATGCAAACAAACATGCCCCTACCGCATTATTATGGTACATGGGAAGCTGGAAGAGTGCAAAAGGGTGAAAGGTAGATGGTGAAAGGCAAAAATGAAGCGCCAAGGGTGAAGACCTTCAAATTTTCTTACATTGTGGCGGACTTAATTTTCTTAAGGGGGAAGGTAGGAACTAATACTCATAAAAGTTGGAAGATTGATGCTTGCTTGTACATTTCCATCATCCTTCACCCTTTTAATCAATGCCACTTTCAAGAGGTTTCCAGTCACTGGTTGATCTGATTGATTGCCAGTGTTCTGAGGTGATCTACGTTTGATTCAGGGGAATTGAGACCATGTACTAAATGGTAGTTGATGCTTGCAGCCTCCTAACAATGAGAATCCATTGGCGTCCATCAGCATTTTCTCGGAAATTCTATTTCCTGGAAAATGTACAAGAGTACCCTAAGGATTTTTCGAACTTTAATTAGTTTTAGGGCCTTTGCTCACTTGGTACTTAATTCCTTGAAATTCATGGTAATTGGGGTGGTTTTATTCAAGTAGTAGTGAAGAAGTTAGTAGGATATCGGTCCAAGGTGAAGACGATGAGTAGTAGATGGGACCATCAACTTCCTTGGATTTAATTTATCAAGGTTCTAGGTGAGTAGTCTTTTTTTTTTTTGCCTTTTGTGGCTAAGTTGGACTACTGGTCAGGTGTGACACTCTAAACTTCAAGACCTGGAATTGATCCTTGGGCATACTAAGGTTGCCAACCCCACTTAGCTATGAGTGTGAGTAATTATTTTCTATAAAAGATGGAAGGTTTGATGGCACTGGTGGAACCAGGGGCAGAGGGTACCCCACACACAAGCCACCTTTTCTTTTCCTCTCCCCAGGCCCACAAACACAAAAAAGACCTTTTTTTTTTCTTTTACATAGTGGCCTTCACAAGGAAATTTTCCTAGGTTTGCCCCTGTTCGATGGTCTATTGAAGATCAATATTTAATCCTTCACTGTTTGCCTCTATGATAGTATAGCATTTCTTAGAAATCCTAGGAATTCAATACCAGATTAAACAAGTGAGCCCTTTGTATGTTGTGCTAGGCAATCTACTCGCTTAAAAGCTCATATTGGCTCTAGCTAGTCATTTGGAATTTTAATATTTGAATCAAACCCTAACTACTAAATGAAAAGGTCTTAAGTAACTCAAAAGCGGAGACATTTATAACAGGATGAGCTGGAAGCGGAGCTTGAAGAACTTGAAGGAGAAGAACTTGAAGAACAGCTACTACAGCCACCCAGTAGCACACATGAAATGCCACTTCCGCCCGAGAACCATCCAAAGAAAGAAAATCTGCAACCCAATAGTGATATTGATGAACTAGCTGAGCTTCAAGCTGAGATGGCACTTTAGATGAAATTTTTTGTACTGCTGCAATATTCCTGGAAATGTGCGTAGTGGTGAACAATTGAAGGTGTTCTAGGAGGATCTATCAGTTCTATCTGATGCATCTTTAACTTGAAAAAAGAAGCTTGGCTGTGTATATATAAAAGCACTGATAGTCTAACATAATGCATAGTATGTGAAAGGAGTTATTTTTTCTGTTGTCATAAATTACTAGTAAATGGTAGTGTTCTATTTAAATACCAGTAAATTTATTACTAACGTTTGTGTGCTCATTTTAGTGGTACCAAGCAGTCTAAGTGAAAATCCCAAACCTAATTGCAATTAACTGTTCTTCAATCAAATGATTGCCTTGAGCAAAGAGACTCAATTCTCAGTTCATGCTATTCTTATTTCTTATTGAAGCCTTTTGGAATGATTAGTATTCAAGTAATTTTCAGCATGTTGTGATTAATGACTTCAGTCTGACACTACTGGAATTCACATAAAATTGTTGTGCCCTCTGAGGGAGTGCCTGCCATGTACTTAGATCAACGTTTGCAAAGTACAATTAATGCCCCCTTCAAAGGGTTTGAGGAGAGAATATGTACATGGGTAATGTGGGAATAATTAATTTATAAGTATATATAGTTGTATAAAGGAACTTATTAGATTTGTAGAGATATTCGTGGTGTAACAGAATCTTCACACTCCCCATCATATGGATACAGTATTGATGCAATAAAGACCAAGATCAAGCCCAAGTCAATTGGGCGGAACCATTGACCGTTGGTCAACTCAGTCCATGGGTTCAGCCCATAGGGCCAACTGTGGCTGAGAGCTATTATGGGATTCTAATTTTATACATATTTCTGCTTCTGTTATTAGTTGACTAGGATTGCTATTTCCCATTTAGATTTAATGCTTAAGAAAGTCTTTTAAGTGTCCAAGTAAGGAGGGAAAAACCCTACTATTCTATATAAGGATTGACTGGCTTGATTCTAATTCATTATATTAATTAATTGAGTTAATAAGTTTCCTCTCCAAGTATGGTGCTTGTTATAGACATCAGTACACCCTACGTTAGAATCCTTCTTTGGATTGGATCAATCCTTTTGGAAATTGATCTATTTTTTGATGTAAGATCCTCTATTCGCACCTATAATGAGCCTTTTAAACCCAAAACCCCGGTCTCGATTCGCATCTGAACTGAGCACCCAGGTCCACCAGAACCCCATCCAACCACCATAGGAAAACTGTCATTTATTGCACTTTCTAGAAAGGAGTGGGTCCCATGTGATCATGTGGGCCGCACTCACTCAGTCCAACAATGTAATCATATACAGTTATACACAGCGAAATTAATACATTCATTTGATTCACAATGAAATGTTGAAGCATAAACAACAACTTAATTATATCAAAGTCACATCATAATCAATGAAACTGAGGTTCATAGCATGCCAAACAATTAAGTTCATTGGACCACAACGAGATTCGCGATACATCGGAATCTGACAAATCTCTAAAAAGAGCGAAAGGGACAAAAGCCCTACCAAAACATAGCGTCCTATGTATGAGGCAAAGGAGCATAAAGCTCTCCCAGACACAACGTCCCATCTCTTGGCCAAAGGAACTGAAGTCCACACGATTATAAACTACCTCTTTATGGGTCGGCCACAACTTGTACCAAAGGACCTAGAGTCCTCACGGGTCTGAACAACCCACTGCATGGTCATTCATAGTTCCGTCACATGAACAACACACTACATCGTCAGTTCATAACCAAATCACAGCTATGCAGAATAGAGAAAGACAGGTGTTTTTCCGAAAGATCAACTTTTATTCAGAAAATCAAACTTTTATTCAGAAAACCATCTCTATAATCATTGACATCTACCTCTTAAAGTAAGGCTGTGTTTGTGAAGTCCATTTGTTTTGATTTTATATATCTTAAAACTATTTAAACAATTTTTAGGTCATTTGGTAACACATTCCACTAGTTGGGATAAGGCTTTGATGATGATAATGATGGTAACACATTCGACGTCTGTATCAAATATAGTAAAGGCACAGCCACTGTTTTACACATTTACCAAACTCGGCAGATTCAAATTACACACAAATGTCTAAAGCAAAAAGACACAAGGCTATAGTTATTTTGATGTCCTTGTGGCCTCATCCAGGTTTTTCTTTTTTTTTTTTCTTAGGACCCTCCCTAAGTCACATTCCAAACAGTTGGATGCCTTTAGAAGGCCAAAGTGACTATGGGGTCAACTTTCAAGCATTGGATGACTAGGGTTGTAAATGGGTATTTGATTCTTCGATTATCCGAAGATTTCGACCCGTTAATAATTAGGTTTGGGTCCTTATTTAGAAACCGATAAGTAAACGGGTTCGGGTATGATTCCTATTTTTGGACCCGTGACCTAAATAGTTCCATGTCTAATTCCACCTTGGTTCTGACCATAGACCTAAGCCCCGATATATTACCCCAA
This sequence comes from Sextonia rubra, assembly GCA_037013555.1. Lineage (NCBI taxonomy): Eukaryota > Viridiplantae > Streptophyta > Magnoliopsida > Laurales > Lauraceae > Sextonia > Sextonia rubra. The sequence continues at coordinate 34,785,755 of JASUAD010000008.1, forward strand.
TTTTTAAATTTTTTTCTAAAAATTAGCTTTTATCTAAATCATTCTCTACATAGACCTGAACCCGGACCCAAACCCGAACCTGCCCCAAAAAATGGTTCTGGTTCTGGTTTCGAGTCCATCTACTCCTTAACGGTTCCAGTTTTGAATCCAGGAAATTGGTTTCGAACCGGTTCCGAGTCCGTCCTCTCACTAACGGTTCCAGTTCCGGGTCTACCATGGACTTGGACCGGAACCGACCCATTTACAACCAAATGACCATAGATTTTTAGATATTTGCGGTGAACTACTGTTGAAACTTCCCTAAACCAAGGTCTGAACCATTCATCCTCTTTGGAAGGCTAAGTTTGGCTATAGGAGCAAATTTCATCCCTCAATTCATCATACATCTCGAGAAATTTATGAAAAACTGTAAACCATCGGATGCACTCAAACAATGAAATGCGTTTCACATTTTTCTTTCCACACAATCTATTTGTAAAATATTTATTTCAAACATTTCCATTTGAAATAGACTTAGTTCAGATTACTCCATTTGAAATTGGTGCAAAAGAACCCTTTCTCTATCGTGCTATTTTTCCGTGGATTTGGTACTGCACAAACATGCCAGACATGGCAGAACAAGAGGAATGCATACAATCTCTCTCAATTGGAAATGCATCCGAATCCCCTCGTTGCACAAGCACAAAAGTGCATCATAAGATGGTTGAATGGTGTTGCACACACTTCACCAGAAGGTGAACCCAAGTACAAGCCTCTTGGGAGAGTGCTACACAGTGTTTGCTCGAGCGTACTAAGATGTATGATGGTCATGAAAGTCCACTGGATGTGAAAATCCATATAAGGCCTACCTTATGCAAAATCTTGAGTCCATAAGATATTCATAACCTTTTTGATCTATGGCCATAAAATTATAGAAACATTATTTTATTATGATTTCAATTAGATGAGTATTAAACTTGGACTTATGACCATTCGTAGGGGGAGATAGTGTATATAAAAAACTAAATTAAATCAATATAGGCCTCATGATAAAAAAGAAGAGGAGCAAAAAAGAAATGCTTTTAAAGTAGGTTGCTGGTTAGAATTCCTCCATGAAAGCACAAGAGTGCATCCTAAATGCCAACACACTCACAGTTGAATGGTGTCGCATACACTTTAGTAGTGGGGCGGAGACAAGTACAAGGTTCTTGCGCTTCAGCTCCCACCTGACTTGAAAATAAGTCTCCCCCCCCCCCCCACCCCAACAAAAAAAAAAAAAAAAAAAAAGCAAAACCCCAAAAAATTTTTTTTTTTTTCTTTTGGTTTTTTTTACATTGAGCCCCCTGCTTAGCAGCAGCCCAACTCATCTCTGATAAGCGACAACAAATGCACGTAGTTTCACTTTTTAGATGACTTGTATCTGTAGAGAAGAGCCAGATGATTGAAACGTGGTGACACGGAGAGAGATAGAGAGCGGGGAAAAAAAAATGCAAGCGCTGGTTTCTCGAGATTCAGCGCCGAAGATGTTATATCGGGCGCTGAACGCAGCCGCTCGCTATCGTACGAAATCTCTTCCTCCGATCCTTGGCCTCGACCTTCCCGACATTTGGCCTTCTCCTCTTTCTCCTCCCTCTTCATTGCCGCCATCTCCCCAGCTTTTCCCTGCAGCAAAGAAAGGTAATAGCATATCCAAGGTTTCGTTTAGGAATAAATACAAACACTTGGTGATGAATATGGAATTGCATTAAAGCTCATTGAGTAATAAACACAAACATGTGGTGTGTGGTTGCATGGGCTTTAGACTCATAGCTCTTTTTTAAGTCTCAAGGAACTAAATTGCTGCTTATTTTTATTTTATTTTATTTATTAAGCGTGTATCAAATTGTTGTCTGGGTGTGAAATGATGCAAGAGACCTTTGTAGTGCTCCAAATTCTAGAACTTGTTGAGTTGGGGGCTCTTTGGTAGCAAGCTTTTTTGGGAATCTCTAAAAGGGGTAAGAGCATTGCCCTTTCAATTCTGAAAAATCCTTGTTTGATGGGAAATCATGTGCTTGTGGTGGGGCATGGCATGTAATTCTGGAGTTCAAAGCCTGCCTTTCATGGAAAAATCTTGAGGAGTCTGTGGGAGACAACATTTGGGTGAATTTATCCTTTTTGGGTCCAAGAACATCAACAAATATTCCAATTAATTATACTTGATTCAGCCCACATTCTAGGAGAGGTTGTAGACTTGTGGTAAGTGGTAGCCAACGAAAAACCATATTTAGATTCATATTTAAATTCGGATCCTGGTAACCAACACGCATTCAAATTTAAATTCAGCTCCCTGTAACCAACTACTGCCTGGAACCATGCAACCAGCTGAATTGGACATGGACCCACTAGTGGGGCTGAGTTGCCCAGTTTAGATTCGGACCTCGCCCAAGCAACTCAAATGTGGGCTGCTTCTCATGGATTGGACTTACTGAACGTATTCAGAAGCAGATTTCTGCTGGCAGGCCCTGTTGGGCACAGTTCATGCTTGCTGGGCCTCTTGCGCTAGCTTATTGGGTTCCCATGTTGAAGCAAGAGGACCCTCCATGTGAGCCGTTAGATCAAGGTCATCTGGATTGATTTTAAATTAGTTTAGCACTTAGATAAAACGAGTGCTAATAGGTTTGCAATCAAAATGATCAAATTTTCTCCATAAGTTTCCAGTGCAATCTTGACTATCTCCAATGATTTTAATTCCCAATGTCACATTTGCTTTTTCCGAAGGGTCGTTTGAATGTGAGATTCCTGAAATGAAATCCTGAAATTCTATAGATTCTGGAATCCATGTCAATTATCTCACGTTTGGATAGAGAGGGATTTGCCATATCTAGTTTTCCCAGATTTTGTGGGTTATCAATTATTCTTATAGCTCTCATTATAGGCCCAAGTCTTTTGGCAGTGGAAGCATTCAATGCTTAAGAACAAGCACAGGTTCCATAGCATAGTTGTGAATTTCGTTTCGGATGCTATTTCAGTTTGGCCTCCAAATGAAAATTTTCAACTGATTCGGAAATTTCAGTGAAAGTTTTCAGACTTATGTTTCGAATATAGATATATATATATATACATGTAGAAGTTTGATTAGGGATTTATTTTAAGTGGAATTTGATTAGGAATTTATTTTAAGTGGAACTCTTCTTCTACTTATTTATTCCTGTATTTATATTTGGAAGAGAGCTTAGGGTAGGGTTGGGGCTTTTAAGAAAAAGATTCGCAGCAAGCCCTTGTTTTAATAATTCGGATGAAATTTCCAAAATCTACTGAAATTGTCCGAAATTTCTGAAATTGGCCAAAATTTCTGAACTGGACCGAAATTTTAATCGAAGAGTTATGTAGGGCTGTTTTGTTTCGATATATAGACCGAAATGATTTTTGTCGGAAATTTCATCCGAAATGAAATGAATTTCACAACTATCTAGAGTCAACATTAAAAAAAAAAAAACTCCAAAAGACAATCTTTATGATGCCACAAACAGCCAACAGTGGGAGAAGCATTTGCAAAAACTTCAATATACTACCTTTGGAGATTGAGTTTAGAGGATCATCCAACTACCTTTTCTTTTTCCTTAAGAAAAGCTGTGCACATGTGTGCCTAGATTCTTTTTTCATTCTCGCTTATTTATAACTAGTTTGTTTCGTGGTATATCATTGTGTTGATGGGGGGAACCGCATGGGTCCCAGTAGGGCATGTGATATTTCTTATGTTTCTATTATACATAAGCAATGCCCATGGTTCTGTAAAATCCAGATTGTAGACAAATGGGCCCCAGCCCCCACTATTCTTCCCGATTGGAAGATCCTAGCTAATTGAACACGGGGTCTATTTTTTAAGATTGCTGCTGTATATTTATCAAGTCTTTACCTTTTATTTGTTTCATATATTGAACAGATTAATACTGGTAAGATATTCAAAATAGGTAAATTTTGGGGAAGCTAGCATCCATGGTGGGCCTATCTGATTAGCAGTCTGGATCTCCTTGCTAAGGGCAATGTTCATGTATGAGGTTTGAGACATTACAAACTTATATTCATAATTGACACATATATGGCAGGAGATGAGCCAGTCGCAACAGTGATTGATGGAAAGTCAATTTCAGAGGAAATAAGATCAGAAATAGCGGAGGAAGTGTGTAGAATGAAGGATACCATCAGGAAGGTCCCTGGATTGGCTGTAATTTTGGTGGGTCAGAGAAAGGATTCTCAAAGTTATGTCCGCAATAAAATAAAAGCTTGTGAGGAAGTCGGCATTACATCTCTAATGGCAGAGTTACCTGAAGATTGTGAAGAAGATGAAGTGCTTAATGTTGTGTCAAGATTTAATGACAATCCATCAGTTCATGGTATTCTTGTGCAACTTCCTCTACCCCAAGTAATCTCTAAAACCATGCTGGAATTCTCGTTTTGCTCTCTTTAATTTGCTTTTGCTGATGTAGAAGTGAAGATGGGTCTCCGTTATCATTAGTTTTTTAACTTGATTTTCAGCACAGGTACATGCATCCATGACAGACAGCTAATCTAACCCTTGTTTTATAGTTCATATCGAAAGAATAGTCAATATATTAATATGGGTAAGAGTGGCATCAACCCCAAGGTTCATACATCTCATTTCTTTCCTGTTATCATTAGTTTTTTAACTTGATTTTCAGCACAGGTACATGCATCCATGACAGACAGCTAATCTAACCCTTGTTTTATAGTTCATATCGAAAGAATAGTCAATATATTAATATGGGTAAGAGTGGCATCAACCCCAAGTTTCATACATCTCATTTCTTTCCTGTTCAATGGAGCCACCTATGGTCAGTCCATAAACACACCTTTAGCCCCCATTAATTTTTACTCACCCTTCTATTTATTTTATTTTATTTATTTATTTTCTAGTAAGGAGATTCAACCAAAAGAGAACTAAACAAAACTACATAATAGACACAAACTCATGACAGTTGTGTAATGCCACTCATGGGTGTTGTCCTCTGAATTGGCTGAGATTCAGAGAGGTCCAGATGCTGAAGCCTTTTTACACACTTATTACTGCCCGAAGCTTGATTGAAACGCCAGTCTGACTGATTGATATTAGATTGAATATTAATGGGATCTAGCTTCCTTTTTATGCCACCATATTTAGATCCTGTAGATAAAGTTCTTTAACCAGGGGAGGAATATAGGCCCTGGTTGTTCCCATTAGAAAGTCCAGCCCTGGATGATCCATTTGCACTCTTTACCTGATCTTCTACAAAAAGAGCCTCCCATCTGCTTATCTGCATTAGTGAGGTGACTAATTTCCTCCCTAGAATCATGAAGTCCCATGCAAGTTTCCCACATTTCCCAAGGGACTATCAAAATTATCCAATCACATTGCCTTCTGTTTCCCCTTCTCAGTTCCCAGTTCTCTGCATAGTTCTTTCTCTTTGAAGAGAGCATGTAATTCTGCTTCTAGTAAATGGTCAACAGCTATTTGTGAAGAGTACCGATTCTGGTACACCAACGCAGCATGATACCTCTACAAGACTAAATCCCTCTAGTTGAGTACTTGTAAATTTGATCTTCCTAATCTACCCTTGTACACATCCTTCCTTTAATCCATTTGATAGGGGTATTAATGTCATTGTACGTTAATATATGTATGGAGCACTCCCTCTAAGAGGGAATAAGATTTTTCATGCAAAATTTGAGGTTTTTTCGGCATGAAAACACTGAGGTTTAGGGTTTATTTTTTTATTTTTTATTTTTATTTTTTTAAGGATATTCTGGAGCTTCATACAAGGTCAAGCATATCAGTTCATCTCAGCCTATTGAATCCAATCTCATCTTGGCCTCTATAAGTCTCGACAAACTCATCCTCCATTGTCTTCTTCTCTACATCTTACCTTCTTCAAGCATGCCTACATCTCTTTGCATCGATTTGATCTTAATTTGGGTTTCATTTTGGTTTCATTTTGGATTATCTTGATTGCATAGAGTTTCTTTGCTGAATGCTATTAAGTTCTATCAAACACTCTCTTGTTGGGATCCTAGGGTCTCACCCGACAGTTGATAATGGGCTTGACTGGTGGTGCCTCTACTATGGTTGTCCTTTGTCTTTTATTAGGGTTTCGAACCCTTTGTCATGACCCAAAACCCATATATCTAAAGAAGTTTGACTTTCGTTTAAAAAAAAAAAAGGTGGCCCAGTGCACGAGGCTCCCACATAGCGGGGTCTGGGGAGGGCAAGATGTACACAACCTTACCTTCATTTTGAAGAGACTGTTTCCGTAACTTGAACTCACGTCCTCTAGGACGTTGCCAGTAAGCCTTTACCGTTGGACCAAGCCGCCCTTCAAAAGTTTGTCTTTCATTTCATGTATGTAATTTTTCCATGTTTATGAGATTAGGTCCAAATCGAATTGCAGTAGACTTTTTTTCAAAACATTAAACATAATACATTAATAATAGAGCACAAGTGATGCAAACCTTATTAAGGGAGAAGGGAGGGAGAAAATTTGTGAACATAATCAAAACCTATTTTTTGCATTATGTGTAAACTAAGTTACATCCCCCACTAAATAGAAAACCTTAAGCACACATTATAAATTAGAATCCTACCCTAAATATGAAACATAACCACGAGAGATTACGATAAATTTCACTAACCTAATAATAGAATATGCCTAATAATATCCTACCCTACATAGTGTCATTGGCCTAACCTCTCTTGTGCATGTGTTAAGTCAGCAATGACTTCAACACTCCCCCTCAGCACGGGCTCCAAGCATCATCGCGCTAAGTCTTCATCAAAATCTATGAAAAATGTTTCACATTCGTGATGCTAACTTCTGTTGATCTTTAGAACCATATGGATAATTTAAGTAGATTCCCATGTCAACTCTCCCATGTTAAAAAGCTGGTTTGACTTCATTTGCTTGAAATTCCACCCCTTGCTAACTGCAATGACAATCCGCGCATGTACAATGTTGATTTTCACAACCGGACCAAAGATCTCTCAAAATCTAACTTTTATTAATGGTTGAATCCCTTTATTCCAACCATCTTGTGTAATGATCCGCAATCCCACCAAACCGACTTTTCTTGGTTGTTAAACCCACATGCATCCAACCGTATTCACACCATCTGGATACAGTACCATCTCCCATGTCTCATCCCCCAATCAAGACTGCAATCTGATCACCCATTGCATCTTCCACTCCTTGATCTCTTGTGTGATAGTTCTACATCTGTGTGAGCCTGTGAAACGTTGGAAGAAATAACTTCCTCAATTTTTTCCTCAACCATCTCTTGTGGGTCCGATTCAATCCCAAATTGATCATCCTCCACTGCTTCCAGTTCCTTTTCCTTGAAGCAGTCTGACACATGATCTTCATGCCCTGGGGAATCTGACACCTCTTGTAGATTTAATTCAATCCCCAATTGATCTACATCCTCCAATTTCGATTCCTCTTTCTTGAACATATCTTGTGCTTTATCTTGAAGCTCTAAAGGATCTGAAGACACAACATCATTAGTACTATAAACTACTAATGTTAGTGCATGCTCAAAGAATTCAATGGTTTTGACGTTGGTCATGAAATTCCCCTCCAAGTCCCAACCATCCTCCTTAATGGCTCCCGCACGCTCATTGGCTTCCCCTTGCCTTGAGTTCTCCACAGCTGAATTTCCTTCAATGACTACCATCTTCACTTTGCAATCCCTTTGAATGTGTCTTAATTTATCACATTGGCAACACACCTTGTCCACTATTGGTTTCAGCTTCTTGGCAAACTTGCTGGCATACAAGTCCCATGCTTCCTTTGGAGACTTTACATCCATAAGATACTCAAAACTTGTCATCATCCACTGACACCTTGACTGCAAATAGAGCCCCTGCTCCTTTTATGGTCCATTGTTTCTTTGCAGATGCCTCTTCTGGCGGTGTGGTTTCTTCCCCACATGTTATCTCCCATAACACAATACTTACCAAGACTCCATCGGTTTTCTTCACGAACTATAATTGGACTTACCATGAAGTACCATCAGGAAAAAGAGAATAAATGCATCGCAAAATCCATCAGTATTGATCTGGTTTGATCTAGCTCAATACCTACGCCACCCTGTAGATATCGTCACCACAAGCCCACAAGATCAAATAGATTAGAAATCAGAGCTCAAATGTTCTCAATATCCTAAAAATAAACTTTGCGCATCGGATTTGGTCAAACCCACTTTGACTAAATTTTTCCTCCTTTTAAACCAGAGGATTACACATGCAGTTCCTTTATTATCTCTCCACCAACGGCTCTTTTCTTAAGAAAAAGACAAACGCTTGTTCTCTTTTTACTAACGGACAAAGTCTCTTATTAATCCACCACATGAAAGAATTGGCAGCAAGTCTAGACCTTCTTTCTTTTTTACATGCTAACACCTTCTCTTCTCTGATACCAGGTAGCAAACTAACAAATCCAAGCCCCTTCTGGTTTTCTGTAACACAGAGGGCAGCGCTTCCTCTTCTCCAACGAGTGGGCATTGCATAGAGACCAATCCACTTTCCTTCTTTTCTTTTTTTGTCTTTGATTAGAGTTTGAATCCTCAATGGCCCACCACAAATGCCTTCCTCAAACAGAGCCACTCTTTGTTTTCCTTTGCTTAACAGCCACAAAACCCAAACCCAAACCCAGGCGCACAACGCCGCACACAGTAGGCGCAACACCCTTAGGCGGTCATCCTCTCTAGCGTAGCGATGGTAAGTCCGATCAATCGTGTCACGCCCTACCCTTCACGCATGCATGATATTGTCTGCTTTGGCCCATGGGCCTCACGGTTTTGTCCCATTCACTTTCCTCTCTATAGTCAATGTGGGACTCCAGGATGTCACAAATCGTCCGGTGTTGGCCCCCTGAGATTTTCTCTTCTTTGGGACATGTAGCAAGACAATCTCAAAAAGTTATGTATCTGTCTTTGGATCTACTACTGCCCAATAAGGCCTAATGTTCTTTTTTGTCTTCTCTTCCCAATTGTGTAGAAACCAAAAACCAACAGCGTTCGAACCCCTAAGTCCGAACCCTCTTTCTCTCCCCATCTCCGAACCGCACAGACAAGATGATCTCAGCTGATCTGATCAAGATGATCGCACTTCAATGTCTCCTATGATATGCACATAATCGGTCCCTAGATTTGTACATGATCTCCAAGATCCATTGAATGTTTACTGCCCTCGGCTTGCCTGATTTTTTTGGAATCGGTGACCTACTTTGTTACCACTTGTTGAGGGAGAAGGGAAAGAGAAAATTTGAGAACACAATCAAAACCTTTTTATTGCATTATGTGTAAACTAAGTTACATCTACCAATAAATAGAAAACCCTAAGCACATCTACTAAATTAAAATCCTAGCCTAACTAGGAAACATAACCACAAGAGATAACCGTAAATCTCACTAACCTAAGAAAAGAATATGCCTAATAATATCCTACCCTACATAGTGCTAGGAGCCCAACCCCTCTGGTGCATGTGTTGAGTTAGCAATGGCTTCATTAGGCCTAACCAAAAGTTGGCCGGCCCATTGGGTCCAAATCATAGTGCCAATAGTTTCATCCAAGGGCCCAAGTCCATTAAAGTTCAGTTATTAACAAAATTTTTCCTAGAATTTTTCTTAGTTGTGTCTTTGGTGTGAGACCAAGACGTTTTGGATTCTATGGATCATATTCCTAAATCTTTTGGCTTGGAGAGTAGCCCGTTAGTTATTCTTCCCACTTGCATTGCGTCAATTGGTATCAGAGAAGATTTGTTTATTAGATAGCCACTCCGTTCGCTAATTGAGGTGATCCCAAAACTTATTCCCTCATTTGATTTTCCTTCAATTCATCATCATCTTTCACCCCATTCATCATCATCCCTTTCATTACTAGACCCTAACAAAACCACCACCATCCTTAGCCCAGTCCATACATCCATTCCATCATCTCATCCCCACCACCAAACAACCACCACGTCTTCAATCCATACCAAATCCTGTAAAAAATTCCTTGCACCTCAACCCTAATCGGCAACACTAATTGATCCCAAATCCCTCAACTGAAATCAACTTACCAAAAATCTAAACCCAAAATACCTGATTTCCCCAAAATCTCTAAAATTTTAAATCAAAACCCTCGACCCAAGTATCCGAACTCTCGCCCGTCACTAATCCCAACCCTCGAAACTCATCAGCAACCTTAAATCCCTATCAATCCTATCTCCCAAAACCCAAAATCCTCAAACTGAGCCCCAAGATTGAAAAGGCCACATGGTTACCTCGCACCACCTCCCAAACTCATTGCCTAGCTTCATCGCTTGTCACCACAGCCAGTAGCTACACCCCACATCGCCACATCCATCGTTGCAAGTTCCCATCTTCCTCCCTCTCCTGCTCTTCACCTTCTTTCATTGAAGAACAACAACCAAAAGGGTGGAAAGCCCTTTGGATATTTTCCTCTCAGCATAAAGCCCAAGACAGAAAGCAGTGCACGTGGGCCTTCCTCCACTTTATGTGCTAAGTGCACTTGCTGGGCTTGAAGTCGAGTGAAGTTCGACCCATCAACAGCTGTATGGAAAAAACAAAAAAAAAAAAAAAAGGAAGCCTAAGCCACAGGCCAGAACTTGTAGCCCAAATTGGATACAGTAGACCTACATGTTGGTCCCCACTTTGTTTGCAAGCCAGGTCTGGTAAGCTCACCCCGACCCCTCTAGGAGTTGTAGGAGCACTTCAGTTCTTTTTAGCATTATCAAGCAGCGCACAGTCCATCACTTGTCATTGATCATCAAGGTACAATCTCAAACATGTTTCGTTGAAAAGATTCAGAAGTTCCATTTTTTTTTATTATGGACATAGAGATTCAAACATCTTTTTGAATTAGAGTAAAGTACTTTAAGAGTATTTTATGTTGTGTAAATTAAAGGGTAATTCATGTAAGGATTCCATAGAAAGAAAACTTAAAGGAGATGCACAAGCATGGTGGAAAGAAGTAGAATGTCAGTTATATTAGCATCCACCAACATGGAAGGAAATGAAACTGCTAATGGACGATTGATTTGTACATGGAAGAGATCCATTCTCCCCGTCGATGAAAGCCAATTTGCAACCCATTGGGAGACTGTCAAAATTTCAAAGTGGAGATTTCAAACGAAGAGATCATATTGTTGAATCACATTTTGCCAAAGAGGATAATCCTACACTTGTTAATTGTCGACTTTTCAGCACAAATGAGAAAGAAGAAGAAGAGTGGAAACAGACTGACATTCCTGACACAAGTAAAGTGTGAACACAAGCTAGCTAATTCATTTATTGACAATGGCAGTGCAATAAATTTTGTTGCGCATGTTATTGACAAACTTTATTGGCCAACTGAGAATCTACCTAAACCCTACAATGTCACATGGTCCAGTGGTTCTAATCATTCATGTGACTCATAAATGCCTAGTATCATTCAAGATTGGTGGTTATGAAGACAACATTTGGTGCAATGTGATCCCCATGAATATCACTCGTATTCTACTTGGACGACCATGGCTTTTTGATCGGGAAATGCAATATGGCAAAGAGAAGAACATATATTCCTTCTCATTGATAGGATGGCGGGTTTCCTTGTTCCATTGCAATCGGCAACATCTTTGTCTACATCACCACCTTTAACCATGACAGAAGACATCAAGGTTGACATTGAGAAGCACGATAAAAAAATGGAAGGTGTCATGATAAAGTCAAATGAAACATCATGTATCCCTCCTAGGATGCATAATACTTAAGAAGAATTAGAAGACGAGACTCGATTTTTTTTTTCTAGACAATACTAATCAAAAGATGCATGTCGCAATTGAAGAAAAAGTAGACATTGAAGACTTGGATATGGAGATTGAAGACATGGATCTAATTAAGACAAGCCAAATCATCCATTAGTTCTAATGATTGTTCCAAAAGCACCTGACAAATTGTCAGAAGACAATCACATTGTTCAATTGGTTTTGAAAGAAGATCTAGTTGTTAAGGTTCCCAACTTTGACTTCATCTTTGGGAATCAACCATTGATATTCGCAAACTGTAGTCTGTTGATACAAATTCATGACTTGAAACATCTAATGATCAGATCATACATCTGAGATAAATGCAAACATCAACAGAAGCAACACCTCCAATCTTACTTCTAAGTGGAGGAAAAGAGCAAATCAAACTTCCAAGCCATGTCAAAAGCAAGAAGATCAAGAACATCGAAAAATTGTCCGTTTGGTTTTTGACCCAGTAGGCACCTACTAAACTCAAGGTCGAATTCCCTCCCAGATTGGCGAAACTAATGTAGGCCATACCCAAGGTCATCCATCCCTTTGGGTCCAGACCATAGGCCCAAAAGTTCCACCTAAGGGTCAAGTCCATTAAAGTTCAGTTATTACTAAAATTTTTCCAAGAGTTTTTATTGGTTGCGTCTTTGGTGTGATACCAAGACATTTTGGATCCTATGGATCCCTATCCGTAAGCCTTTTGGCTTAGAGAGTAGCACGTTGTCTATTTTTTCCAATTCCCCCCCGTGCTGTGTCAACTAGTATTAATAGACCTACTTCATTCCTTTCACTTCAATTGTATACTAAAATATAAATTAAATCAAAACCATAAAAGATCCTGACCAACTCTAGGGCCTTATTACAACTGTTCCTAGCATATCTTTAATTTTATGGTACTTGTCAACGGAGTCTCCTCATATGGCATAGTACCAGACATCTATTGCCCATAGTATATTAATCAAAACCAACCACAAAAACTGTTGGTTGCCAAATTTTTCATACCATTTTATTTATTAATCAATTCATAAAAATAGAAAATATTGATTAAAAATATTATATAAATATAATTTCTGGGGTCAGGTTCTTTCACTAGAAATTTTTTTCCTTTTATTTTTCATTCTCCTTCAATGTTAGTCTTTCAAGTTTCAAGATGTGTGAGGATTTTTTTTCTTTTTAAATGATTAACTTCTAACATAGTTATTTATCAATGCTAATTGTTGAATCAGCATATGGATGAGGAAAGGATTTTGAACATTGTGAGCCTAGAGAAGGACGTTGATGGCTTTCATCCTTTGAACATAGGCAACCTTGCTATGAGAGGGAGAGAACCACTCTTTGTTCCCTGCACTCCTAAAGGCTGCATTGAGTTGTTACTCCGATGTGGTGTAGAAATCATGGGGAAAAAGGCAGTTGTGATTGGCCGAAGCAACATTGTTGGACTGCCTACTTCCTTGCTATTACAGGTAATACTAAAACTACTACTTTTAAACATTAACATATATATTTTGGAAAAAAAATTAAAAAATATGATTAACTGGTTGCAGAGAATGATTAATGTAAATTACCTTTCCTCCATCACCTAGCAGACTATCTGCCCATCAGTCAGACTAATATCATGGTTATATTCTATTCAGTAGTGGTCAACAAAATTCCAACGTTTAATGGTTCTATACTCATATTCATGGTCTACAGGCTTGGTTGGAATTCCATTACATGTCATTCAAGTACTGTTGTCCATTGAGAAGATGTGCATTCCTTAGTGTCAAGGGACTATCTGTCCTGAACAAGAGGCTCTCTTCCTGGCTTTATGTCAGTCTTTGAGCTTGCTTGGAGCACAAGAGTCAAGCTTAAAGTACCAACAAGAAAAGGGGAGATAAACCTCCTTTCTTGATCTCTAGAAATTAACTGTACTATCACTTCTGGTCACTAACTAAGCTCCCATCAAAGATGTTCTATGTTGAATCAACTTTCTTTAGCATCAATCTTTTTACAGTTTTACCTCGTAACCACCGTCTTCTTTTTATTTATATCTTGCAAACAAGTTCCTGAAAACTATTTTCCAGTTAATACCCAACCAATGACAAGTTCTCATTTGTCTTAATTAAGAGACTATTTTACCAACAAAGGTAAAAGTTTTAGTTATTTATTTCAAAGGTGTGATTTTGGTGTTGAGCAGAGGCACCATGCTACAGTCAGCACCGTCCATGCCTTCACGAGGAACCCCAAAGAAATCACCCGTGAAGCGGACATTGTGGTATCTGCCATAGGCGTGGCCAACATAGTTCGAGGTGATTGGCTGAAGCCGGGGGCAGTTGTACTTGATGTGGGAACAAATCCAGTTGAGGTAACTACAGTTTCTATTCAACTTACACATGGGTATGTGAACCGTGGTCGCAGGAAAACCCTGACTAACCTGATCACTAATAAATTGTATACTTCACTAAGAAAAATGTCACACATTAGCCTGGCAAGGGAATGACAACTGATGCACATGCATGTGGCCATTATACAGGTGGCATACATATACAACAATATTCAAACTGTTTGAATTTTGGCCCTTTTGGACCGATCAGTTTCCTTGGATGGTTCTAAATTCTAACCTCCAGTTGTTTTGTGGTTGTCAGATGGATTTGCACTGTTTTTCCTTACTCATTTAAGTCTTCTATGGCCATCAATCAGGCAGTTTGAATCATATGTTCTATGTATTTTATAACTCACTATTATTCATATGTTCTATGTATTTTATAACTCATTAGTATTCCCTACCCAAATCTTGATTTAGACAGTTAGGATTAATGTGCATGCATGCCTCTTGTACATTAGCAATTTGCAAGTATATGAATTATGCGACTAGACAACCAACAAATAATGCTTTTAATTGATATTTTGAAAGATAGTCATTGTAAAACTGAAAGACTTTGTAATAATAAAAAATAGTTACTATTGAGTAGATGAAGGTATAGATCTCTGAAACTGAAAACACGATTAATAAAACACATTGTTTTTATTGGTAAGGATAACTATTATTAGAAAGGAATATTATAGTCCACCATCAACATGAAGAAAAAAACATAAATGTATTGGTATAAGATATATTTACTCCGCTTCCTAAAAAACTTACCTTCCAAAAAACTTACCTTCCAAATAAAAAAAAAGGCCTACCTTCCAAAAAAAAAAAAAGAACCTTACCTTCCAAAAAAACACTTACCTTCCAAAAAAACACTTACCTTCCAAAACAACACTTACGTTCCAAAACAAAACTCACCTTTCAAAAAAAAGACTTACCTTCCCAAAAAAAATGAAAAAAAAATAGATGTATACCTGAACCCCACCCAAAACTATGCAATAGACACACACAAATTATAAGAATGATCTACCCTTGCTTAGCTAGAGAGTCGGTCATGCCATTAGCAAATCTACTTCCATGAATAGAAGAAACCTGCATTCAAGATAAAAGAGCCTGAATCTCGTTGAAGTAGAACTGTATCTTCTAAGGAACCATGAAATAGCATTAAAAGAGTCACTTCCCACTATTACGCTTTGTCAGAAATAGTTGTTAAAGATCCCAAGAGCTTCCAATATGACCAAAACTTCTGCTTCATTAGAATTCATAATCCAAGGTGTTTTGGAAACATAAACAGCACATCCCCTTTGTTGTTTCTTAACAAACTTCAAAGGCCTGTCATCCTTAACTTATCATGAGCAGCTCCATCCAGATTAAACTTTAAAGCTCCAACAGGTGGAGCACACCAAACTTGTGACATCCTGGAGTCCCACATCGACTATAGAGAGGAAAGTGAATGGGTTTATATAGAAAGCTTGCACCCTTACTATGAATGAGGCCTTTTGGTGGGTTGAGGCTCACCAGAAACAAAACCGTGAGGCTCATAGGCCAAAGCGAACAATATCATGCATGTGTGAAGGGTTGGGCGTGACAAAGCTACTTTCTTTTTTCCTCTTAGGAACTCTATTCTGCATACATGTTCCTCAATTGTGTAGAAATTGTTGATCTTCAAATCTGCACCCCCATTTCTAACGGATGCCCATTAAGCAATTCTCAGTAGCATAGATGTAAGAATCCTTTGTATGGGTGTCCATTAGAAATTGTGCTTCTGTACAAGTGTTCAATCCCGCCTATTTTTACTAGTGTTCAATCTTATCTAGGTAACTAATAGGCAGGATTGAACACTCTTTTATAAATACCTTGTAATCTCTCATTTTTGGATCAATAAGAAAATTATCTTCCTCTCATTACTGGCAAGCGTTTTTCCCTTGTCTAAAGATTCTCTAGGTCGCTAATGTTGATGACTCCAAAGGCTGGGCATCTGTGATGAACATGTGAAGACTCCTTCCATCATCAGGTCCCATCAACATGCATGTGTAACCGATTTGGACTGATTTACATTTCCATCATCATTATCTTGTCTCCTGCTCATTATCATTTTCTGAATTTGGAGAAAGCATGCGCAAACATCCACGGCTGATAACATGATGAACAATTACACCTAAGTTGATGGAACAATGGTACTAGCCACCAGTATTTTAAATGGACTCACTGTTGCATGGATGACCGCTATGAGGTTCAGTTGAACCTGGTGCAGCTAGTGGTTCATGTTGCTTGAACCATGTGATCATCATGACATCATAATTACAAAGTAAACTGAGTAATGGAAAGTTTTAATATATATTTAAAAAGTAAGAAATCAAGCAAAAATGTAGAAAGGTCCAATGATAATGGTTCCAACTTAAAAAAGGAAGGCTATAAGAGTTATATGTTTTTTTTTTAAAAACCCTAATAAAGATGCTCTCTCTCTCTCTCTCTCTCTCTCTCTCTCTCTCTCTCTCTCAGTGAGATAAGTTGTAAGGACTGGGCACATTTCTTAACTGTATTTATTGAAACTCTTCTATTCCATGAGTTTCATTCTTGTTGAGAACCAATTTGAATTTCTTGAGCACTGAAAACTTTATTGTTTCAAATGATGGCGTTGCGGTGGGAGGATGTTTCACTTTGACTTAGTATGTTACTATTATTATACAGTCATTTGTTAACATTTTTCTTATTTGCTTTGCACCGACACAGTTGAGTTCAAATGTGATTTGTGAATGCTAGGACCTCAGCAGCGAGTATGGTTACCGTCTCATTGGAGATGTTTGCTTTGAGGAAGCTCTGCAGGTGGCATCGGCTATAACTCCTGTGCCTGGTGGAGTAGGTCCTATGACAATTGCCATGCTTCTTTCTAATACTCTTGACTCTGCTAAGCGAGCTTATGGATTTAGCTGACACTGTAAGAGTAAGATGCTCAAGCTCATTAGCACTTATTCTGCGAGCAGATTGGCCATGTGTCATTGCTCGTTTCCATCATCAGCAACTCTATTTTCATTGAGGAAATGGCTGATAACAACATATGTATAAATTGGTTCTCCAATTTTCTTGTAAAAAGAAAAAATATTTAATTGAAACAGGCCCATTTAGATTGACAAAATTCGGGCATTAGCTTAAATTTTTTAAGTGAAATAGTTATTTCCTCTTTTCAGGCCTTCGTTTTTAATTTTTAATTTTTAGTTTATTTCAAGCCAATTTTCATGCTTCGTACTGTAAACTTGAAGGGGGAATCGATTGGCTGTTGCTGCAGGCACCAACAGCATTTGACTCAAGACACCTTCCAAGGATCATCTGACAAGTTCTGGGGCTATTTAAGTGCTTACGGTGGCCAAGTGAAACTGCCAGTCCATACAGAAACCTAAAAGGCCTTCAATGAACAAATTAACTGAAGTCTGGAAAAGGCACCATCCTAAAGATCCCATTGGTCCAAAAGCTTGTAAACTCTTAGATAAGTCTGGACTCTGGAGTGAGTTCAAAAGTCAAAATTTGGTATTAAATGGACATAACAATGCTTGTTAATTAGATTTTGGAGTGGTGACCAAGTCTTGCACATGTCTTGACCCAAGACTTGTTCGTGCCAATTGAGCCATGATGCAACTGCTAGCCAAGTTGCCTAAAACTTGTTAAATCACTGGGCCAGTGATACTTTTTGTTCCCCATACAAAATCGACCTTGTTGAAGAGTTTTTAAGATGGTTTCTCATAAACAAAAAATTGGAGTGCACCTCTACCGAATTACAGCTAGAGGGCTCAGTCAAGCTTCTGGGAAACCCAAATCCAATCACTCCGGCTTGCCATGCAAGGGCCTTGACTCTTGAATAAAACTGTAGAAATGCAGCTAGAAGAACTCAAATGGATGAAGAATGCCTGCCCACCTGTCAAAAAGCATCATGTCATATCAATGGCCATTGGCTGCCTTTGATTGATGAGAAATGTGTGATATATCTGCGGGTAGATGAGGAAGGGTTGTTTTGCCTCATAATTTGACTGTCATTCTTTGCGATGGATGGCCTCTTGGGCCACTTTGACTTCATGGAATTGAGAGGGGTGGGTTTGCTGCTAACAGGTTTGTGATTTTAGTGATACAATTTGAAAGGGCTACATTTCAGAGATTCTTAGGCTTAAGCATGTGCCAGACATTTGAGTCTAGTCTCTTGTTCAGCCTTTGTTGTACTGAATCCTGACGCTTCATTGATTAGAGGTTTGAAAAAAACACATTTTAAAATAGGAGTATCTGATGAAAAGAAGAAGCTTCACATTCTATGTGTCTCACATCCAAGATGGAAAAGTGTTTGAATCTTTTATGCATAAAGAAACTGTGTCCCTTAGTTCTAAAAAAAGAGGTAAGTCTGTCTTCTTTATTTTTTCAATTAATTCTTAAAGATTCAACCACAAATTTCATAATGGCCATTATGCAAATTAATCAGGGTTAGCGAGTGACCTGGTCTCAGTATTCTAGATTGTGGGTTGGTTCTCTGCTGCTCGCAGTAGCAAATGGGCATGTGACATGATTTTGGTTCTGACATTAAATTCTTAATGGATTACAAACTTGATCCTCTTGGAAAAGTGATGCGGTTTCCATAGTTCAACCTGTAGGTTGCAAATAGATCGTGATCAAAACATGGCCCCGTCTTATAAAAAACACTTGGATCTTGAATCTACAGCTCGACCCCTCCTTCAATTTAAAAGAATAGTTATATCAACATGAGGCCAATGAAGACCCATGAACCACGGCAGCACTTTGTGATTCACTTGCACTGTCACTAAAAAAAGTCATAATATACTCACTGACGATGGAATCAGGTAACCCCCAGGCCCAAGAAGCCAAAGGTCCAAAGGAGGGATAACTCGGGTTAAAAAAAAAAACCAAGCTCACTAACGATGCTTACTAGAATTATTCTATATCAACATCCATAAAAAACAAATATATTAGGAGTGTGGTGTTAAAATGGCAGAGTCTGGTGGTGTTGGTGGAAGAAGTGAAGAGAGTTCAAGGGTTTGTTTAGATGAGCTGCGGAAAATACTAGGTAAAAACTTATCTATTATCTTCTAGATCTACGTACTTAGTGTTTGGAAATGGCATAAAGTGCAAAGATTTTCCTCTTTCTTTTTATACGCTGATGATAATAAGATGAACTGAATTGAAGATAGGGACTACCATATGCAACCTAGCCGCCTTTAATTAATCATAACTAGCCCTATTTTGGATCAATGCTGAAACCAAATGGAGTCTAGATTTTACTTGGTCAACATTTTCTTTTTCTAATCACATCAAACTTGATAGTTGATTTGTGGTAGCTCCCTGATCACCTAACCACATCAAACAGTGGATGCTATCTCAGCCAAAAAACCCCGTTTTTGAGCCATGATCAGGTGGCTGTTTGTTACACTGCCAACTGGCTTCACACCCACTCAGTCATCTGTTTGGACACACCACATTCACGTACATGCATGTAAAGAATGATTAAGCACGAATTCAATTATATAAATTATATTAAACACATGCAGAAAGCTGTGGTTAGCACATGTCGAATACCCTTAGCAATCAGTTGCACCAATTTAAAACGGTGGGTCAGCCGTTATAGTAAGGCTACCACCTTGAAGACCTGTCGGGAAATCGAATCCTGACATGTAATCGTCCCCGAAAATCACCGCACCAGCGGCCAGTGCACCAGCACCCACGCCCATTCCAAAACCAGGCCCAACGCCGTGTCGTGTGCCTGCACCCGCTGCATTTGATGGAGGCATGTTAATGTAATGGGCCGGAGGCAATTCGCCGGTTCCTGGAAGAAATGTGGGTATGAAACCGACGTTTGAAGGCGGTGGTGGGGGTGGGGGCGTGCGAGAAGGGCGGTAGCTTGGCCCAGCAGTGGATGGGTTCGCATAGTTGCCAGAAAATGGTGCTTGACTAGAATATGGATAGGTTGGACGTGGGTAATGGTAGTTTTCTGGCTGGCTGACGGGTACTGGATATGGTTGATGTTGGTAAGATGGATGTGACCCACCTTCTATGCCTATTGGAATCTCATTCGTATGATCTGAGAGCTTGAATACTCCTTCCACGTTCCCTGCAGTTGCAACAAAAAATTGTTAATAGGTAAATATGATAATGAAGATGAAGGGAATTTCCTTTCCTATGTTGGGACACTGGTTCAGGTGTGACACTTCAACGTGAAGAGGGATTGATCCTTGGGTATGAATGCGAAACAACAATACCAACGCCACTCAACTATGAATGTGTCTGCAAAGGGCTTTTATATTGTCTTTTTTGATTGTCATTGACACAGTACAGATTACTCTGCCGTCTTTGAACTGGAACTCTATTTTTTAATGATCAATTTGATCAAGGGCCATATATTATAAGAGTGAGATTGAGCCCACATCAGATTGATTTTGCAGAAAACTCATGAATTTTTGAAATATTTTTAATAAAATATATTATGCACAACCAAATTTGTGGTAAGACTAAAACATATTGAGTTAGAATTTTGCCATATCACACGAAAGACAGGTGGTGTTTTGAGCAATTCAAATGATAATATGAGGGTTTAAAGAACCTATAACATCTCCTTTTGACTTTTATTGGCATGTACTACTATCTTATATTAATGACAGAGTATAATACTGACCGGGTTTCAACTGAGTCAAGTTAGTTGGGTTAATTTATAACAACTGAGTTAACAGCAGTCGACAATTATAACCGTCATATGAAATGTGGCTTCACTTGCTAAGAGCTTTCAGTTTGCAGGAGAGATCGCTTAACAGACTTAGTTAAGACTGTCTGAAAAGCATGTCGACCTCTGTTCCATATAAAGAGATCTCATATTCTTTGTTAGGTTGTGAAATGTGAATGACACACTCCTGCAATTCCATCTTTCTCTTCTACATTTCTCTTCTCCTTCTTCATTGTTAAGTCTCGTAAAAAAAAAAAAAAAAAAAGAAATAACTTAGTTGGGACACATCAATTGATAGAGGTAGCAAGGAACAATGAGATTAAGGGCTGGGCTAGATATGATTCTAATAGATAATCCTAACTCAGCTCTAAAACTTAAAAATTTTTAAATGTTTTTAAGACCATTTATTTTGATGATACCATAACTAGCGGTTCATATATATATAATAGTCTCTATAAGGTGATTAAATCAGGATATGCTTGCTAAGTGATGGATGTTGTAGGATATTAATATTTTCATTTATATGCGTCTTGTCCTGTCGTTAGTGGATATTAATTTCCTCCTCTTTTCACATGGCCACAAATAAGTCTTTTGCATATCATTCACGTGCACACTCGTACTAAATTTGTGTGGTGATGATGTGATAAGCGGCATCCTACAGGAGTTCCTTGTGAGATAACATGTGGGGACCACCTAGTGGATGCCAATCAAAGGGATGGGAAGCCCTTATCATAGACAATGAGTTTGGAGAAACAGGCCATTTGACATCACTAACCCTTGACTTAAAGCCTTAATTTAATTGTAATTTTGTGTGTGTGTGTGTGTTACTGTGTATATATTCCATTTGTTGTATGAATCCAATGGTGGATACATATCCAGTGAGTATCAAATTAGGTATGCCACTGAGTTATGACAGTGGACAATGAAGGGGTCGGATTGATCCAATGCCACTCATAGATGTGCACAGGAGTCCTGTGAGGGACAGCCAATATAGAAAACCAGCATGCACAAAAATAATATTCATGTTCAAGAATGGAAAAACTGCCCATAAGCTTGGAATGGTCCAGCCTGTGGGGCCCCAAAAGAAGCATGAGAATCATGAATGATGGTGTCTAGGAGTTTAGCAGGTCTCCTTTGGCATAGATGAGTTTAAAAATAAACCACTCACCCCCACAGAAGCCCCCCCACCCCACCCCAACCCAATCCAAAGAGATACCTCTCATGAGTTGCGAGAGGTAAGAAATTAAGCCACTTGTGGGACTTTCTGCTAAAAGACTTTCCTCACTGACAATTTATTTGAACCACTCTTGATCCGACATACATACAGATATATGCCAATTTTTTGCCAGGCGACATTCTTCATGGACAATTCATGCTCACGGCATACCTCCTATGTTTTGGCCTCCATGATCAATACAAAAACCATACACCCATTACCTCTCTCACACTGCACATGCACATTGACTTACTGCCAACCATAATTTTACCTTTATCAGAATTATATCTAATGCTGGATTAAACTGAAAAGAGAACACACATAAGAGGGCATAAAACTTCAAGTCCCTTTAATCACTGGATAGCAATGTCAGATGGGCCTAATGTTCTTTTACAGACCCATCATCCATGACGAGGCTTCCCATCTCCACAACCCAAGATTGAGTTGTCCATTACATAATTCCGTATAGAGTGTCACCTAGTTGATATGATCGAAATCTAATGAACAGATAGCTCCACAAAAGTAACGCGCATGTATATGTAACATGCCAAAGAACAACTATGGGTTTGAAATTGAATAAGAATGAAATGAGGGAGGACATGATTCTTGAGAAATTAATGGATAGAACACCAAAATCTTATATCATTCCAGAATTCATAAAAATCTTGATTAATTATGCTTACACTACCAACTAAATGGCCCTTTTACAACTTTGTATTCATTCCTCTTTGACAACTTTATATTCAATTTCTACGAATTCACGTCAAAGTACAGGTTATGAAGAAATAACAAAGAGGAGATGAGACAAGAACATCAGGTGGGCATGTGGATGGGAACCCCACTTTTATAGAATTTGATTTACTAGATTGATTGCTGGTGTTCATTTCCTACCAAATCAACTTAACTTAATTGCATTTTAGCCATTTTCATAGAAAGCATTGCATAAGATTCCTTTGCATGGAATTGACTTCCTTGGAATTAAGAAATGCATTCCTATCAAAGCAAAAAAACATTGAAGAAACAATCTACAAGTGACGATCAAGTTGGAAAATGAATACCCATCCACCACCGAAATCAAATCATAGGAAAATCGGGGTCCTGGACATCTCCACCTTCTAACCTTCACCTCTCCCGTCTTCAATATTCATTTCTTGGAAGTTGGAACCCATTTTACTGTAAA
The DNA here is from genome assembly GCA_037013555.1 of Sextonia rubra. Taxonomy (NCBI): domain Eukaryota; kingdom Viridiplantae; phylum Streptophyta; class Magnoliopsida; order Laurales; family Lauraceae; genus Sextonia; species Sextonia rubra. The sequence continues at coordinate 34,808,999 of JASUAD010000008.1, forward strand.
TTACTAGGCCTATTTATTTGCACAGAATTTAATTCCTAGAATTACAAGAAGTGAACTTCTAGAAGTAGCTAAAATTGAAGAAATAAGTGAACATCCATAAATGACTATGAACATCCATAAATGACTATCTCATAATCTGCCATTCAATGGAAAGTGGAAACATAACATGAATGAACATGCAGCCTCACCTTAGTAAATCATTTTCCATCACCCCTTAATTTTTTTTTATTAAAGGGGAGATTATTTAATAGCCATTTATGTATATATGCCTTTATTTTTTTCAACTTTAGCCACTTCTAGAAATACATATCTTAAGAAGTCCTGGATTTGGTTCCGTGAAACGACTGAGCTTATCCGAATTACTCTACAAAATTCAAAAATGAATTCCCCCATGTACCTGAATATGAAGGCCGGCTATCCTCACTCTCCTCCGATATGCAGATAGAGACATCAACAAATCCCTTAGCTTTTCCAGACTTCTTCTTCCTTAACTGAAAGCTTCCAACCTCTGGGCTTGAAATGCTAGAATTCTTTGCAAACTTGGTCAAGAACTCCTTCAAGACAACAGTTGCTGTCCCATGCAGCTTTTCTCTAAGGAAAATGGGCTCTCTACTGTAAACTTCAACAGTAAGTGCCAAACCATGAAGATCCGGATGGGAGTCATCGAAAGAGGCTGAAAACTTGGTTTTCCACGTTGGGTTCGAGCTCCCTGAGCTATCAATCTTAGAGCAGTATTTCTGATCGGGATTGATCCACCCAACAGCGTACCATTGGAGCTTCCAGAATGACGAAGAGCGCCGGAGGCCGCGAGCAGAGATCATGCAGACTTCAATGCGGATTTTTGCCATTTTGGAATAATTCTTGTGACAGGTGAAAGAGAGGAAGGAATGTTACCTGTGTGAAGGTTCTCTCTTTTGGGAAAGCTGGTGTAGAAAGGAGAGGAAAGTGGTTGTTCTTTGTAAGACAGGGAAGAATGCTTTACTTTGTGGTAGGGAGATTCTTTTGACATCTGAATATCTTTTTGTATAATAATGCTAGGAATGAACAGATTGGCCAGCCCATTCCAACTCATGCCTCGGATGGGACAAAACTGCTGCAATGCAACGACACTGCACTGTAGAAGGGTTCATGGGATGCATGGAAGGGCCCCCTTTGAGAATCCAAACTGATCTATTTTCGAAAATGATTAATGGATATGTTTCCATAAGAATTTGGTGCAAAAGTACAGTGAATAAGGCAGAAAGCTCCCTCACCCTTAACCACCTCACAAAGCGGCAAGACTAAAAGAGAAAACCATCCCCAAAAGAGGCACAATGGCCAAAGCCCACAAACCGAGCAAACCAAAACCCACGGGTTCTGATAGCTATAGAAGAAAAAGAGTCCACCGGTCTGACTGATCAATAACAATCAGGCAGCTACATCCAGTGATAAATGTAATAGTCAGGCTGAGACACCCCTCCCTTTCTATCCAAAAAGATGAAAAAAAGTTTATCACGGTAGCTACCTAACTGATTAGAGTAACATGTGGCGGTTGGTGCATGCAAGCAGTTTGGATTTTCAGAAGTGAGTCCCAACCATGTGTTTATCAATCATTTCAGACCATGCAACGCTCGGCTCCTGATAAATACTGATGATAATGGTTATGATGCTGACAAACAAAAACTGTATAAATTGCATAGGCTGCTGGGCTTGACAGTTTGGATGGATTGGGCAATCCCTACTAAAAAATATTTAGATTCTTCTTGTTTTTGCCCAACTATGCTGAGGGATTCTTCCGAATTCTGATCACTAAGAACGGAACTCCTTAACACAGCCATTTTTACCAGATTAGACCTACATCTAAACTAGGTGAAGCTTCAGAAGGGTATCAAATAATCTCTTTCCACAGAAAATGATCATCCACAAATCACCGTAATAAAATAAATTCTATGATAATGATGATCCATCTGAATCTCCACCTTATATCCACCACTCTCCTAATCTTTAATACTCTTATTGGATGAAACCCCTTTCAAACTCCTAGGAAAATTGATTCCAAGTAGGCAATGGGCCCTTGTCAACTCTAACCAACGTATTAGCTTGGTATCAATTAGAACAAATGGAGACTAACAGCTAATATGATCAGAAGTTAATGCTAATTTCAAGAGCCAATTGTACCGTTATTTGCACTAAAAATAAAATATACACACATGTAAAACAAACAATTAAATATAATACACCAGATGAATAGACCCTGTAGCTCGCCCCAGCTTTTCAAGAGTAGAGGACAAAGGTAATTTAAGACTGTCGGTAATGAGTTCCTAGGAATTCCAGGCAATGTCTTCCTGCCAAAGGAGCTAAGTCTAAAAGTAAAGATCCACGCTGGCCATCAAATAGTTTTCATTTGGTGGTAGATTATGATCCAGCCATCACTAGTAAATCCAATCTAAACGAGGGTCACATATATTTTTACACTTTATTCCTTTCCCCTCGCACCTCTAATATTCCTTCTTCATAACCCACTTTACCATGAATTCCTAGGAATTCAATTCAAGGAAGCATAGGGCCCTTATTTTATGAAACGGGCACCTCAGCTGATGAAGACCCTGTTGATGAATCCTTCCTCCGAGCATCAACAAGAACTCCTCTAATTGAGTTGCTGCAGGCAGTCGAATTTCAAATTTGATCCAAGAACATGTTTCTTTCAGACACCTTCCTCATCAATGGGTATTGGCGGAACTAACAACAACATTCGACCAGAACGTTTGACCAACAGATCATCTTTCACATGACTAGGTGCAGCCTGTGTATACATCATTGTGGTAGATCCCAGCGCATCCTCCTTGAATCCACAGGCTTCAAAAAACAACCTGCAACAGGCATGGAAACATCATCATAGTTGATAGACTCTCAATATGTGAACTGCCAAGCATTCATTGCGGAGATTTCATGATTCAAATATATACAGATATACATGACTTTACATGCATTCATTATGAATCCAAAACACATGTTGTATAAGAAGGTTGAAGAAATCTGATTAGATCACCTAATAGCATGGATAAGATCCATCAGTCCAAGTCATATCATCATGGTGACTTCTGCACTGTTCATCATAAAAGACACCAAATCTCTTCTAAAGACATTCAAAGAAAGATTATTTGATAAGGGCATGGCAAATAATGCTAACTGCACATGCATGACAGATCCAGGCTGGACCTAATCTGAACATACCAGTTTGGAAGTTGGGAATGGCCACTCATCATGCCTGCCACAAGTATTTGCAGATATGGATCACACTTCATTTTTCTAACCATATCCATAGACAGACAGGCATCTATCTCCAGACAGCGTGTTTATGATGGGCCAAACGTTAGGAATGTTCCACACAATCCATACTAGAATGAATGCTAAAAACTCTTCACATGAACTGATCTGTCTGATGCAAATCTTAGGATTAGGACTTAGATTGTAGGTGCCGCAACACAAATTTAGGTTTCCATAGAAACAGTCACACAGTGAAGAAACCCTCCAATGATAAGTTCCACAAGGGAAGACTCTATTAAACTCAACTCTGATATTATAATTTCTACAATGCCATATAAATAGTAAACGAAACTTACGGACTAAGAATCTTAGTCCAAATCAAACTAGGAAACTAGACAAGGAAGCTACAAAAATGAGAAATCTATTTCTAGTTACAACTATTCGATTTAAATTGGAAACTATTAATAATTAATAAAATAAGAAAATCTCTAGGCTCTGTTGGGCCCGACATGTGGCCCACAAGTCCCTCTCCAACGACACATTGGTGCTACTGCATCACAAACACCCTTCACATTTCCAACTTACAAAATCTGTATAAACTTAGGGCATGGGCATGTTTCTTTATCCGCATTCTTGAAAAGAATTCGCTATGCTGGGGGTTTCTTGTACATGATGTGACATCTTCTCCCACCCCTAGCACTTGAAATGCCATGTTTCTTTCACCAGAATTCCAAATTCTAGTCATCTAAAAGGTCTCAAATGACCTTTCCAAACTTTTGAAATTTCAAATGCTCCATTAAGAGGAGGGGATTTGGAATTCCACCTCTAGGGGACAGCTTTTTGAGATTTTGAAATTCCTCCAAACATGAATCCAACTCTGAATCAGGATTGATCCAATCTCAAAAACGGACTGAACACAGAAATGAACCATAACACCAGCATTTTCACAAGGGGCAAAAAAAAAAAAAAAAAAGGAAAAACAACCTTGACTTAATTCTTTTATCATTGGTAGCTCAATTCAGTAGTTGACATGGTATTGAGTAAAGCTATAGATCCACACCTTTCTGTCTGGGAGCAGAGGGCTGCAATATCATATATGCCTCCACTAGTAAGAACCCTAGCTAACATGAACTACCAACATTAGATATCAGGTGGGAAATCTCAGAAGAAGAAATTAAGGGAAAACTATCAAGTGCAAGTTTCAATAAAAAGAAGAAAAGAAAAAAAGACAGTCTAGTGCACGAGGTCCCACGTAACAGGGTCTGGGGTGGAAAAAAATGTATGCACCCTTACCTTCAATTTTGAATTGAAGAGGCTGTTTGAAAAGTACAAGTTTCAATACGTACCTTATAATTCTTTTCACTATCATGCGACCAATTCCCAATCCTTGCAATGAAGGAATCACCTGAAACACACTGAATCTAAATGGCATGCAACAATCCCTGGGCATTCCATTCCATGCAAACAGAGAGGGCTTACCGCGACGTCGTAGATGGAAGCCGTCAACCCACAGTCAGAAACAGCTCGGCCGAAACCCACCAACCGGCCGTTGGATTCGGACACTGGGACTGGGACTGCCCTCTTGAGGAATTCTCCAATCTCAAAATGTGACTTCTGCTCCGTCTCCTCTTCTTTACAAAATTGGGGCCGGCAGAAGACGGAGACGACGACGGAGCTGTGGAGGAGGGCGATCCGGAGCTTGTGGAGGTCGACGGGGCGGGCGCGGCCGCCGGAGTCGAGATGGGGGAACCTGTGGCAGGAGAGGTTGGCGGAGGAGAAGAGGTCTCTGAGGTGGAGGAGATTGAGGTGAGATGGGTTGGTGGAGATGAAGAGGGGAGGTCTTGATTTCTTGCGGGAATTTGATGAGGAGGAGAGAAGGTGGAAGGATTGCAGAGGAATAGCAGCCATTGGAAGGAGCAGCATAGAATAGATAAGCAAAGTAAATGCATTCACTGCAGTGCATAAAGTCTGGACCCTGCAGGATATGGATTTTCATTTTCCTGCCCTTGTGAGAGGAGATAAGTGGGCTAAAAAAACATGGAGAGCTGCTGGGGTCGTTTGTTTATCCCGTTTACATAAGTAAACACTCCCCGTGTGAAATGATTTCATATATTTAATATTTATTTTTAAATTTTATATATGTGGTATAAAAATTATGTGTGATTTTAGTGTGTAAATACAATGCAAAAGGGAGCAATCATTGAGCTGTGAATCGTATGCACTCAGTTTTGGCGGTGTTACAGTGCAACCATGCCCATGATGCCCTTTTTAATTTTTTTAATTTTGTGGGATCCCCAATCACGATCTGAACCGTCCAATATGTTAGGAATGTAAAAAACGACTATGGTACAAAATTCCAGCCCTTGAGTTATCATACGTCGTGAGATATTTAAGAAAACATTTAGGCCGTTGATCTTTATTTTTGGAATGTTTGGACTCCATTTTCATGATCCGAGCCGTTCATCTAGTTCAAAAGGCGATTTCCTGATAGGACGTCAAATTGCAAGTGTTAATTCAAAATATACCTTGAGATATCTTCAAAACACATATCAACTATTAGATGCACACACCATTGTTACAATGCAGCTAATTAGTTGAACTTGCAGTTTGTTTTTTTCCAAATTTGTGAATAATCTGAGTTTCAAAGGAGAGGTCTGAGCCATTGAAACTCTTTACTATGCCAAAAAACTAGCGTACTAAATTTATGGATAAAATACTAGACCATTTTTACATTTAAATATTTGAAGAAGTGTGAAAATAATAAACAATCCCTTAAAAGTGTGGCATTTTTTAGAATTTTTTATATATAATTCTAACTAATGCTCTCCTTTAAATAGGGGCCATTTTGTGATGAATTGTCCAGCTGTTTTGAGAAGATAAAGGAAATAAAAGGAGAGCCATTAAGTGGGGCATTTTTGCCGCCATGTGACATCCAATGAGAATAGGCTGTGGCTTGTATATAGAGACAAAAAGATAAAAAGAAGAGGTAACGTAAGCGCTGCCAAGTAGTTAGGATTTCCGTATTTCTTGCTTACTTGTGGGACTCCTTACAAAATTTATACCATTCAAAATCAATGACTTAAAAAAGTTAGGCTCGCCACTTGCTTTTATTGGAGAGCCCCACCATATACTCTTGTTGTCAATTTATTTGCACATGGAAAGACTTCTTTCTTGTTAGGAAAAAAACATAGGGAAGAATCGGTCGTTTAAAGAGAAGAGAGATAGAAACTATTAAGGCCATTTAAAGAGGAGAAAAATTAGGAACAAACTTTATGGTCATTAATAACACCATCTATGCATACTATTCCTCATTCCTACCTTCATCCATACAAAAAGCCCAGGCGCCACCAATTCCTCGCTATTAGATATATATATATATATGGCAATCTTCTCTGCATACGTCCCTCATGCATATTCTCCCGTGGAGCCCACTATGGACCCCACCAAAGAATGAGATCTGAGGAGATAGAAAGATCTAATCTATGTGAGATTACCTTAGATATCAAATTTAACTTCAATCACATATCCCTAACTCCTTATCCGTAGCTCACAAATCTATTTCATTCGGATTAGTGCACAGTCAATCCAACGGACCAGTAAATTCAGACATAACTGAACATTGGTAGACATGTGCAATTCATCAGATTATATGTGTGGTCCATTTGGAGTTCTCACAAAAAAAATGGTGATGGACATATGCACATGAATATTGTCCATATATAGGGCAGGTTGAACAGAAAACCACTAGTAAACTTGCTCCTAATCATAGGGGGTTGAGGGAGGTCCCCATTTATATCCAACCCAATCTCATCCTAGTAAACAGATTTGGGTGTGATGTGGAGGAGTGAAGTGAATATCCTACGAAAATTTACGTAATTAAAAATATTCACGTGTAAAAGAGAAAAAAATTATACAAAAGAAGAATGCTCATGTGCAAATAAGGAATGCCACGTAAGCATCCCTCACCCTACGGTAAGGGATGGATGCATACTAATATTCCTAAAAAACTCCCCATTTTAAAAAAGGTAGTTTTTGCCCCTCTTAATTTGTCCAATGAAATTATGCCACCTTATCTTTACATGCCAACTTATATTAAGATAGAAAAATTAGGGATGGATAAATGTTTTGACTTTCTAAATTGTAGGACAAGAGGAAGACATTAGCTAATTAGAAAATGAAAGTTTTTCTTAAGAAAGTGCCTGGCGTGTTTTTGAGAATAATCAAATTGACTAGGAGTGATTACTGTATCCAATTAAAAAATGCTTCATCAATGAACATTACAATATCAACTTCCATTACAACAAACAAATGCCAATGAGTCGATGTCAGCCACCTATCAATCTGGCCTTTAGAGACGGGGCTGGCCTGGCCCTTAAAAAAGCCTTAACAATGAGGGCTTTTATTGATAAGGAGACGCCCAAGGACAAGTTTGGACAATTTTTTACAAGCTTTTAAATTTGAGGGCGAGGCTTGGGCAGTGCCGGCCCAGCCCTGGTATTGGCCCTTCCAGTTTTATTTATTTAATATAATATATTTATTTAGATAGGTAAATATATTTATTTATATTTATTTAAACAAACAGAATTTCAATGTTGGAGATTCAGTAGCTCTTATTTATTTTCAAAAGAGAAATAAGTAAATAAATAATAAAAATACAGAACCCACATTTCTTTATCAAATTTGCTCACATCAAACAGACCGCTTTTACAGAAACCGGCCCAAATCTCACTTGGACCAAGTTTAATATAACCTTGAGTTAATTGTGTCAACATTTTAAAAATCTATATCAAACATGATCAATCTAGCCATGCATAAGGTTCCCATAAGAACAAGTATTTGGCTAGTGCCTACACTGCGGCATAGATGAATATGTGTGAATAGATCATACAAAGATGAAATCCACATTATATTAGCCAGGATTGTGCCCAGGCTTGACACAAATAAATGGGCATAATTTTTTCCTCTCCTCGTCCATCTCAATTCTCACACTTACCCATTGGATTGAGGCCATTAAATCGAGGGATAAAATTATCCATTGAGGCTGATCTTTTGCCCCCACACTAATCCATAATGAGGACTTTTAAATCCCCCTTGAACTTTGTAGTCCGACCACAGGAGGAAATTCTGCATCAAGGGGTGGGCATCCAAGCATCTGATGCCCTGCTTGAATTTTCTGAAAACAAGTTATATCTCTCATTTGGTATCTTCTTTCTGGGGTTTTTATTATTGATGTGAAAAACAGCCAAACCATTCTTTTTTTTTTTTTTTTTTACAATTCCTTCCCAATTCTTTCATTCAAATGTCAACATCTTTTTCAAGAATTCTTTTACACAGGAAAACAAGAAGGGAAAAAATCATGATGATGAATGTAAGATGTCCAGCAAGAGAGTATTTGGTTGCATCATGTATTATCATTAAAATAATTGATAAGTACCTGCTACATCACATGAACATAACTAGCAATTTCAATAAGGGATTCGGCGTAATGAGTGTCTTTCGCACTAGAAATGTACAGTGGGTTGAATATCTATTTCATCAAATGATTACATTATCCAATCTGCAGAGATTTTACCATTGTCAACTGTGAGTCCAAATCCTCTGATTAAAACTTCCACGGTGACCCGTAGGGGACCTAATCTAGTGGGCAACCTGCCACGTATGCGGACAGCATGAGCAAGCTGCTACTGGTGATGTGGAGAGACGTGATTGGTTCGGGGGGGTTTTTTCTTACTTAATCTCAATTCATCAACAGTCTGCCCAACTCAGTTTTCTGTTTCATCCCATCAGTTTAATTTGGGAAGATAAATTACATTCTCTTCAGAAACACCGTCCCAATTTACATCTAGAAAGTAGGCCCTAGACGTCCATGTATTTAGTTTTAACCTCTTTGGTGATTTAAGAGTTTTTCTTTTCTTTTATGGTATGTCAGATCCATATTAGTGGTTTTAAGAGTTCAACAAGGATAGCCATTGCTCTTCACCGTAGCAACTCCCTTGCGAGCCGGTTTGTTTTTATGGAAATGAATCCCTATAAATTTTAAGAAATGCATTCCTAACAAAGTAGATAAAATGAAAGAAATAAAGACCTTCACATTACCATCAACTAGTCTGCCATTGGGTGAAAAATAAATATCCAGCCATCACCCTAGTAAAATCAAATCCTACGGACGTCAGATCCCATCTCCAACTCCTTCCATCACCCTAGTAAAATCAAATCCTACGGACGTCAGATCCCATCTCCAACTCCTTCCTTGTATCCCTTACATTTCAGCGTCTTCAATATTCCTACTTGGAATCCATTTCACCATAAATTTCTAGCCATGCAAACAAATAAAACCTTAAGACTTAGTTTGTACAACATGAGAATGCTATGCTCCTTGGACTTTCATTTTCTCATGAAGCAGGAATCCTGCATTCCTACTTATCCGATAGGAAGATCTCATCTAAAGAGGAAAATCTGTTCAGTTTTTCCCTTCTTCTCAAGGTAAGTGTATCACACCAAACAAGAAAATAGTAGGCTGCATAAAAAATAAGAAAAATTCTCCTTTCAATCGTGAAATCCTCGCATCATACAAAGAAATCCTTACGGTGAGTCATGCAACGAGAGGCATCTGAGGTAGAGATGAAAATTATTCTAATTTTGGTGGAATTATGTTTTTAATCATTTGGTTTGATGCATTTTCCTTGCAAAAAATGATCGATAGAGGATTTTGATTACTATATGAGGGCTGGAATGTAGAGTCCTTTCTCTTGCAAAATAGAAATTCACAGAATAGTTTCCTCTTGCTGCATAAACACATCCTTTTACTTTATAAAAATGCTTTAAAAAGTCCAAAACAATCAAATGAGAACAGTTAGATTTAATGAAAAATCTAAAGGGGGTGTGTGCATCAGAACAACTAAAAGGACAAAATTTTCAATAGAATCGATTGATCCTATATTCTAATGGACGGTAATGAAAATTCGATGAGCAATTGGCTAGTGCACTGTTCTCACTGTTTTCTGCCCATTGTCTCAGACTACCATGAACACCAGAAGTGGACTTGCACTCAGAGAGAGAGAGAGAGAGAGAGAGAGAGAGAGAGCAGACTACCATCAACACCAGAACTGAACTTGTACTCTGAGAGACTACCATCAACACCAAAACTGAACTTGTGTTCTGAGAGAGAGAGAGAGAGAGAGAGAGAGAGAGAGATAGCTTTTCTTCTGTTTGTGATGGCCAGGCAAATTCTGTCAAGGCCATAAAAACAAACTATTGAGACTCAGCATCCAAATAGAAACTAAAACAGAGAGAGGAGATTTAAATAGCATTTATCACTGAATGATGCAATCAATTTGATAGTGCTTCCATCAGGTACACCCCCTCATTCTCACAAAATATAAGACAAAATAGTTGTTGTAACATATATATGATCATTAGATGCCTCTTATAGCAGCAAAAAAGAAACAAGGAAACAAATAATAAAGATGCAGAGCAGCAAAAAAGAAACAAGGAAACAAATAATAAAGATGCATAACAACAGGGACAACACTTATAAGGAAACCACTACTGCTCTTCATTAGATGGGCTAAGAGACCGGCTTCTCCCAATTGCATGGGTTACCAGATTGTGTAGATTTGTCTTGATACATTGGCCCGCAGGATTGAATTGAGTTCCGCTGCCATGAAGCGGAAGAACGTTTATTGATTGCAGATCTCTCATGAACAAAATTAACCCTCTTCCTTCCCTTTTCATTCCTCCACCCACCATTTGTTTGGCAGTAGTCTCCATGGAATCTTGAAGCACTATCTTTATATCTAGGTGCATAGTGACCCCTTGCATCACTATTGTCAGCACTTCTATCATAATTCTCCCACTGTCCCCAGCCACTGTTCCATGAATTATTCACTGTAATTCGGTTTTCCCTAGCACCGCTTTCCCATGCATTGTTATGATTATTAGAATTTTTATTACAGTCTCCCCAGCCACTTTCCCATGAATTACCTTCTGCAACTTTATTTTCCTCATCATTACGACCCCAGGTATTACTATTATCAGCAATTCCAAGGTAATTTTCACATCCAGGAGCCACTGCATTGTTAGCTTCCATGGCAGGATAATCAGGATCATCCCAACCAGTGCACATGATAGGCTGATTTGAGAACATAGAGTCCAGAATCCCAAGTTTCCGATCCTTTTCCTCCCCAACATCAGGGACTGGAGGTTCTCGATCCAAGTCTAACAACAGCTCAGGATCTATATACGAGTTCCAGTCAACAACATCGATGTAGATATCTGGGTCAGGCAGAGAAATATCACAGGGAAGGCCATTAATCTCAGCCCAGAACCTGGTCTTTGCATTATGCAATGCCTCCTCAGCGGCTGAATCATCCCACTCAACAATGTTTTTGTAGAAGGACATTACTCTCTTGGTTTCACAGATTTTCCTCCATGGAATGCGGCACACATAACTGCAGAATTCCTTTTCCCATGCAGGAACAGTAGGCTGCCACGACCACCCTGCAACCAACAAAAAGAACACCTTCAGAATAAGAAAATATTTACAAAAGAAATAAAACCCTAGACTAGTTCTTTTTCCAAGTACAACTCATACATTCAACATGTGCACAATGCAAAAAAATTGCAATTCCACCAAAACTACAATCCATTAAACCATGAAAACTAGATGCTTGCAGACTCCTCGGAAAGCCCAAAATCACACAGAAGATGTAAAACCCATGTGAGAACAACATCTCACAATTCAAAAAATAAGTTAGTAACATTAAAACGATCTTACAAACCAACCCATAAAGAACACAATAAACGTGCGCACACACACAACAATTTTTAAATGGTGTTTTTTCAAAAGGTACACACATAACCACAATCCATTAAACCATGAAAACTAGATGCTTGTAGACTCCAAAATAAGAAATCCTCGGAAAGCGCAAAATCACATAAAAGATGAAAAACCTATGGGAGAACAGCATATCTCATGATTCAAAATAAGCTAAGAACATTGAATGATCTTGCATACCAACCCATAAGAACGATCTTGCGAACCAACCCACAAGAACAAGACACACACACACACACACACAAAGAAAGAAAAAACATTACAATCATTATACCATGAAAACTAGATGCTTGCAGACTCAACACAGAAACTTCGGGAGAACAGCATATCTAATGATTCAAAAATAAGTTAGAAACATTAAAATGAATTTGCAAACCAACCCATAAGAACACCACACATGTGCGTGCGCACACGCACACAACACGTGCGCACTCTTACACACACAACGCATGTTTACACACACATGCACCCACACACAAGTTTAGGTACATAGTCCTTGGGCTGAACTTCCGTGCAAGGTAGCTAGTTGGGGCTCACCTAGGTTCCCACATATGATGGAACCAAGAGGAATGGAATGTGTCTCCTAGATATCAAATTTGGGAGCAATCCTATCCCTCTAACCCCTTCATCCATGGCCGAAAAGTTTAATGACTTTATAGTAAAAAAAAAAAAAAAAAACCATTGATTCAACAGTCCACTCCATTCAGACCAGTGCAAACTCAACAAACCTAGTGTAAATGTAGGATGAGGGGGTGGGGGGTTTGATGGTCCATTGTGATCATGCCCAAGTGGGCCCCACATGCTATCGCAAGGGGGAATGTACCCGAATATTGGCCTATATATATTCATATAAATTTCTATGCTGCAAAACGTACAAATGTTTTGTAAAGAAAAAACACCCCCCTCGTCCACAATTAAGAATTTGTTGGCATGGAGTCGTCATAAAGGACATAACATGTGTTGCTAATGCATGCTGATCCAAGATTTGGCCCAGATCACAGGCCCATACACAGTTATGGGCCCCACTTGATCCATGATCTATTTATGATTAGAGATCCCTATCTTAAATATATAGTTTCTCATTAATAGATTTATTTCCTATTTCATGTTGGATTAGGATTAAGTAGTTGCTTATTTTATTCTAGCATGTTTGGTTATTTAGAAACATTCTATCCTATATATAGAGGAGTCCCCATTGTAATTGAGTATGCTTATCAATTAATAAATCAGAGTTTTCATTAATTATGGTTTCTAACATGAGTGTTGTTGTGGCCTAGGGCTTGAATCCATCTCTAGATTCAATCAATCACTTGAGAGATTGATCTACACTTTGATCGGAGATCCGTGCGCCAGTTCCCTACTTTTTCTCCCTCATTAAATCACTTGAAAAAGCGAGATTACTTATCTTCCTTATTTTTTTCCTCCTTCTTAGAAGGAAGGCTTTCATCTTAAAAATAAATAAACAAGAACTCCAACTTGGTGCGACCATCTAATGTGGGGGCCAACCCTATCTTTCCCTTGAAGTATTATTTAATTATTGTTTGAAATCACAATAACATGGGTTCTCATCATGACCTACCTAATATGTTGGCAGTCGTAATGGGAGAAAACCATCCAATGCTGAAAAAACATAAGATCCATTTAATTATGTCAATCACATTGAGCAATACCAAATGCCAATGTTTCACATCTGATGGCATTTATCATGGCCACCATATAATGTTGAATTTTACTATGGGGACAATCAAATGTGAAAATCACTATGGGGCCCATATGATTTGGTGATTGCAACAACCATCAAATCCGTAATCACTAAGGAAGCTGTCTTATGTTGTATATGATGGGACACAACAAATGCTGATTCTCATGATGGGACTCATTCATGATGATAAGCTAGTAATTTTGGTCACAAACTCTAATGTTGGTAATCACCATGGGGGCCACCTACTAGGACTTGCGCATTGTTCATAATCACCATAAGACCCATCCATTTTGGAAATCATGGTAGGACGATTGTATGCTTGTACACCTCATACGTAAAGTTTAGCTAAAACCTTCAGGCTTCAACCTCTCCCTTTTTATTGAAGATAAAAAGAAGAAGGTAATAAATTGTTCCCTTTAAAGGAGAAAAAGTCTCCACCTCAACTTTCCTTCATCAGTCCCTTACATAGGGGCAAAAAGACCCTTTTTGAAGGCGGCAGTTTGTAGAACTTCTCTATATGCACATTTACATACATAAACACACAAAAATTTACTTCAAATAGATGTAATGCTACAGTGCTGCTGATGATGATTATTCAATAATAGGAAAGTAACAAAATAACAACTGATGCCTCCATCCGAAAAAAGGCATCATCAAAGTGCGTCATATTTGCGGCACTATGAATTTTTCATCTTTTAAATACATAAGTACTTACATAGCAAGCTATCACGAGTGAAAATTTCTTGATCTTCTATTCTATTTGAGCTAACTGAAAATTTCATTCATATCTAAGACACATTAACTCACTTCCTACGATTTCTCAGTTGCTAATTATTTAGCTCCACACAACAATATAGGTCTTAACTACTGCCTTGTAGAAGTGTTCTTGAAATGGAAGTGGCACTGAATGACTGCACAGAACTCCAATAGCCAGCCTTAACTTTGCTCACGGTGCATTAATACAGTTTGCAATCCTACATAGCCCTCTGCTGCTTCCTAATGACAACATCTGCCATTATTGGCACTTAACGGTTTCCAATTTTGACGATATTATCCTCAATAGTCTTTGATCCTTTAAACTTGCACTCAAATTTTTTAGCTTCATCTTGAATTAATTAGACTCAAACTTTTCTCCAAAGTTCTAGCTTACTATTTATTCATTTACTTTCTTCTTTGGCTAATTATTGTTATACTATTAATAAACAACAAAAACTAAAGGCCCATTTGCCCACTTTATATAGATATCCTAGAAATTCAAAATAATATGGGTTCTAACAAAGAATATTAAAGAGGTAAAGAATGAAGGATATAAGGTGGAAATGTCGATGGGACCTTGATTTGCTTTACTCAAGTGATGGTTTGGTAATCATTTTCAGCCACAAGAGAGACTATTTGATAGCCCATCTAGCGATCTTCATCTTTTACTTCATCAAAACAGCCCCTTTGTTAGGATAGAATTGTCTAGGAACTCTTAGAATTCAATACCAAGCAAACAAACAGGACCTGAGGAATTTCATTATGCATTTCTACTATCAATTTCTCCCAAAAATCAAGGCACATGATAAATGCACACTCAAATATAGCTTAAATCCAAAAGGAAACCCTTGGAAACTTCCTTTCATCATACAGTGTAAACACAAGCAGGTGGACCCAGGACAAGCACGTGGGTGCAGTTGCACCGTCAAACTGCTGTGCACTTCCAAAACCCCTGTGAAAATTCTGGGCCTGCTTCAAAAAATCCAATAAAAATCATGGGTCCATCCTTAAAACCCACATGGAAGTTCTCGGTTTACCCCAAAAACCAAACTACCTATTAAAGTCCACACCCCTCAGATGAAAATCGTAAGCACACCACTTACAAATTCTAATAGGGAACACAGGGACAGCATTGATAACATGTCACAAGTGAATCAACCATATCTGGGTACCTTGGCTACAAGTAAATTGTACCTTGCTTTAAAAGTACATTCTTTTTGGGCAATTAGGTTCTTTTCATTTTTGACTATCCTTAATTGTGCACATATGTGCTCATTTGATTATTGGATTTGGACTAACCTAACGGCCACTTAAAGTCTGCAATCATGACCAAGTGCCCGTGGTCTAGACAAGTGCAAAGTGGCACCATTAAGTAGCATTTTTCCACTTTTAAAGGCCATATTCCATGATTCAAATAATGTTCAAATATGGGTTTCCAAATCCAATGCTTCTACAGGATGTCCAGTTTGGCAAAAGCCAGAACATTGGATTCATCAATCCACAGTAACTTTTTTTTGTTTTTTTTACAAAACCAACTAATTATCATCTTAACAAAACTATAGAAAAAGAACCACAATAATAAATAATCTACAACTCTTACCCTAAATAATCAAGTAACCAGCATTCAAATATTTTAGTTGGGTTAAAAAGAAGAAAAGGCATGACGATAACTTATAACAGCAAACAATATTTAAATTGCCACTAGAAACATCTGACAAGAACCCAACCTGAAGTCATGTACGTCAGGTAAAAGGCACTCATACATTGCTCATTTCAAAGAATCTGTGCATGTATTGAGAAGTATATACACTCTTCTTTTCTTTACTTTTCTTTTTTTTTTTTTCTAGGGTACACTAGAATGGTTTAGAAATTGATTCTGTCATTAAATTATCTTGAGCGGGGATTTTAATAAATGGATGGTTTAGATTTAGTTTTAGGTAGAAACATTTCAGGCTTGGCATAAATGTTTTAACTAGTACCAGAAGAATCTGACAAGAATCCAACACAAGTGTGCTGTTTACTTTCTTTGAATGATGAGACAGATTTGTACAGTAAACACTTAATATATTTAGAAACATTGTTCTTTCTCTATTTCAGAAATCTAAGGATATATTAGAAGCAATGGACATGCATGCTTACTGACACGAATCTCTTTGTATCTTGGGTTTAACCTTTCTTATTACCTGCTATTTGGGTTCTCCCTATTGTTTCCATTGTGCAGATACTGTTGTTAAGGAATTTTGAAAGCATAGATTTCAATCTATTTAAGGTTTTGAAATTTAAAAAGGTATAATAGCATCTCCTTAGTATTGTAGTAATCAGGACTGCATCAGTGTGGTCCAACAATTACATGGCCAATATGTGGCCCATACCAAACTGTACAATTGCAAGTATGAATGACATGGCCCGGAAATGAACACTTTAGTATTCCGGTACAGCCCACAAATGACTTGGCAAAAGTAAAAATATGCATGAATTTTAAAAAATGAACCCCCACTATGTGATTGTTTTAATAAGATGAAAAGGGAAAAATGGAATGGGTGTCGATTGTGGGAAGGAATGATATAAGTTTAGAAAAAAATGAGAGATTTTTTTTGTTTGAGAGACTGCATACCTAAAAAATGACATGGCCTTCATGCTGATCCAATGCGTTTGGTCGGTTCCAACTGTGAGTGAGACTAAGCTGCCTTAGTTTTCATTTATTTAGATTGTTAGATTGCTTTGTCTCGACAGTTTTATAATGGCATTTCTTATTTGCCAAAAATATGTTTAGTAAGCAAAAACAATAATCCTGTGGCAAAGCTTAATTTGTGATCACAATTGCTTCATGTGCAAGTGGCACTTATTGTGAATTGCCCAATAAAATCTCATGCTTCTTTTTTGTTCGGTATTGAATTCCTCGGAACCCTAAGTAATGCCTTTTTTTTTTTATCATGACTCAAATCCATCAACCTCAAGGTTGCAACAGTGGGCACCTTCCACCATGCCACAGGCTCGACACATTGGTAATGCCCTTCGTGTAATGCAATTTAAAAGAAGCGTTCTTTGATGAACACTGAACTTAGACCTTCTGAAGAAACTGGAATTGCGTATACTTAATTTAAACAGTGTACCTTTTTCCTTATCCGGTGACACCCCACTCAGATCAGATAACAATGATGCATTGGTTTCATGGATTGGACCACTCATCGTCTTCTAGCCAAACGTATTAATGATCTTTTTTATAATCAATTTATCTATTGTGACTACTAATATACTTCTTTTTTCTCCTTTATATCAGCATGATTATTGATCCTTACCAACCATCACAGCAATCTCACAAATCAAACGGCCAAGAAAGCACATTCAAGATATTCTTTTCCTACCATAATTATATGCCACGCAAATCGGACAGTCAATAATACCCATTCAACATAACTACTAATAAACCAATATTCTTTTCCTATCACACTGCCTGTCTACATAAGACTGTTAGGAATTTCACTCAAGATATCTCTTTTAATCAAGCATTTCCACTTCACATAGCAGACCCAGAAAACTATTCATATCCTGAGCAACCCTTGGGTTCAATTTCCAATTTAAATAAAGGGTGAGAAGAAAAAAAATATCCTTAGCTCTGCAGATCAAAACAAGAAACAACCTAAAAATCAGTTCTTGATTAGATAAATATAGAACAAAAAAAAAACACTATCCTTTATTACAAACACAAGGAAAAGGATGAGCCAAAAAGAAACAAAACAGACAAGCCATGAAATGGTAACAAAACTCTTTAATCCAAAGACCCTCAAAGAAACTAACCAACTAAATATGGAAATCAAACCCTAGAACAATAATCAACAGCCCATAAACAAAACACAACCCCCAAGAAAAAAAAAAAGAAAACAACACAAAACAGACAAGACAACACTTTGATCACAAACTCATATCCACCCAAGGAAAAA
Source organism: Sextonia rubra (assembly GCA_037013555.1). Classification (NCBI taxonomy): domain Eukaryota; kingdom Viridiplantae; phylum Streptophyta; class Magnoliopsida; order Laurales; family Lauraceae; genus Sextonia; species Sextonia rubra. Next base: position 34,827,480 of record JASUAD010000008.1, read on the forward strand.
GATGCAGAAAGCAAACAACAACAACTACTACTACAACAACAAGAAATCAAGAATACCTGAAGGTGGCCTTCTGGGTTTCGATCTCGGCGCCGTCCACTGCGATTCCTGCTGAGAATTATCTCTCTGGGTGTGAGATCCTCTCCAACCGCCCATGTTCCTTGGAAGGAGCAACAGAACGGGGTGTTTTCAGACACTGAAAAGGAGAAGCAGACGCTCCTGTTTCTCCCTCAGAAGCAGCAGTAGAGATCCGAGAGAAGTGGAGGAGTCAGTTCTCACAGAGAAATCAGGAACATGCAACAGATGACTGATCGCTCGAACTGGGTTCGATCTTTTTCAGGTATCTAAAGCACAGAAATCGAATTGAGTTCGATTCCTAGAGAGATATAGGCGGATGGCTAGGCCCAACAGGAGAGGAAGGGCGGTTCCTGAAAGATACGGTCTCAGTTCCTGACGCATTTATAGACAGAGCAGACTGGTGGTGTTCGAAACGTGCGACTTTCCGTTGAGGTCATCCTGTCGAGTGCTGGGACTCCTGTGGCTCCACTCACGAGGATTCCGTGAGGCTTTCTTCCATTTCTGATCATGCATTTGTGATCTTACACTTTTTTGGAAAGAAAATCCAAATCCTCTCTCTCTCTCTTAAGGAAAGTTTCTAGATTTTTTTCTACTGAAATGGGCTTACTGGTGAAAATGGGTGCTGATGGGAGATCCGGAAACAGCATCCTTGAGCTGCCTTCATGTGTACTGTATAATATGTGTAAGTATGCATTTATAGTTATAAGAGGAGTGTTTTATGTGCACCCCGTCGAACACGGTAGGGTGAGGGATATTTACGTGGCTTTTGGTTTCGGCACATACATATTTATTTTTGTTCGTATGAACATTCATAAATGCTCTTCTTATGCACGAATATTTTTAATTATTTAGCTGTCTCTCACTCTATTATAAGGAAATAAACATTTTTCGTTAGTTAGTCTCTCCTTTTCTTTTCTTTTCTTCTTTTGTATATTTTGCCTTTTTTATCTTTGTTGTTTGGCTGTAAGAACACTCTTGTGCTCTTATGTTTGGTCTTTTATAGACATTCCTAGAAGAAAAAAAAACTAAATTGTTTCAGCTAAATGTACAACAAATTGAAAATTTTCAATCTAACATCATATTGAAGACTTATGAAAAACTACATAGAATATTATGAGCTCCACTTTGTGGCAACAGCCCATGGTTGTGTCATGAGTGTTGTTGGCACGACATGCATGCCTAGGAATTGATTCATAGTCTTCCAAAGGGACCAAAAAATAAGGGCCCATTTGGCATCGTTCTCATGTTGTTATCAATTCTATACTTAGAGAAAGTAGTATTTTGGTTATGCTAAGGTTATATTTGTCAACATCATATTAAACTATTATGCTGAAAATATACTATACAAAACTTGTTTGGTGACATTATAAAAGTTTTGTACAAAAGGAACAAGATTTGTTGTTCCAAATCTAATTGTATTATAATACTTAAACACTTAAGTAAAGAAAATTTAGTTAGTAAGGTGTTGACCCATAAAAAATAACAAATGCTGCAGTGAAGACATTATAAGCAAATTCTAAGCTACGGACACATAAACCCTAGATTGTGGAATACCAAGTCAAATACTCCGTCCAAAGTTCATAACTGATGCAACTCACTTAGAATATTTCAGATGAGCCTAAAGTATATTAATTCTAATATTAGAGTTAATGGACTTTATTTAGTCACTCGACTCATCAAACTTTAAATTCAATGTTTATTGGCTCAAAGTCTAAGGGTCATTGAACACACTCAAGCTTCTGAGTTACCAAAGTGGCTAAAAAATGACATGGCAGCTCCAAATTATGCTTGGGAATGATGTTTCAAATTTTCAAAATTTTGAAATTCATTTCAGGTCAAATTCATACATCAGCGACTGTATTTTAGCTCCTTGAGGTCACTGTGTCAATAGACACTTCTACACGTTATAATTGGCTGAAACTCATGGAGGAAGCTTAAATTATATTCAGGAGGAACTTTGCAAAATTTTGCTGAAGTGGATGTCATTTGACCTAAAGCAAACAAAAATATCAACTTTGGGTCAGTAACCCTTAAGCTATAGGGTCATTGTTTAAAGTCCTATTTCTAGGTGATCGAAGTTGATGAAGTTCGGACGCAAAGCTTAAGTCATACTCAGAAGTGATTCTACAAATTTTCAAGCCAAGAAGACTTCGTCTAATTCTATTTCACTTACATGTTAGTTAGGAGTCCGTGACCCCCAAGTCATGGAGGTCACTCACTAAAAATCCTACTTTTAGGACGTCAAAGCTGATGAAATTTAGATTAGAGACTCCAAATGTGCTCAAAGTCAATTATCCAAAGTTTCAAATCAATTGAACATCATTCGGGTAAAAAAACAAACTAATCACCTACAGTGTAAGAAAACATTGACTTAGAACATGGAACAAGATGGTCACTGTTCAAAATCCTACTTTCACAAGTCAAAACCAAATGAAATTTGGATGGACATTCAAAAAGCTCCTGATATCAGTCCTTCCAAGTTTCAAGTCAATCCGAGGTGATTTGGTTCTCAAACAACTGAAAAAAGCATGAAAAGTCAACTGGGATTTGACCAACTTTAGAAGTTCAAAATAGGCTGAAATTTCTATTACACACTCAAAATAGTGTTAAAAACCATCCTTCCAAGTTTTGTGAAGATTATAAATCATTTGGGCCCCAAACCAATAAAAACGGGTCACATATGAATTGGGCCTTATCCGTGACCGCACCTGTGAATTGGTTCCGGACGGTTTCTGGGAGTTATTTCACTTTATTTTGAAGTGTAACTTCCTTACAACTGCAAAAAACTGTCCTGACTTCCTCTAAAGCCTATGAAATGCATACTTGGGCTCTGAAGAAGGTTTGAAGCAAGGTTGGAAGTTCAAAAGCAAGGATTCCACAGTTCTAGGCAAGGTCATAAGGCTTCCAAGGCACTTCAAGCAGTCCAAGTCTACTTCTTCTTCTCCTTTTCAGTGACTCAAGGTAAGAAATGATTCAGAAAAAGAGAAGAAGCATGCATATCATTTAGAGAAGATAGGCGGAAGGACCATAAAACATAAAAAGGATGAAAGCTATTTCCTTTAGTTTTCTTATTTAGGAGGGTTCTGGGCCATCTCGGAAATTGTGAACAAGCCTCTTTCTTCATTCTATTCTTTGAAAATCATAGATTTAGAATGACACAACTTTAGCTCATTTTGTTTGTATAAAGCACCCTTTCCGGATTTATACAAAAATAATTTGTAACTAAAAAGTGATGAGTAACAAAGCTTTTAATCAATTCCACAACCAAATTGAGCACTCTTGTTGGTCATTCAACACTTCAAAAGTCGAAGAACACAAGCTCCAGCACTCTAAAGGCATCATGTAAGCAAAATAGAGAAAAAATGGGGACAAACAGTGGCCATTTCAGCCACGGTCACCACCTTCCTACTTTCTTTCTTTTGCATTTTCTACCTTTTTTCATATATATTTTTTTTTGTAATTTTTAAGTTTAGATCACATCTGAGACCAAAGGGATAGGTTGTGATTTTTCAAACTTATAAACAATCTGCATTCCTGCTGTCAGAACATTTGAACACATGTAAACAATAGGCAATTAATAATGAATTGTAATTATTTTTCCCATTCTTCTTAACGGTTGAAATGTGTGAATGTTGGACTTGAATCCGTTGCATTTCACATCACGTTTCGAGTGCGATCACAAAGTCCAGACTTTCCACTCGAATTGAGGGTGGAGCTTCATTTTTGAAGTAGGCTCCATTGAGAAATTGATTTATTATTATTGTTGTTATTGTTGTTGCTGTCCAGGTTGGGCGTAGGCATCTTTTCGTTGGACTTAAAAGGTTAGCCTGGTGGATAGGCAATCCATTCTCATAGCACCTAAAGTTAGCCTGGTGGATAGGGATCCATTCCGATAGCACCCACCGGGGAATAACTCTGATGAGTGCCTTGTCTTTCCCACTCCTTCGCCACTAAGCCAACTCAGAAAAAAAAAAAACAAACAAACAAACAAAACAAAAAAAAAACAAAAACAAAAAGGCATCTTTCTCTAAATTATATATAAAGCTATTAATCACACTATTTCGCTAGTTTATGTATAAATCTATTAATTACCCTCTAGTGTCATATCTTAAACCTATGACCTAATGATTTCAACAAAAGGTTCATACCCTCGAGCTATGTTACAAATTGCCCAATTCAATTATATAAGTCTATTAATAGACAAAAGCTGGGCAAGGCATGGTAGGGCAGGATTGGGCTCACACTTTGTTTTACCCTAATTCAGCCTAATAATATGGCAAACTTTTCAAAATTGGGCATCATCATACGTTTAAGCTTAATAAAAAACCATTACCGTTTGAAAATTAGCTCTACCCTACATTCAAATACTAGGCAAGAATATGAAGGTGCATTTGATATCCTGTCATTCAGATATTCACATGTTCTCATGAAATGAGAGTATAAAAAAATATATTTGGTAAGTGTAAATCACTATGGGTTGACATCACGTAATTCAGATATTCCTATATTATCACAAAATGAGACTAAAAAAACATATTTGGTAAGTGTAAATCTTGGTTCGGAATTTTGATCTTGTTGGAAGTAATCCCAAAATCTAAACCTGCTAGCATAAAAGAGTTGGAACAAAATCCAGAAATCAATTCAATTAGAGCCTATTTGGCAAAATTTTTCCGTTGTTTCTAATTTTGTGCTCATATCAGGTTGTGTTAAGATCGAGTTATGCCTAGACTATACTTGTAAAACTTGTTTGACAACATTATATGAAATTATTTTGAGGAGAATATAGGGTTGTCCTTGTGGATCGGACATCCACCCCCATAAGGCCTTGTCATTTCCACTCCTAGCCACTAGATGAATTTAACAATATATATATATTATGCGGAGAGTATGTTGTTCATAAATTATTTGGTCACGTTATAAAAACTTTAATCTAGAGAACAAAAGTAGGATAATCATAAGATATATAATGTGGGACCTGCTTTGATTGTTTACGGTACTGGGACTCACCTGTAGAAATTAGAATGTAGTACCTAGTTTTAAAAATTATGACATGGAGCCCATGTTCATTGGACTTACAATATGGGCCCACCCTTAAAATTACAACATGGGTCCATTGTTTTATTAATTGTGAACACACGACCCACCTTTAAAAATTACAACATGGTAATCTTTGGAAATTAAAACGTGTGGTCACATTCATAAGATTTATAATGTAGGTCCACATTCATATAATTTACGATGTGGCTCCACTTTTTGCATAATGACCATACGAGCCCACCTTTAAGAATAATAAAGTGGGTCCGCCTCTTCTATGGTTGTGGACATAGGACTCACCTTTAGAAATTATAATGTGATGCCGACTTTTGAAATTAGAACATGGGGCCTTATAATGTGGTCCCACCATTCTAAAAATTATAATGTAGGCCCGCCTTTTGTGATTGTGACAATGTGGCCACTTTTAGAAATTACAATATGGGGCACCTTATTTTAGTTTGTGAATAGGGGCTACCTTTAGGATAAGTGAGAGGATTTGGAGTCTTTAAATATACTTCTTTAAAATGCAAGAGATAAATAGGAAACATCTGTGCCTACAAGATGTTTCTTAAAAAAAGAAACAACTGTGCTTACCAGATGTTTCTTAAAAAAGGAAAGTTATTTCTAGGATTCTTATGCCAGCTGGTTAGTTATTTTTGTTCATGGTTAATTATTTTTGTTCAAAGATTCTTATGCTAGCTGGTTAGTTATTTTTGGTCCAAGATTCTTGTACCAGTTGTTTTTTTTTATAAGAATTTTAGATTCCTTCTAGTGAGAAAGAACAAAGATTTACCCTTACCAAACATCCATAACATTGGAACATTTGAATGGCACAACACCAAACAGATCCTTTTAAGTTTCCTAATTATATCGTCTTCTAAATAGGCCCATTCAAATAATCTAAATCCTTTCACGCATTTAATTGTAGGCCTCATATTTACAATTTCGAAGAAGGTGACCTAATTTTGTAATTCCTAAAAGGTATATTGTAATTCCTAAAAGGTGGGTCTATGGTTACAATCACATAAAGGTAAGACCATATTATAATTTCTATAATGATAGGACCACATTATAAATCCTATGAATGTGGGCCCATATTCTAATTCCTATAGTTGAGCACTATGTTGTAATTTCTGAAGGTGGGTCTTATGTTAATAATAATAGAAAAGTTGGCCCCATTTTTGCAAATGTTAAAAAGTAGGTCATATGGTCACAATTATAAAAATGTATACCTACATTGTAAATCCTATGAATGTAATGTTGCATTGTATCTAATGAATGTAAGCCTCATGCTTTAATTTAAAAAGGTCGTCAGTACGCTTTCGCTTCTAAAGGTGGGTCTCACATTCACAGTAAAAAAGTAGCCTATATTATAATTTTAAGGTAGGCTCATATTGTAACTCTTGTGAATATGCCCAATGTTCTAATTTCTAAAGTTGAGCACCAAATTGTAATTTTCAAAAGTGGGAGCCATACTTTTGTCACAATGATAAAAAGTGGACCCACATAGATCGACAATGATAATTGTCCCTAATCACAAAAAAAATATGGCTTCACTTTGCAATTCCAATTGGTAAGCCATATTGTCACAATGACAAAAAGTGGACCCACATTATAATTCACATAAATGCGGGTTTCATACTCTAATCTCTAAAGGTGTACACCACATTATAATTTCAAAAAGTGGGTCCTATATTCACATGTATAATAAAAATATGGCCCTACATTGTAATTACTATAAAGGTAGGCCCACAATTATAAATCCTATTAATATAGGCTCATATTCTAAATTTTAAAGGTTGGTACTACATTGTAATATCTACCCATGGATCTCATTTATGACAATAATCCAGTGTTGTAAATAACAAAAAGTGGGTTCTAGGGTGGCACGGCAGTCAACGTAGCATGACACAACCCTCCACAGCAAGAAAACATGGGCCGTGTTATGCCAATGGTGCCAAACACAGTATGGCACGACATGACTCTTGACATGGCCTATTTCACTCCATAATAACTAGTTTTATATTCTTATGTAGTCTATATTTTTTTTAAATATTATATATATTATAACAATACCCTTTTTCGTGGGAGGGCGACACATGGCGCAATTCTTTTCATGAGAGAGCAACACATAGCGCAATTTAAGGATTCCATCTATATTAACTAAACTCTATCTATATTACATCTTTAAAATCTTTCAATTTTCCTAAAATCTCTCCTTGATTTTCTACATAAGATTGAGTTTTTCAAATGTGTATCGGGTTCAAATGTAAATATATGATGTAAGTAAAAAATTTGAGTTTTGAACAATAAATGGGTTGGTGAAAGAAAATGTAGATAAGTGGTCATAGTGAATAGAAGATACAGACTGAATCATGGATTAGATAAACTATGTCCTAATGATGTGGACCATACCTTCAAATTTGTTTGAACTACAACTAAGCTAGGCATAATGTATATATTTAATGTTTAGATCTATGGGTACATGTCTGTACATAATTGAACCCACAGGTTTATACAAAAGACCCATGCTAAACCCAAGCCCAAAAAATGAGAATATATTTAAATATAAGATTTATTGAAATATTATTAAAAAAAATTATACATTACCTTTTTTTAATTAATCGTTTTATTTTTTATTTATCTTTTGCCTTTCGGGTTTAGGGGATAGGGACATATACATAATGAATACACAATAGTAAAAAAAAAGACATATATTAATATTTCTTTTTTCGATTTATCTTTCTATTTCCCCTCCCCCTCCCCCTCCCCCCCCCCCCCCCCCCCCGTCCCAAACTTTTGTGGGTTTTATCAATTATTTGAAAATATTTATTTTTGTTTGTTATTAATTTTTCCTATTTTATTTCAATTATTGTATTTAGAATAGTAAATAATTTGTGATAAGAAAAACTCTTTAAAAAAACCTATGATATAAGTTGCATTAATTTATATAAGTTTCATTATAGACTTTGGACTTCAAGCGGATATCTCATCATGAAAATTCTTTAAAAAAAGAAACCCAAGATAAAAGTTGCATCAATTTATACTCTCTCTCTTCCGACTTTTCCATTCAATTCATAAATCATAACGATAAAAAGAAGTAGAACGGCCATATATTTTTTCATTCTTCCATTGAAAAGATACATAGCTTAAGATATTCCTTTCTCACACTTGTCACAACCCGATCCCAGAAATCGGGGGTTAGTTAAAACCTAACCAGTGACACACATACTCCCGTGCACGCACACTTAAGCCTTGTCTAAGTGCACACACACAAGGGACATTCACACGTGCAAATATGGTGTACGCGGAAGCTGTACGTATCATTGCATGAAAAGAAGAGGATATACAAACAAAATAGGATTAACAAACATGACATTATTTACATTGTGTATAATCAAAATAAGAAAGAGTTTCTTAGAGACAAAATACAAAGTGTACATGTTCAACCAAAATCCCTGGTACAAAAGCCAAATTTTAGGCCACACACACACAAAACAAGGAACTAATGCAAATGCAAGACCGCTCTCCATTGGAGGGATTACATCCACTCCTCTAACCCTGACTAGGCCTCTCGAGTCTCTCCTGGAGTCTGGCTGACCGACAAGGGGTCGATAGGGGGATCTGAGCTTGCAACACTAAGAATAACTAATGAATACAATGATTTAGCAAAGTATAAGCAACAATAATATAACACGCGTTGTGTCTAGCAGAATAAATAACATATAAGATTGCATTGAGTTTAAAGTTAGTCTACTAGGCAATTTGTGCATTAAAACAAGACATGCTATCAGAATCATAGAACAGATGTACTTGCTAGGTGGCTACTATATTTGCCATATTCTCCTTATCGAGAGCAAATTGGATGAGAACACCATCGACCGGCCCAGGGTACGAGTGGGTCTCGGGTTCCCGGGGTCCAGAAGTCCCAAGACAGGAGCATACTGCCGGGGCAACAAGCAGCTACGACAAAGTCAACCCCGTCGGGTATGCTGAGGCTGAGTAGAGTCAGACCATATCAATCATGTCATACGATGCACATCACTTTATTGTCACACTTGGGCAATACAGTGCATGTATCATGTCATATCACAATTAGGCAATACAATGCGTGCATCACATGAGGATTAAACACCAGAATCAATTCTTTAATACCGATACAAGTCAAACAATTACAAGTTAAAACAAGAATAAGAGTATGGAAGGCAATAATAGAAACCAATACGCAATGCAAATTAAGTTATTCTGGGAATTCAGATCGTTTACTAACCAACCCTAAGCTAGCTGTCCATTGTTTCTAACCGTGCATGATGATGTAGTTTTAAGTTGTTCGATATACAATTATTCAGCTTTTGAGTGTTGCAATGTATCGAGAACGTGTATCAAAGTTTCTTAAACCAACACCCATGAGGAGGAGCTTAACAATGGGACAACACATATGAATGAGTCACGGCCCTCAAAACAATTCATGATATTCAGGTAGTCCATTGGGCAGGTTAAGAGGTTTGGAAAATTCATGTGAAGGCTCTACAAGGTCTCATCATCATCCTATCTTTTTCTCCATTTTCAGTGGTCTCACGGCTTAGCTGTGGGTAACTTATGGCTTAACCGTAGGCATCTTATAGCTTAACCGTAATATGCACTGCGGCTCAGCCGTGGTTCCCCTTCCTGTTCATCCGCATTTACTGCTTAGCCTTGTTTTGTTCTACGGCTCAGTCGTGATTGGGGCACGGCTTAGCCGTAGCTGAACTGTAGGAAGTATTCCTCAAAATGTTGCTCTCTGGATATCCAGCCATGATCGCGCTTAAAATGTAACGTGGAAATGTGTAACGGACTCGATGTCCGACATTCACGTACTTTAAGTGTTAAGAAGAATGGGAATCAATTACAGTTCATCATTGAGTTCCCTTTTGTTTACATGGGTTCTAATGCCCTGACCGCGGGGATGCAGGTTGTTTACATGAGTTTACAAAGTTTACAACCCCTCCCTTAAGTCTTAGATGTGATCTGCATTTGGAAATTACAAGAAAATGTACATAAAATAGGAAAAAATGCGAAAAAGATGAAAAAATGGGGGGTGACTGTGACCCACGGTCACTGGCCCCACAGTGGGTCACGGTCACTAGCAGACAGTGACCGTGAAGCCACTGTTCGCCTCCATTTTTCGTGCTGTTCGTGCTGGTTGTTCTTCCAAACTTTTTCAAGTGTTGAAACTCCCTTTCATGACATCTTGGGGTGTTGGATGACCATTGAGAAGATTGAATTCGATTACGGAATCGATTGAAAACTTTGTAATTCATCATTCTTGTTTACGGACTGTCTTTTGTTCAAGTCCGAAGAGGGCATCACAGGAAGCCAAAGTTGTGTCATTTTGAAACTATAATTTTCAAGGAACAAAATGAGGCCCAAAGGGGCTCGTTCACAACCTCTGTAATGGCCAAGAAATCCCCCTGAATGAGAAAAACAAAGATGACAACGTCATCCTTCGAATAGCCGTTACCGCACGTACATAGTGGGTTCTATAATTACCCCACCCTTCTCCTCTTTCTCTGAATCTTTTTGCTCACCTTGGTGACTAAAGAAGGAAGGGAATGGTCATGGGATGCTGCTTTTCTTGCTTGAATGCTCTTGTGTTCACTCGATTCTCTCTTTTTTTCTCCTATGTGTGTTCTTTTGTATCCCCCATCTTTTCTTTTCAAATCTTAGCCTTTTATAGACTCCTTAGCATTTTCTGGCAGTTCCAGGGAGTTAAGGGAGGTTGTGGGAGGTTACACTTCGAAAGGAAATGGAGACGAACCGTCCAAAACCGCAGGAAGTGCCCTTTGGGGGTCCGTGACCGCAGCCGCAGTCACGGACAAGGCCCAATTTCGGGTTTTTGCATTTACGACCCGTTTTACCTGTTTGGGGCCCAAACGAAGTCCAATTGCCACGAAACTTAGAGGGATGCTTCTTGACACTATTTTGACCATGCCATAAAAGTTTTAGCTTGTTTTGACCACCTGAAGTTGGTCAACTCCCTTGATGAACAAGCCGCGGTCACGGACAAGGCCCATTTTTGAACTTTTGCATTTGTGACACATTTTCACCTGTTTAGGGTCCGAACGAAGTTCAATCTTGATGAAACTTGGAAGGATTCCTCTTGACACTATTTTGAGTGTGTCATAGAAGTTTGAGATTGTTTTGACCACCTAAAGTTGGTCAACTCCCTTGATGAACAAGCCGCAGTCACGGACAAGGCCCATTTTTGGACTTTTGCATTTGTGACCCATTTTCACCTGTTTGGGGTCCGAACGAAGTCCAATCTTGATGAAACTTGGAGGGATGCCTCTTGATACTATTTTGAGCATGTCACAGAAGTTTCAACCTGTTTTGACTTTCAAAAGTCTGTCAACTCTCCAGTTGACTTTTTATGAAAGTGGGCCTTTGTCTCAGTTGTTTGAGGCCGAAATGACTTCTGTTTGGTTCGAAACTTGGAAGAACTGACATCATGGATATCTTGGAATATTTGCCCAAATTTCATCAATTTTGGATATCAAGAAGAGGGACTTTGGTCAGTGACCCCATGGCTTGGGGGGACTGACCCCCAGTTGACATGTTTGTGGCTTTTGGGTTTGATGATGTCTGTTCAACCCGAAATTTTGTAAGCCTGTCTTGGATATCATTTGAGCTTCCTCTGAGAGTTTCAGCTAATTTGATATTCATGAGATGTCATTCTGCACAGGGACCCACAGAGCATAGTATATGATCATCTGGACCAAGTTTGGATCCAAATGATGTCCAACTGCTCTGAATCCTTGAGGAGTAGTCTTTAAATGTACTTGAAAGTATTTCGTTGAATAGAAGCTTGCTTCAACATGTGGAAGTGCTAGGTCCCGCAATGATTCCCAAAGAGCTTGCAAAGAGTTTCTGAAACTGATTTGAGCTGAGATGAGGTCCAAGTGCTTTGAAAAGTTTGGAACTTTATAATCCAAAGCTTGTAATGCCTTCGCTGCATTATTTGCAAAATTTTATGGGTCAACAAGCCGTAATTTGACCTACGGTTAGGTCACGGCTAGCCTACGGCTTAGCCGTAGTGTAATTTACGATTTAGCCGTAACCTTACTGTAGAGTAAACTCAGGTTTTACAGCTCTCTGGAACCTGAGCCGTAAAACTTTACGGCTTAGCAGTAAGTTTCAGGGATGCACATTCTGAAACTATTACAGAAAAACTTGAATTTAGACACACATGAAAACAGGGATAATAACACGTGAAATCTGATACACAAGGGCTGTAATACATGAAAAGCATGCAAGATCAAGCAAGAATAAAAGCAATCATCAACTACCAACACATGTTCATCCAAATTGAGCTTATACTTGCCTCAAATGAGCTTTTTCACATAAATAGTTGTCATTTGGTTCAAATCACACATCTAACAGTCATGCATGCAAGAAGAGAAGGAAGAGTTGAGCGCATGCAGTAAGAGGATAAGAAGTATTCGAGACTCATAGGGATGGACAAGAACGCAAACCGTACCTTAAAACACCAAGGAGATGATGTGTAGACCGGGTGTGCAAAACTTCCCCTCATTTATTTACTTGATCGAAAAGAAGAAGAGAGGAAACAAGAAACGAAGGAAGAAAGAAAGAACCACACTGAGATGAGGAGGAGAGGCCGGTGCATGCACTTGGTTTTATAAGATAAGTATTCACACTTTTATATAAAAGTCCAAGGATGAATAAGAATGACAATTTGAGTCAATTAGCTGTCCAATAGAAGCAAACGAAGTTGTTTGCATGCGAGTCAATTACGGAAGTTAACGAGCTCGACGAGATACATGTATTGACACTAAGATGATGCATGACTGATAACATCCGACAAAATCTAAAATTACAAAAAAGGGCTCATGTCTACCTAAACCAGGTCAAACTCAACCCAACTACCTATCCATGACCCGAAACAAAACTCAAAAGGACAAAACAACAAACATAAAACTCATTCACTAGAAAATGACTAGAAAACACCTTAATTATTCGCTAAACTGGATTAAGCTGGGTTGGAGTGTTACACTTCTAAGCATACATTATATTCTATACAACACAGAATTTTCATGTCCTTTATATTGTTGATAAGACTTAATTATTTTTTTTCGTGGCCCATGCTAAGTGCTACTCTTTCAAATCATATCTCAGTGCCTTAAGTGGTCCATTTGAATCCACCAAACTTGAAAAGGTATGTATGTCATGCTTCCAACTGCATTTTATTTTGAATTTCTTCTATTTGATTTGGGTACTTACACCGCTAATTATTATATTCTTAAACCATTTCATAGTACTCTATAGTCCTTTAACTAACACTATTTAGATTTATTATTTACATAGGTAATTGTTATATTCTTAAGCTATTTATAGTAATTATAGCCCTTTGACTAACATTATTTAGATAAAGAATTAGATCCCTAAAGCTTACACTGTTCATGGTAATCTGTAGCTCAAAAATCTTGATTATTTAATCATGAGTCGTTGCAGTCAACAGTAGCATTCTTAAGATTCTTATGATTATTGAAAAATAGGAGTTTTAGGACTCATGTTAACCTCAATCCAACCAAATTTGTGTATTATCTAGCTGTTATATGTTAATCAAGTTAACATATTTATCTATTGCACATATTATGAAACAGTTGTTTTTAATTTTTTTTATTGTCAGATACATTGCAACTATAATAGTTGTGGATTATAACAAGCAAACATCATTCTTATTATATGATGAAGTATTTAAGATTTTTATAAATGCGACAGAAGAAGAATTTTAAGAGTGTGCAAAAAAGGTATTTTATATTTATTTTTATTTACACAAAGTTACTTCTTTATTTTAACTATCATCTTGTATATATATATAAATATTAAAATTTTAATTATTTTCTAGGTTAATTGGTATGAATTATTGGAAAATGAAATAAAAAAGAATTGTGGAAGCAATATTTATTTCATATAAAACTAAACTCAATGATAAACAAACTATCGTTAGAAAATAGTATCCTAGTCAAGAAAATTGAAGAAATTAGCTACACTCAGGAATCAACCTTTCTATTATCAGAAATTGAAAATTATAAGTTTTATTTTAATACCATCAACATAATTTTTTCATATTAGTTTCTTTTATTAATTTATTTGAATGTTTACTATGCAGTATCAAATTACAAAGAAAATGTGAAATTTCAAGATGTTGGACCAAATACTTCCATTGCAATACTGAGAACAAATAACTTTATTGAGACAAGCGCACAAATTGAAATAAATGCAGGAGTTAAAAGATTTGCATAAAATGAAACAAGCGTAGCTCTCAAGATAAGCGGAGAAAATGAACCAAGTGTAACTATTGAAACAAATGCATGCCAATAAACAAATACCAAATTTTTTTTTTCCTTAAACCACTTGTAATTCCTTTAATCATTCAAGGATGACTTAATATCAATGGTTTTTTTTTTTTACTCTCAGCTTTTATACATCTTTGATTCAAAGAAAATATTTTCTTCTTTTAAAAAAAAATAAAGATTCAATATTTTAACTATGTTTTCGCTATGATTTATGTTATAATATTCATTAATATTTTATTTAAATTATTAATAATTTTTATTACGACTTAATTATTATTTTTTCATGGCCTGAAGCATTAGTTATATATATTAAGAGAATTCCGCCCTTGTGAGAGAGAAAAAGACTGCGACACTTGGCATCTAAAAATTTAAAATATCCTCCCTCTTTCCTAAAATCTCTACATGCCATCCTTTCTCTTACCATCTTATTTAAAACACTTCAAAACACTAAAATCTCTTACTAGACTCATATCCATAGATATTTCACTTTAATAGATTAGGCTCCACAATGACTTCACCCATCCATATATGGAAACATCCATATAATACACAAACTCATCATCTTAATCTTACAAGAGTTAATTTGAATGGCACTCATCGGATTAATGGTCGAGATCACCATACTATGGCCCAAACATGTAAAAACTGATGCTTGACTAACTATACAAAATATCGACAACGAATATTGACTTACAAACAATATATTTTTTTTAAATATATACATCATGGCCCCACCAAGTAACCCAAACAAAATACAGTTTTAAATTTGAGTATACACATCATGGCCCCACCAAATAAGATACAGTCTCTAAATTTGGTTGGCATGTATGTGACCCTCATGTCAGATCCAAAATGCAAAAATTTCATAGTTGGCTTCATCTTCATTGTTTTCCATCAATCTATGGGGCACACTATTAGCCAAAAATTTTCCCTGTTCACTTTTAATCCTCAAATCTCACAATTTACAGGGGGGCATTGCCATTATTTTTTTATCTATTAATGGGGTCATGATTAACTTCTATGATAGGTGGGCATATATGGGACACTCATGTTAAATCAAAGCTGCAAGAATTTAGGGTCCACTTATAGATCATAGTTGGTTTTATCTTTGTTGTTTTTCACCAATCTATGGGGCCAACTATTAAAGTTATTTTTTTTATTTTTTTTCCAAGTTCTAACACTCTGTGGGTCCATTATGAAAGTTAATTTTTTCCTTTCGAATTTTACAACTTACGGGGGCTACATTCATAGCCAAACGATTGTATTTTGCTACATTGTGGAATTCAGTTGCTTTCAAAATCTACATTTAACCTCGAAATTGATATTTAATATGTGCCCAAGCACAAATATATATATATATATTAATATGCTTTGATATTACTTTCATATTAGCTTATATATATTTTTTCTTTTTTGGCCCATGTTGGGCACAGGCGTTCAACGCTAGTAAATATAAAAAAGAGAAAATTATGAGAAAAATCACCTTAGTGATACACTAAACAAAAATATCCCCACTAGCGTGTCGGAAACAAAAGGGCCCCATGGGGCCATTTTTGTTTTATTTTTTTGGTGTTTTCATGGAATGATAACATCATCGTCTCCACAAACCCTATGACCTCAATTACGAAGAGCACATTTTTATTTTTTATTCTTCAAGTCTCGTGTGTGCTCTGGTGAAATCGTCTTTCCACTTTTTCCTCGTCCTCAACATCTAGCCTTAAGCTTTAAACTCATTTTGCAGTACGTTTGTGAGCATTGTTCAACGCATTTAGCGACCCCCTTTTCCCCATTGTTGTCTTTTCTACTACGGTTGGTTGCAAGTGATGTGCTTGCTTCAAATATCTTGTGTTATTTAACCAATCTATCATTTTAGAGTCTATCTTCTGATAATGTATTAAAATGTATTTGATATGCTTGCATTCCATTCAATCTATCTTCTGCTATCAAACCCTATTTTTTTCCTTTTTGTTGAATCTACTAAAGTGTCAAGGTTGTTCAAGTTGTTCTTTTTAGTTATTATGGGAGTTAAAAAGTTGTTTGACGAAATGCCTCTAAGTAATAAAAAGAAAAAATCCAAACCATGTACATTCTTCTTTGCTTTTAAGAGTTATATAATATGTTTAATAGTTGTTTGATAAAATGCTTTAGTGAAAAAACCCAAACCATTAACCAATGCTTCCATTGACACAATATTCTTGAATATTTAAGAGTTGATAGATATATTTAAAAGTTGTTTGATAAAATGTCTCTAAGAAAAAACCAAAACCAACTATGCCATTTGGAAGTCTAATTTTATGTATCGATATGATCATTCGTCTTCAATTATCCTGGTAATTATGGCTAAGGCACTAACTGAACTACTAAAGCCCTCATGGACTGAATTTTTGGACCTGCCTCCTAGTGGGATAGTACCTTAACATTAGGTTATTTACATGGTTCAATTTTATGATATTCGTGTTCGCTACTTTATATTGTTCAGATGTTCTAATTGTCATGCTTTCTGATGACGCTGCTGCATATTTCTGTTTGCTCATCTGAATTTGCAAGTCTTTTTACATCTAATTGGAAGCATGAAGACTTAGTTTCTGTTTGCTCCATATTTCTAATTGTTACATATTTCTATTTGCTCCATATGATTTTTTGTATATATTACTTATTCCTACTTTATTAAGAAGACTTTATCGATTTAAGAAGTAAGGTGATTATCACTATTTGATTCAGTGCTGTGAAGACCAAAGTTAAATTCATGTCAAAGGATTGAAATGATTGAATTATGGTCACTATATTTAATCTTATTAAACTATTGTTTTGTTTTTCTTCCTTTAAAACACATTTGCTATAGTTGATATAACTCTCCTTGTTCTCTATAATGTGTTAGACTTGAATTGAAAATACAATTAATTGTGTTTGTGTTGGTTATAGTTAATTAAATTGCGCTAATAATTATTTTAGATGGCTTGATCAAGACATGTCACCACCAACACAAACAAATTATTTCAAATGGTTGGATAACGATCAAAATTGCTTTTCAATCAAGACAACTATATATCTGAAAAAATTCGACTTGGAGAGGAGTTTGGTACATTTCAATCCATACTAACGAACCTTGACAAAGAATAATAGAGACTTAATGATACTCAAATGGATTGTGTTTTGGCAATGTGACCTTCGTCACTTAAAGGGAGATGATAGATCATGCCCTCATAATAGCTTTAGTTGAAAGGTGGCATCCTAAGACTAAAACGTTCCATCTAGGGAGGCTACTGTCATGTTGGAAGATGTTGTCTATATCTATGGGATTCCGATCGGCAGCCCTCTTATAATGGGAAAAACATTTCCTAACAAAATGGTATAAGAAGTTTGCCAAAAATTATTAGAAATGACCCCCGTTTCTTGTGAAGATGTGAACAACCTAAATATAAAATTCACTTGGCTTGAAAACAACTTTAGACCCAATGCATCAAAGAAGAAAAAGAGAAAAAAAATTATCTAGTGATGAAGAAATTTATAACGCACGAGCTTATTTATTTGTGTTAGTTTTGGAATAGATTAGCAGGAATACATCTGGAGGTTTTTGTTCAGTTTACCTCCTTGAACTTTTTAGGGAATTTAAATCATATGCTTAAGCCTCAGCTTTTTAGGAATTTCTTAATGCAATGGATAAATTCAGGAGAAATTACTCTCAACTATTACAGCGCTCAACCTTTACAAATGCAAAAGCCAATGGAAAAAACCTGTAATTCGCATCATATGTCACTGCCACTAATAAGATACTTACCTAAAAGGTGTAATCCATCAATAGTTATTGTGGGCCTTGTATATGACAATAAGGAATGAATACATGGACCAAATGCCTAAAAAAACCTTCTAGACCAAATTTCGTCAGTGGTCACAATATTAGTTATTGTGCCTAAATTTTTCATCATAATTTCTTGTAGTAATGAAGAAAAATTACAAATGACTCATCATATGATCCTTAAACTTTACAAAGTGCCATTTCTTTAGCTAAATATATTTTCCTATAAGTAATACGAGCATCAAATTCTTTTTGGTATTTATTCATAATTTCCTTTGGCTTTAACTGATTATTCAATCAAACTCTATCCTTATTAACTCTTCAATAAGCTTCGCAGACTCTTGACGATATACTATCCTTATCATTGGATGAGAACATATATGCCTTGGGTTATATGTTTGCACTTTAAATTATGGCCTATTATCAATAATAGCGGCATGTATGCAGCAAGGCAGTGGTCATCTTTGCAAGAAGTTTTGACTTCTGTCATGTTTGTCCTTAAGTGCTTAAGTGTAAATTGTTGTAAATTGCAAACTTCGCTATAATTCTTTTAAACTTTCACAATTTTGAAGCACATGACATATCCACATCTCCTGTGCTGAATCCATGCCCATTTCAGTTGTATACTCTGTCGGTACGATTGTGTCCTCTAAACTTTTATCTTTTTTTAGAATTAGCTGGTCTGATGTGTTATTTATTATTCCTACATTAACATCTCTAACATTTACACCATTTGAATTTCCATCCACCTCTATAAAATCATGATTTGCTCATAGACTATATGATAGTCCTACCTCCTCACCCCCTATGATGTGAACATCATCATAGTCAACTCTTACAAGATGATCTTATAAAATAATGTTGGCTGCAATATTAAAATGCATATCATTGCCTTCACAAAGATTAATTGTCGGATAATCTTGGACCTCCTTTCTTTTGCTGTTTCTCTTTAACAAGCTTGAGGCGCCATTTTTTCTCTTTGTATATCAATGTTTTCATAAAGATTATAGAATATTCTCAAACCTTCTTTCTTTTGCTGTTTTTTCCCCAAATTTGAAGTGACCACATTTTCTCCGTGCATATCCTTCCTCTTCACCCTTTAACACATTTATAAAAATAAAACAAAATAATGAACAAAAAATTTTAGCCATTTTAAAATTTAAAATTATAAAATCAAATAATACCTAAATGGACCTTCATCTTGATTTTATGTAATGTTCAAACTTCTGAACATATACATATGTAACCCAATAATCTCATTTTTTTTATTACTTTGAATATTTCCCTAATATCATTGACATCTTCCAAAGTAACTAATCAAAATATATGACCATTGTGTGAAGGTACTTAATGCTTAATTCTTGATTCTATTTTCATCAGAAGGGAACACTAAAATTAAACTAAGAGGAAACTCCAATAAAACCCTAAAATCTTAACAACACCCCCCCCCCCTGTAACACCCCGACCCAACTTAAATCTGGGTTAGTGGCTAATTCAGTGTGCATGTGTTGTTAAGTGTGTCTTGGTTTTGTTTTTTTTTTCTTTGGTTTTGAACAATGGATAGGTAGTTGGGTTCAGATTGACCTAGTTTAGGTAGTTTCAAGCCTTTTTTCGTAATTTTTGATTTTGCCGGACATTGTCAGTTTTGCATCATCTTGATGTCAACGCGCGTATTTCATTGAGTTCGTCAATCTTCATAATTGATTCGTATGCAAATGACTTCGTTTACTCCCATTAGATCACTACTTGTGGTGCACTCGTCCTCTTCGCGTGAATTCAACCGTATGTCTTGTGTTTTGCCGTGTTTTTCTTGTTTGTTTTTCCTCCTATGTCGGTTTGGTGCTTGTATGCAATGTGACTTTGAGTGCTTGAGTGTTTGACGAGTAGAATGGTGTTTGGACAACGGATTGAGCCCAAGACAACGACTCGTGTGTATGATTCCAACTGAGGCAAGGATAAGCACAAGTAGCTTGAACACTTATTGGTAATGCTTTGATTGTGTTTATTCTTACTCTTCTTGTATGGATCATCGATGTACAGCCCTATTGAGTAAGCTTTGTTCTTATTGTTCTTAATTCAGTTGAGAATTAGTCATTTCCGCAATTCTGTATCTGTTTCAGGAAATAGACCCAGCGCACTCACGGCTAAGCTATGAACTGTGCTACGGGTGAGCCGTAAACTAAACTACGGCTAAGCCGTAAGCCCAGCCGTAGATCAATACAGGGTGACATCTGAAATAATTGAGAGTTGGCAAATCTGCTGCTCTTCTACGGTCAAGCTATGACTAAGCCGTGAATTGACCTACGGCTAAGCCTTGACCTCATCATAGCCAAGCCATAGAACAAAGCAGGGCTAAGCTGTATACCCAGTGAAAATGACTAACTGAGATAGGTTCGTATTGAGACCTTGTAGGGCTTTCAAGGTAGAATGTAGGTAACTTGACTTGCCCACTGGAATATCTTGACCGCATGAATGATCCTTCGGGCTGTGATTTCTTCATGTGTGTTGTCCAACTGTTAAGCACCTTCCCATGGGTGTTGGTTTAAGGGACTTCGGTACACCTTCGCAATATTATGTAACACTCCGCAATTGAACAGCTGTGTATCGAATACCTTAAAACTATATCAGCATGCACGGTTAGAAACACTGGACAGCTAGGTTAGGGTTGGCTTGTAAACAACCTTGATTCCTCAAAGTAAAATCTGAATTACACTACATATTGATTTCGGTTTTGCTCTTTTAAGCGTTCTGCGCTGGACCTCTCGAATATGTGGGAAATGTAGCAGCATCCCCAGAACGAAGCCCGGGCAGGAACAATCCACTACTGTGTCTTCAACACATTGCTCCTGTGGGTACTTAGTCAGTGCCTCAGTGATCATTTGTTAGTCGTATCCATTCATCAGTGCTTATTTTTATTGGTTATTCGTATTGGGAGTATCAGTATGTGATGCACTTACTATTGTTGCGTTTGTTGTGATAGAGTGTGAGACGTGATATGTATGTGATATTGATTGATGTGCATCATATGATTTGATTGAGATTGTCTTTATATATGGCACTACTTAGCCTCAGCCTCAGGATACTGGACGGGGTTGACTTCGGTATAGTGTGTGACCGCCTCTACAGAGTGCTTTTGTCCTAGGATTCTGAACCCCAGGAACTAAAGACCCATTCGTACCCTAGCCCGGTCGATGGTGTTCTCATATCGATTGCTCTCGAAAAGGAGAATATGACAAATGTAGTAGCCACTTTGACAGTGTATCTGTTTATGATTCTGATAGCATACTTATTCACATGTACTATTTGCCTAGCATACAGACATGCTTACTAAGGAGCTTTGCAGAGTATTACTTTTGCTCATTGATAGACACAATAAGTGTTAACTTCTTGTGGCTTATATTTTGCTAAGTCGTTGTACTTATGAGTTGTTCTTGGTGTTTTAGGCTCAAATCCCTCTCTTGATCCTGCGTCGGTCGACCCGACTCCAAGAGAGACACGTGAGACCCCCTCCGGCCTAGAGGAGTGGACTTAATCCATTCTTTTGAGAGCGGTTTGCATCATTTTGTTTTTTTTTTCCCTCCATTGTGTCTTAACTTATCTGAGGGATTTTTTATGGATTGTATTTTGGGTTTTGGGTTATACCTGTATTTTGATTTTGTGGACTAGCCCCTCTATTTTGTTGTACATTACTGTAAATCAGTCCAATCTTTGTAATCATTGTGTCTTTTATTTATCTTGTGGTATGCCATGCTACTCACAGCTTCCGCTTACACTTGTTTGCACGTGTGATTGATCCCTTGTATGTGTACCCTTGGACCGGATCTAGGTGTGCATACACGGAGTATGTGTGTCACTGGTTAGGTTTCTACTAACCCCCGATTTTTGGGCTCGGGTTGTGACATACGTATTGTATGGTATCAGAGCATTATCTGTCTTAGCCCTTAAGCATGTAGGCATACAGGATGTGGTGAGAGTACGCAGTCAATTCCTTGACTTTTGCGTTTGGTTCTTACTCTTTTGGGGTATGTGTGGGTCACCTAGTATGATAGCAGATTAACTTTTGTGTTTTGCAGGCTATGGCATCCGAAGCCGGTACGTAGAACAATAACCATGATGATAATGAGAGTGGTTCAGCCGCTCCACCGCAACCTGCGAACGCTGATGATCGTTTCTTGGCAATGCTGCAGGCAATCCCTTCCTTGCAGGCACAGGTCGTTTCTTTGGTAGACCGGCAGAGTCAAGCATTAGTTCAGCCGCACGTAGAACAGCAGGTGGTCTTTCAGCCTAAGGGAAATGACCCGAATGCCCTATATGATAAATTTTGGAAACGTGGGGCCACGGAATTCTACGGCAATGAAGATGCGCTAAAGGCCGAGCAATGGTTAGAGTACACCGGGGATCTCATTGCTACGATTGTCTGTACTAATCGGCAAAAGGTTATGCTCACGGCATCAATGTTTCGGGAGGTAGCAAAGACGTGGTTGGCTGCAATATTAAAATGCATATCATTGCCTTCACAAAGATTAATTGTTGGATAATCCTGGACCTCCTTTCTTTTGTTGTTTCTCTTTAACAAGCTTGAGGCGCCATTTTTTCTCTTTGTATATCAATGTTTTCATAAAGATTATAGAATATTCTCAAACCTTTTTTCTTTTGCTGTTTTTTTCCCCAAATTTGAGGTGACTATCCTTCCTCTTCACCCTTTAACACATTTATAAAAATAAAACAAAATAATGAACAAAAAATTTTAGCCATTTTAAAATTTAAAATTTATAAAATAAAATAATACCTAAATGGACCTTCATCTTGATTTTATGTAATGTTCAAACTTCCGAACATATACATATGTAACCCAATAGTCTCATTTATGATTACTTTGAATATTTCCCTAATATCATTGTCATCTTCCAAAGTAACTAATCAAAATATATGACCATTGTGTGAAGGTATTTAATGCTTAATTCTTGATTCTATTTTCATCAGAAGGGAATACTAAAATTAAACTAAGAGGAACTCCAATAAAACCCTAAAACCTAACAACCCCCCCACCCACCAACCCAAAAAAAAAATAATAATAATATAGATGAATAGAAAAAGAAACCATCTCTCTCATTTACACATGAACTTCAGATAAAAACCTTAGCAAAAACTCTACCCACATTTTAGTAGATTCAACATAAGGCAAAAAAGAAAAAAAAAAATAGAGTTTGCCATGGATGGCAACTAATATCTTTTTAAGTCTTGAGTGGAATGCATGCAAATGAAATACATTTCAAAGCCATATCAGAATATAAATGGTAGAAGGAAAGATTGATGAAATGCTCACAAAAGATTGGGAAGAAAACATGTAACCTTAAACGAAACCCTAGAGAAGAAGGCGATATGGGAAGATGCCAAATGCTCACATATGCACTGAATAAAGAGATTGGATCACTGTGGGATGATGTTGAGGATGATGAGGAAGCATGACCAACGTTTTTGTTAGAGTAGAGCCGAGCTTGGGGAAGAAGAATGAAAAAAGAAGAGCTTGGGGAAGAAGAAAATAATAAAATCCAAATTGAGCGATGGTTTCTATGTTTTCATGGAGTGGCGACATGGAGTGATGATGTCGTTACTCCACAAAAACAGTAACAGGCCCATGGGGACATTTTTGTTTCCTGAATGCTGGTGGGGATATTTTTATTTAGTGGCTTGTTAAGGTGATTTTTTCCGTTATTTCCTCTATAAAAAATATAATCTTTTTTTTCTAATTTTTTGTTATCTATAAAAATTATAAAACTTTTGAATGTAATCATATTAAAAATTTTTAAGTAGAAGAAATTCAAATGAATTATTTTCTAGTGGAGTAGGTTAAATTTCCTCAAACCACTTAAATTTGTGTGTCATTCTCTTCTATGTATGCATCTTTTAACTTTTTTAGCCTAAGACCCTAAAAAAAATAGAAGCATGGAACATCATAAGGGTGGCATGGAGGTATGACACACGACCAGGCACTTTTTACACCCCTAGGTTTCATAGTGTAAATTCTAAGGGTTTCCTTCCTTCCACTCATTGCAATAAAAACTTTTATAATTTTACCAACCAAGTTTCATGCAATATATTGTCCGAGAGGAGTATAATATAAAGTTGCCAAAATAATTTTGTATTGTAAACTTTCGGCATAATCCAATATAAGCATGACCTAATATGAGCACAAAGAAAGAACAATGCCAAATGAGCCTAATGCCCATGTTCTAGGGCTTTGCTGGGCCATACAGGGGTTGCCTAATGCCTACTACCTTCCAACACTCGGATCCGGGTGCAGTATAACTTGAGAACCCTTGTGCTCTGCAGCCAACGCTTCTCTCTCATCACTCTTCTATGGAACCTCCCAATCCGGGTTTGCGTGTCCTAATCCGACCTTCATCTTCTCTCGCGTCTTCATCTTCTTCTTCCTCCTCCACTCCTGCTCCCTCACTGCCCCCTCCCGTTCCAAACCCCACTCCCACTTCTCTCCGCCCTTCCTCTTCCTCTTCCTCTTCTCTGCCTCCCCCAAACCCCACATCTTCTTCTTCTTCTTCTTCTTCTTCTTCTTCCTCGCTTTCATCCCAATCTCAATCTCCATCATTTGAAGGCGTTGTTGTCGTGGGCTTCTTAGGCAGGAGCTTCACCCAACTCTCTCACCTGATCAACCGCATCATCGATGCCAATGTATTCGGCTCGGGCAATCTCGACAGGAATCTCCCTTCCCATCTCGATGACGAGGAGAGAATCTCTTGGTTTCGAATGCATCGCATCAGTTACTACTACTTGGAGGAGAAAGGGATCGTCTTTCTGCAGCTCTCCTCTTCATCATCCGCCTCAGCCGCCCAGCCGCCCCGTCCGGATTCAATTCTGGAGGAGCACGGCGCCGAGGATCTCCGCGGAATGCTGCTCATGTTCTCAGTGAGTCCCTTTCATATGACTGGTGCTTCTGAAATTTCTTCTCATAATTGGTTTCTTTTGAGCAGCACATAATGATCATGATTGCAGGTTTGTCATGTAATTATAGATCTCATTGAGGGGTCGCGCTTCGATACCCAAATGTTGAAGAAGTTTAGGATGCTACAGGCAGCTAAGAACACTATGGCTCCTTTCATTAAGTCCCACATTGCACCAACATTGAACTTAAAGGTTGCCTCTTCTCAGCCACCAACTCTTCAGATGACTGCTTCTGATGCTTCTCATAGCAGAGGTGGGAGCATCATGAATCGCCATTCTTCGCCCATTTCGCTCATGTCGGGTTTAGGGTCTTATCCCTCTTTGTTCCCTGGACAGTGTACACCTGTGATTCTTTTTGTTTTTCTGGATGAGTTCTTGGATGGCTCGGTCCCTGCATCCCATGTGGAGGATTTGCCTGATGTGAGTCAGTCCTCTAATTTGAGTGGCATCCATAGGCCCATTGTAATGTTAGCGCGCCCGGTAAGTAAAACTGAAGGCAGTTTCAGGAAGAAATTACAGGCGTCTCTGGAAGCACAAATTCGGTTTTTGGTTAAGAAATGCCGGACGTTGGCGGGCGTGGAAGCTGGTCAGTCTGGGTCAAGAAGTGTTGTCAATGTGAGCTTGTCGCCTTTGTTTTCCCTTGATGCATCTAGGGCTGTCACTTTGTTAGACAAGTCGACGAATTATAAAGCTGAATCACTGGATGTTATTATGGGTATTGTTGAGGAGGTTCTAAATCAGAATGTGGCCTCAAATGTTCTTTTACTTGAAAATCATTACCAGAATTCTCATAAAGAGGATATTCAATCTATAAAGGAGTTTATTTATAGGCAATCTGATTCCTTGAGAGGGAGAGGGGGTTTAGCAGCTAGTGCCAATGGCGGTTCAGCTGCTGGTGTTGGTATGGTTGCTGCTGCTGCAGCTGCTGCAGCAGCTTCAGCTGCATCCGGAAAGCCATTTAGTGCTCCTCCCGAACTTCCGACTATGGAAAATTGGTTGACTTGTACTCAATTTATTCTTGACATATTGCTTTCTGCAAAACATGGGTTTGTGGATGAAAGTGGAATCAGTAGGAAACTATCTCGCCGCCGAAATGCTGTGTCTGTGCCTGTTGGGATTTCTCCAGCAGGAGCAGATGCTGTGCAAGCTGCTATATCTTGCTTGGAAAGTGGCAGGGGCCTAAACATGAAGTTCTCAACGTCATGGTGCCAAAGAGCCCTGTCAGCTGCTAAGGAGGTTTATCTGAAAGATTTGCCTGCCTGTTATCCAACCATCCAGCATGAGGCCCAGTTAGCGAAGGCTTTGCGGTCTTTTAAATCAATGGCCAAGGGTCCAGCTTTGCAGTTGTTTATACAAAAATTGGAAGATGAATGCATGTCCATATGGAAATCCGGGAGGCAACTCTGTGATGCTGTCAGTTTGACAGGAAAACCATGTGTGCACCAGAGACACAATGTCGACAGCAGTCATTTAACCTCTGAAACTGATGTTAAGCCTCATTCAAGTGGATATGTTTTCCTTCATGCTTGTGCTTGCGGTCGTTCAAGGAAACTTCGAGATGATCCTTTTGATTTTGCCAGTGCCAATATTGAGTTTAACTGTTTTCGAAACTGTGAAAATTTGCTTCCATTACTTCAACTACCAAAATCCAGCAGTGCAAATAGTCTAATGGCATCTTCATGGAATTTGATCCGTGTGGGTGGTGCAAGGTATTATGTACCTTCCAAAGGTTTGCTTCAGAGTGGGTTTTGTACTAACGAAAATTTTCTGCAGAGGTGGACGATTTTAGTGGGAAAATGGAGAGGAACTGATTGTGTACCAAAGAGTATGACTGACAAAAGATTCCTAACAAGGTTGACTGATCTCAATGATCCTAAAATTGCATCTGCTACAGATGAAGAAACGAAAAGCACTGTTGCTTCTCAGTTGTTTCAGGGAGAAGTTCAAACTGGAGAGCTACACAATCAGAAAAATCCCTCACTGAACATTTCCTCTAGTGTTGGAAAGATCAGCTTTGGTACAGGTCTGGCACACTTTGCTACAAAAAAACCTTTTTCTGAGGTAGTGGCAGGATTTGTTGCTTCAGAATCAGCATTTCCACCTCTTAAGCAGATAAAACAGTCAGCAGCCCCCTTAGGAAAAGGTATCAAACAAAAAGGTGGGAGAGATCAAATTGAAGATCAGATTCATGTGGCTGGTGATCACCAAGGGTCTGCAACATCTGCTAATAATTCTGGCCAGGTGACCTCACATGTTGACAAGATTAGTGGCCGCACAGATGGTGACCCATTTTTACAGATAGGAAGCAATGTGGTGCCTGTAAATGTGAATGGTGTTGAAAATATAAAACCAAACAGTTCTCTGAAGAGTGATGTAGTCTATGTTGGATTTGAGCACGAATGCTCTTATGGTCACCGTTTTCTGTTGTCACTCGAACATCTCACAAAGCTTGGGTGTCCATATTATTTGCCTGAAGAATCTCACAGCCATTATTCTGCAGAGAATTCTGACACAAAAGCTGAAAATTCTGTAAGCTTTCATAAGAATATCCATGAAAAGCTTTATCCTGGCTCATACAGGGCTAATTCTTGCATAAATAAGGTGAGGCCAGCGATTGTGTCAGAGGAGACTGTGGCTAATCATAAGCAATATAGAAATGGACCCATTCTATTTTGCACTTCTGGAAAAGAAGCAAAAGCATCTGCTCGATTTTCATCACTCTCTAAATCTGGAAAAGATCTCGAAGATAGCATTTTCTACACACCGATTGATAATGAAGAATGTGCATTTCCCCTTTTGAATCGGAATATCCCTGTCTACATGAATTGCCCACACTGCAGGCCCTCTAAGAGGAAGAAGGACAAGATCAAGTTTGCAAGCAGTGTGTCACAGCTTCAACGTATTTTTTTGGTATGAAATTGTTGTTTTTGTATTTGGATTTTGTACTGATGTACATTAAATTCCTTTGTTCCTTTGACAAGAGCCTGTAGCTTAGTTGTAAGGTGCACACTGTCACAACCATGAGGCTGCGGGTTTGGGTTGACCAATAAAAAAGAAAAAAAATTATTTTGTTTGTTTAACACAATTTGGAGTCATTCTGTTTTGCAGGTGACACCACCTTTTCCAGTTGTTTTAGCAACATGTCCAGTTGTACAGTTTGAGGTATGCCGCTTGTTAATTTTCCATACACGTAGTTACAACTGCTGTATTGACAAAAATAATTTACACTTTTCTCTGCAAAATGTTCATTTTCTGCACACTACTCATAATAAAATGTGCATTTTTTTGGTCAAATAACATTCATGTTTACCTGGCTGGTTGGTAAGATAATATGCTATGATAGAAGTGTGGATAGCTGGAAATAATAGTATGAAAAGTGATCATGTAAGAGGAAACCTTTGGGTAGCTGTTAGCTCCAATAGAAGAGAGAATCAGTCTTTGCTATTTCAGTTTGGTTTGGGCACATCAAAGGCCAAGCACAGCCCCTGCAGGAAGTATTGGAGTGTTACCATTTCATGGAAGGGGAAGGGGGTGATCATTAATGACATTGAGAAAAAGTAGTGACAAGAGATGATGGATTAGGAGTTACAGGAAACACGGATTTAAATAGGGTTGAGTGAAAAGTGAAACTCG
Source organism: Sextonia rubra (assembly GCA_037013555.1). Lineage (NCBI taxonomy): Eukaryota > Viridiplantae > Streptophyta > Magnoliopsida > Laurales > Lauraceae > Sextonia > Sextonia rubra. The sequence goes on from JASUAD010000008.1 coordinate 34,856,334, forward strand.
TAAACCTGACTGAAATAGACGGGCAAAGGTTTGACAATGAAATTGCTTATTGTTTTAATAGCATGGATGTTATTCTGTTAACTTCAGCTACTTAAAGTATGTATATATATTTTTGATCGGTACTTAAATTATATTCTGTTAATGATCCCTTTTATTAGACCCTTAACATGCAAAATTTTAATTATAATGAACTATCAAGGAATAGATGCTATTGTCTTGGATGTTTTTTTTTTCACTCATTTTTTTTATTCTTATTTTTTAATGAGAATTTTTATTGGATTTTTTTTTGTAGCATTCATGCCTACCTCCATCGGTTCCAGACCATGAACGACAATCACAATTCAGCCTTGGTTCTCGTGTGATCTTACCACCTGAGAGTTTCCTTACACTTAGGCTTCCATTTGTCTATGGTGTGCAACTGGAAGACGGAAGTCTGCATCCACTTAATCACCTTGAGCATCAACCTGAACTAACTGCATGGGTTACCAAGGGAACTATCTTGCAGATTGTATCTAAGGAAGAAGAATTTCACTTGTAGATAAACCATCTTGAGCAATGGAATTCAGCATTTCTTATTTACTGAGGTAATGCTCACAGACTACTGATATTTTATTCAGCCTCAGGTACCGGTAGAAGTTCACTCCTTTATTTCGTTTCTCGTCAATTTTTGTGATGAGAACTTTCGTGCCATCCCTTTATGTTATTAAAGCGACAAAATGCATTCTCTTGTGGATCCCCAATGCACTCACCTGCCATGAACTAGTCAGTGAATTTAGCTATTATAAAATAGTGGTTATGGCGGGCATAGTAGCTAGTGACCAAAATGCTATGTAGTAGGTGATTCATAGCGGTTGTAGCAATGCATAGCGGTGCAGTGGTGTGAATTTTTCAAGTGCTAAAAAAATTTGAATCTCATCTATGGCGCAGCCCTGGATCTTGGATCGATAGTAGAACAATCTCCCGAGGGATTGTTCAAATCCAAAAGGATTCCCAAGCACAATGAAACTCACGATCACACTGGAGAGAAAATCTCTGGAAACTGAAATTATATTGATAAAAGCATCCCTTACAATGACTTACTGCTCCTTATATAGGAGAGATTAATTCTAAAATAGAAGGCCTAATTGTACACATACATGAACTACTAAAAATAAAAATAGGAAGTAAATAAAGATAAAGAAGGATAGGGATCCTTGAAGAAGCCAAGGATCAATCGGATGTCCTTCAGGCCTGTGATCTGGGCCGGACTTGGGTTCGGCCTGCATCAGCTCTCCCCGGCTTGGGAAAACTCGACTCCGGCGAGTTGAGTGCTTGATATCTTTCATAAAGATCAGGATTGATGCGCTGGAAGTCAGTAGCTGTAATCCACGTAGCATCAGAGATAGGACGATTCCGCAAGCGTACATAAAACTTATGATAACCTCCTTAACGTGTAGAAACAATTTGATCATCAAGGACATCAATAATTTCATCAGGAGGTGGAGAATTAACTGGTAAAGAAATAAGCTGCTCTTCATTTTCTCCTTCAGTATCATGGCCACGATAGAGAGTAAGATCCTCGACATTGAATGAAGAATTGACGCCTAAATCAGTAGGAATATCAAGAATATAGGCATTGGAATTAATCTTCTGGAGAATCTTGAAAGGACCTGAATTACGAGGGTGTAACTTCTTGTTAGCTCCAGGTGGCAATCTCTTAGGTCGAATACGCACCATAACCATATCGCCTGCATTAAATTCAACAAAGCGACGATGTTTGTCAACTTGCTGCTTATAAACATCATTGCTAGCCGATATATGACGACGTACTTCATTATGGACTTGCTGCATGTGTTGGAAGAAAGTTTCAGCATCAGCACTCACTCTGGCATCAACTGGTAATGGAACAAGATCAACAGGTAGTCGTAGACGAACTCCTGTAACAGCTTCAAATGGTGAAAGTCCAGTTGATCGGTTGACAGAATTATTGTAAGCAAATTCTGCCATAGGGAGCACTTGATCTCAGTTTGTGATACGATCACGTACAAGGCAGCGTAACAATTGGCCAAGACTTCTATTCACCACCTCTGTTTGTCCATCAGATTGAGGGTGATAAGCAGTAGAGAAATTAAGTTTGGTGTTAGACAGCATCCATAATGTCTTCTAGAAGTAGCTCATAAACTTCGTATCGCGGTCAGAAACAACAGTTTTGGGAAGCCCATGTAGTCGAACAACTTCTTTGAAGAATAATTTGGCCACCTTGTAAGCATCAGCAGTTGTAGTGCAAGGAATGAAGTGTGCCATCTTTGAAAAGCGATCAACAACAACGAAGATGGAATCAACCTTTCTAGCGGTCGTGGGTAAACCGAGCACAAAATCCATGCTAATGTCTTCCCAAGGAGTATGCGGAACAGGCAAAGGCTGATATAATCCAGCGTTCTTCTTGTTTCCTTTGGCAATCTGGCAAGTTCGGCATCTCTTACAAATATGAATCACATTGGTTTTCATGCGAGGCCAATAATATCTGTCGCTGACAAGAGCAAGTGTTTTGTCGCGACCCAAGTGTCCGCTACATCTACCTGCATGCAACTCGCGCACAACGTATTCATGAATAGAAGTGGCTGGGAGACAGAGACCTTTGAATAGGAAGCCATCATGAAGGCTATAATGAGGATGTTGAACATGACTACCATTAAGGAGATCCACATAAATAGAACCAAAATCTTTGTCGGTTCATTATCTTGTTTGATTTGCTCAAAACCAGGCACATTAATAGACATGGCAGTCAGAAGATGCTTTCTCCGGCTTAATGCATCCGCAATCAGGTTATCCTTTCCAGCTTTATGACGAATGCTAAATTTGAATTCTTGTATATATGCACTCCATTTAGCTCGGTTAGCGCTGATTTTCTGCTGAGAGTGTAAATGTTGCAGAGCATCATTATCAGAGTAAAGCACAAACTCATTTGCAATCAAATAATGCCGCCAATGACAAAGTGTTTGGACGAGTGCATAGAACTCCAAATCATATGCAGTATACTTTCGCTTGGCATCAGAAAGTTTCTCACTGAAGAATGCAATAGGATGTCCTTCCTTGCTAAGGACTCCGCCAATGCCAACATTTGAGGCATCGCAAGCAATTTCAAATAGCTTGCTAAAATCAGGAACTTGCAGAACGGGCGCTGCAGTAATCTTTTGCTTGATCTTCTCAAAAGCGCTGGTCGTTGCATTGGTCCACTTGAAGTCACCTTTCCTCATGCAATCAGTAATAGGAGCCATAATAGTACTGAAGTTTCTGATAAACCTTTTGTAAAAATTGGCAAGACCATGAAAACTGCGAACTTCAGTAAGGGTAGTAGGAATTGGCCAATCAAGAATAGCACTTACTTTTGCAGGATCCATCTTAATTCCTTGTGCAGATACTACATATCCCAAGAAAACAACAGAATCACTCATGAAAGTGCATTTCTTAAGATTGATATAGAAACGCTCCCGGCGGAGAAGTTGGCAGACCTTATCTAAATGCTGAAGGTGATATTCTTTTGACTGGCTGTAAATAAGAATATCATCGAAGTAGACAACAACAAATTTTCCAATATAAGGTTGCAATAATTGTGTCATAACCCGCATAAAAGTACTAGGAGCATTGGTTAAACCGAAAGGCATAACCATCAATTCAAAGAGACCATCCTTTGTTTTAAAAGCAGTTTTCCATTCATCTCCTGTTCTTATGCGAATTTGATGATATCCGCTCCGCAGGTCAATTTTGGAAAATATACATGCACCAGTCATCATATCTAACATATCATCCAAACGAGGGATAGGGAAGCGATATTTTACCGTGATTTTGTTGATTGCACGGCTATCTACACACATTCGCCAGCTTCCGTCCTTCTTCGGAGTGAGAAGTGCGGGAACACCACATGGACTGAGACTCTCCTTTATATAACCTTTCTGAAGCAGATCATCAACTTGCCTTTTTAACTATGCATGTTCTACTGGACTCATCCGATAAGCAGGTAAGTTAGGCAAAGAAGCTCTTGGAACAAGATCAATAGCATGCTGAATGTTCCTTAGTGGGGGTAGTTCCTTGGGTAACTCATCAGGAACTAAGTCGGCAAATTTGTCCAATAACGGCTTCACTTCCTGAGGAATAACATGAAAATCATCAGCAACTTGCTTAGTAACTAGGGCATACATGACACCTTGCTCTTTGCTTTCAACTTCAAATTTCCGCATGGTTAAAATGTGTGCCGTAGGAGAAGATGCGGCGGCGGCGGGAGAAGAGGTAGGAGAGGATGGCGGAGTTTGCAATGGACGCAGTACGACCCGTCTACCTTTCCAATTAAAAGCATAGGTATTGTGTTCATGATCTGTGATCACTTTAAGCTTCTGTAACCATGGCCGCCCAAAAAGAATATGTGTAACGTTCATTAGGATGACGTCACAGAGAAGAATATCTTCATAATTGCCAATCTTAAAAGGCACACAGCATTGCTGACGAACAGGAATAGAATAGTTATCAACCCATGCAACTTTATATGGCCTTGGATGCTTTACCATGGGAAGTTTAAGCTTATCAACTGCTTCTTGGGAAATAACATTCATAGCACTTCCACCATCAATAATCATATTACATGCTCTGTCCATACATCTGACACGAGATCGAAAAATAGAAGCATGATTCCAATCTTCTTCCTCTTTAGCATCTGCTACCAACAAACGACGATCTAGAAAAAGAAGTGGAATTCCATCATCAGCGTCTGCATAATCTATCTGAACTGCTTGATCTTCATAAGGAGGATCTGTGTCAGCTGGCCCTGATTCGACATGCTCACCATGCTGAGCATCAATATCAGGCTCATTGGAAGTGTATAAATTGCGATGAGGGCATTCATTGGCATAATGTCCTCGTTGCTTGCAGGCATGACAAACAATATCCCTCCTGTCTGTTCTTGTATAAGCGAGATTATCAGGCTGGTTCTGTGGAAACCTCTGATTCTGTTGGGGATTCATCTGTCTTTGTTGAATGCCTGACCGAGGATTTTGAGGAGTCTGCTGAACTTGACACTGAGGAGGAGGCCTATAAGCTGTTGCTTGGTTGCGATTATAGTTAGGATCAGGACCTCTTTTCATGGAAGACTCCCCGACTTGAAAAATATTGCGCTTCCGCAACTGAATTTCATGTTGGGCTTTGCGGGCTTTATTGAATATTTCATCCACTGTGGCATAGTCAAACATTGCCACTTCTCGTCTGATATCGGCACGCAGATTATCTCTATACCTAGTGATAGTCAGACGATCATCGGTCCTCAAGTTACAGCGAACGATGTATTTGCGAAACTTGTTGGTATATTCTTCCACAGTCATAGTGCCTTGCTGGAGACTCAGATATTCTTGGTGAAGTGTATCCATATAATCAGAAGGAAGAAAATTGCCCTTGAGTTTTTCTTTCATAATATTCCACCGGAGAATCGGCTGGCCTACAGCAAGCTCATTGTTTTCAACACCATACCACCAAATGCGAGCAGGACCCTTCAATTTAACCTTGGTAAAGGCTATCCGCTGTGCATCATTCATACCATACCAAGCAAAATAATCCTCCAAAGAATTAAGCCAATTAACAAAAACTTTCGGGCTTGCATCACCACTAAAGTCAGCAATTTCAATTTTGACTTTTCTAGTGATGTCATCTGGTGGGGGTGCAACATAGTGAGCTTGATGATCTCATTCAGCCAGAAGGCGCTGCATAAAATCACGAATGGATTCATGATTTTCAGGTCTTTCTGGTTGGATGGGCGTGTAAATCATAGATGCATTGGAGGATCCTTCTTGACTAACAAATTGCTTTGTTTGTAGCTCAGCAATGGCAGTTTCTGCAATTTTGAGACGTCCCGTGACATCTTCTAATTCTTGACTTAGTTTAAGGATGGTTTCATCCCTCTAGCGGTCGGTCATCCAATGCTGAAGATCATCACCACGCCTAGGCATGATTGCTGTTTTTTTTTTTTGTTTTTTGGTATGTAGGAGGGTCGGTGGGTCGGACCAACTGAGGTCCAACTGGAACCCGGTTCCTCACGCGAGGGCAAGAGGGGTTCGGGATCTTTCTATCTCGGTCTGTGTGCAGAGAAAGGAAATAAAAGAGAGGATGAAGAGGACTTAGCTGATGACTGCAGAGGAGGAAAGCACGGAGAGACTGGCGCTGGAGGCTAAGCGATGGAGGTTGACGATGGAAGCGTTCGTCGACAGTGCGCTTGGCCGCTGCGATGACGGTGACGACGAAACGGCTGGAGGCCGTTGCTGCTGCTGACGGCGACGACGAGGCCGACGGTGGAAGTCACCGGTGCCAAGTACGCTTCATCTCTCTGCTGTCTCTTGCTCTGGCTGCTCTTTTGTTTCTCTTTTTTTTTTGTTTTTTTTTTTCACTCTGGTTTGGGGAGGGGAAGGTTTGGCCGAAAAGTGGGTTTGAGTAAAATTTCAGGGTGTGGGGTTTGGCCGGAAAGTGGGATTTCGCAGGGTCTGGGGTTCTCGGTGGCAGATCTGGGTTCCGATCGGGTGTTTGGGTGTCACAGAGGTTGGCGTTTTTGTTGGGTTCCGGGGTTCGGCTGATAGGGTTGGGGTTCTAGGGTGTCGGGTAAGTGAAAGAGGGTTGGGAGTGGGAGTAGGGTGTCGGTTTAGTTAGGGTTGGAGGGGCAGAGATGTCAGCAGTATGGGAGTGGGATCGTACGAAGAGGATATGGGCTGCTGTTGTGCGTCGGTATTGGCGGTGGAGATGAGTGCCGGTAGACAATAGATGAAAGGAAGGATTCCGGGCACGACATAGTCTTTCGGCGACCGAACCGGGGCTCTGATACCAATCTGGCGCAGCCTTGGATCTTGGATCGATAGTAGAACAATCTCCCGAGGGATTGTTCAAATCCAAAAGGATTCCCAAGCACAATGAAACTCACGATCACACTGGAGAGAAAATCTCTGGAAACTGAAATTATATTGATAAAAGCATCCCTTACAATGACTTACTGCTCCTTATATAGGAGAGATTAATTCTAAAATAGAAGGCCTAATTGTACACATACATGAACTACTAAAAATAAAAATAGGAAGTAAATAAAGATAAAGAAGGATAGGGATCCTTGAAGAAGCCAAGGATCAATCGGATGTCCTTCAGGCCTGTGATCTGGGCCGGACTTGGGTTCGGCCTGCATCAATCTAGCAGCTAATCTTGTGGTTTTTTTAGTAATTTGAAACCATATATGGGTATAGACAAATATAGGAAAGGTTATCGAGGAGAAGAAATATGAAAAATAGTGTTATAAATCAAAATTACTAGGCTTTACAAGTTCTTAGACCACAGCGCCGTTATTTTGAAAATAGCATAGTAGCCTCAATTGCTGCGGCCGATAATGTGGCCACTACGCTACGTAATAGCCGCTATTTTAAACAACCCATTAATTCATTCCACATGCAACTCAACAAATAGAAGAATCTAAGCCATTAATTCATTTCACATGCAACTCAACAAATAGTATATAATATAAGCTAAAATGAATCCTGTTTTCCCTGAAGATTATTATAGTTTCTTGCCATCTTAATTGCATATTTTTTGGTCAAATAGCATTCATGTTTAGTAAGATGAGGATAGCTAGAAAGAATAGTACAGGAAATGATCATGTAAGAGGAATTAGCTCCAATAGAAGTGAAAATCTGCATTTGCTATTTCAGATTGTTTGGGCACGTCCAAGGCCAAGGACAGCCCCTGCATGAAGTATTGGAGTGTTACAATTTCATGGAAGGGGAAGGGAGCGATCATTAAAGACATTGAAAATAGTAACAAGAGATGACGGATTAGGAGTTACAGGAAACTTGGATTTAAATAGGGTTGAGTGAAAAGCGAAACTCGTAAACCCTACCAAAATCAATGGGCAAAGGTTTGATGATGAAATTGCTTATTATTTCTTCTTCTTCTTCTTCTTCTTCTTCTTCTTCTTCTTCTTATTATTATTATTTTGAATGGTAACTTTCAATAATAAAAACTAGCAGTAGAAGAGAGACATACTGACAAGCTAGAACACCAAAATTGAATGATGGCATTGCTTATTGTTTTAATAGCATGAATGCTATCCTGTTAACTTCAGCTCTTTGAACTATATCTGTTAATGATCCCTTTTATTAGACCCTTAACATGCAAAATGTCAATTATAATGAATATGAAGGAAAACGTGCCATTGTCTTGGATGTTTTTTTTTTTTTTGTTTACTCTTATTTTTTTCATTCTTATTTTTCAATGAGATTTTAATGGATTTTTTTTTTGTAGCATTCATGCCTACCTCCATCAGTTCCCAACCGTGAACGACAATCACAATTCAGGCTTGGTTGTCGTGTGATCTTACCACCTGAGAGTTTCCTTATGCTCAGGCCTCCATTTGTCTATGGTGTGCAATTGGAAGATGGAAGTCTGCATCCACTTAATCATCTTGAGCATCAACCTGAACAAACTGCATGGATTGCCAAGGGATCTACCTTGTAGATTGTATCTAAGGGAGAAGAACTTCACTCGTAGATAAACCATTTTGAACAATGGAATTCATCATTTTTTATTTACTTATGAGGTAATGCTCACAGGCTACTACTAATATTTTATTCAGCCTCAGATACTGGCAGAAGTTGACTCCTTTATTTCATTTCTAGACCTAGTCCATTTTTTTGATGAGAACTTTCGTGTCGTCCCATATGTTATTAAAGTGACAAAATGCATTCTCTTGTGGATCTCCAATGCACTCACCTGCCACGAACTAGTTAGTGAATTAAACCATTAATTCATTCCACATGCAACTCAACAAATAGTAGAATCTATGTTAAAATGAATCCTATTTCCCCTAAAGATTATTATAGTTTCTTGCCGTCTTAATTGCATTATTTGATTATGAAACACTTTCATATATGGTCTAAAATCTGTTTTTGTAATTACACTTCATCGAAGTTTTGAAGCAATCAAGATTCAAGAGTGATGCAGGCTAGACCGATGGGCCACATTTGAAAGTTTATACATGCAGGCCCGAGTCTAAAGCCCGGCACTGAAAATTGATTAATAGTAGTTGTTTTATTAGTAATAGTTGCTTTCTCAAGTTTTAGAAATTGCTTTTATATTTTAATTAGGATTCCTTATTTGGATTGAACTAGTTTGTTTCTTTATTTAGAGAGTAGTTTAGTTATAAATAGATGTAATCCCTTCTTATGGGATAGACTACATTATTATTTAATGAGATTTTAGTTTTTTTTCCCTTGTGGGTTGAATTCCTGTCTTTGGTGTGAAACCTAGACAGATTATTTTAAGCCTTTTGGCTTGGAGAATAGCTTGTTGGCTATTCTTCTTCTCTGTGCTGTGTCAATTGGTATCAAAACAGAGATCTGTTCTCCGGTCGCCACTCTAATCTCCGATCAGAGGTAACCCGAGTATCCCCACAGCCTTCTTCTTTTCATTCTGCTATCCATCCATCCATCATCATTCATCATCGTCATCTTTATCTGCGCCCCCCCCGTTTTGCCGAACCATCCCTTCACCACGAAAACCCCTCCTGATCTCAACCATCTAATCAACCACACTCCCTGCCCACCAAACCCATTGACCTTCATCCCCACACCCTAATAACAGCCCACCTTGCCGAATCCTTCTTCTCCACCATCCCGAGATCCTAGAACCCCTCACCTGAAACCATCAAACCCTAATCGACCCCTTACCCATCTAACCCACTGAAACCCATCACCAACCCCAACCGACACCCACACAATACGACTACAACCATCTGGAACCCTAACACCTAGACCGAAACCCATTCCCGTTCCTCTCTTCCAAACCCCATCACCCCAGTCGAGCCATTCTCAACTTGTCCCAGACCATCCCTAGCCATCGTTGCAAATCCCGTCCATCTCAAAGCCCTAATCTCACTTCTGAACTAACACAGCCCTTTTAAAAATCAAACCCATCCAAAAAAAAAAAAAACCTTAGAAGGAAGAAGAGAAAGACGAACCAGAGAAGAGAGAGACGAAAGATCCAGAGATAAAGGACATACCTTTCACCAAAGTTTGCGTGCACAATCGCCGAGTTCCGCCGACACCTGCGCCTTCCATCGCTGCTCCCTCTTCTTCCCCCCTTTTCGCTGCTCACCCTCCTCTCCCTTGTCTTCCCTACCGATGCCAAGCAACAGCCGAGCCCCATCCCCCTTTCTTTCTGTGACACGATCCCCCCACTCAAACTCTCTTTGTTACTGTGTGGGGCCCACGCACCTGGTTTAAGGAACAGTAGTCAGGCCCCACCTGTTTGGGCCTCCCTTCGGTCCAATTCGATCCATTTCGTTTAAAAAAAAAAACTTTAGCAAGTTTTCGCAGCTAACACTATGTCTACTCACACCAGAGCAAACTTCAGAGGCAAATTCACTTACCGTCTACGAGATACTTATATCACAGAGTTCATGGACAGTGTGGATCTAATTGAGAAGATTATTGATGCCAGACTGTAGACTCCAGCCTTGCAAGGCAACAAAACTAATGGCAAACTTGGATCTTCCAACAATGACAAAGGAAAAGATTTTCAGGCAGAAGATATATCACAATTAGAGCGCTCTATTGTTGGCAAGCCTCAAGAAACTCGTCAACAGTTTATGGAATGCATGATGGAAGACTCAGTTTATGATAATTATCACGACCACCAGGATGACATCACAAAAAAGGTATGTGTTGATGTTCTTGATTTTTACAGGCGCACGGACGTCAAGGTCTTCACCGATTGGATTACAGCACTTGATTTTTTTGAGTGGTACAATATGGATGAAGACAAGCGTGTGCCGTTTGTGAAAATGAAGTTAAAAGGTGAAGCATGCGTTTGGTGGCAAAGTATTAGATGAGAGGAATACCACTTATGGGAGATGCCCTATTAACTTTTGGGATGAGATGAAAGAAAAGCTTCAAGATAAATACCTACCAATTGATTATGTTGATTCCCTTTTTGATCAACTAGTTGATTGTAGGCAAGGGAACTTTACAGTGGGTGAATTCATAGAGCGGTTCTATGATCTCATGGTACGATGCAAAGTGTCCGAACAAGATTACCAAGCAATTACAAGGTACAAGAAAGGCCTTTGTCAAGATATTTAGGGAGAATTGACTACCCTTAGTTTCCATAGCATTGAAGAAGTCCATCGTATTGACAAATTCACGATCATAGAGAAGAGATTTTGAATTCTCTTGAGAATGTATTAATTTGTATGTCATTCTATTGAGATTATACATCAATATATATATATCTTTACATGCCTTTAATCTAGGCTCTAAGAAAGGAAAACTCACTAATTTACATCAATTAGGATTCTAAGTTAAGAAGGAAGACTAATTACAGCTAATTACAGCAATAGTATTCCAAGTAAAGAAGGCTTCTCCTTTCAGATGGGCTTTCAGATGGGCTCTTTTCAGATGGGCTTTGGGCCTATGTAACACCCCCGCTCAAATTGATGCGGGAGAATTGACAAGCATCAATTTGGAAACCAAGAACTGATGGCGCGGTCGTGGAAGGCCTTTGGTGAGAATATCAGCAAGTTGAAGTTTAGTGGAGACATGTGACAGGCTGGGAATCAAGAAACCAAGTGGAAGATGAAGGAGACTTACCTGATAGACCAAAAGCAGAGAGGGCATTGATAATCATTTGTTGAACCAATTCAGGAGTGAAAGATGAGGAGGACCCAGGCTGTGGGGTTGCAGATGTAGGAACAGGCATAACCGAGGAAGCCACATAAGCATGCAGAGTTTGAGATGGTGGAGTAGGATATTGCGATGCTGGAGACTGTGGAGTCTGATATTGTGTCGACTGACGTGGAGGACGGCGACAACATTCAGAGATGATATGTCCCGACTTTTTACAGTAACTACAGACTTTTTGTTTGCATTGAGAGGCAACGTGCCCAAATTTCTGACAACTGTAGCATTGGGTTTTGCTCAAGTCTCGAGGCTGAGAAGTTTTATATGCCGAAAACGCGACTGAATAGGTTTCAGTCTTTTGTTGAGCAATATGAGCCGAGGTCATAAGGCGCTGTTCTTCGCGTAAGAGCTCATTCAAGCATACATCCAAGGAAGGTAGGGGTGACCGATTCATCAGAGCAGATTGGACACTTTCAAATTCATGCCGCAGTTTCATCAAAAATTGATCTCGCTGACTATATACCTGAAGGTCTTGGATTACCGCCAACACATTGTCAGCCACATCCGCTATTTAATACTGTCGTATTCCGACCACAGTGTACAGAAACCTGAATAGTAATCTTGTACTGACAAAGTCCCTTGGGTATATTCAGCAATAGCACATTCAAGATGGAACTGTCACGCAGAGTTATCTTGATGGTATACTTTCTTCAAATACCCCCACATGGCTTTAGAAGTGGGGTAAGGCTTGAGATTCATTATCAGATGAGGCTCAACCGATCCCAGAATCCAGGATTTGATTTTGGCATCTTTTGTCTGCCAAGAGGAGATCTTTTTTTCATCCTCAGTGGGTTTAGGGTCAGCACCAGAAACAAAACCCCACAATTCCTTAGTTTCGAGGTAGGTTTGGAATTGAAAAGACCATGCAGGGTAATTTTGTCCAGTGAATTTGATCAAAGTAACCTCAGATTTGTCCATCTCAATGTTAGATTAAAATTGATTTTGGCCAAAAGAGAACAACAGGAAAGTAGTACGTCCTTGATTTCAGGGGAAAAGGTAGCATGTGGACCCCACCAAGTGATCTTGAGATAGATCAAAGACAGGGGATGGAAGGGTAGTCAAATTTCACTACTGCTGGAAGAGGTCTCACTTAAAACGGATCAAAATCCACAATTTTGAACGGCTAAGATGAAATCTGTTGGACAAAACTGAAATACTAAAAGAGGTGAGATGGCCTACCTCTGATGATCGAAAAAATCTGAAAAAATGTCCAAGAATTCCAGGATGAGTGGTCGACCAGGATGGGAGGATCTGTTGATACTGCAGGGTTGATCAGAGGTGGGCCCCTCATGACTTGCTCCAAGTTGCTGACGTGAATGGTTCCCAGAACCTAAATCTGTCTTCTGATTTCTCTGCTGAGTTAAACAAACGTCCACAAGGCTCTGAATCAACTGTCGATCAAGATAAAATGATGTCTGTGATGAACTTGGGCTGATCTGTGGTGGGCCACAGCGATCAGATTTCAAGATGTAGATGAAAAACTATGTAACATGCACGAACAATCAACGACAGGATGCCAATGACTGTTATCACCAAGATTCTACAAACCAGTTGAAGAAGAAGATTAGAAGAGAAGAGGACTGTAGATCAGGGCTCTGATACCATGACAAACTCACGATCATAGAGAAGAGATTTTGAATTCTCTTGAGAATGTATTAATTTGTGTGTCCTTCTATTGAGATTATACATTAATATATATCTTTACATGCCTTTAATCTAGACTCTAAGAAAGGAAAACTCACTAATTTACATCAATTAGGATTCTAAGTTAATAAGGAAGACTAATTACAGCTAATTACAGCAATAGTATTCCAAGTAAAGAAGGCTCCTCTTTTCAAATGGGCTCTTTTCAGATGGGCTTTCAGATGGGCTTTGGGCATATGTAACACGTATGGCCCTTTGCGTTGAAGAGAAGTTGCGATATCCTTACTCCCGTCGTTTTGGAGAACCTTTTTAGAGGAGAAACTCCCATATAACCTATCAGCGGGTCGCTCCTTCACAAAGCTCCAACAGGCAAGCTCCACAGCACAATTTTATTAGGCAAGCATCACCTCAAAATCAAACACGACCCTCCAAACAATTCAAATAAAGGAAAGAATGTCAGTATTTCTTAGCCAAAGCAAGACATCACTTGCTTTCGATTCAAAGGCAAAGGACATTATGCTTCGAAATGCCTAGATACAAAAAACCTTCATTATACACAAAGTGAGGGGGAAGGCTATGAATCAGAGCTTGTTGATGAAGCATTTGATGTTGGAACTCTACCTGAGCAAGAAGATCATTCTTTCTCTCAAGGTGACATAGAAGGTCAAGTTTTATTTATTTGTTGGCTCTTTGTCATTACTAAACAGGAAGCGGAAGATTGGAGGCGAACCAACATATTTTGCACCACAACATGTTGTGACAGACTGTGCAATTTGGTTATTGATGGTGGAAGCGAAATGAATGTGGTATCCCAGGAAGTAATTGATAAGCTAAAACTTCCGATGGAAAAACATCTAAAGCCGTACGAAGTCTCTTGGGTGAATGACACAGCAATAATGGTAGTAAAAAGGTGCCAGGTAACATTCAAGATTGGTAGTTATAAAGCCTTTATTTGGTGTGACATTATTCCTATGAATGTTACTCATTTTGTTAGGAATACCTTGGTTCTTTGATAACAAGGTACAAAGTGATGGAGAAGCTAATACTCATAATTTCAAGTGTTAGGGCAAAAAAGTAACTCTTCTCCCACATAAACCACCAACTGCTTTAGAAAAGCAAGCCTCTTCCACCCCGGTAAAGAAACCGGCACAAAATTTCGATTCTCGTGTTCTTTCTATGTGCAAATTTGAATCGGAAATCAAAGAACAAGGAGTTGTTTATGCTTTTGTTCCTAAAGAATTCAAGGAAGTAGATGAAACAAAATAGGTTTCTACACCATTGGAGATCAAGTCCTTGCTCTATGATTTTTCGGACTTGTCTAGCAGAGCTTCCTAAAGAGCTGCAACCTATGAGGGACATTCAATATACTATTGATTTAGTCCCAGGTTCCTCCCTCCCTAATTCACTTGCTTATCGTATGAGTCCAATTGAACATGCAGAATTGTGACGACAGGTTGAAGATTTACTCTAGAAGAGTTATATTCGAGAAAGCATGAGTCCTTGAGCAGTTCCAGCTTTCTTAACACCAAAGAAAGACAGTTCTTGGTGGATGTGTGTCGATAGTTGAGCAATCAACAAGATCACCATCAAGTATCGGTTTTTGATTCCCCGAGTGGACGACATGCTTGATATGATGGTCGGTTCATCCGTTTTCTCCAAGTTTGATCTTATAAGTGGATATCATCAAATTTGTATTCGGTCAGGAGATGAATGGAAAACTGCATTTAAAACTAAAGATGGATTATACAAATGGTTGGTTATGCCGTTCGGTTTATTCAATGCTCGTAGCACTTTTATGAGAGTGATGACTCAGTTTTTATGGCCTTTTCTTGATAAATTTGTTGTGGTATATTTTGATGATATCTTGATCTTCAGCAAGTCCAAAGAAACTCATCTCGACCATCTGAGGCATGTCATGCGTGCACTCCGTAAAGAAAAATTTGACATTAATTTGAAGAAATGTACATTTTTGAGTTCTAAAGTTCTATTTTTGGGCTTTGTTGTATCGGCCCAAGAGGTAGAAGTTGATTCAGAGAAAATCAAAGCAATCATTGATTGGCCCCTTCTTAAAAGTATTCATGAAGTGCGGAGCTTTCATGGATTGGCCATTTTTTATAGGAGATTTATTCGCAATTTCAGTTCAATCACGACTCTTATCACTGATTGCATGAAGATAGGAGATTTTGCTTGGACAAAGGTAGCCTCTCGGGCATTTGAACAGATTAAGAAGAAAATGACTGAAGCACTTATTTTAAAATTTCCTGACTTTGAAAAAGTCTTCGAAGTTAGTTGTGATGCTTCACAAGTACGTGTTGGTTGAGTTATGAGTAAAGACGGTCATCCAGTTACTTACTTTTTAGTGAGAAATTGAATGATTCTCGCAAAAAGTACTCGCCCTATGATTTGGAATATTATGCCGTTGTCCAAGCTTTACATTATTGGCGCCATTATTTGATTGGACAAGAGTTTGTCTTGTATTTTGATCACGAAGCTTTGCAGCATCTAAATTTTCGAAAGAAGATAAGCACCACTCGTGTTAAATGGAGTGCATATTTGCAGGAGTTCTTATTTGTTTTGCGCCATAGATCTGGAATGAAAAATAAAGTTGCTGATGGACTAAGTCATTGATCTCACATTCTCACAACCATTTCTGTTACAGTTCTAGGCTTTGAAGAAATACACAGAGAATATGCAACTGATCATGACTTTGGTCGAATTTACACAGATCTTCTCAATGGTGAGTTTTCTGAACATCCGAAATTTTCTATTCATGATTGTTATCTATTTCATGGAAATTAATTATATTTGCTAGCTACATCTATTCGAGAGTTTGTCTTACGTGAATTACATGGTAGTGGATGTAGTGGACATCTTGAACGTGATAAAACATTGGCTATTGTGGAAGATTGCTTCTTTTGGCCACGCTTGAAAACAGATGTTGCCCGAATTTGTGACTTATTTAGGGTATGCCAGCTTGCAAAAAGGCCACAAGAACATTGGTTTATATCAGCTCCTTCTTATTCCACATGAACCATGGCAAGATCTAAGCATGGATTTTGCCTTGAGTTTACCCAAAACAAGTAAGGTAGACATGATATTTGTTGTCGTTGATTGTTTGTCCAAGATGGCACATTTTATTTGTTGTTGTTGATTGTTTGTCCAAGATGGCACATTTTATTCCATGTTCTTACACATCAGATGCGAAGAAAATTTCTATTTATTTCTTTAAAGAGGTAGTTCGTTTAAATGGTCTTTCCAAGATAATTGTGTCTGACAGAGATACAAAATTCATGAGTTTCTTCTGGAAAACCTTATGTGCACATGATGCACACAACGCTCCAATATTCCAGTGCATACCATCTGCAAACGGATGGCCAAAAAGAGGTTATCAATAGGAGTTTGAAAAATCTTCTTCAATGTCTTATTGGAGATCATATTGCTTTGTGGGATCTTATTTTACCCATGGTGGAGTTCGTTTATAATAATTCCATCAACAGAACAATTGGAAGATCGCCATTTGAAGTTATTATTGGTGTCAAACTACGTCTTCCTGTTGACTTAAGCCCATTACCAGTTGATGTCATGTCAAGTCAAGAAGTTGAGCAATTTGCATAACACATGAAGCAAGTCCGTGATGAAGTTCGCCAACAGATTGCTAAAAGTACTGAGACTTACAAGCAGTGTGCAGATTTACGGCGACGTCATATTGAATTTGATGAAGGAGATATGGTCATGGTTCATTTGAAGATGGAATGATTTCCTGCAGGAAAATACAAGAAGTGACACCCAAGAAGTGCAAGACCATTCAAGATTCTGAAGAAAATCAGCTCCAGTGCATCTGTTCTAGACCTTCTTTCGGACATGAATATTAGCTCCGCATTTAATGTTGAAGATTTGATAATTTATCATGGACATCATGCGGATGAATCTTTTGAAGAACAAGCTCTCTGGCTTTCCATAATCCATATCCTCTAGAAGAAATTGAAGATGTTTTTGATGATCAACTTGTTTCTACGATGAATGGTAGATTACACAAGTTCTTGGTCAAGTGGAAAGGAAAACCATTTTCCGAAGCGACATAGATTACGGCTACCGACTTTCAGCTACTCAATCTAAATCTATATAAGAAGTACCAATCTAACAACTCACCGGAGTTGAGTTTTTTCAAGCTGGGGTGAGCTGATGTAGGCCAGACCAATGGGCCACGTTTGAAGGTTTATACCTGTAGGCCCAAGTCTAAAGCGTAGTATTGAAAATTGATTAATAGTAGTTGCTTTATTAGTAATAGTTGCTTTCTCAAGTTTTAGAAATTGTTTTTCTATTTTAATTAAGACTCCTTATTTGGATTGAACTATTTTATTTTTTTTTATTTGGAGAGTAGTTTAGTTATAAATAGATGTAATCCCTTCTCATAGTATAGATTACATTATTATTGAATGAAATTTCAGTTTTTTTTCTTTCTATGGGTTGAATTCTTGTCTTTGGTGTAAGACCTAGATAGACTATCCTAAGCCTTTTGGTTTGGAGAATAGCCCGTTGGTTATTCTTCTTCTCCGTGCTGCGTCAAAGAGTCTCTGCGTTTGATGGAAAATAATTATTACAATCTGGTGCATTTACAAGAGATTAAAATAGATATCGCATTTAGAGGGAACTTAATAAGAGAAGCACCTTTAAAACTCCGCATCAAGCTGAGGTATAGTAGTCGCTTATGCCCTGTTTGCTCAAAATATAATGTAACTATTTCCTAGGTAGTGCCGTTATAGATACACCTACGTGTTAATCGTTTTGCTTGATATTAGGAATGTAAGATTAGTCAATGGCGTATTGCTCCCAATTATAGTTAAATCCACCTTTTATCAAGGAGCAAGCTGTATTGTAAGTTGTTAAACCATTTTTTTTAGACCATTGTAGTGAGAAGTCACCTGAAGGCATGCATACATACATCACGTGGTGTCTGCATCTTCAACAGTTCTAATCACACATACATTTGCCTAAACTTGTTGCCGAGGGTCCATTGAAAGTTGATGCAGGCCCTAGGGTTAGGGCGTGCAGGATGTGTCAAAGCACATGTCTGAAGACACTTCAAATAGTCTTCAAGAAGACTTCAACACTAGGAACCACCTCTCGAGGGATAAAACCCACAATTCTATTCAATAATCAAGTATGGAAAAATAACCTACTACAATGCAATATAAATAAGAGAAGCAAACTTAGGGCTTAAGAAAACCCTAATCTAATAATGAAAATTGCACTAATTACAATTCAATTAATACAAATAAAATATTCCTAATCTATTATGAAGGGGGGCCACTTGTGGGCCCATCCGCATCATTCCCCCTCGGTTGAACAAACAGTTTTTCCTCGAACTAGAGTCTTTTTTGGGTTGTCTTTGTATACATAATGTATGTGAAGCACTTCCTTAGTTACAGTTGCCTTTGAATTCTTCTTCGGCGGTTCTGTTTTTTTTGGATGGTGTAACTTGCTTTCCACTGTGTGTGAGTATGAACGTATTGTCGCACATATCATGAGTTCCATTTTTGTCATACATCAATGGGCGACCCAACAAGATATCACTACTATCCATAGGTAGCACATCACACCAAATGACCAAAGTAACCTTGCATGTGTGGCGTATGTGCGCTTCATCGCTTGTCATTAGCCATTTGACAAAATAGGGGTGATTGTGCTTGTAAATCTTCAACTTGAGGCGATTAACAAGGGCTTGAGTGATGATATTTTCACGACTTCTACCATCAACTACAATGGTGCAAGTTTTCTCGTAAAATGGAAAATATTTTTCGACAACCATTCCTTCTCAACAATTGGTGGAGCCTCTTTGATGACCATGAGGGTTTTATTTTCATTGTCTACTTCTATTTTCTCCATTTCCTCTACTTCTTTATCTTGAAGATCATCGGGGTATCTTTCACATCGTCTTTACTTTTAATGAGGTGAACACATTTTGGACATTCCATTGTGCAATGCCATGATTGTTTACAATGAAAGCAAATCATCTTATTCTGACCTTCTATTTTGGCAACAATCTTTCCTGAATAACCACTTGGTTTAGCATCTTGTTGAGATGAATTCTTTTGCGGAGCCTATTTTAATGGACTAAATTTTTGTGCTTGATAATTTACTATATCGTCAGCTTTGATGGCATGTGGATGATTTCATCTACATTACCAAAATTTTGAAATGCAAGGATGTGTTGAATGCCTATTCTCAACCCATTAAAATATCTGTCAACTAACACCCCATTTTCTTCATTCAAACCACAATGAGCTTGCATTGTCATGAATTCTTCAGAGTGTTCAACAACCGTCTTGGATCCTTTCAGGGCCGGCTTGAGACAATTTAAGGCCTAAAGTGACGATCCTAAATGAGGTGGGCAAATGCAATCCTTTTCTTCACCCATGTCATTAGTGTACTCCCAGCTTTGGCTTTATCTTGGATAGAATCAACACCACAAAAAGGCAAACAAAAAATGAAAAAAAAAAAATAAATAAAAATTTGTTTAGTTGTTGTTTTCCACTTTGATTGTACGATTATGATGGGAAATCTCTAGTGACTATCTTGATCTTCCTCAGATCGAACTCTATTACAATACAAAAAGATCTTTAAAATACAATCTCATAATGTTGAAAAACAATCTCTCCATACAACCTAGATGTCAAAATTGGATCTTTCCTTCAAAGCTTGGAAATTTTGATCAATTAATGAAATGGGGTTCCCTTTCACCACATGCAATCCTTCCATATATTTGTCTTTCTGAACCCGTTACAACATTTTTCATTGGGGTGTAAAAATCTCAGGGCCAATATAAAAGTTCAGATGTTGGCACTGCCCATTTAGTGGACTGACTTTTATAAATATTTGAAATTTTATATTCATATAAAATTTTTAATAAACTATTTAATTTTTTTAGAGATGCAAGGGCATAGGCCATATTGGATATCTTTTGAAAAATATTGAAATGGAAAAGATGAAATGACAATAATAATATTAAATATGCATGAATGAGACCCACATGTAAATAAAAAAATTAAATACAATATGGTTTTCACTACCTCAAAAGACACGATTTTGCCCTTCTCCCCTTCTTGTTCTTTCTGGTTCTGGCTAGGTTTTTTTTTTTAATGCAAAAAACAAAAGAAAGAGAGAGAGAAAAGTTGCTAAAGGAGTTTCTTGTGTTTTCTTTTAATGGCCTCATCATTGGAAATGATTTAATACCTTATGCCGTTTGGAATGTGAAGAGGTTCCTAGTTTTTTCATGGCCTCAGTGAAATAATTAATGTGGTTTTGGAAAGTGAAAAAGATTACAGGGAATTGTTTATGGGGGGAAATAAAAGGAAGCAGTTGTTCTTAGAATTTGAAAATATATTCTTGCTTTAATTATGATCATGGGGCCTTTTTTTATAGCCTTCCAATACAGCTGGCCCAGGACCCTTGCTTTTAGTCTTGAAAGCTTGAATGTCAAATCAATTCAAGTTGGGTTGAGTGAATAAATGGATAGAGCCCTATGGCTCCAATTATAGGGAAACCGAAAGCAACGAGCTTCTGTTTGTTCTTAATTCGAATGATTACCCGATCTAATTAGACGTTAAAAATATATTAGTGCCCAATGTGGGAAAGGGTTCTCTTGTGAGTGGATCATCAATTCCTTTTTTTTTCATGAATCCTAACTATTCTCTATTATGTAGAGAAGACGAATGTGTAGAAGAAACGGTATACTGATTAAAATTCATTATTCCAAAGTCAAAAGAGTGATCGGGTTGCAAAAATAAAGGATCTTGAGTAATTGACTAGGAGGAATTTTTATTTCAAGTTCTTTTTCATCTCAATCCATCTCTCAACTGAGTCTATATTTTGATTAGTCCTTTTTTCTTTACAATTCAGCCTACCATATTGCAGCAGAATTACGAAACCAAGTGGCAACCATGTAACTTTATGAGTCATTGGTTTGTGTGCGAAAATACTTTCCACACACACTAACCAATCCATAAATTTAGTGGGTTTCAATTTGCTATTACAGTCGGGAATTACGAGTTTAATTCCTAAATCTCAATCAACATTTTTGACCGGTGGATCTCGTTGATTCCACTAGATTCCGAGTATGTTCTCCATCATTTTGATTTTTACCCCCACACTGATAATTTTCCAAATTTGTGAGAATGGTATCTATATGCAAAAGAGTTTCTCGGAGTTGACCAATTTTTGTGGATAAATTAACAACATTTTGCGGTACTTGTACAACACTGTCTGCCAATTCCCTGACAAATGGGGTGGAAGATTCCACCTCTGCTTTCTTCTTTTGAACCATATTTTTTTAATGCAAATTTAAAAGTCTGATTGACCTAATGTGTAGATCTACCCCCTGTAAAGACACTGATGAAAATGGATCACATTTCAGACTTTAGATCACTCTGCAATCACAAGAAGAAATTTGGCGCCTTGTTGCTTTGTTGCTGATGTCAGCGATGATGTCAATTGGCTGGATTCTTCAAACAGGTTGGGATTCAAGTGGGATGGGTTGGATCTGACTAAACATGCACTTGAAACTAGGCCCAGATGAGAGCATGTGCCTTCCCTTTTCTGTTGTGGTCTTTGTACCTTAATGAAGGGGAAAGGCAGGTCTGGGCTCTGGCAATATTGAAGGAGGGGTGGAGATGAGGGCCGTGAGCGGGGATTGGCAAGCGGCTACGATGAATGGGTGCTAGGCACACTGTTGTTCTCAGCCTCCTACCTTTTTTTTTTGGATTATGGGTTTCTGGTTTGGTGAGTGGTGCTGTGGTGTTGGCTGGAGTTTAAATACGGCAATGGAGGCTGGAGTGCTGGAAAGGGTTTGGTTCAGCAGTGATAAGGGTGCTGTTGGAGGCTGAGTTTGGGGTTGTGTAGTGGTTGAGGTTGTCCAGAGGATGGGTGGGGGATGAAATTGGCAGGGTTTTATATATATATATATATATATATTTGATGGGTTTGGCGCAGGGGTGAAGAGATTGGGGGCAGTGGCAAGGTTTCAGGAAAAAAGGCGATATAGATAACGAGGTTCTTGGGGTAGCTTCAGTTGGCTGGGTTATGTTCGTGGAAGTGGGGGAAGGGATATGGGGATCAATGAAGGGTCTCCTGTGGGATTATGTAGCAGGGGAAGATGACAGTTTTTTCTTTTTCTTTTTCTTTTTTTAATTTACTGATGTGGCTTCGATGGTTGAGGAAATTTTGAGTTTGGTTTGGGAATGTCGGGGATTGGCTGATGGTGGTGAGGTTGGTCGGGTTCGGTATTGGGATGGATAGGCGCTGATTGGAACGATGTGGATCTTCACTTTAATACCAATTGATGCAGGCCCTCGGTTTAGGGCCTGTGGGAGTGCCAAAGCATGTGTCCAATGACACTTCAAATTGTCTTCAAAAGGACTTCAACATGAGGAAACACCCTTCCTGCGATAAAACTCACAATTCTATTCAATAATCAAGTTTGGAAAAATAACCTAATACAATGCAATATAAATAAGAGAAGCAAACTTTGGGCCTAAGAAAACATAATCTAGAAAACATAATCTAATAATGGAAACTGCTCTACTTACAATTCAATTAATAAAAATAAAATAATCCTAATCTGTGATGACAGGGGACCACTTGTGGGCTTATTTTGCATCAAAGTACTTAAAAAAATTTAATTAGACGTGGTCAACTTAAAGTGCGGCAATTACACAGTTGGAGATGCCAAGGCCCTCCTTTAAGGAGACCCATTTGGATCTTTTAAACAGTGTGCAGCAACTTAGGGCATGTTTGTTTGTAGGGTAAAGTAAAATAGAGTAGAGTAAATTCAAAATCAAGAAAGAATAATATATGATGGCATTATGATGACTTTTTGTTTTTAGTTGCTTGATATGGAATCTTTTTTACTTTTTGTATAATAAGTTGAGTTTTTTTGTAATCTAGTGATGACTTTTTGACTTTTTTTGAAAAAGAACGAGGGAAATTTGAATTTTTTAAAAAAAGGAAGGGGGAAATTTGAATTTCAATAATTTTTTTTTCCACTACTCCACCTCACAAACAAACATGCCCTTAGTTTATGTGTAAGAGAAGGTTCAAGTATTTGGATGACCTAAATTACCAGGAAGTCGTGGTTCTTTTGTGAAACCAATTACACGTAGCCAGGGTTGCCAATAATTAGACTTGGTCTAGGGCAATTGGATTCGCAGTATCCAGAAGGGCCCTAGATGCTATAAATAGAATAAAATTGTCCTCCACATCAACAACCATATCCAGTAATTACCCATCGTTGCAACAGTCAATACTACATCTATCAAACATACACCTTTGTTTTACTGTATTGGCACAAAAATTCTGAAGCAAAACCTAACTAGGAAGATGTCACTGTACCAAATCTACTACAAAAAACAGTATACGAAGGATCTTGTAAATGTTTCATCCTGTTTTAGATACTACTTGATTACATTTTTTATAGGGTCCTCTGTCTCATCAGACCTTGCAATTTAAGTCCTACTTTCAACATGATAGAAGTATATTTATTTTGCAATGTGGACAACTACCGAACAGCATTGCATGTGATCATATCTTTGCAATATGGGCCTGGCTTGAACATGAACTAGTCCTGTACACATTGTAAAAATAGGTTGTTGCCATTAACCACAAAACATGTCACCTTTTTATTTTATTTTATTTTGTGTTTGCTGTTGGAATAGATTCTCAATGTCAAATGTGAACAGAGCCCATAGTAGCTGAAGATTGTTTGGAAAAGTGTGGAAACTATGTTCATATTTCCCTCATTTACAGACCATTTTCACGTTATCATCCAATTTTAACTAAATGATCATCATCTTGCTTTTGCTTCAAATTTTTTAATGTTTCGCAGACACACCATAGTTCCCTTTCAAGCATAATTCCTTCCATCTTGAATCATCAAAATAATTGTTCAATGACTGATGTTGTTTCTCAACTAATCCATACTATTTATCCCGTTTTGCAGAAGAGATTCACTGAAGAAGTCAAGAGGAAATTGAACAGAATGAAAGTTGAAGCAGTCACCCTGAGAAACCAGAGGATGGAGCTCATCGACAAGCTCATGGAAATGCAATCCATGATGGATTCTCTTAAAAGAAGAATTGAAAGTCTTGGAGGCAGCAAACGAGGAGGAGAAGAACAAGATCAAAACTCTATTAGTAAAAAAAAAAAAAGAGGACCATCAATTGGTGGCAATAACTGGATGGCTATTAAGCAGAAAGAAGCAACAATTGAAGAGTTGAAACACCATCTAGAGAATCTGACTATGGTCTGGTCAGCTGGCTCTGATGTCCGTCGTTTTGTCAGATAGTGCTGTTGTCCATCGTATCCACATGTAAACATAGCACCAACCAGAATGTTGAGCAAGAAAGAAGACACAGCTAGCAAGAGCAAGGAAGGGGATCAGAAGACCAGCAATTAGGAATTTCTATGAATTACCATGATTGTGAAGGCTTGAAAGAGATCCATGAAGAAATCTAGAGGACCACAATAGTAAGTAACATTAAAAAAGATCTAGATGGTTTGAAAAGGAGAGTTGAAAATGGTAAGAAATATGCTGTAAAGGGTGAAGGACTTTCAGAGGAGGGCAACTGGAGAAGCTTGATTCTCGAAATTATGATATTTTTAGGATGTGAGTTAAATATGATCATAGGAGTGCATTGAAAATGAAAGCATTTACGAAAGCAGGGAGGTATGGTGGAGAGTTTTATAAATAGTGCAGATTTGAGATAAATGATACAAGTGGCAATGCGGTTGTACTCCAGGGTGAGTAGCAAGTACTTTTTAGTAAAAAGGGCAGCTAGAGAAACTTGAGCCTGAAGATGATGAGTGTAAGAAACAGACCATGATTATGAATAATATGAAGAAATTGGTTGTGTCTGAGCCCTCTCAAAATGATGAGGGTTCTAGAATGAGGAGTAAACATGGTGATAGAAATGAATTTTGTAGTAAAAGATGAAAAGCAATATCTAGAGAGGGAGAGTTGGATAAAGATTATTAGCTGTAAATTTGAGAACATGAAGAGTAGAAGAACAGTGCTATGGACAGTGAAACACAGAGGGCAGTAGATAGATGAGAAAAAGAAGATTGAGATATCTCAACATGGTGCTTATTTGAGTATGAGTTATTTGAACGGTATTGGAAGGTTTGGGGTGACAAATGATTTATGAATAGTTTCTAGTTAAGAGTCATCTCAAAAAAGTGAACTTTTAGATATGGTGAACGTTTGGTAGGTAACAAACAGGTGGAGTTTACCAATGAAGAGGAAACAGCAATGTGATTTTCTAATGGTCAAGTGTTGGAGATGATAGCTAGGAAGGACATAATGCTACTAAAGGTAACTAACAGGACCTGACTTTAGTGGTGGGGATTTTAAAATCCCAAAGAATTCTCAAGATGGTGAATCTCTGCAAACTCTGAGGGCAGTAAACAAGTAGTTTCTGATGAGAGAGAGAGAGAGATGGCAGTGATTTTAATATGAGGAGAGAAAGGGCAGTTCGAATCGAGTTTGGAGATAAATCAGAATAATTTCTAATGCCAGAAGTTTGGAATCACTGAGAATTCTAAAATGGTGAGATTTTGAGTATGATTGGAGAGAATGGTGATGACAATGTGATGGATGGTTAAGAGAGAAGGTCAATTTTGAAGGATGAGCAGTTTTTGAAGCACCCAAGAAAGTGTACGCTTAAGAAGCAGATGTGGGCATTCTCAAACAAATTCAGGGGCAGAGAGCAGGACAATTGTCGATCAACAGCCAGGAGTGGCCAACATTGCCGTTGTCATCAAAGAATCAATGAAACCTGATTCCTGAAAACACAATGGAAGTGGCTGATGTTACCTCCATAATTCTACCCAAAGAGGTGAAAAGGATCAACAGATGAATAGAAGATTGTGCTGGAAATGGTAAAAGTGTGACTGCCAACCAACTGGTAGCCACTGATGGTTTGCTACAACTTAGAAGCAATTGTCATGTATTGTTCTGCGAGGCAGTTTATTTGGTTGCCTTCTTACCATGTGAAAGAAAAAAACATAGCAATGTAGACAAGCTCCAAGTTCTTGACAAGTAACTTCAGTGTATGCTTTGGGAGTGATGTGATCTAGCATTTGCCATGGGGTGGGGGGAGGGATGGAATGTTTTATGTTTTGACCTGTTTGATTGGGTTAACAGCCAACCTTCCTAGACAAATAATTTCAATATAACATAACTGGTTTCTTTTATGGTAAATGTTGACTGAATACAAGTAACTGGAATCTTACGTTGCACATCAAAGGGTTTTTTTTTTTTTTTTAATGTATTGTTTGACAGCTTGCACTGGATAATGTGGATTCACTGGGCTTTCGTTTGACAGTGTTTTAATACCCGGGGCTTAGATTAGAATTTGGTGTAATTTCAGAGAGTCTGACTAAGTTTCCTTGGGTGGAACACCTTCTTCATCTTTTTCACTAGAAATGTAGATTTAGACCCTTATTTAAGAAGGTTTTTGCCCTCACCCGAGCCAAGGTTTGAATTTTTATTTGGAGAAATTCTGCCCTTCGCTAAAAATGCACACACTGTGAACTAGATAACTATTATATATACTTTACATATATTAAAACATTTGACTCAAATTTGTGAAAATGTTTAATTTTATAATAAACGTTTCTAATGATGCTACGACATTGTGGGGGCCTACAATAGTCTAGACAGGTATGTGATTCAAAACCCGTCAGCTTCAATTTTACACAGACATCTTAAAAAAATGCACAGTTTATTCCAAATTTCTCTCTTTTTTCTTTTTTTCTCTTACTTGTGGGTTCGTAATCAATTTTGTGAAATGCATACAAAATTAATAACGTTTTAAATTTTACATCCTCATAAAATTTGAGAAATATGTCAAAAATGCAAAAGCAATCTAATCCTCTTTTCTTGAGGGGACTCCTAGCCCCTGGGTGAGGGGCGACAGCTCGAGGTTGGGAAATCCTCTAGTGACGCAGGCATTTGAGTAACAACATTCCCACAGAAAATTAAATGAGTAACACTTTGCTTCCCGATTCAGATGATATTTGGTTCCAGGAAATGATAGAGACATTGGTTTTTGAGCTTGGATAGCAGTTTATGTGATACCAACTTCTTAATTCTTTCTAGCAACTGTTTGTTGGAGTAATTGGCTCTATCCATTTCATCTTGCATTTTCTCAATCGTATCTTGCAGTTTCTTCAACATTTTCTCCATCTTATGGTTTCTCAATCTTCTTCCTGATGTTTTAATTTGATGCTATGATAGACCGACTGTGATGGCAGGTGATTCTTTAGCACTTGTTGCACAATCCTGTGAAGTGTTACTCCATGTAGGATTGAGAAAGAAACTTAAGGCTAACAAAAATTGAAAAAATGTGACCGGAGAATTAAGAGAGAATAATATAGCATTTGGTCTATTGACCCTTCAACTGTAACGGCGTTATCCATCTTTTGTCACTGCGTTTGTGACGGACAATCTGAGCATTTTGCTTCAGCTCTCATTTGGCTGAATCCCATGCATGCTTCCTATCTCTCCCTTCCTCTTTCACGATCTATCGATCGAACCACGAAGAATGGGCGATTAGACTTTGTTGAGTTTCCTACGTAGAGGTGGTCATGACCCTACTTATAAAAAAATCGGGAAATTCTCACAAAGTTATAAAACTTTTGCCTCATTTAAGAATATATATATATATATAAATTTGAATATTCTACAAGACTATAAAAGTTTTTCATGTTTTTTTTATTCAAGTACTCACTAGATAGAGATGCAAAAATGGTATTTGATTTACTATCCAGAGGTTCCAACTCATAAAAAAAGGGTTTGAAACCCGTTTACGTCTTGATTCATAAAAGGGTTCGATCCAAAACCCAATTTAGGTTTCAATTGATAACCAGGTTTGGTTCGGGGTTCATATGGGCTCTGACCCACGATTTGAGACCTGGGCATATAGGTCTTTAATGTTGCAAACTGTAGCTCAAAAACAACTTTTGTTGGACTTTTTTTTTTTGTTTTATCCTGGAGGTAGTGGAGGTGCATCGTTACAAGTTAAATGATATCCTTATTTTAGGAAAAAAGTAAAAATAATAACATAAAAAATAAAAAGAAATTAGAAACAGTTTTAGAATTAAATTTCGATCTTCTAATTGGACACGGTTTCCAAACCAAATCCGAAGTGAAATTGTGAGTCCAAGTCTAGTTCCAACTTGGAACTATCCCATTTGCAACCCTATCACCAAGACAAAAGTTTGAAAATTGATAAAAATACCCTTATATCATTTTTCAGAAATTTCCTTTAATAAACTATTTAAGAAAAAATTATGAAGTTTGACCTAAATTACATAGTGATGCCCACTTCAGCAAATCAAAATGGTTAGTTTTGGAGAGGAAAAAGGAAGGAAAAAACCTTTGATAAGGGGAAGGTTTTTTATTTTTTATTTATCATTTTCTATTTTTACGAAAATTTTCAAATAAGGCCTTAAGTTTTTACCTTATTTTAAAACAGGACACAAGTGTAAAAACTTTCAAATTAGTCCCTGAATTTTTTAACAAGTTTTCAATTAAGGAATAGAAACTATTTATCATTTAAAGCTATTTTTCAGCAACTTTTTTTCACAAATTTTCTAAAATGCAGAAGTTATCTTTCATTAAAATAAAATCCTTTTTCACTTTTGCAATCTTCTTCTCATTTACTTTACTGGCATCCTTATGCTGATCGAACACAACCAGCATCTGCACGGTAATTGGCTACATGTAGTAGCGGTTCAAACTATGTCATAACTTTAAATGAAGGGAAATTTTGGTATTTTAAAAAAAATGAGGGAAAAGGTCACCAGAAAATACTTTTAAATAATCGGTTATCCTTAACCGAAAACTTACTGAAAAACTTACAGGGTGAATTGAGAAGATTCCAAATGTGAGTCCTTTTTTGAAATAAGATAAAAACTAAAGGCCTTATTTGAAGACTTCTCTCTCCCAAGTTTTTTTTATTTATTGGAGAGGACATGATTGAAATAACGGCGAAAAAC
Source organism: Sextonia rubra (assembly GCA_037013555.1). Taxonomy (NCBI): domain Eukaryota; kingdom Viridiplantae; phylum Streptophyta; class Magnoliopsida; order Laurales; family Lauraceae; genus Sextonia; species Sextonia rubra. The sequence goes on from JASUAD010000008.1 coordinate 34,885,757, forward strand.
TTGTATACTTACTTAAAATATTCAAATCATCCTGTACCTTTTATAAAATTAGCCAAAAGTTTAATACTAAACTGCCCTCTCTCGGTCCACGTTACAATTCCCAAAACTGCATTCGATAGTAGAGAGGTCGATTCTTGCCCTCCCTCTCCCCTGCTCGCTCGCTGCATCTTAGTCTTCTCTGCACACAAAAATCCCACAATCCGCTTCAACGTCATTCCAAATCTATGAGGTCAGCATAAAATAACATATCCTTTTTCTTCTCTGCTCATTCCAAATCTTACTGCTTATGCTTTCATATTGAGTTTGAAAACTTTTCATTTACAAGTTCATACAAGTGTCTAATTTGAAGTGTGATTATGGGACAACATTTTTCTTGGGTTTTCTCAGAATTATCTCTGTTTGGTCATTTGTTACTTCAATAGAATGAATTTATTTCAAAATTGTTGATTCTCAATTTGGTTTATAGTTTCACATGAACTGATAATGCCTTGGAAAACAAAAATGACCTGTTTCACATGAACTGTTATTGTTATTATCATTTGAGTCTTGTTGTTCATTGAACACATAGATGCTTTGAAATTTATCTCTGTTTCTTACCATAAAATAATACAAAGATATATTTACTAAGTTTTCATAATTGTTTTTTTTTTCTTGCAGCAATGGGTAGAAAGAAGCAAAGCCGTCCGAATAGGTCGAGAGGGATAATAGGCGATATTGATGCCTCAGATAATACTATTGAAGGGGTGACAGTGGATAACAATGGATGTTCAGAACCAATTCATGAAAATGATGGAGAAAGAAATGTAGATTCTGGAAAATCAATTTTTGTTGCATGTGATCAGAGTGATTGGGATGTAGATGGTCATCTCGATATTGCGGAGGTTGTTCTCAAGGATGTTGTGCTTGCAAATGGATTTTCATATGGCAAATTGTCAGAGGATTGTTGCAGAGAATCTAGACATTACCTTAGGTTTCAAATGTATGAAGTAGAGGAGCATTCTTGTAGGCTAGGCCATTGGCCCGTAGTGTCAGCGGATAAAATATTTTTGGAGTATGTTGCTCGAGTAGCCCATTGCTCAGTTTCAGAGAATGGAATGTCGCCAGATGTAATACTTTCTGCAAATTTTGATGGACCTGATGAGGGCGTTTCTGGGCTTGTTCACTTGGTTTCTCAGAAGCTGCTGACGTTGAGGCCAGTTTTAGATGATAGAGTCTTGGAGAGTGGTCCATCTTTTAGGGTGAGGGTAGAGATACTAAAAAGCGCTTTTGATGCTTGTGGGTCGCTCTTGGAAAACACGAGGCAGCCATGGAAAACGAGCATGGTGAATGTTATGGCTTGGCTACGGCCAGAAGTTGCAACCCAAGAGGTCAGATATGGAATTAGTGAATTTGGGACATTTGATAAGCATCCAAAACCAATGGTTAGCCCTGTTTCAAGGAAACATGCTAGATTTGATGCTGCTGGATTCTATGAATCTCTCAGACGTTCCAAGTGAGTTTATTTGATAGTTTTGACTTCCTTGTTTAAGTTTCAGTTTCTAACATCACATTTTTTCATAGTTACTAACTGGGTTTTTAGGATGTGTCTTAAGTAATTCTGTCCTTTTGTTTCATGCTATCTTCATAACTTCAAATGAACTCATTATTTATATTTTCTTTCCTGATTTTTATAGAAAGTAACTCTGAAAAATGAGGGGATGTACAATGCTTTATCCAAGATGTTGTATCAATTTCTTGTGTTTATAATTTTAGATTTGGGCCCATGGTCTAAACTATTGGTATGATGGCTCCACTATGGTTGGCACATGAAACGGAACTCTATGATGGAGAAATCTGATCCTTTTGATTTGTTGGCTGAATGGAAAAATTGGAATTAAAAATTTACATTAGTGGTCCAATTCAGTAGGAAAAAAGTTTAAAATTGGACATCTATGATTAATGATTTCCATCCTGGGAAATTGATCTGGATGGGCTATTAATGGCAGTTGTCATCATTTCATCAGTTTGGATCACTGTACCCCTCCTATACAATTGTAAAACTGATCAAAAGGAAGTTATGCATATTGTTTATTAGAGGAAAATGTTCTCCTATGAGCAACTGCAAACTGCAAGTGCAGTCCAGCACTGTGGGGCCACTTGGGCCCAATTCATCAATGCAGCCCCTTTGGTACTCTTTTCATCCTATGATCTGGCATTGGGCCCAATTTTACACTCGCTTAACCTTCACTTACCGTTGGATTGAATCTCAAAAGAATCTATGGTTAAGATGCCACTAACTTTAAGGCTGTTGCTTGGACAAAATCTGTGAATAAGAAGACATTTTTACAGCTGCCATGACTCTTCTTTGTAAAGCTGCCATGACCATTCTGTATGAAGCTGCAGAGGACTTGCCAAGATAAAAATTACCATGATAGCAGAATGCTTAAAGAAAGTTTGATTGATCCTAGTCTTTCCTCTTGGGTTCAAAGCTCGGCAGGTAGCTGTGGTTGCTGCTGCTGTAAGTACTGCTTTTCTGCTGAAGATACTATAAGTTGGAGCAGAGCCAAAGCTGCCAGAGGTCTAAAAGAAGTCAAATCTCTAACTTCCCTGTGCAGTTAGATGGTGTGAATGCTCACTGCTTCTGCTGCTTTCTTTTTCTTTGTTTTTGGCCCAGACTGTGGGCTTTGTGCTTGGTCCGAGCTGCAGGCCTTTTAGCTGGCCTAGCTTGTAGGCTTCCTTTTTATGGTCCAACCTGTGGGTTTCTTTTGTGGTTAGCTCTACTTTGGTTGCTTCCCTCTTTGTCAGAGCGGTGCAAGTTTTGTAGGGCTTCATTTTCATTCCTTTTGTAGTTGTTTCCATTTCTCTTTGAAATACACTTAATTAACTTCTCCAAAAAAAAAAAAAAGTCTGGTAATCAAGGGCTTGGATGATCTGGTCGGGTAGATTTTTGGAATCCCCTTTGTCCATCAGGAGACCTTTCCATTTGCCCTCTTCCCATTGATAACTTGAATTTAAGTGGGCCCCACGAGTTGGACTACATGTAAGCTATATGCAGTCTTTTTATAGAGTACATTCTCCATCATTGGAACATTGCATATTAACTGTTACAAAAGATCATTTTAGTTGAGTATTGACATGGTCTTGGTTTTATTAGAAAATTTAAGTTTGAATCAATACTTTAAAACCAAACTAGCCTAGTTAATTCACCTAGTATTAAGTTTATTAATTTTTTTAAATTAAAGCATAAGCCAAAAACACCAGTAATGGAGACTTGCTTTGATGCCTATAATTCAATTTCTTGTGGATAGAGAGGAACCAATGCTGGAAGATAAACTTCCTGAATTGCTTTTGCAACTTAGACCGTACCAGCGTCGTGCGGCTTATTGGATGGTTCAACGAGAGAAAGCAACTCTGAAAGCTCCAGTTGAAAGAACACCAAATCAATTCATTAGTCCTTTTTGTGTGCCAATGGATTTCCTTGACAGGCATTCCCGGATGTTCTACAATCCATTCAGGCAAGACTTTCTTCTCTCTAACCCTCCACTCTCCTCTATATATAAATAAATTTTTTAATCAATGTATGTTCATGTAAGATGTTTTTGACAGTAACATACTTTTATATGAAAATCCATAATCAATTGTATACCTTGTTTTACCATTCCGTGTTCATTCAATACTGTCAGGCTTCAATGCAGAAGTAAATAGTGCAAAGGTGGAGATATGCAAGTCTTTGTTCTTGGGAAATAGAAATTACTTTTTATATCCATAGCCACATGAAAGGCCACATGATAATTGACCTTGATGTAGCCATTCTTACTTTGTTTCTCAAGTCAATGAAGGTATAAAAATTGGGCTGTCATTGGGTGGACTTAGGATGGGCTTGGGTCCTTCCAAGCCTGGCTGTGGGAACCAAACATGGGTCTTTGCCTGGGATTGGACTATATAAGTAGGCCCCATGACTGCCCTGTCCAAATAATGGCAAGCTTGAGCACAGCCAAGGCTTAGCCATTGAATCAACTATACCTGATGTTCGTGGAATGTGAGAAATGGGGACAAATTTTGTTCATGATTGTTGTAGCAAAGTATTTAAAATTTAAATAGCAAGCAATTTTTTATGGTGAAATTATAAAAAATTATGATTATAAGATCACATTAGTTTTGTTGACATAGGAAGGCAGGGGAAGAGGAACCGATGATTACTTTCCAAGATGTAGGTTAAAGCATAAGCACATAAATGCATCTTGGTCTCACACCAACGGACATTGTACACAAAAAGAAAGAGAGATTTTATTTTAGTGAATGCTTGATAAAGAGGATGCATTCACTTACATAGCAATGAGGTGCCACTTGATGTGACTAATCTCTCCACTCCTTGTCCTTATCTGTCAAATCTAAATTTCTAATTAGTGGACTCTTTTGGTGCTCATTGTGATAAGATTTTTTATTGATCATGGAATCTTAAGATAACAACAGCTAATTACTTCCTTTGAACTTTGAAGTGGCCTGCGATGTTGCCGGAGCTACTTTTACCCCTCGCGAATTGCCTCCTGCAGAGCCTTCTTGATTAGGTCTAAGCTCATGTCATCCTTGATCTTCCTACCTAGAACTTCTTCGCAAAGAACTTGCCTTCGAAGTCAAGGACATGGATTTGGAAAGGGGTTTGGATTGGTGGAGAGGAAGATGGGGTTTGGAGGATTTATAATGGTGGAGGGGAAGGGAGGGAAGGAGGAGAGAAGTTGTAGTGGTGGAGATGGAGAGAGGAGAGGAGATTGTAGACATGGTGAGTGTGAGAGATGGAAGAAACGAGCTCATGAATACAGGTGACCGTGGATATCCCTGCTAAAAAAAAAAGTGGTGGGGGCTTTTATGGTCTACAATCAAATTTGAGGGCTTTTTTGGTCTTCCCAAACTCTTAACGAAATTTTTTTTCCAGTAAAATCTTCTATATATTTTTAATGTAAAATAAAGGCTGAAGTTATTGGTTGCGTATTTGCTTCAATTCTTTTAGTTGAAGTGTTTTCCATTGGTTTGCTTGGAGTGGAAAGCCACAAAACTCTCTTATATCTTTTCCCTTGCAAAAGAAAGTATAATAAGAGATGTTTTGGCTTAGAAAGGGTCATCCAATTTAGGGGTTTATTGGTCGACATGTCCTAGAAATTGGTTGAAAGGTGTTTTGCTGATGATGCTCTAGTATGCTTCTGATTGGCAATAAATAGTAAAAAGCGACGCAGCCTTGGCTGATAGAGTTGATTTATTAGTAGAAATAATGTGTACTATTATTAGTGGACATGATGCAAACTATCGCCTGATAGTTTGACCCATGTATAGAAAGATACATCCAAATTTGACAAAAAAACCTAATCTCATCATCATCATCATCAAATCCTTATCCCAACCATATTGGGTCGGCTACATGAATTCTGTTTCTCCATTGCATTCTATTTTGACCAAAATCTTTTAATAAGTGAAATTTCTTTAAATTTGAATTAATGACTTCCATCCATGTTTTCTTCGGCCTGCTCCTACCTCTTGATGGGCCTTCCACTTGTACAGCCAAACTTTTTCTTACCGGTGCCATTACTGGCCTACGCTCAACATGCCCAAACCATTTTAAACGGGTTTCTCTAATCTTATCCCCGATTGGTGCTACCCTTAAATGTTCTCGAAAGCGCTCATTTCTAATTTTATATTTCCTAGTTTTACCACACATCCACCTAAGCATTCTCATTTCCGCTACATCCATCTTATGAATATGTATCTTCTTAATTGGCCAACATTCTGCGCCATATGTCATAGCTGGTCTAACTACTGTCTTGTAAAATTTGCCCTTTAAATTCATTGATATTCGTCTGTCACAAAGTACTCCCGAAGTTAGTCTCCACTTTAGCCATCCGGCTTTTATCTTATACTCCACATCTTCGTCAATCTCCCCATCCTTACTAATTATCGAGCCTAGGTACCGAAAAGAATCTCTATGTGGTATCTCATGGGTTTTAATTTTGACGGTAGTTTCAACACTTTATATATGTCCACTGAAGTTGCAATCCATATATTCTATCTTTGTACGACTTATTTTAAAACCTCTAGATTCTAATGCCCCCTGCCATCTCTCAAGCTTTGCATTTACACCATTTCTTGATTCATCCACCAATATTATATTATCTGCAAACAATGTATACCATGGTACTTCTTCTTGAATATGCACATTTAACTCATCCATAATTAATGCAAAGAGATAACGGCTTAAGGTTGATCCCTGATGTAAACCTATAGTCACTGGGAATTCACTTGTTTCTCCATATATGGTTTTCACATTGGTTATTGCTCCTTCGTACATATCCTTAAAAATTTCAATGTAACCTCTGGGGACATTCCTTTTCTTTAAAACCCACTAAATTAAATTCCTCGGTACCCTATCATAGGCTTTTTCCAAATCGATAAAAACCATATGTAGATTTTTCTTCTTTGCTCGGTATTTTTCCATTAATTGCCGAAGTGAAAAGATAGCTTCCATAGTTGATCTCCATGGCATAAAACCAAATCGATTTTCAGAAATCTTGGTCTTCTTTCTCAGTCTTTGCTCCATTATTCTCTCCCATAACTTCATAGTATGACTCATAAGTTTAATCCCTCGATAGTTGCTACAATTTTGTATATCTCCTTTATTCTTATATATAGGCACTACAATGTTTCTTCTCCATTCATCCGGCATTTTCTTTTTTACAAGTATCTTATTGAATAGTCTACATAACCAACTTACCCTAACCTCTCCTAAGCATTTTCATACCTCTATCGGAATATCATCTGGGCCTGTTGCCTTTCCTGTTTTCATTTGCTTCAATGCTTCCTTTACTTCCACCCCTCTAATTCTACGGAGAAAAGTATGCTCTTATGATGAAATATCCTCTCTAACTATTGTATCGCCCAAATATTCTTCATTTAGAAGTTTGTTAAAATATTCCTTCCACCTTTCTTTAATATCGTTGTCCTTCATCAAAATATTTTCCTCATTGTCCTTGATACATTTGACATGATCTAAGTCCCTACTTTTCTTTTTTCCTATTTTTGCGAGCTTAAAAATATCCTTTTCTCCTTCTCTTGTTCCTAACCTATTATAGAGGTTATTGTATGCTTTGAACTTTGCACTACTTATTACTTTCTTAGCTTCTTTCTTTGCCTTCTTATACAGCTTAAAATTTTCCATACTCTTAGTTGCCTGCCAAACTTTGTAAGAATGTTTTTTTTGTCGAATAACTTCCTGAACCTCCATACTCCACCACCATATTTCTTTATTAATGTCTCTTCCCTTTTAATTCTCCAAGTACCTCCTTTGCAATATTCCTAATGCAATTAGCCATTTGATTCCACATGACTGTAGTTTCTCCTTCAAGATTCCATTCTCCTTTTTCAATCATTTTGTCCTTAAATATTTTTGCTCTTTTCCCCTTTAAATCTCTCCACCTTGTTTTAGGGTCCATTTTGTTTACTACCGCTCTCTTTCTACTTCTAATGCAAATATCTAAAACTCTGAGCCTATGTTGCATAGTTAAACTCTCTCCTGGGATAACCTTGCAATCTTTACAAGCCAATCGGTCATGTTTTCTAACTAGAAAAAAGTCTATCTGACTCCTATTATTCCTACTTTTATATGTAATTAAATGCTCATCTCTCTTTTTAAAGTAAGTATTTGCTACTATAAGATCAAATGCAACTGTAAAGTCTAATATAGTGTTTCCGAATTCGTTCTTTTCTCCAAGTCCTCCAAATCCATTCCTTTCATGCACTCTCTCATATCCTCTATTATCTCTTCCTATATGCCCATTTAAATCCCCTCCAAGGAAAATCTTATCACTATTTGGGATTTCTCGCATTAAATCATCCATCTCCTCCCAAAATTGTCTTTTCACACTTTCTTCTAGTCCTACTTGGGGAGTATATGCACTGATGATATGAATTATGTCTTCTTCTAGCACTAGTTTAATTGCTATAATTCTATCACCAAACCTCTTTATCCCCACAATTTTCTCTTTCAAATCCTCATTTACAGCTATACCCACTCCATTTCTTATATTACTCTTTCCTACATAGAAAAGCTTATACCCATCCGTGAGCTCCTTAGCTTTATTCCCTTTCCACCTTGTTTCCTGTATACAAGTCACACTAATTCTTCTTCTTTTCATTACCTCAACCAACTCCATGCTCTTGCCTGTCAAGGTTCTTATATTTCAAGTAGCAAGTCTAATTTTCCTATTCCTCCTCTTCTTCTCATGGACTAACTTCTTTAACCGCACTAACCCAAAGTCATGCGATAGCCCTTGCACACTTTTCACTACAGCCAGGCGACGCTGCAATGCGTCGCTTAAAGCGGGAAACGCCTTAGCCTTATCGTGAAATATCATGTTCTCAGAATTCATGTTTGTGTTGTGACAAAGTTTTACGTTGGTTGTCACCTACCTAACGCAACCCTCTTCCTTTACCTGGGCTTGGGACCGGCAGCAAAAACTGACGGAGTTTTAATTAGCAGCAACCAATTTGGGCATGAAATGGGGCCCTATTGAGTGCTAACAGTGAAGTGGATGATCCCTTGATGGAGAAATCACTAATGTGAGGTTGACTGATTTGGTAGTTCTTTTTAAAGGACCTATGGAGTAGTATTTTAATATTTCCTTGTGGTATTTTTTTTCCCTTCTTCTTTGGTAGAATAACTAGCATAGGGTACCGAGAGATTTAATTTGGTAGGTGTTGAGAAAAAGGAATGTTGTCAGAGGTTATATTGAAAATTTTAAAGATATGTATGAAGGAGTGGTAATGAGTGTGAGAAGTACCTGTGGAGAGATATGTGCATTCCCAGTGACTATAGGTTTGCATAAGGGGTCAGCGTTAAGTCCTTATCTTTCTGCATTGATTATGGATGAGTTAACTTCTCAAATTCAAGAGGAGGTACCTTCATGTATGTTGTTTGCAGATGATATAATATTGGTGGATGGATCAAGAAATGGTGTAAATGAAAAATTCAAGAAATGGCAGAAGGCTGTAGAATCCAATACTGCGTGGTACCTTGGCTTGATAATTAGTAAGGATGGGGAGATTAATGAAGATGTTGAAAATAGGATAAAAGTGGAATGGTTGAAGTAGAGACATTCTTTTGGAGTGCTTTGTGATAGACAAATGCCAAAAAAATTGAAGGAAAAGTTTTACATGATAGTGATTAGGCTGGCTATGACCTATGTGGTAGAATGTTGGCCAATCAAGAAGTAGTATATGCATAAAATTGATGTGGTAGAGATGAGAATGTTGAGGTGGGTATGTGGTAAAACTAGGAAAGATAAAATAAAAAATAAGCTTTTTCGAGAGCATTTAGATGTAGCATCGATAGGGGATGAGATTAGAAAAATCCATTTGAGATTGTTTGGGAAGTTGAACGTAGGTCGGTAATGGTGTTGATGAGAAATAGTTTGGTTATACAGGTGGATGGCCTACTAAGGAGAAGGGGTAGGCTGAAGAAGATGTGGATGGAGGTAATAAAATTGAATCTGAAGAAGTTTAACTTATTTGAGGATTTGGCTTAGAATAGGTTGGATTGGAGAAACAGAATTCATGTAGCTGATCCCAACATTGTTGCGCAATGCTTTGATGATGATGATGAGTGATTAGACCGGCTGGTTATGACTATTGGAGCCATTAGCCAATTAAGATATACCATATGTATAAAATAGATGTAGTAGAGATGAGAATGTAGATGTGTGGTAAATCTATGAAGGATAAAATTAGAAATGAGCAATTTTGAGAGAACTTCGGGGTAGCACCAATGTGGGATAAAATTAGATAAACCCGTACAAGATGGTTTGGGCATGTCCATTGTAGGCCATAAATGGGATCGGTAACGAAAAGCTTGGCAATGCAGTTCAATGGTCCACCAAGGGGAAGGAGTAGACCGAAGAGGACATGGATGGAGGTAGTAAAAATAAACCCGAAGAAGTACAACTTATCTGCAAACTTGGCTCAAGATAGATCAAAATGGAGAAACAATATTCATGTAGCCGAACCTAACATAGTTAGTACAAGGCTTTGATGATGATGATGATGGTAGAGTAACTAGCACGTAATAAACATTATCTAGAGAGATTCTTAGTCTAAAGGGATTGTCTGATTTATGTTATGTTTCCTTTTCAGCATCAAAGCCCAAGGGCATGTTCATTTAGTACTTATTTTATGGCATTTAGTCGTTAACTTCTCATTAATTCATTTCTCTTTCATTTTCAGTGGGAGTGTTTCATTACAACCGGAGTCCACATCCTATGTATCGGGAGGGATTCTAGCTGGCAAGCATTGACATTATCTTTCAAATTCATTACTAAACCGGTACTCCACTGATGATTCTGTAATTGCTTCAGTTTTGATTGATTACTTTGATTGTACTTTGCAGATGAAATGGGCCTAGGAAAAACTGTTGAGTTGCTTGCTTGCATTTTTGCTCATCGTAAACCATCCTCAGAGGATGGTGTTCTTACTGATGATGGGACCAGAGGTGCTGGGAGCTGCAGCAGCAGTATGAAAAGATTGAAACGAGAACGTGTTGAATGTATTTGTGGGGCTGTGACTGAAAGCCTCAAATATAAAGGATTATGGGTACAGTGTGATATGTGCGATGCTTGGCAACATGCAGATTGTGTCGGTTACTCACCTAGAGTGAGATCTTCGGGTCCCCGTGGAGCTTCCAATAGAAAAGGGAACAAAAATGTTCGAACTATAAAGCGATGGAGTATGCCAAAAAGGGAAGGTCCTACCAGCATCAGTTTAACAGATGGAGATTATTTGTGCTCGTCATGTTCTGAGCTGCTCCAAGGTACTGACCCCACAACCACCAGTGGAGCCACCCTTATAGTCTGCCCTGCCCCTATCCTGACACAATGGCATGCTGAAATCATTCGGTAGGTTTTTTCTGCTCATTTCTTTGTTACTGTTCTACTTGATGGCATGTGTTCTCAGCTTATTGTTGTTGTTGTTGTTGTTGTTCCTCTTCTTCTTCTTTTATTATTTATTTATGACTACTTGCTGCTGCTGCTACCACTATTATTAGCTTCCATTTTTTTTATTCTGCTCAAGCTGTTAGCAAGATGTGCCAATGCTAATTAGAATGATCTTGATTACAGCTGCTAGAAATGACACCATTTTGCTGAATGCAACACCCAAGTACTGGTCTAATATCAATAGCGCACTTTGTTATGATGCTTTAGTTGCAAGTGCTAATTGAACATAAAAACTTGAAATAAAGAGGAATAAGATGGATTTGAGGACGAAAGATATCCAGTTTACAACAGGAAACAATAAGAAAGGACAAATTGAGCCACTGATTGTCAGATTAGGGTGAGCGACCAGTATGTTATATATAAATATGTGTGTATATTAATATACATTTCAGTATTTACAAACCACATCCTGTATTTGACTTAATCACAAAACAGTCCATGTAATCACCAAAACAGTTCTTATTTTATTTTATTTTTTAATTACAAATCAGTCGCTGAGTATCCGTCAACATTTTCCCTCAAACTGGTGCATGAGTATCTACTAGGTGAACAGCAGCTTGCATAAAGCATTAGGCAACTGCTGTTTTGAAACTTCTATTGTGAGAAGTCTGTCACTTGACCTTGCCTACACATATATTCTAGATTTGTTCCTTTCTTTGCCACCTTATCATGAATAAAGGGTTAAATTCAATGTGTTTTGGATGTTCATGGTTATTATAAATGATATGAAGAGCTGTTGTATCCTTGTATTGTCACAGTGTAAAATTATAGTAGCTTCCCTTATAAATCTCTTTTAATAAATTTCTTAAACACAACTATTTATGTGCCCCATGAGCAGTCGTGCAGAATTTAGCCTTCGGGTTGAGCCAAGCTAGAATAGGTTGTTTCTTGCTTTTATAGGATATAATATTGCCATTGATCAACAACAGTACTCAGTATAGGGTTCCTTTCCACTTTTGACCCTGCCTTGTTTGCATTTTGTCATGTTTTTTACTGGCATGCATCAAATATCTTGCCCTGGAGAACCCTTGAGATTTCAGAATTAGATGAATCGCATGGGTTTTCAATTTGCAGAGCATGCATAAATGAAGCACACTGACTGGCTACTGCTTATGGTATATCCAAACACATGATGGTTTGACCAATCAATTTCTCCATCAACCTTTGATATGCACTTGGATCATGCTAACTCATCATTTTCAAAACCAAGATTGACATTGTCTATTGGTGTATCAACAGGTTTTGCACCCAGTTTTCTTATCTCTTGAAGCAAATTTAATGTATACTTGCACTGAGAGATTATGATACCTTTCTTTGATCTTTCAATTTCAATTCCTATAAATGTTTTAAGTAATTGCGGATCCTTTATTTCAGATTCCTTTTCCTAATTACTTTAAAATACTTGATTGTCACCTTGCAATTGCTTGTCAAAATGATTTCATTTGCGTTGACCATGAAAGTAGTTACTGTATCATTATTTTTCTTGAAAATAAACTGTGAATCTTTGACTTCTTTTATGACGATATCTCAACATCGCCAATATTTTCTTATAAGGCTTGAGGTGACTGCTTAGGTCCAACAAGCAGTTTTTTTTCTCCCTTCACATTTGTGAACGGACTTTGGTAGTAGGTCCACATAAACTGCTTTCTGCAAACCACTACGAAGAAATGCATTCTTCAATCTTCATGTTGGATTGATACAAGAGCTGGAAATTTGCGGCCACAAATATTATTACTCAAACAGAATTTAACTTTATCATAGGAGAAAATGTTTCAAGGTAGTTGGCCCGATCTGTGTGAGTACATCTAACGCCATCAATTGGGCTTTGTAATTGTACAAAACAACCCACACACACAGAGGAAAGTGGGTTTGTACCCATGTAAATGGATTGGACAGTTGGATCGATTGTACACCTATGTGAATTGATTGGACTTGTGGGATGTGAATGATAGGGTTACGTTGATTGGGTGGGGCTATTTTTTTTTACATAGGTGGGCCCCAACCAGATCTTTAAACCCTCCCCCTAGCCCCATCTTATGTGGGCCCCATAGCTTTTGTGTGCACGTTGTGCACTTGATAACTTATATATATATATAGAGAGAGAGAGAGAGAGAGATTTTCTTGTGCATACAGTTCTCATCGTATTGTGGTGAGAGCAACATGGTGAGGCCCACCTTATGATCCATCTGAGCCATCCATTCACATGGGACCCCATAAATACATTAGATCCGTCGAGTTTTTACCAATCTAGATGGATTGGATTGGTGGATGGAGGGTCAAATTTTTTTCTTTCATATTAAGTTTTTAAACTTGTGGGCCATGGATGAAAGGGTTAAAGACATGGGAATGGGATTGATATTCAGGCCGATCCAAGATTGCTCTTTCCACCCCTCTAGGTCTTGTGATCAGTGGGGCCCCAGGTGGGTCCAATCAAGCTACCTCTCACCATAATATGGTGAGCGGTATATGCATAGGAATTCTGATGATGCAGTTGTCACTTCTTGTATTGGAATTCTTGTACCATAAAGATGGATCTCTTAATGAAATTATATATTACAGTTCTAGTGGATTTATTTTTTATTTCTTTGATGCATCCTTTTTTAGATTGTGGAGTTGACATGTTTATTATGTCTTATCTAGTCATACAAGACCAGGTTCTGTCAAAACTTGCATTTATGAGGGTGCAAAGAACTTTTCCTCTTCAAACACTTCGGCAGTGGTTTTGAATCAACTTATCCATGCTGACATTGTCTTGACAACATATGATGTGCTAAAAGAAGACCTGTCTCATGATTCTGATAGGCATGATGGTGATCGTCGCTGCATGAGATTCCAAAAGAGGTTCCTTAGACTATCTGTTCTACTTTTATTATTAATGTCATTTATGATTTTTGTTCAGATAGAAAATATTTTCTCATCCAGAACTGTGCTAAATACCTAGTTATCAGACTTATTAGCTGTATGATGAAAATCTGGAGAATAATTGAGCAATACCTACAACAATAATGAAATATTTTATAAAATAGTGTGCCTTTATGCTAGGAAGGTTCTGGGACAATTCATTGAAATGTTTTGATAAAACAAGTATGTGTAGTCTTTGTTGATTTGGAAAAAGGCTTACTATTAGGTGTCAAGCCAGTTAATTTGGTAGAGTTGAAGACGAGTCCTTCAGAATTTTAGATAATCTAATGCCACAATCTATCTGGGGTGAATCATAGAACAAAATGGGGCCTTTGAGTTGGATACAGCTTCTAGGGCCTGTGTAGGGTAAGCTAGTAGACACAAGCTAGTGGAGACTCGAGTGCTATGTCATTGGATGGTGCTAGAGCCACTTCAATATAGGATGGAAGCAAGATCTGTTGTGCTACAAGGAGGTGAATCCTGGATAACAAGGGAAGAAGCATATATGCAACCAATATGCACATGATGTAAGAACCAACTCTGGATTAACATTCTGTTGATATTTTCCAATATTCTCATCTAAATTATTGTTTTGATAACAGTGATCTTAGGATGATTGAAATTATCGGAATAAGGATAATTGGCCACACACTGCATGATAATGTTTAAAATGTTAATGCAAAAGCATAAAAAATTGTATAAATAGATAACTGACAATTTTGGACATCAAAATTCCTTAGGTACACGTAAACATATGTAATGACCTAGAACTTGGGGTCCTTCAAATTCTGAGTGGAGACATAAAAAATTAACATGTCCACACATGTGTCAGATCCACTTGGCATTTGTCTAATTAATTAAAAAAAATTATTTACTAAAGTTTGAATAACAATGTCAATCTGAACAAAAAACAAGTGCAAACTCTTTTGAATTTCAACCAAAAAGATAATGAAAGCTAGTTCTTCTTTCTTCTATGTGAGTCTGTCACTCAAGTGCACTTGTTGGATCTTATCTCTTGATCATGATGATAATCATTTGGCTCTAAATACTGGCTACTTGGGTTGGGGCAACAAAACAACAATCAGTGAAACTGAGTGAATAGAATCCCAATCTACATGTGTGTACAATTTATATGTTAAACGCGAATAATAATACTGCCATAATAACAAGAATTCACTTATGAAGGTCTGGTCAAGATGTCCTAAAACTGACCTCCAAACAATCTCTTAAACATCTGACAACACCACCCCATAAGTACGACATGGATGCCTGACATCATGTAAAAGGGCTGACTGGAGGTCAGCATAGATGGCTGATTCCTATGGTCAGTTAAAAAACATTACTGACCCAAAAGTCATGGAATGTCATATCTAACCTGCAAGTCAGGGAATCGGGTATATGTGACCTGAGAGTTAGGTAATAACATATCTGACCTGTGAGTTAGGGAATTGGGTATATCTGACCTGAGAGTTGGGGACTAA
The DNA here is from genome assembly GCA_037013555.1 of Sextonia rubra. Classification (NCBI taxonomy): domain Eukaryota; kingdom Viridiplantae; phylum Streptophyta; class Magnoliopsida; order Laurales; family Lauraceae; genus Sextonia; species Sextonia rubra. The sequence goes on from JASUAD010000008.1 coordinate 34,901,148, forward strand.
CATATCTGACCTATGAGTCAGGGAATACCATCAATGTCATGGGGAATAACATATCTGACCTATGAGTCAGGGAATACCATCTATGTCATGACCTTGGTATGTGCTAGTGGTCTAGGGGAGGTCGAATGGGTTAGTCCTGGTTAATTGCAGTTTTTCATATTCACAGATTTACTTTGGCGAGGTGGTATTGAAATCAGCCCTTACACGGATTCTGGGTTTTGATATTCTCTATTCCCTTTTCTTAATTGGTACACAATTTGTGTAAGAGTGATCCCATATACTCCCCGCTTTGTCTTAGAACTGTCATGGGGCCCATTACATGTAACGAATAACTTCACAAAATCATTTAATTGTAACAATCCTAAAAACTGTGCAACAGGTGGCGGCATAGTGCACTATCACAATAACAGTCACAATCCAACTGAATAATTCAATATCCCATCAAAGTTGAGAAGTGAATACAAAAGATAACAGGGGTTGCTTTGAAATTTCTAACAAAGAAAACACTGCAACAGCCCATATGTAATAAATCTTTATGGCAGGCCCTTATTCGAAAATTTCAAAACTCTAAAACGGAAGTGGACGGTTAATAAAAGGTTTATTCCTGATTATTATAAACATTAGGGATTAAAGTGAAATTCCAAACAATTGTAAAACTCAAGGTGATAAAAGAGACAGTCTGGTATGTAATTATTAAAAACATGCTGTACTAAGTTCTAAAAAAAAAGCACTAGTGTTTGGTGTGGCACAGAAGTCAGCAATCAAAGAGACATGGCTGGGTTTTGTATCAGTTGGATGGTGGACCCCAGTAGGCCCAATCCGCAAAGGGACTGGATCACCAGGGTTGACCAAGGGCCTTCCTTCAGATTATCGGATTTGATTTCTCATCAGGTGGCCCAAGTGGGCACCATAGCCTAAAATGTGAATCTGCTCCCAGACAGCCTGAATTCTGAAAATTTCAGTTTTCTGCTTGATTTCTAGCAAATCACAGGTGGGTTTAAGCTGGTGACAACATCCAAGGTTACTATGAGCATGGGGAAATTAACTGCCAATAATCTAGGGCTTGAAATTATGATTTCAGGCCTCATATACATCAAATACATATTGACAATGCGCCATAGCGACAGCAAGCAATTGAGAGAAACATCATTCTATTTATTTTTACTTCTAATCAAAATTGGGGAACAAGATTCGGGCATCGATTCATCAAAAAGAACATCAAACACTAGTAGCTTGAGATATCTACTCAACTCGATTATGCTATGATGCCTCTATTAATGGGAAAGAAGCTCTTTTGCTGCTGGTTCTTCCTTCTCTACTAAGATCTCCCTTAGAACTTGCTAACCTTTTGATTTAGTAGCTAGGGTTTTAGGCTTTGGAAGAGAGGAAAGCAAAAGAAAGTAGAGAAGAAGAGTGTGGATCGTGTAGTGCTTCCTTCACAGTTGACATGCATATATAGGCAAGGTCTCCTTCTTCTATTTGGACTACACTTCTTATTTTCAATTCCTTAAAATATCTCCACTTTCTAATATCATTGAGGAGTCCTCAAGAGGTCTTGTGCAAGTATAATTTAGAATTTGGGTTATGTGCAGACATGGGTTCTCAAGGTTTAGGTCCCATCCAACCCTCTTATTAACTAGTTACTACCTATTTAAACCATGGGTCCTACTAAAGAACTATAATATTTTAGAAAATAGAACTTTGAACCCACAAATATCTAGTAATTAAATCCTATTTAGATAAAATTTCAGTCCACATGATTAATGGGTCCTACCAACTACCAAGCCAGGGAGTTATTTAAAAGACAATTCCATGATGCACAAAAGAGTCCATGATGCACAAAAGAGCCCCACATACTTATCTAAGTATTTATATAGGAAATCATCACCACCAATAAAATACATATTTATTCAAGATAAATCGTAAATCCAAGAAATCAAATTAATTAAACATATACAATATTAAATAGGCCCTTATGATGGGGTCTTGAGGTATTACAACAGATGTGCCATGCAAAATACGCATTTAATGCATACTAGAAATTCAGTAAAAAGAATAATTAGGAATTAATCATTGTGAATTTAGAAAATTAGTAATAAACAAATATAATATGTTAAAAGTAGGTATGCATTGTATGGTCATGTGTGGGTCCATTTGACCATACATGACCAGCCAATTTGCTATACTAGCATATGGATGTATATGGTCAGTTAGGAATAAATTAAATGAAATTATTGGAGCCATGTGGGACCCACCTGATGTTGCTCGACCCACATGGGGTTGCATGAATATCCTTAGGAAAGTTTTATTTAAAGGCATGAATTTTTATCAATAGTGCCTAAGATCTTAGTGGACAAACTTAAAAAGTTTAATAAAACTATTATTAGTCTCCTAAGTCAATTAGGAAAACTGATTTGCACAAATCCAAAGGAACCATGAATCCCATATTGTTTGCCAAAAACTTGATGCAGAAATTAATGAAGATGTAATTTTTTGTAATAGCTGAATCCTATATGGCACAATTGGAGCATCCCAAGAGGGCCTGCAAGTTTCCTGGTAAGAACTAATCTAAGATTGGACCCAAAACAGTCCCAAGTTTCAATTTAAAAATATGTCAGGGACTGTTTTGAGGAATCAGAGAAGTGCAGGGGGCTTTGATGCAAATTTTCATAAATCTTAAGACTCAAATAATCTATCACATGCAGTACTGTTGGACCAGTTGTTTGGTGGGCCAAACAGGGCCCAACCCACTGAAGTTCCAGTCCACTACAGTCGACTGGAAGTGGTCTTTCCAATCATGCAAGTCTTATGGCCAAAGAATGGGCCATGTGGGCCCCACATCAAATCTTCTCTAAAGTGCCTGAGATGTCTATATTTGAGATCAGAGCTAATTTTCTCTATTATATGATTGTTTTTGGATTAGAAACTATGGTTAATACTTCGGATTAGAAACTATGGTTAATACTTCTATTTGTGTTAGGAATCAATCTATTACGTAAAGAATAATAGGGTTTTGGTGTGATTTTTGAGCATTATTTAATGTACAATTTTCGTCATTACTGTAGCACACTACAGTTACAGTTTGATGATCTCATTAAAACCAGTATTTTATGTTTTTTTTTTCTTTCGAATGATGCAGAAATTGATGAAGATGTAATATATATATATATATTTAATGACGTGGAACTGCCGACTGCCTTATGGTTTTTCATTGGTAAAACCCTAGATACACAACACCACTCACTAGCACAGTGTATTGTGTAAGGCCCCAAAAGAGAGGCACTTTGATGATGATGTAATTTTTGTAATGGCTGAATCTTATATGATAAAATTGGAGCATCCTAAGAGGGCCTGCAAGGGTCCCGATAAGAATTGATCTAAGATTGGAACCAAAACGGTCCAATTTTCAATTTAAAAATGTGTCAGGGATGTTTTGTGGAATCAGAGAAGTGCAGGCGGTTGTTATGCAAATTTTCAGAAATTTAAAGACTCAATAATCTCTCACATGAAGTACTGCTGGACCAGTTGTTTGGTTGGCCAAATAGGGCCCAACCCATTGAAGTTCCACTCTACCACAGCCGATTGGAAGTGGTTTTTCCAATCATGCAAGTCTTGTGTTCAAGGAGTGGGCCATGTGGGCCCCACATACAATCTTCTCTAAAGTGCCTGAGACCTCCAGATTTGAGCCAATTTCCTCTATTATTTTTAGTAGTCTGTGATTGTTTTTGGATTAGAAACTATGGTTTAGACTTCTATTTGTGTTAGGAATCCATTAGGGAAAGATTACTAGGGTTTTGGTGTGGTTTTTGAGATTATTTAAGGACCAATTTTCATCATTACTGTAGCATGCTATAGTAACAATTTGATGATATCATTAAAACCAGTGTTTTATGGTTTTTTTTTTCTTCCTCTTTCTCTTGTGTCATGTGGATACTAGAAGATTGAGAAGGCTGAAGGTGAGTTCGGTGATTTTTTCAGCATTGGTCCTTCACCATTAAATCTCTGGATTTCTGTTTTCTCTACTGCATCTTGGTGTAGTTGTTGGGATATTTTTTGGTTTTGGTTATTTGGGCCCTAGATAGTTTGATTGCATCAAATCGGGACTGTGGCAAAACTTCTAAATTTATGACACGTGTGTTGCAAACACACACAAAAGGGAGGCTGGCTAGAGTTCTTCTAATTTAACTAGGATTGTGGACTACCAAAGCTACATAACAAAATTGGATTGCTGCCCAGCCACATATAGAGCACTCCCATTGTCACACCGCTTGAGAGGTAGGGTGAAGCAGTCCCGATTTGATGCAACCGGACTGTCTAGGGCCCAATGAATCTAAAAGCCAGAAAATCCAGCAACTACTACAGGTTGCAATGCAATGAATAACAGAAATTCTAGAATTGACAATAAGCATGGAACAACGCAGGAAACCCAAAAAATCTGAACTGTAGGAGCCATCCTTAATCCCTAGATACACATACGATCAAGAGAGAGGGTAGGAAGAAGAAAAGCTGTGCTTTATTGATAATATGTCAAACTGCTGAACATGAACTGAATAAAAATAGTCGACCTTGCCACCTTTTCATTTGTAGCATAAATTATCTCAAAACCCTATGAAACCTACTATAGTTAAATCCTACCACCAATAGAAGTGTTAAACAAACTTTCTAATAAGAATATATCCAGAAATTCACAATAAAAATAAAGGAAACAGAAGTTTTCATAATTTGGGTTGTCTCAGGCACTTTAGAAAAGATATAGTGTGGGGCCCATATGGTTCATTCTTTGACCACACGACCTGCACAATTTTAAAGACCGCTTCCAGTCAACTGTAGTGGAGTGGAACTTCAGTGGGTTGGGCCCTGTTTGGCCCACCAAACAACTGGTCCAACAGCACTGTATGTGAGAGAAATTTGAGTCTTCAGATTTCTGAAACTTTGCATAAAAACCCCTGAACTTCTCTGATTCTTCAAAAGAGCACCTAACATATATTTTAAATTGAAACTTGGACTCTTTTGGGTCCAATCTTGGGTCAATTCTTTCCGGGACCCTTGTGGGCCCCCTTGGGATGCTCAATTTGCTGCATATAGCCTTCAGCTGTTATAAGAATCAAGTCCTCATCAATTTCTACATGATAGGGTGATCTAAGGACTTGGGGTTAAATGCATGAAGCGATCATCGCTATTGATCATCTTCATCTTCACCAGATTTGCACTAGCCGAAGTAAGTGGATAATTTACACATCATTGAAAACATGTCTTCCTAATCTATTCATCTTCCATAAAATGGAAGGACACATAGGGTTATTTGCTCGAACAAATTAAGCTCCAAATTAGTAGTTTATGCTAGTTTAATATGTATGGGTTGGATTCATTAATTAACCTTAATCCTTACATTCCCCATGTAATATAGTGACCTCAATGTGTTAAAATCATCTCAGATCGTATGTCTTACTGTATTGCGTGAGCTGGCGTGGCATATTTACATATTCAATCATGTATGTGTGCCCACACGATCAGTGATGTCTCTGAGTTCAAATCGGCATGCCTAGCAAGTGATTGCTATTGTTAATATTGAGATTGTATTGTGTACAAGCTCCAAATAATGGGTCTCATGAAGTCCTCACTCCTACCGAAGCATGAGGTGGGTCATGGATCACAAGTGATGGCGATGCCATATCCCCTACCCAGGTCCCCCATAATGGGTCCGAATTCTGAGGTGCGACTTGCATGGGGATTTGAGTGAGCCTGAAGCCCTAATTAACAGTCAGCCAGCCCTTAATTGGTAGTTTGGAGTTCAGCCAAAGGATTTCTAATTCTTCTTCATCATTCCATTTGATCCATCATGAGTCGACGCATATCTAAGCATATTAGGGCTCTTATGACTCTCAAATCAATAGAAAAACACGTGTTACATAAGTAGATTTGGATTTCCATCCACCTCACATAAGCAGCCGAGGCATAGTTCACTTGGGGAAAAGTGTAGCTCATCCAAATAAGCACCTCTTTGCTGGTTCTTCTTTTCTCTTCTCTTCTAATTCTCCTTCTCTAGCTCTCTAGATTAGGGCTTCTAATAGGCTTGGTAGCAAGAGAGTGGAAAAGGAGAGGTTTAGTGGAGAGTCCAAGGCTTTCGAATGGAGTTTTTCTGAAGTTGTATGCAAGAGTGGAAGAGGGGACAAGGTCAAATAGAGATCCTTGAGTCTTCAATGGGTTTTAAAGGGACTTGGAGTCAGCTAAAAGAGAAAGCATCCCCTTGGGATTCATGCACACCTCATTAATCCACTTCGGGAAGCTTGTGCAAGACACAAAAGGTAGACACTTCTTTCCTATTCTTATACCAAAGTCATGGGCGCCAACCTACTCTACTCAAGAGACCAATTCTCATTAGTTCTCAGTCCTATGGGTCCCACCCCTAAGTCAAACTTATTCTCTTATTAATACAGGTCAAATCACTTAATCTAAAAGTCCTTTTTATAACAAAAAGGGGTCCTACCAAGCTCTTAAACTTTTTTCAAGAAGTCGGCCCACTAAATAAAATAAAAACAACACTCACAAAACAATAATTGTCCCCATATAATATTATGCATCATGAAAAGTGCATAGGGGAACTACCAAGTTTTATCAGGGAAATGGCGAATGTTGACAACAAATAGGTGTAAGGAGGTTCAACACATGACGAAAAAACCAGAGCTTAAAGAGAACTTGATAAGTTGGCTTCTTCTATCAACTATGATCAGCCTAGGGGTATAAGGAAATGGGTGTACAATTTTGAGAATATGAAGCTGATAACCTGGAATGCCCGTGGTGTGAATTCATGTTCTAAGAGAGTAGTTATGAAAGGATTGGTTCAATCCTCAAAAGGGGAACTTTTGTTAATTCAGGAGACTAAAACGGAGTCTATTGATGATCATGTCATTAGATTTGTGGTTCCTTGGTCACATTTGGAGTTTGTCTTGTGTCCTTCTATAGCCACTTCTAGCAGAATTCTCATAGTTTGGAATGCAGTTTTTTTTGGCAAAAATTGGATTCTCATATTGGCCATTTTTTTGTTTTTGTTTTACTGCGATATGCTAGAAAAAATGTTGAATGGGTGCCTACTTGATTATATAGTCCGAGTGCAATTTCGGACAAACCAGATTTTTGTCAGGAGCTTTCTCAAGTGGATGGTTTGTGGAATCGTCCTTGGCTGATTGGTGGGGATTTCAATGTTATTCGTTTTCGAATGAAAAGAGGGGGATGTATTACTCAGACTAAGAGATCTTTCAGTGATTGGATACGTCATCATGGCCTTGTTGATTTGCCTTTGCGAGGTGCAGAGTTCACATGGTCAAACATGCAGGAGAACCCAGTCATGTGTCGATTGGATAGATTTCATTTTACGACAACTTGGTTAGATCTTTTTCCCGATTACACTCAACGAGTATTACCTAGGCCAATTTCAGACCACTGCCCTTTGTTGCTTGAAGTAGGGATGGAAGATTGGGGTTCTCCCCCCTTCCGATTTGAATTAATGTGGTTGGCTGAGAAGGGGTTTACAAACAATGTTAGGATGTGGTGGGAATCTATTTCTATTGGGGGTTGGATGGGATGCCCACTATCTCAAAAGTTGGGAATTCTATAAAAGAAGATGCAAGAGTGCGACATGGAGGTTTTTCGCCAACCTTCAGAAAGGAAGAAGTAGTTGTTGGAAGTGATTTAGAATATAGATAGGAAAGCGGAAGTTGGGAATTTGGATGAAGGTGCTCGATCTAGTAGAAAGAATCTTTAGGAGCAACTTTGTTAAGTGCTTTTTCAGGAATAAATAAAATGGAAGCAATGGTCACGGAATAAATGGTTGGAAGCGGGAGACCGTAATACTAAATTTTTTCATGCAACTGCAAGTGCTAGGTGTCATGTAAACTGAATAAGTGCAATAGTTGCTGAAGAAAGAGTGTGGGAGCATAAAGCTAATGTAGAAAGAGAAATTGTTTACTATTATAGTAAGAAGCACGGATACAGACACAGGACATGGATACAACACGACACGGACATGGCGATACGACAAATTATAAAAAAGTAGGATGCGAACATGGCTAGGACATGGCAAATAATAAATATATATATTTTTATATATAATCATAAAATTAAAGAATAGTTATATTTTTAGCCAAATTAAGAAGCATAATGTCACAATTAATTAAAAAAAAACATAACTGGGGCTTGTATATTCATACTTTATACAGATTTTAAATTAATTAGGTTTTTATCAATAGCACATGTTGCATTCAAGTGCTTTTTGATAGAGATACTTAGAAATGTAGAGGCAAAAAGCAGTGCATTAAAAAAAAGACAGCTAGAGATATCAACAAAAAATAGAGTTAAAAAGAAATGTACTGTTGTAGTTGTTAAAAAGCTCTTAACAGAGAGGAGAGAGCACCCTTGCATTAAAAAAAAATAATAATTAGTGTAAAAAAATAGGTAGAAGAGATAGCTCTAAAAATTCTCTCTAGACAGGAGAGAGAGAGTCCTTGCATTAAAAAAAGTAATAAATAGAATTAAAAAATTGATTAGAAAGAGCATGGAGAAGTCAACAAGATGACTCGACTTGTCAAAAAGCGTTCAATAGGGAGGAGATGGAGAGCCCTGACATTAAAAAAAAAAGTAAAGATAGATCAGTAAAAGAGAGAGCATTTGCATTACAAAGGAGGAGAGAGATGACCATAAAAAGAGAAGAAAAGGGGAAAGAGAATGAGAAAGAATGATGGCTGCTCAGCTGATTCTTTAAACTGCTCATTGGATAGTCTACTATTGCTTTTGCATTGCTCGTTAGGTACTGCTTTTTTTATTTTATATCTTTTCTTTTTCTAGCTTCACTTCTTCTGGTAGCTTTTTTCCCCTTTTTTTAAACACAGTAACATCTCAGATGAAGGGTGTGCTGTATCCTGAAATTGGGGCCATATCGAAATGTTATCTGTAGGACGTGTCCCTGCTGTGTCTGAATAATAATTAAAAAAAACACACATCTCTTGGTGTGTCAGACATGTGTCCGGTTGTGTTCGAGCCGTGTCCTTGTTTAACACGGACACGGGGACCCTAGGCGCGTGTTTGTGCTTCCTAGCTTTTATCATCAGTTGTATATATTATTAGTAGACAGAGGTGTTGTATGGATGGTATTCCTTTCAAAAAGCTCTCTCATCATAAGGCATCTTGGATTTAAGCTCCTTTTTCTAAGGAAGAGATAAAGAGGCCAGTGTTTGACCTTCCGGGGTTGGGTGGTTTTCCTATTATTTTTTTTTCAACATTTTTGGGATCTATTCGAGGATGATCTTCAGATTTTCTTCAATGAGTTTCATGCCAATGGATTTATCCTTGGAGAGCTGGGTGCTACTTTTATTGCTTTGATTCCTAAAAAAGCAGGTGCAGTGTCAATCAAAGATTTTAGACCCATAAGTTTTATTGATAGCCTTTATAAAATTTTAGTTGAAGTATTGTTTAACCGTTTACAATAAGTTATTCTAAACATTATTTTTGATATTCTTCAAGGGCTTTGGTTGATGGCCGTTAGATTATTGATAGTGTATTAGTAGCCCATGAGTGTACTGATTCCAGAAATAGGCAACATTGTCAGGTTTATTTTGTAGGTTGGATATTGAAAAAGCCTATGGTATGGCTGATTGGGTATTTCTTAATTATATGTTGGACAAGATGGGTTTTGGGGTGAAATGGAAAAAGTGGATTTACCGTTGTTGTATATCTTCGGCTCAATTTTTTATTATGGTGAATGAATCTCCAAAAGTATTTTGAAAGTTCAGAGGATTGTGCCAAGGTGGCCCTTTGTCTCCAGTGCTAGTTGTCATTGTGGCAGAACCTCTCTGATTGGTTTGTTGGATAAAGATAGACAAACAAGGTTGATCATAGGTTTTGATACTGCAAATTCTGATATAGAGGTAACTCATTAACAATATTAGATGATACAATAATTTTTTGTATACTGCAAATCCTGATATAGAGGTAACTCATTAACAATTTGCAGATGATACAATAATTTTTTGTGATGCATGTATGAATGAGGTGGATAACTTAAAGCTACTGCTGAAGTGGTTTGAGATTTTCTTGGGATTGCGTATTAACTATGGGAAGTGTGAACTTATTGGTGTTAGATCTAGTAACACTTTAGTTATAGATTTGGCCCATTTGTTTGGTTGTAAAGTTGGTAAGATTCCTGCTAAGTATCTGGGGATGCCTTTATGTGTGAGGTTACCAAGGAGATATTTATGGGATCCGGTGGTGGAGCGAATTGGTAAAAACCTCAGTTCTTGGAAGGGTCGGTATTTGTCAATGGGTGGCCGTGTCACTTCAATCAAATCAGCCCTTGCAAGCATTCGAATCTATTTCCTTTCTTGCTTTAAATGTCCTAAAAGTGTTATGCGGAGAATTGACAAAAATGCAATGTGATTTTCTTTGGAATGATTCCATGGAGAAGCGTAAGTTTCATTTTGGTAAATGGGAGTTTGTTTGCAAATCTATTCATTAGGGTGGCTTGGGAATTCACTCCATTGAGAAAATTAACAAAGCTTTGCTAGGGAAGTGGCTTTGGAAAGTGGGAGAACTTGGTTATGGTTTGTGGAAAAAATTTTATTAAACAAATATAAGCTGAGGAATGGTGGATGGTGGGTGCCAAATTAGTTTCCTAATGCTTTTGGGGTATGGAAGTCTATCCTCGTTGTTAAGATTGAGTTTAATGATACGATTCGGTATAGGATTCATAATGGGGGGCGGATTAAATTTTGGCATGACAAATGGTGTTGGCAGTAGGCATTTTATCATGAGACAAGAAGCTATGGTTGCTGATAATCGTCGATATGTGGGTGGTGCGAATATTTGGGATCTTCATTTTTGCAGAAGTTTAACAGATGATTAAATTTTTGATTCTACGAGGTAACTTGAAATGTTAGGAAAAGCCTATATGTCAAGTGCGAGGGAGGATATGAGGATATGGAAACCTTTTAGCGAAGTCATTCTTTGAGGCTATGAATGTTTTTTCTAATAATGTGCAAGGTTGGAAAAGATTCTGGAACACCCTCGTTCCTCTAAGAGTTTAGGTTTTTGTTGGTTTGTAAGACATCATAATAGTGTTGTCAAAGGTGAAAGGGGCATTGAGGTGCCAAGGTCTCCTGGGGCCTAGGCGCCAGGCACGAGGCCGGTGTGGGGGCTTTATTGGACCGAGGTGCACATTGTAGATAAAAAAAATAGATATTTTATCATATACATTAAACTCAAAATTCAACATAAATTAGAAGCCAATGCCCAACAGTCATCGTCGTCATCATCATCATCATCAAAGCTTTATCCCAACTATGTTGGGGTTAGTTATGTGAATTCTGTTTCTCTATTTCGTTCTATTTTGAGCCAAATCTTTAGATAAGTTAAACTTCTTCAAATCGGATTCAATGACCTCTATCAATGTTTTCTTCGACCTACCTCTACTTCTTGGTGAGCCATCTACCTGTATAGCCAAACTTTTTCTCATCATTGTTATTACCGGCCTACGCTCAACATGCCCAAACCATCTTAAACGGATTTTTCTAATCTTATTTCTTATTGGTGCTATCCTAAATGCTCTCAAAAGCGTTCATTTATAATTTTATTTTTTCTAGTTTTACTACACATTCACCTAAGCATTCTCATCTCCGTTAAATTCATCTTATGTATATGCGTCTTCTTAATTGGCTAACATTTTGCTCCATATGTTATAACTGATCTAACCACTGTCCCATAAAATTTGCCTTTCAATTTCGTTGGCATTCGTCTGTCACAAAGCACTTCAGAAGCTAGTCTCTACTTTAGCCATCCAATTTTTATCCTATGCCTTATAGCTTTGTCAATTTCCCCATTCTTACTAATCATCGAGTTTAGGTACTGAAAAAAATCTCTACATGGCATCTCATGGGTAAGCCAGTGCCCAACAGTGAAAGAAAAGAAAAGAAAAAGTTAAAAAAAAGGAAGAAGAGTGGCACGGCATTACTTTGTCATCCTGTACGTAATTACAATGTGTGACAACATGACATGTCATACAAACATGCTCTGAGAATTTAGGAAAGACTAACAACCTCAGACATTACGTCAACAATACAATTCTAATTTCTGAATCTTTGAAAGTTGCAAGATAGAAGTTAGAATTCAAAAATGATAGTTAGTACCAAATAACTGGTAACAATTTACCTAAAGCTAAGAGATGCACTTTACCTAAAGCTACAAAAAATAAATAAATAAATAAAAGCAATAGTTCTGAAAAAAAAAATGCAGCATGGAAGAAGAACAACAGTTTTGGAAAAAAAAAAAAAGCAGCATGGAAGAACAACATGAGAAAAAAAAAGAGTGGTACTTGCAACAGGAGCAGGATGAGTAGGGCAGGATGTCTGTAGCTTGATCAGGAGCATGCGAACAGCAACAACAACAGGCAGATAGCAGCTTGTTGTAGACATCTGCAGGTACATTCTTCTTTTTTTTTTTTGTCTTTTTTCTTCCTTTATGCTTTTTTCTAGATGCAGGTGGAGACGTCTGTAGCTTCTTCTAGTGGAACTCTTTTTGTTAAATGAAAGGGTTCAAATGAAATGCTCTAGGGTTTTTACTTTTTAGCTTTACCTAAAGTTATAAAATTTATATTTAGGCCCTTAAGTTTCTTTCTTTATTTATTTTTAAGAGAAGCACCTTTAAAAACGGAAAGAGGCGCCCACATCAGTTAGCCTCGCATCTCGACATGAGGCGTACACTTCTCACGATTTTCTGGCTTTTGTTTGAAGACACCTCGACTGGTGTCAGTTGAGGTGCACAAGTTGGGCTTCGCTACGACTTCCGCCTAGGCTTGACTTTAATAACTCTGCATCATAGCATTCTGACTATTAATACGCGTAGAAGAAGAAATTTCATTTTAGTAAATGGTTGTCCAATGTGCTTAAGACCTAAGGAAATGGTGCATCAGTTTCTTATTCATTGCAGTTTTGCTTGCAGAGTTTGGTTAGCTATTCTTATTATGTTTGATATACAAATGGAGGTGCTAAGATATGTTGAGGACTTTTTCTTTAGTGGAGGTTGGATTGCAAATCTATTCGTTGTAAGATTCTTTGGAAGTTGATGTTGTATGTTGCGATTTGGAGGGTTATGGTTGGAGAGGAACAATAGAGTGTTTTAGAGAAAATGTCGATCAGAGGCGGAGCCTGTTGAGTCTATTGTTTGGTTAGTGTCTCAATGGGTGCGTAAGAGAAAAGAATTTGAAGGTGTTGATTTATTTGATCTCAATAGGTATTGGGCAGCTATTTTAATGGGGGGTTGGACTATTCTAGTTATGATTATGAAGGCGGTCTCATGGAAGTGTCCTCTTATGGGAGTCTTATAACTCAATTTTGATGGTAGTTTTATCAATTCTATAAAAAGAGGAGGCAGGAGTCATTCAATATTAGTATGGAAAAATTGTCAGAAGTTTTTCAGGTCCAGTGGAATGTTTGAATGCCAATGAAGCTGAAGTCTTTGCTCTTCTGGTTGGTTGTCATGAGTTAGGTCATATGAATGGTCTTAATGCCATCATTGAAGGTGATTCTTTCTCTACAATGCAATGGGGGTTAGGAAAAACTTCTTTGCCATGGCATTTGGTAGAATGGATTGAGGAGATTCAGGATATCTCAGATTTGTTGGTCTCTTTTCATCACGTTCTTAGGGAGGCTAATTTTGAGGCAGATACCTCGGCGAAGGAGGTAGTTCTTTGCACTTCATTCTTGTTTGATGTTTTGTCTTTTTTCATTTTAGTAGTTCTTCTTTTCCTTTTTTTTTCTTTTCCAGCAATAAAATTTTACAGTTGCCAAACAAAAAAAATATATATTGCGCATAAATCTATACATTTATATGTACTTGTCATTCATAATATAAATATATATACCAAATCATAAATTCAATAAATTTAAATAAATAAAATATTTGATAAAAATTCTAGCCCCTGTAGTGGGGTTGGGGTATTACAATTAAATTACTGATGTAAAAACATTCTATAGGCACAATTTCCTATTTTGAAGGAAGACCACTCTCTCTCTTCTTCATCGTCTTATCGGACATTTTCTTCTTCCTATGCTACTTTTTTCCCATGCAAGCAAATTTCTTTGAAGTGATGGCTATCAATTTTTTTGAATCCATTGAACTGAATCCTGATTGTTTGTTTTGAATGATATTAGATTCTGTAATGGATGAAGCGAATCAAACTATGGGTGTACTATTGTCATTATTAAGTCGTAGAACTTTTTAGTTTATGTTCTATTTATCATGGAATGATGTTTGTTTTTAAAATGAGTAGAAAGGAAATACCTAACTCGCAATGTAGATTGAAAATGTGATTTCACATTGCTAAACTGGGATTTGAGTAATTAGAATTTTGGGGCATGACACATGCTAAGATATATTTGTGGAGTTGATTAAATCCTGCAATGCAGTTGGAAGGTTCCTAGTGTCGCAACCAGACGGTTGTGGGTTCAAAGTCTTGTTACCATTTTAAAAAAAGGGGAAAAAAGCACAAAAAAGAAAAAATTAGAAGAAAAAAAGATAGATATGTGGAGTTACTAGAATTCTTAGAATAAGGAATGTGGACATAAGACCATGTTTCTAATAGTCAGCCAATAGATATCATGTTGGCCATGGCCAATTCAATAAATTGATAGTGTCTACTATTGATTGCTTTGCTCATCTGTATTTGCCGATGGTGTATGTGTAGACCCCTTGAATCTATTTGATTTTAGTTTTTAAGAACTTTTGTGTATTTTTTATCTACCATGTTATATGCTTCATTGTTGACTATTCAGTCATACCTGGATCTACAACATATTTTGGTATTGGCGTTGGATAAATTAGAATTTCAACATATTCTACTGAGTCTTTTATATTATGAAGTTCCATGTGTTGACTTTTCAACATTAAAAAATATGTTAAGAGGGTATACAAAATAACTTTGTTAGTTTAGTAATGTTCTTTCTCAAAATAAAGTGATTCATGCATTAACCATAATTAACCTGCATAATCAATAACATTTAATTTGAATGGCGGGTTGGCCCAATGGTAAAGGCTTACCGGTAGCGTCCTGGAGGACGCGAGTTCAAGGCACGAAAATAGCCTCTTTAAAATGAAGGTAAGGTTGCGTACATCTTGCCTTCATCAGACCCCACTATGCGGGAGCCTCGTGCACTGGACCGTCTTTTTTTTTTTAATCAATAACATTTGATTTGCATGCATCTGACTTAAGTTGTATGAATTTCAGCCAATTGATAGAATGATCTTACTGAAGCGCAACTGATTCAGCAATTTAGCTCCTATAGTGTCAGATTGTGATACATGACGTGTAAAATCTGGTGGTCTGATATGGCTCTGGCCCGAATTTGACACCTTGCATTGTGACGCTACAACTATTCTTCATGTTGTTAATGGTTACTGGGATTAGTTATGGTAGTAGTGTTTACACGAACTTAGAATGCTTCCCTTTTTACCACAGACAAGCTGGCTTTTGTTTTAGACGTGCTAGTGTTGCTGCAAATGTCTAGTATGGAATATTTGTGGATCCCTATGATTCTCAATTTTCATGCTGCATATACTTAATCCTACTGTTAGGTTCAGTTTGATGATCAGTAGCATATACTTGGAACTGATTTTTCTGTTTTTACTGTTAAAAAGTTCCACTTTAACATTTGTGTTTCTTGTAGGTACCCAGTTCTTCCAACTCTTCTTACAAGGATATTTTGGTGGCGGATTTGTTTGGATGAGGCTCAAATGGTTGAGAGTAATACAGCTGCGGCAACTGAAATGGCACTCCGCTTACGTACTCAACATCGTTGGTGTATCACTGGAACTCCTGTACAGCGCCGGCTTGATGATTTGTATGGACTTTTGCGGTTCCTTGGCGCCAGTCCCTTTGATGTCCACAGGTGGTGGGTTGCAATTATTAGAGATCCATATGAGGTATGGGGACGATTGGTGTAGTTGGTCTCTTTGATTTTATCTGTTTAATGATGTTGTTAGGAATTGCAAAACATTCGCCCACAGTGAAAGAAGCTCCCATTGAATTTTAATATACTGTGGAAATGACAAACCTAAGCCTATAGTGCTCAAATTCTTGTCTCCCGTCTTTGTTCATGCTGCGCACAAAGGTACCTCTGAAGCAGCAAGTCAATTATAGACATGCGTTGTATACTATCTTTAGAAAGATTGCAATCAGTGATTACCCGTTGGTTGAGTTTTTACAACTAATGTCAGATGATAAAAGGAAACATAATAATACAGTGATATCTTCATGGCTGTGAACATGCTTATTGAGGGCAGGGAACAACATCCAAAGTATACTTTGTGTCCAATACATCTTGCTCATCTTGCATGGTTGTGTTCCTTTTTAACGATAGGGTTGGACCACGGCCCGTGAATAGGAGTCAAGGATGGAAATGGATGCCAACGTTGCAATCAAAGAAACATTAGAAAAGCTAAAATGATCAGGTGGTTTAGAAGGATGCCAAAATGATGGAGAATTAGATGTGGGATCAGGTGCTGGAGGCTGTCTGGTCAGGTCCATCTGTTGGAGAATCATGATTATCCCTTCACATACATACTGCCAGTGGGTTAAATCTAGTGTTCTCTACCAGATTAGGAAAATCATGCAAAACATATGTGAGAGATTTTGGAAATTTGTCAGAATGAAGTTGAAAGTAGAATTGATTCTTTTGAAATATTATTCTTGAAATGCGAATGCAATGAGCAAGTGGGTTAGAACAAACAAAACCTTTTTGATGTGGTGCATGCCTAAGAGGAAAACACATTTAACAGATTGGGCAGTCAACTTATTCTTTTATTTACTGGGAGATGAACATAACATTACACATCCAAATGAATGAAGATGTGTATAAGTAGGAGCTTGACCATGCAAATGAAAATAGTGTGTCTTATTTTGCAATTTGACTGATGGAAGTTGATCAATGATATGAACAACTGTGGAATTGCCTTCAACCCAATATGTGGAAGGAAGATGAGTCAATGAGAAATGTATGTTGTAATGACCTAAGAATCTGGAGTTCTTTAGATTCTTAAGTCATTATCATGATTATAATACAATAACATTCATTAAGTAAATTCCAATAGCAAGTCCAAGTAGAGATAAAGATTTAAAATCTCAATATTAATGTCTTAACAAGTCTTTACAGGTTCAGCTAAAAAAGACAATAAATCTAAGAAAGTATTCCAAAATAGGGCTGGCCCCATCTAATAATCTAGGAAGTGCTTCGATCTCTTAATTAGCGATGTATGCCAAAATTTATAGGCTGATCTCCATCGTTCCTAGATCCCACTACGAATGCGTTACCTGGAGTGGGGCGAACCACTAATTAGTATTACTGGTGAGTAGAATTTCTAAATCAATAGGACAATATAAACTATCGTGATTACAAAGTTAAAATATTTCAATTGTTCTATCATTCTTAGTCATACATTCTCATCAATATATTGATAAAAATCAAATAAATCACAAAAAGCTTGAATATTCATATATTTCTATGAAAGAAAAATTCATAGGTTCGCCCTAAGAAGGAAGTTCATCTTGTGCACCAACATGGCTTAATGTACAACATTCTCATTATTTGTACTTTCATAGAGAATTCATATTCTTGTCGTGACAAGACTGTCACGATTCTTAATTTATAGTTGTTGTATAATCATAGGGATTCATATTCGTGTCGTGACAAGACAGTCACCCATGTAATTCAAGGGAATTCATATTTGTGTCGTGATAAGGATGTGACCCATATAATTTTTATACTTAAACAAGGGAATTCATATTCGTGTCGTGACTCATGACAAGATTGTCACCCATCATAACTCATAGTAGTTTTTCGAACAAAGGAATTCATATTAGTGTCATGATAAGACTGTCACTCATCTCAATTCGTAGAATTTCTCATGTTTCCACAAGGAATTTCATATTCTTGTCGTGACAAAATCGTCACCAATTATATTTCCAAAAATCAAACCCAACACCAAGGTGAAACAGATATTTCCTTGTAATTCATAATATTATTCCTTATAGACTACTTCATAGTAGAAATCTTATTATTTTTATTGGTCAATCCCACATACTTTGAGTTGGAATCTTGCCCCACTCATAATCATAATTGGTGTCTATGTGACATTGACCTTGTCTTTGAAATTCTTTTTAGTCATAGAGTGAATGCTATACTCATATAATTAGAATTAATCACTTTGAGCAAGTACCACATAGTCTCATATTAACTATTCATTCCATACATAGCTACTAAGGACAGTATTAAATCTAGATTGAGATTCAGAACCGTACATGTAACTCTATACAATAGTACTTGTATTCCCATTTTCTCATAATCTAGATCAATCCTAGGGATTCTTTGGAACCCAAAGTCCTTTATAAAATTCCTAAGTTTCTTTGATATGAAAATGTATAACAGTAACATAGTTCAAAGGAGCACTTGTGACTTATTAACAAAATAACAGTAGCTTAGTTCAACGAGTACTTGTAACTGATTAAGAAAATAACCGTAGCTTAGTTCAAAGAGTACTTGTGACCGATTAAGAAATTGTATAACAGTAGCTTAATCCGAAGAGTGCTTGTAACTGATTAAGAAAATAACAGTAGCTTAGTTCAAAGAGTACTTGTGACTGATTAAGAAAATGTATAACAGTAGCTTAGTTCAAAGAGTACTTGTGATTAGGTAAAAAAACATAGGACAATAGCTTAGTTCAAAAAGTTCTTGTGACTGATATATAACAGTAGCTTAGTTCTGAATTTCTTCACACAATAAAACATTATATTCTATAAAAGAAATAGTCCATAGGGAGTGTATCAATCATAGGATTCAATTGGCTAATCATCTTTACCAAAGAAAATGAGTTTGAGGCTTTATTCCCCATTATAGATATGTCGACAGTTTTATAAATACATTCATCCAGATCTGATGTTGTTATAATGTACTCTTCAATGGTTCAAATCAAATTTCAATCAAAGAGGGACTTCATCCCTATCGTCACCCATCATCTTCAAAGATGGATATGCATCTTATTCATCGAATATAGTAATGTCAACAGAATTTTAAATATCAGATTTGGCTCAAACTTAGAAGAATAGATCATGAAAGACTAGTTACTTGACAGAATCACATTCTATTGAAGTTCTACTCACCTTGTATATGTGATGATTGACCTCAAATCTGACATCCACCATGCTAGTTGCTCCCTGTTGAAATTCCTTGCTTCTGAATTTCAAATTTCTCAGTATTAGATTTCAAAATAACCAAAGACTCCTATTTATACACTAAGTGGATACCCAAATGGGGCTTTTCTTCTTGGATTTCTCTTCTTTGAAGAGTCATTTGGGAATTCTAAGAGTCACACTTGTTGGTGAAGGTCTCTTCTTTGAAGGGTCACATCTATTGGTGAATGTCTTTTCTTTGAAGAGTCACATTTATTGGTGAGAAACGAAGGGCTTCCATTGAGAAACTATACAGTCAAAATAGATGGATCTTAGGTCAAGTTTTATTATTAAATAAAGGCTTGAAAGTTAGGCCCAGCAGCCTAATCTAGTCATGAGTTGGGCTAGGCGAAACTGGGCTTTTTTTTAAGCCCAGTTGGCCCACTCAAAATTTCAGGTTATTACATATGTGATGCAGGACTATGCAAAGCAAACATATATGATGATTGTGAGATCAGAATGGATTAATAATCACAATTATATTATAAAATAAAATTCAGATTGCACTGCTTATTTTGAATTTCAATTAGGGAATTAGTGATGAATCTAGTCCTTTTCATAATCCCACAGTGTGAACCTCTCCAATTTGATTTGAGAGTCTTGATGGAAGAATGTCTCTTCCACTGGCTTAGGGATCAACCAGCAGTAAGCAGATTTGTTATGAGGATTTCACAAAGTCTTTGCTCAAAGGCATTTTAAATAGAGTTTAATTGTATAGGGTTGGTGACAAGGATTCCAAATTAAAAATAGTAGTTCCTGTAATGTAATGTGTTCAAATAAGTAATAAACAAACTCAAGATATGAAATATAAGATAGAAACTAAAAAGGGCTTGTTTGAATGGATCAAAACACTATGAATAAAGTTTGGCCATGCTGGTTGAGGGTTGAATGGGTTTGGCCAGGTATGATATGGCTGAAAGTGGGTTCAGCTGGCCTAGATAGGGGCTGGTAGTGGTTTGGCCGGGGTCTGGTGGCTGGATGCGTGATTCTATTGTGCTTTATGGGCTAGGAAATGGTTGGCTGGTGTATAAAGGGCTCTAGAGATGTTAACTATGGTGGTTTGGGTCGAAAAGGGGTTTGGTTGATGTATATGATGCCTTGATAAGGTTAGTCAAGTCAGATGGGGTGGATAGGGGTTTAGCCACAAGGATTTTGGCTTTGGATGGTAGTGTTGATGGTGGATTTGGGTTTTATGGTTATGGTTTGATGGATAGGGTTGATAAGAAGATTTGGATGTTAGGGTTGATTTGATTATGACGATGAAGATGGGGAAGAGAAAATTACAATACCTGAAGAAACAAAAAAGAGAAGCATCAAAAGATTACCTAGAAGTCGCTAGGGATCATACATTCACACCTAAAGGTTGATAGGCTTCACATGGCGTTCGCATCACACCGTTTCCATCGCAAGAGAGAGCAAGAAACTCTATTCATTGATCACTAACTCAAAAAGAGGCATTACACATCCCTCAAAGGCAAAGAAAAACCCTAAAATTAATCTTGACTGTCTAAACACATTAACGATCAATATTAAAACATCCAACACAAAATCTATGTAACATAATTACATGAATTAATAAAAAACCCATATAAAAATAAAATAAATGGGTTGTGTCGTATGACTGTATAGTCCCATGGACGAGCCTCAAATGGGCCCATTTTTTTATCTTCTTTGGTTTGTTTTCTTGATGCTTCTTCCCATTTGACACATCCCATGGATAAGCCTCAAATGGGCCCATTTTTTATCGTCTTTGCTTTGTTTTCTTGATGCTTTTTCCTATTTGACACATCCCGATGTGGGGTCTTCTTGAGTTTGCCAAAAAATAAAAAAATAAAATAAATGGGTTGCGTTGTACAATCGTACAGTCCCATGGACGAACCTCAAATGGGCCCATTCTTGATCTTCTTTGCTTTGTTTTCTTGATGCTCCTGCCCATTTGACTCATCTTGATGTGGGGTCTTCCCGATTTTGCCATATGGGGTCTTCAACTTGGTGTTTAGAATATGTGAATTGCAACTTCAGTGGGTATTTGCAAAGAGTTAAGACTACTGTGAGAATTGAAGCCTAAGAGATACCACAGAGAGATTCATTCCATTACCTTAGCAAGGATCGGGAGGTTGATGAAGATGTCGAATAAATGATAAAAGCGGAATGGTTGAAGTGGAGTCTTGCTTTTGGAGTTCTTTGTGACCAACTAATTCCAACAAGATTAAAGGAAAAATTTTATAGGACAGTGATTAGATTAGCTATAACCTGTGTAGTAGAATGTTGGCCGTTTAAGAAGCAACAATTGCACAAAATGAATGTAGCAAAGATGAGAATTTTGAGGTGGATGTGTGTAAAACTCAGAAGGTTAAAATTAGAAATGAAAGTTTTTTTAGTGCATTTAGGGGTAGCATCAATAGGGAATGAAAGGGGATTGTTGCCCCTCACAAGGTACTTCTCATCTAGAACTATCCAAAGACTATCATGTAGAAGCAAAGGAATAATAGGTCCACTACCAGCAGGCCCATCAGGCCCATGAATGCCAAATACATCCCACGTGTGTGATCTTGGTCAATATTCTGTCCAGCTTTATCATATCAAACAACTTTAGTTTTCTAACATCTTTGTTTATAATTAGAGATCAATCAGTGTAAACCCCGCCTTGATTAAGGCTCCATACATTATATATAGAATGGTCGATGCCCATCAAAGGGACACGACACTTTTCATTAAGCTCTCTATCTCTCTCTCTCTCTCTCTCTCGTGTTCTCTCCCTCCATTTGATTCGACATAAGAATCCACAGATCCTTACAAGGTATTTGACCTACAAACAGATATCAATCTCACTCTTGGTACTCAACAGATCAGGAATCTGTTTCAAATAGTGGTTGCATCAACAAAAAAGATTACCTATTGTCGACCATCTCTGATCTATGGTGGCCCACCTGTGATTGACCAGAGATTGTTAAAAACCTCCACTATCTTGGTTGCCCATCTCTTTTGAGTATTATTGTGATTTTGTTCACAATTTTTTGGCTCCTGGTGCAAGGTCATTTACTCCATCTCGTGATTTCAAGATTTCTAGCGCTGTTTCTGTTCTCTACCATCCAAAATCTTGGATCTGAGGTATTTTAAGGCCACACTTAATCGCACGGAAGCTGTCTCACACCTTGACTCACATCAACACTTGGATCTACTGCCTAGGCATCCTGTGGGCCCTATGATGTGCACCAGATTCCTAAATCAAGGTTGCCTGGGGTGTTTTTTTATCACTGGATAGCAATTCTGCTTCATTCCTATCCCTCTTTTCATATTCCTTGCTCTGTTGGTTGGTGGACACTGCACATTGTTGTTGCTTTCGATACAATTTTGAAATCTGCATATTACTGTTGCTGCTATTGTTGTATATTACTGTGGTTGTTGCTGTTGCTGTTGCATATTTCTAATGGATAAAGTGGATGTTATCTCGGTTAAATTTAATGGAACAAACTACCTATCTTGGTCCTTCCATCTAAAAAATTTTGTTGAAGGACAAGATATAATCGGGTATCTGGATGGCACAACTCCCAAACCAATTGCAAAAACCACTGCCACATCAACCACACCTGTTGTCGATGATAAGGCGCTAGCTGTTTGGAACCAACACAATGCCAAAGTGATAACTTGGATCCTTAATTCAGTCGATCCATCCTTTTCAATGGCCCTTTAGTCCTTTGCCAAGGCTTCAGATATGTGGGTTCATATGGAGAAGATATATTATTAGCAAAACAAAGTCCGCCGTTTTCACCTAGATACAGAGTTATCCAAGTTTTGCCATAATGACAAATCTGTCTAAGAATACTACAATGGCTTTCTAGCCTTGTCGACTGAGAGGGATTAAATGCTTATCCAATCTGTATCAGCTGAGTTTTTTCTGCGAGCCATTAAATTACAGGAGGAATAACATGTTAGTCAATTTCTCATGACTCTTTGCACTAAATTTGAACTTGTATGAGCTGCACTTATGAATAGAGAGATCTTTCTTAATCTGGACATATGTGTCCAAGTGGTTCTCTAAGAAGAAACCCGCCTTTTATCCACTCAGTCTCTTCATGTGGAGTCGAAAGCACTTCTGGCAACTCCAGCCTCATCATCAGCTGATGAGATGGCCAGTTCATTACTCGTAGTCAGAAACCATAGTGCTTTGAGTGTTAGAAATATGGGCATGTGGCTCGAGACTGCAGGAGAAATTGTTTTGTAACTACTGCAAAATGAATGGTCATGTCCTTTCGACTTGCACAAGATGGCCTGAAAAGAAATTAGCACAGCCTCCGAAGCATAGCAATACTGCACTTCAAGCTCAAAATACTATTCAAATACCTAGCTCTGTCTTAGGTACAATATCTCCTTTTGAGTGTTTATTTGGTCACCCTCCTTCCTACTCACATTTTCAAAATTTTGTTGCCTCTGTTTTGTTCAGTTTCTTTCTTTGGAGCGTCACAAACTGTGACCACAAGCGGCTCGCTATATGTTTCTTGACTACAGTGACAAACACAACGGTTTTCAGTGTTATGATATCAAAGAGCGACGACTCCGAATATCTCGGAATGTTGTTTTCTTAGAACAGGTTCCGTTTTATTCAGAGTCACCCAGTCCCTCTCATATCCAATTCTCTTATCTTCCATCTTTTCACCTTCATCTCCTATTCTGCCTCTTGCTAAAACATAGGTTTATTCCCGCCGTCTGCACCAGTTGCCTCCTGTTGCTCCATCTCCTGATTCACCTCCCATGCCAGTTTCTCTAGGTGATGCTACTTCTACTGCAAGTACTAACTCTGCACCTCTCGTCCAACGCTCTAGTCGTATCTCAGTTCCACCAGATAGATATAGATTTCTAACTTTATTTACCCTTTTGGATCAAATTCCCATACCAACATCTCACTTTCAGGCTGCTAATATACCATGTTGATAAGATGCAATGGCAGATGAACTCCTTGCCCTAGAAGCCAACAAAACTTGGGACTTGGTGCCTCTCCCTACTGATACCTCCATCATTGGAAGTAAGTGAGCCTACTTTATTAAGCAGTGATCAGATGGCAGTGTTGAATGGTACGAGGCTCAATTGGTGGCCCAAGGTTACAAAGAAGAGTATGGCATTGATTATGAGGAAACTTTTGACCCAGTCGCCAAAATGACTTCAGTTCGATGCTTACTTGCTATTGCAGTAGCTCGTCACTGGCCCCTTTGGTAGATGGATGTCAAAAATGCCTTCCTCCATGGAGATCTTGAGGAAATTGTTTATATACGTCCCCCACCAGGATATGCTTTGTAACGACCCAAGGATCTGGAGCTCTTCAGATTCTTAAGACGTTCTCAAATTTTTATAGCGATACCACATAAATCAAATTCCCATGAGCATCAAGGTCTAAAACATTTAAATTCCATTGTATTTAAATCATTAAGTAAATTAGGAGTCTGGATAACACTACTGAGTATGAGACAAAACTCTATTCGTAGTAAAATAAATAACTAAGTATTGGGCTAATCCCATCTACTAATCTATTCTTCGCTTTTCGCGTTCTACATTAGCCATGCCTGCCAAAATCCACCCGCTGATCTCTGTCACTCCCCGCAACCTCCCCGACTGCATTACTTGGAGTGGGGCGAACCACTGATCAGTAACACTAGTGAGTAGAGTAAAAAAAAAAAAACATTAAGGTATAGCATATTTTCAATCATTCAAATGAATCTTCATGCATTTAATAAAGGTATTAAATAACATCTTAATCAATTTCTTTCTTGAGTAATTTTCCACCGCAGCATCAAATGATTCCGATACCCCATACTGGTGTATTTACGTTTCTGTCAATAACATGGCCTATCATCCACCATGATTGTTGAGTCTGTTCCGACACTGCTACACCGGAGTATCTACATTTTTATCAACAACATAGTTAATCTTTGCACCATGAGTGTTGAACCTACTTCCCTCGACCAACATCCACGAGAGAAGTTTTATACTCAGTGCTAGCAGTTGGTGTTACTCTATTTCAATCATTAATGGTAAGTTCAATTCAATAAATTTATCAAAGATTCATCTCTACCATATTTGGTTTTATCATCTTATTCTTTTCTTAGGCCAGTACCACATAACACTGGTTAGCCCTCGCCCTATTCCGAGTCGAAGTTAGTACCAGGCTGTGGCATTGTCCATATCTTATCGAGGAATTTAATTGTTCTTCATAAAATTAACTGCAGGAATCAAGGCATAATTAATGAACTTAGATTAAATTATCTTCTAGTAGATTTGAGTGTTCGGTAAACATCCCATCTTAATTTACAACCTATTCAACCCCAATTTGGATGTGATGATACAAAATTTAGTATTTATTACAATAAATATCATGTTGACTGCATTCTATTAACAGCCCATATTTACTATTCTTATTTATATCCTTATCAGAATAATAGAACAAGGGTTATTAAATATAATTTTATATGGTAGGGACCAAATAGTAATTTATATAAACTAAGTTACACTTTGTGTAAGTCGGCAACCCATCTTCATACTTGAACACAGAGTTAACGTTTGGCAGAAAGAGGCTCTCGTCTGAGCTTCTTGGGATCTTGGGATGGTAGGATCCGACGGTCCAAATCACAAAGGGATTTACCCCAAGGGTCACCCAGGGGTCCACTTCAAGATTTGTGGACCTAATCTTTGATCAGGGGACCCATGTGGTTGTATTACCAATGTCGACCAAACCAGGAATTGACAGCCTGAAATCCAAAAATTTTCAGATTCTTTTGAATCTCCTTGTTAATTTCTTAACTTTGCTTCCTAAATTCAAGTTCTAAAGGTATGTTGTTCATAAATTTTACTTTGCTAATTTTTCCATCCCTGTACTAAGCCTTTCGAGATCAAATCGTTACACAGTAGGGTCGTCAAATTTGTTCTTGCCTGACAAGGTATTTCAAACATCAGATCTGTGGGCCCAACTGAGTTGATTCCTACTGGGATAAGTCTACTAGGGTCACATAAGGGTGCTCATCAAGATGTGGGGTCTTGATCATTCATCAGGTGGTCCCACGTGGCCCACAACTCAAGTCGACTGAAACAAGTTTTTGACGACATGTGTTCAATATTTTCTAAATCTATTTTCGATCATCATAGCAACTACATATCTCTGTTATCTGAACCCATGTTCATTAGATTTACAAATCATAAAAACCCAATTCGACAAGTTCTATTTGAGATCAATGGGTCTCTGGATGATGTCTGCCATAGTGTTAATGTTGACAACCACTGTTGCAGTAGACTGGGTAGAGAACTGTCAACAATCAATCAAATACCTTCAAGTTTCATCAACTATAGATCTTACATCATCAAGTTTAGAATTTCTACTCACCTGGAATAGACATGTGTTGCTCGAGCAGTGATCGGTCTTTGGTCAGACATCCACTACGTGTTCCACTGTTTATCTTCTTCTTCCTTTTCGCGATTTTCTTCTTCTACATATTTTTGTAATTGATATCAGTCTCTTTCTCTCCCTCTCTCTCTCTCTCTCTCTTTCTATCGTTGATGTGTGTAGGATAAGACTAGCCTCTTCTCTTTTTTATATTAGTGCAGGGAGGGGAGTTCTTCTAGGAGTCTATTTTCCTCCTTATGAGAGAGTCCTGTTCATTTTAAGAGAGAGTCTTGTTCAAAATTCGTAGTTTTCGAATAACCTTAAGTTAGTCTAATTACAATTTTACCAAGAGTCTTGGTAGGGATTTTACATGCTTGTCCACTGCAGCATGTATACAAGTTGACCAAATCCTTATACGGTCTCAAATAGGCTTCACGTGCATGGTTTGAAAAGTTTTGCTCTGCCATCATTCAAGCAAATTTTTATCAGAGTTCCAATGACAGCTCTCTCTTTATTCGACGATCATCCTGTGGCTATACAATTCTACTAATTTATGTTGATGATATGATCCTTAATGAGAATGATCAAGCTGGCATCTCTGAACTCAAGTCTCATCTCATGCATACCTTTAAAGTGAAGGACCTTGATCCTTTTAACTTATTTTCTAGGGTTGGAAGTTGCACGAAACAAGGATGGCATTTGAGTTACTCAATCAAAATATACTGATGACTTACTCCATTTTGCACGTCTAAGTGATGCCAAAACCTTTGCCACTCTAATCAAGCTTAATGTCAAAATCAACAAAGACGATGGGGATCCTCTTACAGACCTTACTCTGTTTCGTCATCTAGTCGGCAACCTTCTTTATTTAACCATGACTCGGCCAGATATATCCCATGCTGTGCAAATTGTCAGCCAATTCATTGGAAATCCTTCTAAACCACATCTTTAAGCTGTTTGCTGGATTCTTCATTACATCAGTGGTACTTGCCATCGTGGATTGTCCTACTCATCTACATCCTCGTTACAATTGCAAGCCTATGCTGATGTGAATTGGGTAGGATGTCCTTATACTTCGATTGACGATAGGATGATGTATGTTCTTAGGGCCTTCTCTCATCTCATAAGAAACAAAGCACAGTTTCCAAGTCAACTACTGAGTTCGAATATCGTTCTATGTCTGCTGCTAGTAATGAAGTCATGTGGCTACGACGCCTTCTTCGTGAGTTTGGAGTCTTTCTCGCTAACCCTATCCCTCTCTAATGCAGATAACACCAGTGCCATCCGCATTACCAAGAATACTGTCTTTTATGAGCGTATCAAGCATATTGAGATTGACTGCCACTTTATCCGCCAACATTTTGTTACCAAGAAAATCTGTCTACCATATATCTCATCTTCTGAATAACTGGCAGATGTGTTTACTGAGGGACTGCCCTGGGATCGTCATGATTACATCCTTTCCAAATTGATGCTTCTTGAATTGCCACATCAATTTGAAGGGGAGTGTAGAAGAAGCAAAGGAAAAATAGGTTAACTGCCAGCAGGCCCATCAGGCCCATCAATGCCAAATACATCCCACATGTGGGATCTTGGTCAATTTTCTGTATGGCATATCATATCAAACAGCTTTATATTTTTCCCATCTTTGTTTATAATTAGAGATCAATTAGTGTAAACCAAGTGTTGATTAAGGCTCTATACATTATATATAGAATGGTCAATGCCTATCAAAGGGACATGACACTTTTCATTAAGCTCTCTCTCTTGTGTTCTCTTCCTCCATTCTATTCAACATAAGGATCCATAGATCTTTACGTACTGTTGACAAATGAAACTATGGGCAAAACAAAGGCGGCAGCCATTTTTGGGTTGGGGGGGGGGGGGGGGGGGGGAGACGTTAGAGAAACTCATTTGAGATGGTTTGGACATGTCTAATGCATGCTTACAACGGTATTAGTAAGGAAAAGTTTGGCCATGCAGGTTG
Source organism: Sextonia rubra (assembly GCA_037013555.1). Lineage (NCBI taxonomy): Eukaryota > Viridiplantae > Streptophyta > Magnoliopsida > Laurales > Lauraceae > Sextonia > Sextonia rubra. The sequence continues at coordinate 34,929,768 of JASUAD010000008.1, forward strand.
GTGGCCCACTAAGGGGAAGGGATTGGCCAAAGATGACGTGGATGGAGGTGATAAAAATAGATATGAAAAAATGCAACTTATCTAGGGATTTGTCTAAAGATAGATGGGAGTGGAGAACCCGAATTTATGTAGTTGATCCTAACATAGTCGGGATAAGGCTTTGATGATGATGATGGGTTCTTCAATTTGATTACATGTCAGATTGGATTAGATCCAACCGTTGATTTGTTGGAATCATGATCCAGCGGTGGATCTTTTAGATTAGCACAATGTATCACTAGACAATGGTCATCCAACCATAAAAAAAACCTTTGCATGGGTCTTCTTCATCCTCTTATTGACCTTGTATCATGGTTCAAAAAATTGGTCGAGTCCAACAGCATTAAGGGGAAGAGAAAAAAAAATAAAAAGAAAAAAAGTGAGAAAAGGAGGAAAAGACTGCTAACCTGTTGACTGCTCCTTGCTGCTTGCTCTCTACTGCATGTGTTGTACAAGCTACAGCCTGCTGCTACCTGCTAGCTGCAGGCCTATAACTACAAGGATGTTGCTGTTAAACAGGCCCAAGGCCCAAGGCCCAAAGCCCATCAATGTTATATCTCACGTGGAATTGATTTGGTCAATATTGAGACAGCTGGAATTGATTTGGTCAAGTGGAATTGATTTGGTCAATATTGAGACAGCTAGAATTGATTTGGTCAATATTGAGACAGCTTTAGCTTTCCTTTCTTAAAATAACAATTATTGTCATTAGTTGCTTTCTTAACTTAGATTAGTGATTGATACAATTAAATGGTTTTCCTTTCTTAGAGCCTAAATTATAGGCATGTAAATACCTATATAATGATGTACAATCTCTATAGAAAAACACACAAATTATTGCATTCTCAATAGTATATTCAAACTCTTTTTGTGATCGTGAATTTGTCATGGTATCAGAGCAAGGATCAAGACAGTCTTGATCTTAGACATCTTCCAAAGCGTTGAGGGAATAGGGATAGAGAGAATAAGTCTCTCTCGTGCAGCAAATAGATTCAGGATCTATTTTCAATAAGTTTTCAGCAACAAAGTGCCAGCGATACCTTCTTCCTGCATCAAAGATATTCTGTTAGTGGCTCACTATTAATCGATCAGATCAATTTCAGAAATCACCCACTCATGGTCGCCTCATATTTCTAAGGATATTAGTGATTTTTCAAGAATTTTTCAGAGACTCAAGGTTGGTATTTTACTCATTCTCAAGATTTACCAGAAATTTATATTGTTTTCATCAGGACCGTTGCAATGGAAAAATCTGAGGTCACGTTGATTAAATTTGCAGGAAAGAATTACCCTGCCTAGTCTTTCCAATTTCAAACATACCTCGAAGCCAAGGAATTGTGGGGATTTGTTTCTAGCATGGAACCTAAACCCATTGAGGATGAGAAAAAAATCTCTTTTTGGCATACTAAAGATGCCAAAATCAAATCATGGATTTTGGGATCCGTTGAGCCCCATCTGATAATGAATCTCAAGCCTTACTCTACTTCTAAAGCCATGTGGGACTATTTGAAGAAAGTATATCATCAAGATAACTCTGCACGTCAATTCCATCTTGAATGTGCAATTGCTGAATATACATAAGGGATTTTGTCAGTACAAGATTATTATTCTGGATTCTGTACACTGTGGTCGAAATACGATAGTATTAAGTATGCGGATGTGGATGACAATGTGTTAACAGTAATCCAAGACCTTCAGGCTTCTAGTCAGCGAGATCAATTTTTGATGAAACTGCGTAATGAAAATGAAAGTGTCCACTCTGCCCTATTGAATCGAACGCCCTTACCTTCATTAGATGCCTGCTTGAATGAACTCTTACGAGAGGAACAACGCCTTACGACCTCGGCTCATATTGCTCAACAAAAGACTGAAACCTATTCGGTCGCGTTCTTGGCCAATAAAACTTCTTAGCCTCCGCCTCGAGACTTGAGCAAAACCCAATGCTACAGTTGTCAAAAATTTGGGCATCTTGCATCTCAATGCAAACAGAAAGTCTGTAGTTACTGTAAAAAGTCAGGACATATCATCTCTGAATGTCGCCGCCGTCCACCACATCCGTCAACACAGTATCAGACTCCACAATATCCGGCTCCGCAGTATCATAATTCACAGTCTCAGATTTCACACGTATATGTGGCTTCCTCGGTTATGCCTAGTCCTACATTTGCACCCACACAGCCTGGGCCCTCATCATCTCTCACTCCTGAATTGGTTCAACAAATGATTATCAATGCCCTCTCTGCCTTTGGTCTCTCCGGTAAGTCACCTTCATCTTCTACTTGGTTCCTTGATTCTGGGGCGTTTAATCATATGACGTATTCCCACACCCCTTTCTCCAATCTGACAAGTTACAATGGCCATCTTCAAATACAAACTGCTGACGGCGGCCATGTTCCCATTACTGCTATCGGAGATATCCCTGGTCCCATCCCATTGAGAAATGTTTACCTCTGTCCTAATTTAACTTCCAATCTATTGTCAGTTGGACAACTTGTTGAAAATAATTGTAACATTTCTTTTTCTTCTTCTGGTTGTGTTGTGCAGGACCAGATGTCCGGGAAGGAGATCGCGAGGGGGCCTAAGTGTGGACGCTTGTTTCCGCTGGATCTTTCTCAAATTTCTAGGAATCAATTTGACAATAATGTGTTTTGTTTTTCTCTTAGAGATAACTATCGGTTGTGGCATAATAGACTCGGACATCCTAATTCCAAGGCCTTGTCCCTTATGTTAAATTCTGGTTTATTAAATAAATCTCTTGGTTTATCTTCTTGTGTGCCTTTTGATTGTGCTACTTGTAAAATGGGAAAGAGCAAAACTCTTCCGTTTCCTCATTCCACTTCACACACTTCTCAGTGTTTTGAGTTAGTTCATAGTGATGTATGGGGAATTGCCCCAACTCTTTTCCACGCTCACTATAAATATTTTGTGACCTTTATTGATGATTTCAGTTGGTTCACATGAGTCTACTTTTTGCATTCAAAATCTGATGTTTTTAATGTTTTTAAAATATTTCTGGCTTATGTTGAAAATCAATTTTCCACCTGCATTAAAATCTTGAGATCTGATTCAGGCAGGGAATATATGTCCTTTGAGTTTCAGCAGTTTTTGCAAAACAAAGGCATTATTTTTCAAAGATCTTGTCCTTATACTCCCCAGCAAAATAGAATCGCTGAAAAAAAAAAATAGACATCTCCTTGATGTCACTCGTTCCCTTCTTCTGGAATCATCGGTTCCTACTCGTTTTTGGGTTGAGGCACTGGCTACGGCTGCTCATCTTATCAATCGTATGCCATCCACCTCCATTGAAAATCAAAGCCTATATTACCGTTTGTACAAAACCGCTCCATCTTATGATGATCTTTATGTTTTTGGCTCCATTTGTTTTGTGCACTTGCCTCCTTCTGAGAGGACAAAACTCACGGCACAATCAGCTCAGTGTGTGTTTTTAGGTTATGCACCCTTCCAGAAAGGGTTCCTTTGCTATGATCCTCACATTCGTCGTTTCCGTACCTCTAGGAATGTCGTCTTCTTCGAACATCAGTATTTTTTTCAAACACACATTGATCCTCCTGACTCTTCTTTTGTGTCATTACCTGGTTTTTCTGAAGACTTGTCAGTTGTTCGTTTTAATCCTACCTTTGTGTATCACAGACGGCACAGCACAGCGCCTACTAGTGATCCCCCTCCTGATCTTCCTCCGGCATCCGGTTCTGGCCATACTTTACTGCGTCGCTCCACTCGGATTTCGGTACCGCCAGACCGTTATGGGTTCTCACATACTTCCTTAATGGCCACTTTGTCTTCTTCTTCCATTCCACAATCATATTCTCAGGCTGTGCAGGATCCGTGTTGGAACAAGGCTATGCAAGATGAATTGGATGCGTTAGCGCACAATCATACGTGGGATATTGTACCATCTCCTGTGGGTGTCAAACCTATTGGTTATAAGTGGGTTTTTTCTCTCAAGTTGAAATCTGATGGCTCTTTAGATTGATATAAGGCGCGTCTTGTCGCTTTTGGAAATCGGCAGGAATATGGCATTGATTATGATGAGACTTTTGCTCCGGTTGCCAAGATGACCACCGTCCGCACTATTCTTGCTGTTGCTGCATCTCAATCTTGGCCTCTCTATCAAATGGATGTCAAAAATGCGTTTTTCCATGGTGATCTTAAAGAAGATGTTTATATGCATTTGCCTCAGGGATGCTCATCGGGCACCGGTATGGTTGCTAAACTTCATCGCTCCCTCTATGGTCTGAAACAAGCTCCTCGCGCATGGTTTAAGAAATTTCAAGCTGCTCTTCTCCGCTTGGATTTTCATCCAAGCGCATATGATCCTTCTATGTTTTTACATCATGCTCCATCTGGGATCACTATATTCCTTGTCTATGTTGATGACATCGTCATTACCGGTCCTAATGCCGGAATGATTCAGAAGTTCCAAGCGTCACTTCGTGAGTCATTTCAAATGAAGGATCTTGGCCCTTTCCACTATTTCCTCGGTCTTGAAGTTCATCAATCGCCTACAGGTATAGTTCTCAATCAACACAAATACACTATTGATCTCATCGCCTTGGTTGGTCTTACTGCTTCTGCTCCTGTTGATACGCTAGTTGAACTGAATGTCAAACTCAGTCGCGAAGACGGTGATCTTCTTTCCGATCCTACTACCTATCGCCAGTTGGTTGGCAGCTTGATTTACCTTACGATCACTCGCCCCGATATCTCTTATGCGGTCAACCTGATGAGTCAGTTCATGACTGCTCCTCGTCACCTTCATCTGGCTGCTGTTCGCCGCATAATTCGGTACCTTATTTGCACACCGACTCGTGGGTTGTTTTTTCCATCCAACAATCCTCTGACTCTCAAAGCTTATTCAGATGCTGATTGGGCTGGTTGTCCGGATACTCGCAGATCGATGACTGGATGGTGCATGTTTTTGGGTGATAGTTTCATTTCTTAGAAATGCAAGAAACATGACAAAGTTTCCAAATCCTCTACCGAGGCAGAGTACCGCGCCATGTTTGCTGCATGCTCCGAAATTCTTTGGCTCCGTGGTTTGCTTTCTGACATTGGTTTTCCAGCAGCAGGAGCTACCCCCTTCTATGCGGATAATACCAGTGCTATTCGGATTACTGAAAATCCGATTTTTCATGAACGTACTAAACACATCGAGGTTGATTGTCACTTCATCTATGATGAGCTTAAACGTGATGTCATCAGCCTGCCACATGTCTCCACTGACCTTCAACTTGCTAATATTCTCACCAAAGGCCTTCCGCGACCACGCCATCAGTTCTTGGTTGAAAAATTGATGCTTGTTGATTCTCCCACATCACTTTTTTTGGGGGGGGGGGGGGGTGTTAAATAGGCCCAAGGCCCAAGGCCCAAAGCCCATCAATGTTATATCTCATGTGGAATTGATTTGGTCAATATTGAGACAGCTGGAATTGATTTGGTCAAGTGGAATTGATTTGGTTAATATTGAGACAGCTAGAATTGATTTGGTCAATATTGAGACAGCTTTAGCTTTCCTTTCTTAGAATAACAATTATTGTCATTAGTTGCTTTCTTAACTTAGATTAGTGATTGATACAATTAGATGGTTTTCCTTTCTTAGAGCCTAAATTATTGGCATGTAAATACCTATATAATGATGTACAATCTCGATAGAAAAACACACAAAAATTATTGCATTCTCAATAGTATATTCAAACTCTTTTTGTGATCGTGAATTTGTCAGTTGCCTGCTGCTTGCAATCTACAAGGCTGCTGCATGGCCTGCCTACTCTGCCATACTGCATGTGCTACTGCCTTGCCATATTGCCTACTGCTGGTTACCTGCTTGCCATACTGCATGTCTTCTGGTCACAGCTGGCTGTTGTACACCACTTCTCCCATCCTTTTTTTTTCCTTTTCCTACTAAGCACTCTCTTGTAGGTTGTAGTTACTGCTCTTCTCCTTCTTCTTCTTCTTTTCTCCTTTTTTAATCATTGAATAAGGACCCACCCGACTTGATCGAGTCGACTCGGACTCGGCCCTAGGCGAGTCGGGTTCCGAGTCCGGGTTTTTAAACCTTGCCTTGTATTGAGGGGCAATGTTCTCCTCAGTCCTACTAACGTCTAAAAGATGGTGATTTTTTTGTTCTGCAACCTCATTTTTTTGGGGGAGTGTATTGACATGCGCTATGAAATGATTCCTTTTGTTTGAAGAAAGGTCTGAAAATCAGTAGACATATGCTCTCCACCATAATGAATTACTTTAATATTTTTTGATAACTGATTTTCAATTAGAGGCAATAACTTTTGAATGGCAAGTATATCAATGCTGATGAAGGCAGTCTCCTTTATATAACTCGCAAGTATACCAATGCTGACCAAGGCAGTCTCCTTTATATGAATGGCAAGTATACCAAAGCTGACTAAGTCACAGTATGGTTAGCTTTATCTGAATGGGATTTAAGAGAGGTTTGCATCCTAGATGGTTTAGGACCCATTAATATGATCCTTTCTTTTTACACTGATTTTATTAAGATATGATGAAATTGTTACTTACAAGTATTTGTTCGGGACCAATCCCAATATAATATCTTGTGGATATAGGATGCCTGACAACTGAAGCAGATAACATTACTGCTAGATGAAAAATAGACATTGAGTTGTTACATCGCATAAATAGTGTTGGAAATTTATACTAAAAGCATACTTTTATGTATTTTCTTTGACTAATTTACTTATTAGTAAAGTTTGCTTTTCCCATCTTATTGAAAATTTGTATGGGTAAATGGTTGCATTATTATTTACTGTGCATAGGTGCGTCTTTTATTCTATAAAGTAGACAAGTTGGTGTGTAGAGTTTAGCTTACGCACGAAAGACTTATTTGTCGGTTCTTATAGAATATAAGTTATTGTTGTTCACAATCTAAATGGAGTTAGACACACCATCGGTATGATTGTAGCATGATGTTTTAGTAGGCTTGTTTTGGCTACGAGAAACAGTATCGTTTCGACTCGTTATGCTAGTACACTTTGTGTGTTTTGAACAGGACCACTTTTGGGTTATTATCTTTATACTGACTATATAAGATTATTAACATCCAAATGGTTATTATGAGAGCTTGTTCGCTTAATCCCGATATAAATAATAGACTCGTGCATTTAGTATTTGGCATTTTGATTTACAAAGGAGTGAGACCTTTTGTGGGTCAATAATCTCAGTAAATTGGATGACTACACTACGTGTATGGTGCATATTAGTTTATTGACGGAATCCATGTCCCGTAATAGGGATTGATAATATCCTCTTGATGAAGCTTATAAGTTTTGATTATGTCAAACCCTGTAGGTGGACTTAGTGTCCGGCATATCAAATAAGTTAAGCGTAAGGTCTCAAGGAATTATAAAGATATTAATTAAATATAGGCGTCAGTAATTATTTAATCGATGGATATTTGAAATCTTAACGTGGGGAGATTAATAAGCATTTAATAACAAGAAGCTCGAAATATTATTTTGAGAATAAGGACAGAAGTACAATTATAATTCTTTAGTAGATTGAATTGTAATTTATGGATCTAGAATTCTAATTTGGGTCGAATTAGGGTTTTCTTTTTCTATAATAAGCCTATTCCTTATTTTCTTCTTAAGGTCCCTATTGTAGCCTATAAATATGCGCTATTGCTCTCTAGATCATAGATACAAGAGAAATCTCGTTTTTGAGAGCAAGGAGAATTCGCAGAAGAGGCCCACACTCCGGTGCGAGTTCGAGCATAGAGGAATACAGTAGAAGATCTTGAGATTTTCAGGCTATTATAAGATCGAGATCAAATCAGAGAGATCTCGCCAGTATGGTTCTTGAATCATTATCGTTTAAACTTATTTCCGCAGTGATCTGTGCGCGATATCAAAGGATCCTGGCGGCTGCCTCCTAACAAATAGCTAGTTGAAGAGTGGACCGAGTTGTTACTCCACATGAACAGCTATCTGAATACTAGGCAAATATAGTTACTACTGAAGAAATCTCATATATCAAGCAAACTAATAGCCACATTGGAAACTTATTGGTTGTATCAACTGTATTGCTGAGTTATCAGTTGATACATGCAATTATCATTATGCCGTTGCCTGATTTTTGATTAGAATCAACTGATACTATGGATATAAACTGATAATATTGAGTCCTGATTATGGATAAGTTTTGGAAGATAGCAAATTCGGGTTACGTCAGATTGGCTCTCTTGTATTACTTCTATATGGAATATAATTTTTGCACCATTTTTTTGGATTCCGGCATTTAATTATTTATATGTTAGTTGCATCCAAACACTTTAAACTCTGCCAGTTTGCTGCTGGTCCCAAACTCCGTCAATTTACTGGTGATCCCAAACTCTGCCAGTTTACTGCTGGTCCCAAATTCTGCCAGTTTACTGCTGGTCCCAAGCCTAGATAAAGGAGGGAGGTCGTGTTAGGTTGGCAGTTTGTATATTTGACATTTTGCATATATAGAGGACTCTGTATACCCTGTGAGGTTCTGTGGGACCTGCTGCATACTTCTAAATGTACACGACCAGGTTGGATGCCATAATATGTTGCCTAGATACAACATGGATATGGAAGGGACGCAGATTTTACACAGTATGAAGGATGTGATATGGTATGATATGTTGCCTATTTTGAAGTATATGGTATCATTGGTGCTGTTTAAAGCCCACCAATTTCAGTGAGGTTCAAGCCTGCGGCGCCCCCACCCCTACCTTCCCTTCTCCCAAATTTAATTCAGATAGTCTTAAATTTATTTGGATCGAATTTGGACAGTCCAATTTATGATTTAGCGCATTCTTCTTTGATCAGGCCCCACGTAGATGGATTAAGGCCCCTTGTGATCATTCAAATTGATCTAAATATTTTAGGGCTTTAACTTTCACATAATTCTCAATGTTATCTCCATCTGAATCCTGTACTGTCACATTATCCTCAATTTTCTGGCCATCTGAATCTGCATCAATATTTCTCCATAGTAATTTTTTCTCAGTATCCATAGAACCTGGAATGTGTGAGTAGTTCAGTTGATACATGAGGCCTAAGTGTTTGAACATCCAACTTCATATGGTAATTTCTTGTACCTTTTTTTTTTTGTAGTATTGTCTATACTTTCTTTTTAACTTGATCCTAGATGTTACTGATCCTTTTTCCTTAATCATCACAGAGAAGTGATGTGGGTGCCATGGATTTTACACACAAACTTTTTAAGAAAATCATGTGGCGTTCATCGAAAATGCATGTGTCAGATGAATTGCAGCTGCCTCCACAAGAGGAACATGTAGCGTGGCTCACCTTCTCACCAATTGAGGCACACTTTTACCAGCGGCAGCATGAAAGTTGTGCAAAATTTGCACATGAAATTATTGGGAGTATCAGAGATGACATTAACAAAAGAAACATCCTGGCTGGTAATTATTAATTTTCTTGTTGCTTTTGTTGTATCAAGCAACATGTTTGCATGTTTGATTGTATGTTTCTATGCTGATTGCTGACCCTTTTCAGGTTTGGATGCTTCACATTTTCCTTTTCTTGCCCACTGTGAAGCTGCGAAGTTGCTGCCGTCATTGTTAAAGCTTCGTCAGGCATGCTGTCATCCTCAAGTTGGAAGCTCTGGATTGCGCTCCTTGCAACAATCGCCTATGACTATGGAGGAGATATTAGATGTAAGTAAGCTTTATTTTAGTTACGTACTATTTTCGTATGTTTCAAATATGTGGATCGAACTCATTGGTTCCAGTTATGGTTGCAAAACTGTTCAGTCTAATTTGGATAAACTGTCATTTTCTTTGTTCAAGTGGGTCAACCCAGTGACTCTATATATGTTGTCAGACGTTATCTTCGGACCCATATGGGAGAAACAATGTGTTAAATAGAGCGATACATGAAAGTATAGAGCAATTCCAGGGATCCTTGACTAATGCTAGGAACCACAAATGGTTGTGATCACCAGTCATGGAACACAGTTATGACACCAAATGATTGCCTCCAATGTGGGAATTACGGGTTACCACTCATCAAAGCACTGGCAACGAGGTTTGATGTTCTTATCTTATCCTTGCTATTTTGGATCAATCCATCTAAGAATATAGAGATGAAGGAAAACGATTGGATTCCATGTGTTATGGCAAATGTAAAGAGAAAATAAGTGAAGAGAGCAAAGAAAATGAAGACAAGCAAGCAATCCAGAATTTCTGGGTCATGTGTCTAATTCGTGCCTGAAGTTTTATAAATTTTTTTCTTATTTCGATTGAGCTCAAATTTTTATTGGAGTTAATAGATGTAGAAATGAAGTTACTGTAAGTTTTGCGTAATTTTCAGTAATCCAGAACCCTTGAGGTCATGCACATAAAATCTGGTAAATGTGCTGGGAATTCTGCACAGCAGATTTTGGGCTCCAAACTAGATCTGCTTTCCAAGATTTTACAACTTTTAGAAAACCAAATATTAGTTGAACCCAAGCCCACTGAAAGGTAACTGATAAGGGTTCCACATAAAATCCAGAAAAAATCCAAAACTACAGATAAGTATGTATTTTTTACCTTCAAAAATGATGGTGGATTTTGAGAAATTCAGCCTGCAGATTTTACACACGCCTACGGTTTAATCTGGAAATTTTAATGAATTCAGTTTAGATCAGAATAGAGCAAAACATATGCCATTTAAAAGGTAACTGATAAACACATATAGCAAAATCCATGGGCCACACCTGTGGGACTCTCAAGTTGAGAGACAGTTTCTGGAATTTTGCATTGCAGGATTTTGTGCTTTCTGTGCTGGCCGCGGTATGATTTTTCATAATTTTTATACAACTCCTGCATACTACAATCTAGGCACATATATGAAGCTAGGCACATATACGTTGTTCTAGAAAAATCCATAATTTTTTTGAGAAGTTCGCCTGAATAGGCTAGAGGTCGCATTTCGGCAGATTTTTCAATTGGACCAGTTTATTACAAAAATCCCAAAACATGGGGAGTCGTGCGCATTCTATTTCTAAAATAGTGGGTCTATTGATGCAGGCGGTTGGGTTAGGGCTTGCGTAGGGTGCCGAAGCACGTGTCCAAGGATAATTTGAATTGTCAAAAAGACTTTAACACATGAGGAGGCACCTCCAAGGATAAAACCCACAATTCTATTAATCAATATAGTCTCTAAAATATCATACTGCAGTGCCATATAAATAAGAAAACAAACCTAGTGCAATTAGAAAACCTAGTCTAATAATGGAAACTTCCCTAATAACAATGCAATTAAAAATCTATTAATAATATAATCATAATATATGATAAGGGGGACCACTTAGGGCCTATACTACATCATCCTCCCAGGGTGGAAAGAAGAGTTCATCCTCGAACTCGAGTCTTCTTTAGATTGCCATTGTAAATTTGATGAACATGAAGGACTTCCTTTGTTGCAACTTTTTGAGAATTCTTCTTTGGCGGTTCCAGTTTCTAGGGATGAAGAGTAACTCGCTTTTCACCATGCATGAATGTGTCTGCGTTGTCGCGCATTCCATGAGCCCCGTTTTTGTCATACATCCATGGGTGTCTCAATAAGAGATTACCACTCTCCATGGGTAGCACATTACACCAAATGATATCTTTTTAATCATCACCAATAGCAAATGTAACCTTGCGTGTGTGACTTATATGCACTTCATCACTTGTTATCAGCCATTTGACAAAATAGGGGTGATTGTGCTTGTAAACTTTCAACTTGAGGTGGTCAACAAGCGATTGAGAGATAAGATTTTCTCAACTTCTACCATTAACAACAACTGTGCAATTTTGTTAATGAATTGTACCTATAGAATGGAAGATATTTTTTCTTACCCATTTATTCTCAATAGTTGGTGGAGTCTCTTTGATGACGATGAGAGCTTCGCATGTAGTAGCTACATATGTTTCTTTAATTTCCTTTGTTTCAGTACCTTTGGGATCAATTTTAGTACCTTTAGAATCATTTGTGGTATCTTTAACATCACCTTCAATCTCAATTAAATGTATACGCTTTGGACATTCCATTGGGCAATGTCTCGGCTATTGATAATGAAAACTAATCATCCTATTTTGACCTTCAGTCATTGCAAAAATATGTACTGAGGAACCACTGGGTTTAGCATCTTGCAGATATGAATTCTTTGGAAGAACTCATTTGGATTTTTGTGCTTGATAATTTGCAATGCTCTCAGCTTTGATAGCATGTTGGATGAGTTCGTCGATATTATCAAAATTTTGGAATGCAAGAATATGCTGAATGTCTGTTCTCAATTCATTGAAAAATCTATTAACAACTACATCATCATTTTCAATTTAACCACAACAAGCTTGCAGAATTAGAAATTCTTCAGAATAGTCAACAACCATCTTGGATCTTTGTTTCAAGTTATCAAAACTTGAACGTAGAACTTTTGCATAGTTGACGGGGAGGAATTTTTGCATCAAAATATTCTTCATCTAAGTCCATGTTTCAACGTGGTCCATGTTCTAATTCCTCCTTTCTATTTGTAATTCGGCCCACCACGTTGCCGCATAGTTACGAAATAGAGTGGCAACTAGCGTAACTTTTTGGCACTCATTCATTAGCTTGTGTGCAAAAATACTTTCCACGCACACTAACTAATCCATGAATTCTTCAGGCTGCAATTTTCCATCATATTCAGGAATCACAAGTTTAATCTTTAAATCTTGATTAGGATTATTGACTGGTGGATTTCATTGATTCCAAATATTTTCTCCATCATTTCTATTGTGATCCACATGCTGATTATTTTTCAAAGTTGTCAACTTAGTTTCCAATTGTTGTAGGGCGGTTTGCATGGTGGCAACTGTTGTTGTTAAATTCCTAATGGCACCAGTTAAATCTTCAATTGAAGAAGATGAAGATTTGACCTTAATTTGCTTTTTAGGAGGCATTTTTTTTCAACTCCAAATTAAAAATCTGACCGACATGATGTGAAGATCCGCCTACTACAAACATGTTGGTGAAGATAGATCTAAAATTGGGCGGCAGGTGAACCCGATATCACAAAATCAACTTTTGACCCTTGATCCGTTAATTATGCTTGACTGCTATTGTAGTTGTTGGCCCTTAGATTGTTGATGGTACAGAGGAATTGACTTGGATTCAAAACTAGGCCCAATAACCAAAAAGGTAGTGGGCTGCACGTGACTCCTTTATGAAGAATGTGGGTTTCGAAAACTCCTTTTTGCTACTGGATAACGCAGGAAAAAAGAGGGATAAGAGAGAGCTGGCTTGGCGATGGCCAATTAGGTGACGGCAACGACGATCGGGCGATGGTGGAGAGGGTGGCACGTAAGGGCTCGACGGCAATGGTGCAGCATGCGGCGTTGGCGATTAGTAGGAGGCAGACGGCAAACGGTGGTTTCCAGGTATGTCTTCCCTTCTCCTCTTTCTTCTTTCTCTCTCTCTGATTTTTTTTCTCTGGTTCTACGGGGTTGGAAATTGATGACATATTTTAGAAGGGGGGGGGGGGGGTTGGGTTTGTTGACACTGACGGGATGGGGTATAGGGTGTTCCACACGTAGGTGGGATGGGGTCTATTGGGGTTTCGGTGAAGTGGGAAGGGTTCGTGGTTTGAGAAAAATATGGGTTGCGATTAGGTTTTTCTAGTTGATGGGAAACAGGGAAAAAGGTTGGGTTTCGGCGACTGTATTGGATGATCAGAGTTTTGGGGTGGAGGTTTTTTTTATTTTTTATTTTTATTTTTTATGCTCTGGTTCTTGGTTCAGGTGATTGGGATGGGGTCTAGATAGGGGCGATGGAGGAGAAAGAGGTGGGCGTCTAATGGAGGCTTGGAATAGGGTTCTGTTTGTGGTGATGGGTCTCAGGTCTAGAGATGGAGAACGACAGGGAATGGGTTCAACTGATTTTTGTGGAAAAGGGAAGGGATAAGTTTTGATCTGCGATCGGAGAGGATGAATAGGGGTAATCACGTCGACGATCGTGGGATCGTTTTGCTTTGATGCCAATTTGATGTAGGTCCTAGGGTTAGGGGCTTGCGTATGGTGCTGAAGCACGTGTTTGAGGACACTTCGAATCGTCAATAAGACTTCGACACACGAGGACGCACCTTCAGGGATAAAAGTCACAATTCTATTAATCTATCAAGTCTCTAAAATAACATATTGCAGTGCTATGTAAATAAGAAAGCAAACCTAGTGCAATTACAAAACCTAATGTAATGATGGAAACTTCCCTAAGAACAATGCAATTGAAAATCTACAATATAATCCTAATCTATGATGAGGGGGACCACTTGGGGCCCATACTACATCAGCCATCTTCATTGGTTCATAAGTCCTCTTCATAATATTCAATGGTCCCACCAACTCTTTATAATAGGATTCTATTAATTTTAAACTAATGTGTCCTACATGGTACAATGCTTAACAAATGAAAACCCAATTCAACTATTGTGGGCCTCACGCAACATAATTTAAAAGGGGGTTCCCACTAACTGAATTTCAAGAATACAACAATAATTAGAACAAGAATTAGAACACGCACTTGGGGTTCTTGAAACTCTATTATTCCACCTATTTTGGGCCTGACCACTCTGTTCTATAGTGAATTTATAGAATGCCAGCAACTTGATGAACCTAAAATGATGCAATTGCATCCTAAAAATGCACATGCAAATAGTTTGGCCTCCAATATCTATTTATTCACTAAAATTTTTCCAAATTAGGCAAAATTGGGGCATTAATAATATGGACATGGAACATTCGTCAAAGGGGTGCCACAAGAGGTGTCTACAGTTTTTCTTCTTTCTATGAACGTGACAATGAATGTAGATTCTGTGAAAGTGACAATGTATGTGGGGTAGGAATTGAATTATAAAGCAAGTAGAAAAATTGTATGCATGAAAACTTCTTTTGATCTTCATTTACAACTTAGCAAAATCCTTGAGCATTTTTTTCAATTGTAAACTGCCACTACGGAATGACTCTTGTTGTATGGTACCAGTCAAAAAATCTCACTACTCATGTAAAACTTGGATTTGGGAGTTAGGTAATGCTGATTTGGCTGAGCAGCTCAAAGTTGTATTTATTCTGGAATCTGGATTTGTTAGACCAGTTGAGCTACATTTTATTTGTCTGAGTTGACTACTTAAATTTCAAACTTGTTACTTCAGTTGTCTGATTTGAAGAAACTTCCTGTAGGTTCTTGTTGGTAAAGCCAAAACAGAAGGAGAGGAAGCTCTTAGGAGACTAGTTGTTGCACTGAATGGGCTCGCAGGAATAGCTGTGATTGAGCAGGATCTCTCACGAGCGGTGTCACTGTATAAAGAAGCACTGGCATTAGCTGAGGAGAACTCTGATGATTTTCGCTTGGATCCGTTGTTGAATCTTCACATTCATCATAATTTGGCTGAGTTGCTCCCAATTATCTTAGAAAATTCACAACAGTGTCCAATTATGGGAGGGCAATTCTCCCAAAATCCTACAATAATGAACACGGAATCATGTGAATGCAGTGAGTTAGATGAGCCATTGGCTAAGAGGCAAAGGATTAGCAAAGACAGTGATTCAGATTTAAATTTTGATGATGGGCATATGGAGCAATGTGAGAAATTGGCGAAGTCTGCATCACACCTTTCCACAGTTAGTGTAAATGTAAAAGAGGACAAAGGCATGAAAATTGATGTTTGGTCCCAGGTACCATCTAGATACTTTAGCATAGGTAGTTTGAGAAAGGCCTGTGAAAACATTAAACAGAAATACTTGTCAGTGTTCAGTTCCAAGCTATCCTTCGCTCAGCATGAGTTTAAAAATTCATATACACAGGTATGTATCCTGTTTATTTTATAGTATTGAATGTTTTTGGTGTTTTCTTCAAGGAATCTGTTTGCTGAATGTTTCGGTTATTACTTGCTCATATGGGTATTTTAGTACTGAGCTGTAAAATCTGCACAAGTGCAGGGGCTTCTATGAATGTGTTTGCTTTTGATGATGTTCAATTTTTAGTGTTCCCCTGAAATATACTACTGGTGAAAGTACAACTGTTGTTTCACCTGGGATTTTCTGGGAACAATGCTAAGAAAGTAGCAAACACATCAAAGTACCCTTTTTTTGATAGAGTGGTAATTATATTGGAATGAAAGGAAAGAAAGGAATTAAAATGCATAAGGAATAAATCCATTAAGCTAATGGACATAGAAAGAGGATATATAAAATTGCAATGGTAGTAACTCTGCAACAGTTAACTCAACTCTCAAGGTCTCCCACTTTGGCAATGGCTTCCACAATTTTACATTGTCATTCCATTCTCTTGGCAAATGTTTGAATGACACTTCAATAAGCAATAACATATTTCTTAGGTTGTTCTCCACAAATTATGCGTACCAAGGGCATTTAATTTCCTTGTAGTCACTCTGGCTCTTTCACTGAATCACCCTTTATGTCTAATTTTATCACCTCTTATTGCCTTGATCTTGGCTTGGTGTGTGTCTCCAACTCCCAATGGATATGGAAATGGAAACACCAGCTCCCCTCTGTCCTTCAATTTCTTCACACCAATGGCCACCGATTGCTTTGGATGCTTGCTTCCCATTTATGAGACTTTAGCCTTTTAGGTACCTGTTTGAGTGGCTATATGTCTACTTATCACTACATGCCCATCTTTTTGAAATCCAGGTAAGAAACTTTTCTGAACACCTTATCCTTAGTTTCCTAATGTGCAGCATGCTTTAGTATTCCTCGTTCAACGTGCAAACTTGATAATGAAATCTGTTCCATGGGATTCAAACTTCCAAGTGCATGAACCAGAGTTTGAGAGATGAATTTTTGTGTCCCCTTTCATTGATCGAGTATTCTCTTAAAGTAGAAACTGATGAGGACCTTTAAATTGAAAAAATGGATCAAATCCCACAAAATTTGAACCCCCTAGGTTTGTGAGATGAATCTTATCATTATTCAGCTAACAATTAATCCTAATTTAGAATTAGATAATTGTTGCATATCCTAATTTTCTTGCCCGCTCTGCAGTTCTAATCCACTGAATTCTTGCTAATGGCTCAACCTAGCATGGGCTGATGTGTGGCAGCCCCACTGGTATATCATGAGTTTACCCATTGACCTATCAGCACTAACATTCCCTTCCCCTTTGAAATCTTGTCCTCAAGATTGAACTCTAGGGACTGTGCTTGCTGTATTGAAAACTTCTTAGATGATGCATCTTCTGTGGGTCGATTGGCCCACTGCACTAGGTCCCCCTTCATATATTGTCCTCTTTATTACCATCAAAGATCGATGATCGCGTCGGGTTTGGAACTCCCAACACCAACATTAGAGATACTGGTAGCTTAGGCTTACCTGCATATGAGCACCAATGTGTTAATTCAGGTATTGATAAGTGGAAGACTAGGTGTAGCCATGACCTATCAGGTAAATACAAATGGTAAGCATCCCATTGACACAAGTTCTTTAGGAAATTCTATTCCTGTGCTCTTTGATTCGCACATGGTATATGAGACAAAGTTTTATTGACTTGTGTGGGCCATTTGGTGGTCCTGTGTTCCATTTGATGCAAACAATCCATTGCTTGTTCTTTCTTCACAATGTGTCTTCTCCTATGTATGCTTTATATCTAAAGGTTTGTATGATTATAGATAGATCTGGGAGTTCTGTGATTGATATTCCACTAGCAGAAAGTCTAATTCTGAAAATGCCAAAGGTTTTTGGATTGCTGTTAACACGGTTCAATGTAGTAGCTGCATTATTGGTCATAACAATTGAGGCTGCTATGCTATTTTGAAAATAGCAGTGCCACGTTCTAAAACCTCAATAGAGCCAATTTTAATTTAAAACATTCCTTTTCCTATTTCTCCTCCTCAATTGCCTTTCTTAAAGTTGTCTCTACCTTTATATGGTTCCGAATCACAAGAAAAAAAAAATACGCACACACATGCACACAAGATTAGTTGCTAGACATTGTTTGAATTCTTTTGACCACTTAAAAAAATTCACACTACTACTCCACCAGTGGCTGAGCTAGGATTTTTTTCCATTGGGGGCAAGCAATAGTTAACTAATGGCCGTAGAGCCAATTTTTTTAGAGAGGGTCAATAATATTTTCACATTTATAACTTTTCTTCTTATCATTTTAATATATATATTTTTATAGGTTTTTAATAATATCCAAAGAAATAAGATCTTATTTCAAAATGCCTAAATGCTTTCAAGTATATAATTTCTCAAAAATCTAAGAATATTTAAACTACAAAAGTAATATGTCTCACCATAGTGAATTGAAGCTGCTCAAAATAATCATTCACTCATTAAGGATTAAGAATTGTATCTCACTCAAAGTAAAGTAGGACCTATGCTAGATTGATCACTTCTAAAAAGATCCATCCCTAATTAATAAATAAATTGATTAGTTAGTTATGATCATTTAATGTGTTACAATAACTTATAATTACTTATAATTATAATTATTGAAAATTCATTGATTGATTACTTATAATTATTTGATGGGATATGATGGTTTTAATAGTTTAAAATGATTGAAAGCATATCATTGATAGTAATTTATTAATGTTATAAAAAGACAAATAATCAAAGTGTAATATCCATGCTACTCAAAATAAACACCGCCTCTTTAAGTGGTTGCCTTAATTTTTTCTCAAATCGGAGTTAGCCTCACCATAAGATTGGGCACACAATATTTATTTCATATGCTTAATAAGGTGGGATTAACTCCTATTTGAGTAATATTTAGGGAAACCAAACTAAGAAAAATAACTAAATTTTGTAATGACTTGGATTTTTATTGAGATTATCTCGCTAAAACTTGATTTAATAGCCATCTAGTCTAGTGGTCCTTTATTCATAGATTTTTTTTTAAAACTCAATCATAGATAAAGATTTAAAATTCAATCTAAAGAAAAGTTAAGATAGTCAAATCTATTTGAAATGAAAGGCTTTTCCAAAAATTTTAGGGAAATGTTGTGACTTGTGAGAGAAAGAAGAAGGAAAAGATTTAGTTGATTGATGGTAAGTTGCAAGCTTTCCCTAAATGTAACGACCCAAGAATCTGGAGCTCTTCAGATTCTTAAGCCGTACTCAGATTATTATAACAACATCACATAAATCAAATTCTCATGAGCATCAAGGTCATAAACAATCAAATTTTATTTTATTTCAACCAGTATGTAAATATTATATGTCTTGACAACACTACTGAATAAGACCATTCCTAATTGAGAAAAAGAAAGATAATAATAACATCTAAGTCTTGGGCTAATCCCAGCTATAAATCTATTCTTTTGTTTTCTCCGCGCTCTGGATCAGCTACGCATGCCAAAATCCACCGGCTGATCCCCGTCACTTCCCGAAACCTCCACAACTGCATTACCTGAAGTGGGGCGAACCATTAATCAGTAAAACTGGTGAGTAGAATAGGAAATCATTAAGATAAAGCATATTCCAATCATTCGGGAAACATGTATATATATTCAATGATATGATTTCAGTCACATTCTAATCAATTTCTTCCTTGGGTGATTTCCCACTGTGGCATCAAACAGTTCCGATACCCCATACGGTGTATCTACGTTTCTGTCAACAACATGGTTTGTCATCCACCATGAATGTTGAGTCTGTTCCGATATTCCCACACTGGAATACCTACATTTCTATCAACAACATGGCTTATCATGCCACCATGATTGCTGAACCTCTTCCCCTCGACCAACATCCACGAGGGAAGTTCTATACTCAATGCCAGCAGTTGGTATCACACTTATTTCAATCATCAATGGTAAATTCATTTTAATAATTTTAGTATAGAGTCATCACCACCGTAATTGGCTACATCATTTTACTCTTTTATTTGGCCAGTTTCACACAACACTGGTTAATCCTCGCCCCACTCCGAATCGGAGTTGGTACCAGGCTGTGGCATTGCCCATGTCTTATTGAGGTAATCAATTATTTATCTTAAAGTTATCCATAGGATTCAAAACACAATTAATAAATCCGAGTGAAAGTATCACATTGAAAGAACTAATTATTATAAAATTTACTATGGAAAATTAAGTCATAAGGAATAGTAATTGTTTTGAAAAGGCCCACATAACATTCAAATAATTGATTTCCACAAGTGTAGGTAACTGGACAATATTGAATTATAATTTATCATGCTATAAGTTAATCAAAAAGCATTAACGGTGTTTTTTGAGTATAGCTAAAATAACAGGGACCAATTTGTAAAAGTGGAATAAGTTTATAAATATCTTCCAGGTCGTCAGTTTCCCATGTATATCGCTCCTCCTCTGTTGCCTGGTTCGACTGCAAAAGGGTATCGCCTGACTTGGTTTGAGGCAATTGCAGGGTGGGGCCCAACGGTCCGATGCATCTGGGACCCACACCATAGTGGTCGCCCAAGGGTCCACTCTAGGATGTGTGGACTTGATCCTTGATCAAGTGCTCCACGAAGGTTCCTAGCTCAATCACGTACAGGAAGCTTTGACGACTGCCGACTGTGGCGATCTCAGATCCAAGGCTGAGTTTCGTTCGAATTTGGTTTCTGTGGGAAGGAGGCCTAAGTTGAAGACTAAAGCAGGACCAAAGCAACTAATTTCTCCAATTTCTCCATCTGGAAGGTAAGTTTCGATGACCTTTTGCTTTCTTGTAATGTCGTCACAGTCGGGAGAAATCCTTTTCTCCACAATCGATGGTGTAATTGAGATGGTTCTCAACTTGTATAGGGTCATTAGGGTCGAACACTAATTCTGCATCAGATTATCAGATTTGATTTAGGACTGGGTGGGTCGTCTGGGTTCAAAACCAAATCTGGCTGATACGTTTTGCCAGTGATTACTGTAGCGCAAGTGCACAATAACAACAGTTCATCGACGGATCACATAGATCAAATTTTATACTAAATTCAGGGCATCAATATTCAGTTTAGATTCCACTCACCTGGTGTAGACGCGTGTTGATCGGGCAATGGTTGGTCTCTCGTCAGGCATCCGATGGCGATCTTCCTCTTCTTCTGCAAATTTTGAAATCAATTCAGTTCTCTCTCTCTCTCTCTCTCTGAAATCTTTACTGTTGCAATACATACGATGGATTCTGCCAATATATATATATATAGTGTTTGGGGAAAACCTGTTTGGAAACTACAGGGAGTCTTATAGGAAACATAATCTGAGAGAGGAATTCTGCCGGGACTCCTACAATGGACTTGCCAAAAGTCCTTGTAACGACCCAAGAATCTGGAGCTCTTCAGATTCTTAAGCCGTACTCAGATTATTATAACAACATCACATAAATCAAATTCTCATGAGCATCAAGGTCATAAACAATCAAACTTTACTTTATTTCAACCAGTATGTAAATATTATATGTCTTGACAACACTACTGAATAAGACCATTCCTAATTGAAAAAAAAGAAAGATAATAATAACATCTAAGTCTTGGGCTAATCCCAGCTATAAATATGTTCTTTTGTTTTCTCCGCACTCTGGATCAGCTACGCATGCCAAAATCCACTGGCTGATCCCCGTCACTTCCCGCCACCTCCATGACTGCATTACCTGAAGTGGGGCGAACCACTAATCAGTAAAACTGGTGAGTAGAATAGGAAATCATTAATGTAAAACATATTTCAATCATTCAGAGAACATATATCTTTAATGATATAAATACAATAACATTCTAATCAATTTCTTTCTTAAGTAATTTCCCACTGTGGCATCAAACAATTCCGATACCCCATACGGTGTATCTACATTTCTGTCAACAACATGGTTTGTCATCCACCATGAATGTTGAGCCTGTTCCGATACTCCCAACTGGAGTATCTACATTTCTATCAACAACATGGCCTATCATGCCACCATGATTGCTGAACCTCTTCCTCTCGACCAACATCCACGAGAGAAGTTCTACACTTAGTGCCAGCAGTTGGTATTACGCTTATTTAAATCATCGATGGCAAGTTTAATCAACAAACTTATTATAGATCCAATTCTATTATAAATTCCATCACCGTATTCTTTACTTTGGCCAATACCACATACCACTGGTTAAATCTCGCCCCATTCTTATTCAGAATTGGTACCCGGCTGTGGCATTGTCTATATTTTATTGAGGAAACTAATCATTCATCATAAAATCAACCACATGAATCAAAACATACTATTGAATTATATTCCATTATATTCAAGTATCCATTAAAATTTCATGTAATTTATACCACTTTCAAATTACATATTATAAAGGATTATTTCCATCTAAAAGGGTTACAACTAATATTTTTGTAACGATGAGTCTTACTCTATGTTAGGGAAACATATGAACACTGGCCACGAGTTAGATTCATAAATAATGTTGGGTGGGTTCATAATATATTAACCATGTAAACATCAAAGGCTTTAGTAAGTTTATAATAATATCACTAACATCAGGGGCTTATTTGAAATTTTAATAAAATTGCTCTCCTTATAATCCCACTCGACAGAAGCTCTCTTTCTCTCTCTCTGTGCAGCGAAACAGAAAGCCTCGCCTGGGTTTTTGGGTTTCCGTCCAGCGACAATGGAGCTTGAAGATGGAGGGGCTCCAACGGTTCGAATCACATGGGTCCACCACCAGTGGGGTCGCCCTAGGGTCTACCAACAGATGTAGGGACTTGATCATTCATCAGGTGCTCCACGAAGATTCCTAGCTCAATCACGTGCAGGAGGTTTTGACGAGTGCCGACTGTGACAAATCCCAGATCCGGCCTGGGTTTCATTCAAATCTGGTTTCTATGGAAGGGAGGCCTTAACTGATGATTAAAGCAAGATCAAGGCAACTGTTTCCCCCAATTTCTTCATCCGAAAGGTAAGTTTCGATGACACTTTGTTCTCTGGCAATATCGTCACAGTCGGGAGATTTCTTTCTCTTCACAATCGATGGTGTAGTTGAGATAGTTTTCAAATTCGTATGGGGTCATTGGGGTCGAACACAAAATTTGCATTAGATTATCAGATCTGATTCATGATTGGATGGGTCGTCTAGGTTAAAAATCAAATCTAGCGGTTACAGTAGGCCAGCGATCACTGTAGCGCAAGTGCACAATAACAATTCATCGACGGATCACATAAATCGAATGTTATACTAAATTCAGGGCATCAATATTCGGTTTAGACTCCACTCACCTGGTATAGATGCGTGTTGATCGGGCAATGGTTGGTCTCTCGTCAGGCATCCGATGGTGATCTTCCTCTTCTTCTTCAAATTCTGAAATCAATCTCAGCTCTCTCTCTCTCTCTCTCTCTCTCTGAAATTTCTATCGTTGCTGTCCTACGATGAGTTCTAATCTGTCTATATATATAGTGTTTGGTGGGAGTCCTGTTTGGAAACTGCTATTCTGAGAGAGGAAGTCTATTGGGACTCCACGATGGACTTGCCAAAAACCTTAAAACATTCCGATCAATTAGGAGACTCCCAGTCAGGCTCCTAACATAATTTGGGACTACCATGGCCCACCTGGAAAAGGGTTGGCCTACAAAAGGTTCGGTTATTACATACTCCCCTCCTTTAGAAAATTTGGTCCTCCAAATTTAAATCATACCTGATGGAAAAAGTTGCGGATATTTGGCACGGACCTCCTCCTCTGACTCCCAGGTGGCTTCGAGTTGATTATGATGCTGCCATAGGACCTTAACTAGTCGAATAGTCTTGTTCCGCAAGGCTCTTTCCTTTGTCTCTAGAATAGCCACAGGCTTCTCTTCATAGGATAAATCTTGTTGTAATTGGAGAGGCTCGAAGTCAATGACATGCGAGGGATCTGGTTTGTATTTCTTTAACATCGACACATGAAAGACATTATGGACACTTGACAATTGAGGTGGTAGTGCAAGCTCATAAGCATTCCCATCACTGACTCGTCCTGTTACTTCGAAAGGTCCAATATAACGTGGACTTAACTTACCCTTTTTCCCAAATCGCATTACTCCCTTGGTTGGGGATACTTTGAGAAATACATGGTCTCCTACGGCGAATTCCAATTCTCTCCTGCGATGGTCAGCATAACTTTTCTGTCTATATATATAGTGTTTGGTGGGAGTCCTGTTTGGAAACTGCTATTCTGAGAGAGGAAGTCTATTGGGACTCCACGATGGACTTGCCAAAAACCTTAAAACATTCCGATCAATTAGGAGACTCCCAGTCAGGCTCCTAACATAATTTGGGACTACCATGGCCCACCTGGAAAAGGGTTGGCCTACAAAAGGTTCGGTTATTACATAAGGATTGTGATATCCTGGAGTCCCACATCGACTATAGAGAGGAAAGTAAATGGGTTTATATAGAGAGCTTGCACCCTTACTATGCATGAGGCCTTTTGGTGGGTTGAGGCCCACCAGAAACAAAACCGTGAGGCCCATGGGTTAAAGCGGACAATATCATGCATGTGTGAAGGGTGGGGCATAACAAATGGTATCAGAGCCGACTCTCGACTAGTTCGAGTGTGGGTCCCTGCCGTGGCCTGGTGCAAGTGGGCGGGTTCATATGTGGGCGGGCCAAGAGGGCTGGCAGGCTACAAGAACTGGCAGGCTACTGCACAGGGACGTGCAGCCCTAAGGGGGGTGGATTGTGATATCCTGGAGTCCCACATCGACTATAGAGAGGAAAGTGAATGGGTTTATATAGAGAGCTTGCACCCTTACTATGCATGAGGCCTTTTGGTGGGTTGAGGCCCACCAGAAACAAAACCGTGAGGCCCATGGGTCAAAGCGGACAATATCATGCATGTGTGAAGGGTGGGGCATGACAGTCCTAAAACATTCCGATCAATTAGGAGACTCCCAGTTAGGCTCCAAACATAGTTTGGGACTACCATGGCCCACCTGGAAAAGGGCTGGCCTACAAAAGTAGGCTCGGTTATTACACTAAAATTTGGAGAATGATTTGCTTATTCTTTTGCAAACAAGTGAAAGACAAGTATCCTCAAGCCCTTTGAAAATGTTCTCATTGTATAGAAACAAAAATAGATGAGTGGGGGCAAAATTATGATGGACAAAAACATTCTTGAAATCACTCCCATAACCTCACACACCATCCAATGTATTTTTTTTTTTTTTTTTTGGTAAATCACACACTATTATCCAAAGTTAAGTGCCCCCACTCGACCCTACCTCCCTTTGCCCCTGTATGCCTACCTCCCTTTGCCCCTGTATGCCGCTGTGTATCGCTTGAAACACAGCGTTTCTGCTAGTGGCCACTATGCTTGCCGCAATCATTATTTTGATCCTTGGCTATTACTAACTTGCATTCCTACAGATTAGAAATCTGGTTTGGCTTGCACCGAATTTGAAATTTTTGTTGTTCATCTAAATCTAAGTTATTTCTTTTGGTTTAATAGATCATCAGGACAACTGTGCTATGTGATCTACTGGTAAGATCCAATATACCTTTTTTTAATTCTTTTTGGAAATCAACACCAACTTGTTCTTCATTTGGTATAGGATATTCCTGATCTCTTTAAAGGAAATCAGCTCGACTTATGGTTCTCTTCAAGAGCATGTCTTTGTGTGGACACTTGATCGCCGTATTCCACATTTTTCCTATTCAACTGCATCTACAAATCACATTACTGCCATTGCCCAATCTTTCTAAGTAGTCTTGGATTTTTTTTCTTTTAACTAAAATTTTGCACAAAGATACTGACTTTAGGCCTCTACCTACTGATTTTTTCCCAATAGTCACCAAGTATTGATTGATATTTGTTCTGTGGAGACCTTCAACACCTTTGAATTATAGATCCATCCCCCACCCCAACCCTGAACAACCGAAAAAATAAAGAAAGAATTTGGGCATGTTGAACATAGGTCGGCAATGGCGCTGGTAACCCACCAAGGGAAAGAGGTAGGCCGAAGAAGATGTGGATGGAAGTAGAAAAATCTGATTTTAAGAAGTTTAACTTATCTGAGGATTTGACTCAAGATAGGTTAGAATGGAGAAATAGAAGTCATATAGGCAACCCCAATATAGTTGGGACAAGGCTTTGATGTTGATGATGATGAGTATTAATGTAGCCATCTTCATCATATCTTTCCAAGCTGGGCATGATAGATATTCACGCATTTGGGGGATTGTTTGAAGTTTCTACTGTTCTTTTATATAATTTGTATAAAAATTTATTTTCCCTAATACAATTAATGGAAGAGTTTTCACTTGTTAGTTTGTGAATCTACTTTCTTCCACATTTTTTACTCTTCTTTCTCTCTCTTATTTTTGTTTTTCCTCTTATTCCATCTCTATGGTGGACCCTTATTTTTATTTATCACTCTTTGATATGTATGCTATGCTTTTCTTGTATTTCAAAGGTCTGTGAAGCATTTACCAAATGCAAAGGTCAGCATGAGACTTGGTGGTTGGACGCTCTTGATCTTATTGAGCAGGATAAAGAGTCCTCAAATGAACTGATACGAAGGGTTGATGAGGCTGTTACTGGTTCTGTAAACAATTTCAAATCAAAAATTGCTACAAGGTTATTTATAAATTTGTTGGTCAGTCTGATATTACTTTTATCATTCATATATATGTACTTGCTCCTTCCAATGCTTGTAATAATTTGATTTGTATAATTATTAGTAGAAGATAGGAAGCAGACATGAGAAACAAGGATTTATCTCTATATCTGCATTTAATATTTTGGCGTTGCAATTTTATGGCTGTAAGCATGCAATTGAACATGGTAGCCAATTGTCTGAAATTGTACAGGGGGTGATGAATCCATACAACTTCGTGTCAAAGAACTTTATGACTGTGAATGGGTCTAATCTCAGAACTCGTGATTACTGAATGAGGCCATCCATATGTTTAAACCCTGTTAAATATGAACCATTGGGTCTTATTGTTCATTTTCATCTGATGGCTAGTATCATTTTCTGAGGGAGATACTGGGGCATAGTTCATCCTGAGATTGGATCCATGTGAGCAACAGTGTGCACTACTGAAGAGTGCTCTTGACATGTACATTTGGCAGACTGAAAGAGAAAATGACATTTTTTACATAGCATACCCTGTTGTATCTCTCCATAATAACTCAATTGTAGTAGGTGGTGACTAAAGCTTACCCAGATTTCTAAGAACCTTGAGCAAATGCTAAAGATTTTGTTTTCACTGATTCTGAAGAAAGAATCTCTTTCAAAATAGTTTTCATTTGTTATTTTTGTAGTTTGATTTTATTGACATGTATCCAGGTTTCGAAGTATAAGTGGTCTGAAGTATCTTATCCAGACTGGTCTAGATTCATTGGAAACCTCTAGACAGGTGTTGGTTGAAAGACTCTTAAAAATTGACCAAACAATGGAGAAACCCAGGGATCAAGATATTGAACTTGTGAGATACTGTCCAAATTGCCAAGCCAATGCTGATGGTCCACTATGCATCCACTGTGAATTAGATGAGTTATTTCAGGTAAATTACTGCCAGACCCCATATTGATGGGATAAGGCTAAGATGGTGATGATTGACTGTATGAGGTAAATTAACTTTAAAAGAACCATATGATCTTCAAACTTCAGGATGTGCACACTGTCCTTGGGTCCTTGGGTCTTGAGTTCATGCATTTGGTTCCATGGTTGGCAATTGGTAATTCAGTTTGGTGAGTTAATGGGCCCCACTATTGTAGATGGACCACATCCTCAAGGCATTTAAAAAACATAATATGCTTTTGTTCATTTTCTTTTTAAATTTGGAGCGGTGCATTTAACAAAAACCTTAATATAGTTTATGGCTTTATGGGTATCATTTCTATTAGGGATGGGGTTGGGCTTTCATGCAATTTTTTTAGAATGGTTTAAGCATAGGGGCTAATTGGATTAATGGTCTAGATATCTGAAACATGGACCCCCACCTTTTTAAATCCTGAAACTCAATATTGGAAAGCTTGTGCATATCCTTGAGTCGATGATTGTATGTTTCTATGATATTCTTTTGTCACTACTTTGTACATTTCTTGAAATTTATGCTTTACTGCTACAAAAATGCTTATTGCTGTTATCATAATTCTTTTATAACGACCAGCCTTTGTTCTATAGGTATATGAGGCAAGGCTTTTTCGTCTTAAAAGTGGAGACAGTGGAGGGATGGTTACATCAGCAGAAGAAGCTGTAGGCATGCAAAAGAAAAAGTCTGCATTGAATCGTTTCTTCGGAGCTTTATCCCATTCCAATAAAATTTCCATTGCCTCTGGTGTTGATAATGAAAAAAGCAGAAGACAGCGGGATGTTACAGCCAACATAGTGGTAATTTCTTCTATTTCGTTTGCTCTTTAGTATGACCTAAGGCTTTAAATCCTTCTATTTTAACTAATTTCTTTATTGCCAAAGGATCACATTCCGTTGTGGTCCGTGGATAGAGCTTAGTTTGGGCATTTTTAGAAGTTTGAACAATTGTTTATGTTTTAACAGTTTAATAATGTTGGATGGCTGCTCATCTTTATTATTAATAAGGTTTTACGACGCGTGCATTGGTGCCCGATACTGCGCCAATACTTCTAGGGTACAAGTTTCGCATATCCAACTTACCAAGTCCATTATTCATTTCGGTTTTTTTTTTGGCTGCTTCTCAACATTAAAAAAAGGTTAGAAAGGACCTTAAACAATGATAATTTCATTAATTCAAAATTGATCTAAGGAAAAAATTAGGACACCTATATCCGTATCCATGTCCTAGATTTCTAAAAATGTGGAGTCGTATCCCCGATCCCCCTATATCGCTATCCTTACCTATATTCGTATTTGGGCATCATAGATCTTGAGGTTTCCTTCTACCAATTACTTTGATGAGTAAAATGTCTACATTCTTAAATTTCTCTTATACCGATAGCTTAAGGGAATAAATAAACAAGCAAACAATTGGAGAGTGTTAACCTTTGGCCCATGAAAAAGAAGTAGCCCATGTACATTAAATGGGCCTTGACCCATTATAATGATAGTATCTACATATTCAAAAGATATTAATCTGTACACCCTTTCTTTCCCCTTTTGTATAATATGGTTGTTATTTATGATGCATGGATATTTCAAAATGAGCAATGTATCATGTCGTATCGTATCCGATACTTCACTTTCTATATGTAAAATCGGTGTCCTTGCTGTGTCCATAGCGTGTCCTTATTGTATCCATGCCGTATCTGGGCATCGTAGGTAGCTATGTACAGATTATAATTGTATTGATTTAATCCTTGATTAAGGCAATGAGGAATGATAACAGGGAGAGTCCATTGACTCCCAAAAGAGGCTTTTCTCTGCATTGAGCATCTATCTCTCTCTATTGTTTTTGCACCATTGCTCGGTCAATGATAGAGAGAACAAAAAAATGTGGGAGGAGTTCCTTCAGACAATACAAAGGAGTGCAGTCCCTTGGTTGTTGCTCCGCTAGTTGAGGACATTGGTAGTGTACGTGGGTGGGTGAGTTTGTCTATTATAAAGGGGAAAATAAATGACAGAGGAGTATGAGCTTCCATAAAAAAAAAAAGGACATTACCCAATCGGCTCCTGCCAAAATAGGGTCCTGGGAGGGTCTAGACTAGAGACAAACCTGACCTTTGGCAGGTTTGGACAAATTGGCTGCTTGCAGATCTCGAACATGCGTTATTAGTTATCATGCATGGTGCCCGAGACTTTTACCATTGCACCAATGCAATGACCCTGAGTATGAGCTTCCTTCTCTTTCTTTAAATTTATGGGTAGTGATGGCTTACTTTCTTTATTATATATACAGTAAGTTTGACTTACTATTTTCAAATGCATATATTTTAAAATTTTAATATTATTCTGAAATAAAATGGTGAAATAAAAATGCCAAACTGGCCAAACATTTCAACCTGGAGTCAATTTGAAACATCATCCATAACAAAATTGACAACTATGATCTACACTCTAATAGATTTGTTTTTTGGTAGTGAGCTTTCTTGATAAAACGACATTTTGGCATGTTTAGTTTTTCATCTCTGTATATGATTGAAATGCATTTTTTGTGTTGTGGTATGGAATTTATGTTTCATCCACTTTATGGCAGGTTTCAAGATCTCCTTCTGAATTGGAGGTTACACTAGGGGTCATCAAGAGTTACTCAAGGGCATTGTTAGGGAGACAGGCTATGTCATCTGCAACCAAGCAGCTTCTTCTTTTTGAGGCATGAGCTTTTCTTTGATAATTTTGTACTGAGCTAAAGGCATTGTGTGATTTGTTTGTCTAGGTCATCATTGTTCGGGCACAAATCTTTAACTTTTCCAATGCCCAAAGTTCCCTCTTCAATGGCCATAATGTGTAGCGAGTCTATTTTATGTATGAGATGAAAAAGGCTACTTGTAGCTATTATGAGTTCTAATATGACTTATTTTGTAATTCCAACAGTTCCAGGGGTCTTTATGGAATTAGTCATTAACGTAGGGTTCTTTTCATAATTTCTAAAAACACTCTTCAGTAAAAGATTTTTAAAAAATAATAGACATGTTTCGTGACATGTCAAACACATGTCCGGCCATGTCCGAGCCATGTCTATGTATGTGGGCACTTGTCCATGCTGCCTAGGGCACTATCCAAAGAAATAAAAACTTTTGTCATGAAAGGGACATTTGCATGCAAAATCCAATGAAGGCTTGTGTGCATGGGCATGCGGGTTGCATGGGCCTTTCTTTGGCTCTTCCAATACTATAGATTGCATCATCTGACCTCATTCAAATTTTAATAAGATGCTATATAAACGAATATATGTAGAAGTTTGAAAAACACCATTATCTTTCTAGAAGATGCTACCAATCCCTACCTTACTGTTATCTCTAGTGAAGGAATACCATATTATCCCTCTGTCAACAGAAAGATATCATGAAACATTTCAAATGATGTCATTTTCATTGTAATTTTTTCTGGTGTCTGTTTCAACGATACATGTCTGGCTTTATATTGTTTTGCATCTATATCTTTCCTCGTTATGCACAAATGGTCGAAGTTGCAATTATTATAAAAATATGTAAATGCAGTTATCTTCATATTTTAGAGAGTGCATATGTAGAGCCTTATTTCAATTGGAGTCGCATTTATGTTTCTATTATTGCAGGCTATGCGCAAGGAGTATGCCCAAGCAAGGTGCTTGTCAATTGCTCAGGCCCAAATTCTCCGTGCTCATGATGAGATAAAGATGGCGACTTCACGCTTGCGCTTAAGAGAGACTGAGAATGATGCATCTACTATTGATGCCTTATGTTCAGAAGAACTGATCGTTGCCAGTGTAGATTTTTCTAATGAAAAGTTTCTGTCCTTGTCATCATTATCACGCATCAAAGGGCAACTTCGTTATTTGAAGGTACAGCGGAACGGCCGAGATCTTTTCATTCAAGATATTATCTTATTTGCTTGTTTGATTTGCTACATGCAACTGTAGATCCTTATTTTTTTCTCATCAGTCATCATCACTAGTTAAATGATGCTCGCATTTGTGAATGTGGAACTTACTAGCAACTAAAGATCCACTAGTGAACCTATGGTTTTACTCATTTTAAGGTGATCGACCACTTTATTTAAAATTTTCCTTTTTCACTTCATTCCTTCTGACACATTTTTTCTCCAAAACTAAATTGTGCATCCTAATTTATGAGGCATCTAATATTGTAGAGGATTTCAATGGTTGATATCGGAACTACATATGTTGGATGAATAAGTCAGATTTATCATGGGTTTTGTTTTCATTATGTCTTTTAATGTTGCTTTATTGGTGATGGTTTTTCTCAACCTTGTAAATTAATTAATTGGGACTTCAATTGGGACTACAGCAAGAAATCTAGCCATGTTACTTTAAATTGTTCACTCCCTACTCCTAAGCAGATGTTATCCAGTTCAGTAAGTCTACCTAATCTAGGTGCTGGGTTGACCCTAGTTCCCTATTTTCTAAATTAAGCATATTTCAACATGTAATTCTGTGATTTTTGTCACGACCTGAAATAGAGGGCCCCATCAGATTCTGTATCGTGTCCAATAAGTAGCTGAACACCATCATAAGTCAAATCAATATAAGCATAAATAATCAGGCATTTACCTAAGTAATTGAATCTTTAATTAAAATGATAAATCCAAATCTCAATGTTAGAAATAATCCATAATGAGAAATAAAAATATACAAATCCTCATAAAGCAGTCCTTACTGTTAAAATGAATTAACTAAACCATCTAACCTAAACCTTTAATTTGATTTGTGAGTCCTGTTGTCCAGCTGCAGATATCATATACTATCACTTCATCAGTTCATTGTCGGGATCCTCCTGTCTTTCTAGTTTCGATGTTCTGGTTACCTGGGATTGGGGGTGAAAATGCACAAGTCAGTAACACTGTGTGAGTAGAACTCTAATTCTACATGTGTGCACAGCACTGTGATAAAGTGCAAATATATCAATAAAATGATGATTAGAGTTTAAATGAGGTTTATAGATCTATTCTTAGGACAACCGCCTAACCACCCAAATGCACTGGCCCATGTCTTGCATCTTATGGATGCCTCAGGAAACATAGGGCTGACCTGTAGTCAGTGAAAATGTCTGGCCTGATAGCCAGTGTAACATCTCTTGCGTAGAAGCCAGTTCTAACCATCTCTGGCTTGGAAGCCAGTTTTAATCATCAATCTTGGCTCTCGTGCATGGACGTCAGTGTTGCACTGTGCTGGTGATCTAAGGGTATCCAACGGGTTGGTCTAAACTAAACCAATTATGCAAAAGTTCTTCTCTTGCAAAAATCACATTAGAACATATTCCATTATTGGTCTTAATACTAACAGGTAGCTTGACATCACCATCTTACACAAATCCAAATTTTACATGCCCCACGCCATATCATTACTGGTATTCAATTGTGTAAAGGCAATCACATAACTAACCTGCTAAGTTGAAACTCAGACATAGCTACGAAAGGTTCCGAGCACATAAATCCAACATTAGAGATGATACATAGGAACAATTGTAATTCAACATTCATCAAAGGATCATGCACTAACTCAAATACAACTAAATAGTACGAGGAGACACTTATTCAGCAACATAAACATGGTATACAGATTCTGAAGAGATATACTCTATAAATTTAGAGGGTGTTCACATCAACAATCATCATCCCTAATTCCCAAACCTTGATGACCAAAGGGTTCTACCCAATGGCATTCACCTCACATTGAATCACTAATTAATATAACAACCCCTTCTAGAATCCAGCATGCATCACGTGGTTAACCTAATCCATCCCAAAATCCAATCAATTAGAGGTTTAAGACTCAATTCCCTACCAACAACATTAAAGGTAATTATATCCACAACCTGCCACTACTGAATACATATACACAACAGTCTGCCAATCACCATTACCCATGCAATAGTCGGCCAGTCTATATATGCACAAATTATAGTCGGTAAGCATTAAAAATTACAAGAAGAAGTTCAATTGATGGGTAATCCACAAGTTGAGTTCAGACAAATTACACAATCCCAATCCCCTATTCGGCTGGCATTTTGGACATCAACTCATATTTGGCTATGGGTTTGGAACCCTAATACTCCGTCGACCATGGGTTTGGCCTCCACCATAAGCTCCATTAACTTAATTAAGAAAATCTTCCATTAATCATACAAACCTTATTTCCCAATCACTAATTAATACAACAGTCGAGCAGCCTCCATGCATCAATTCCACAGTTGGTCCTTCATCAAACCCCTTCATACACTCTCGACCAGTTTCCTTATTTGAATTCCACAAGGAGAATCCTTCTACTGATTTGTTTGGGAATCCCTTTCTATTTCTCATTCGAACTAGGTTTTTTTCTTCTTTTCTTTTTTTTTTCTTTTTTGATATGCATCCTTAGTATAACATGTGAAGGTTTTGTTTTTGGGGTTTCGCCGCTTTGGGGTGTTGAGTACATGTTGCTACAAAGAAACTGGGCCTCATCAAAAGTCAAAACTCCTTAACATCTTATTTCTATCAACTTAAAGTCCAATTGATCTAACCACCCACTCATCTAATTCTACGGGAGGAAAACAAGTGAATTCATTAATCTAAACACATATAAAATGACATTTTATTATTCAAAAAATCCTAAAGCAGAGAATCAATTTAATTAATCACAGAATTCAGCCCCTTATCCAAACCTGGGATATTACAATTATGTTCTTAGGACATCAGAAGCTCATAGGATTTATATGACACCTAAGTTAGA
This sequence comes from Sextonia rubra, assembly GCA_037013555.1. Taxonomy (NCBI): domain Eukaryota; kingdom Viridiplantae; phylum Streptophyta; class Magnoliopsida; order Laurales; family Lauraceae; genus Sextonia; species Sextonia rubra. The sequence goes on from JASUAD010000008.1 coordinate 34,964,066, forward strand.
ACCATGTGGGGGTATGATTCTACTTTTAATGCTGGAACATGTTACATATGTCAAATATGCCTACTAATATGTAAAGGGATTTATATGACTCCTTAGGCTTAGTGTTGAATGTTATTTTATATATATATGATAACAGAATGTTTCTGATCTTTGAGTTCTAACCTTGATTGGTTGCTTTATTATATATATTATATCATAAATTCTTGCTACTCACAGTACTACTTGTAACGAAACTTGTTGCAGGGACTGGTTAAACAGAAAACCGAAATCAGTCACTCTAATGTTTTGTCCATGCCTCAAGATACATCTAAGTCACATGCTTCTCAATTTCACAAAAGAGTTGAAGATCCTGGTAAAGGTGATGATGAGCCCTGCCCAATTTGTCATGAAAAACTCAGCGACCAAAAGATGGTGTTTCAATGTGGGCATATTACATGTTGTAAATGTAAGTAAGCTTCACCTTCATAATGTTCATTCAATACGCATATAACAAAAGCTTCCAAAGTATAGTCTTTATGCATATGGAGTCATGCATTTTCCTTCCGGAAGCAGTGGATCTGAATAACTAATAAATGCTTATTTTGGTCAAAATTGAAGGAAAGAAACATTCTTATAAAGGAGAACAGAGTTTCAAATTGAAAATCATTGGATGAATACGTGGAATTATTAAATTGTTTTGGACAGTTGCAATTTCCTTGTGTATAAATTGTAGCTTCAAAATTATTCTACTTTGGAGATGAAATATCTGGAGAAATTGTTAATGTTGGAGTCATTGTTTCCCTTTTCTGTCTGATACTGATATTTATCATTGCATTACAAAATTTTCTATTCTGATAAGAAATTACAACGGCGAAATTCATATGAAGTCAATCCACTAATAGTGGCAATGGATATCTCAACATTGTTGCATATATATATTTATATATAATGGGAAAACCTTTGCGGAGCTCCCACTACTCACGATAAGGTAGCACCGTGTGTCAAAACACTAGTAAGGCTCAACTTATGATACATCCAAGTTGACCATAAAACAAATACCCCCGTGATGGTCACCGATACCAAATTTAGCACCCATCCAAATCAATTAGACCGTTGGATCGGATTCACTCATTTTTTACGGTGAAAACTTATTGGCCATTAATCAAGTGCTTAGGATAATGATTTGAGCATCCATCGCCATGTATGGACTAGTAGAGGAGAGATCTTTCAATACCCCCAGGTCCTATCCCCAAGTGGGGTTCCACTAGAAAGTGGTGTTTACCATAAGGTGAGCACCGGTGCTTAGCAAAGGGGCTCCCTGTAACGACCCAAGAATCTGGAGCTCTTCAGATTCTTAAACCGTACTCAGATTATTATAACAACATCACATAAATCAAATTCTCATGAGCATCAAGGTCATAAACAATCAAATTTTACTTTATTTCAACCAGTATGTAAAAATTATATGTCTTGACAACACTACTGAATAAGATCATTCCTAATTGAAAAAGAAAGATAATAATAACATCTAAGTCTTGGGCTAATCCCAGCTATAAATATGTTCTTTTGTTTTCTCCGCACTCTGGATCAGCTACGCATGCCAAAATCCACTGGCTGATCCCCGTCACTTCCCGCCACCTCCATGACTGCATTACCTGAAGTGGGGTGAACCACTAATCAGTAAAACTGGTGAGTAGAATAGGAAATCATTAAGATAAAGCATATTTCAATTATTCGGAAAACATATATATTCAATGATATGATTTCAGTCACATTCTAATCAATTTCTTTCTTAAGTGATTTCCCACTGTGGCATCAAACAATTCCGATACCCCATACGGTGTATCTACATTTCTGTCAACAACATGGTTTGTCATCCACCATGAATGTTGAGCCTGTTCCGATACTCACAACTGGAGTATCTACATTTCCATCAACAACATGGCTTATCATGCCACCATGTTTGCTGAACCTCTTCCCCTCGACCAACATCCACGAGGGAGGTTCTATACTCAGTGCCAACAGTTGATATCACACTTATTTCAATCAAGATACAATTAATAAGTCCAGGTAAAAATATCACATTAAAGGGCTTGTTATAAAACTCATTATAGAAATCAAGTCACAGGGAATAATTAGTGGTTATAAAAGGCCCACATACATGTAAATAATTATTCCCCCTACAAGCTTAGGGAATTAATAATATTGGATCGTATTATATCATGCTATAAGTTAATCACTACATTAGCGGGGTTCTGTGGATATAACAATGACATCAGGGGCCCATTTGTAAAATTCCCAATAAGTTATAACGTATGCCCGTAGTCGACCCACGCATTCCCCTCTCTTTCCTCTTCCCATTCTCGTGTTCTGTTTGTTTCGTCCGTCAGAGGGTGGCACCGCCAAGCTCGTCTGGAGGAGATTGCAAGGTGGGGTTCAACGGTCCGATGCGCCGGAAATCTTCACCACGGTGGTCGCCCAGGGGTCTACCATAAGATGTGTGCATGTGATCTACGATCAGGGATTCCAGGTGGGCCCACAACCTTTGGCGACCAAAACCCCTTTCCGGTAGTCTGGAAATTCCAAGTCTCAGTTCAGAGCTGAGATTACAGTGTAATCAATCCCTTTTTCAGCCTAAATCAAAGTCCTCGAGGCGTGCTAATCAGAAGATATTGTCCCAACGAGTTTCCATCTACTGTGGGGGATTATTGGGGATGTTCCATGTCTGTGCCGGGTCGCCGATCGTAGCAAAGGACTTCATCCTTTAATTAGAGCTTCAGGTGAGTTGGTCTCTAACCCAGAAAAGGTTAAAGGGTTTCAATTTAACATCATTCAGCACAACTGCAGGTCTGATCATTGTTTTGATGATCGGGTTGGGTTCTAAATCAAATCTGGCCAATAATCAAATCTGGCCGATAATCACTGTAATAGTACAATATATATTGGCCACGGTTTAACAGGGAATCAAATAGGTTCAATCTCATATTCGATTCAAATAATCAAGTCAGATTCTACTCACCTGGTGTAAACGCGTGTTGATCGGGCAGTGGTCGGTCGCTCGTCAGTCATCCAATGGCGATCTTTCTCTTCTTCTGCAATTTCTGAAACCAATTTCAGTCCTCTCTCTCTCTCTCTCTCTCTCTCTCTCTCTCTGAACTCTTTACTGTTGCAGTACCTCCGATGGATTCTGCCAATCTATATATATTGTTTGGTGGGGAGTCCTGTTTGGAAACTGCTATTCTGAGAGATGAAGTCTATTGGGAAACAAAATCTGAGAGAGAAATTCTACCGGGACTCCTACAATGGACTTGCCAAAAGTCCTAAAACATTCCGATCAATTAGGAGACTCCCAGTCAGGCTCCAAACATAGTTTGGGACTACATTGGCCCACCTGGAAAAGGGCTGGCCTACAAAAGTAGGCTCGGTTATTACACTCCCTATATATATATATATTCTCTATCATTGGCAATAGAACCCCAATGTTTTCTACTTAATTTTGTTGTGGATTAAAAAGTTTCAACTTGGCATCAGAGCAAATGATCCAACAATCCTCCTCTTCATTTTTGTTAACCTTTAAAAACAAAAATCATCCATGTTAATCTCTAAAACCTACTAAAACCTCTCAAAACCAATCCAAAACATCTTTAACTAATAACTCCATGACCTCTCATGCTTTCCTATTAAAACTGCAAACCACAAATCTTACCTCTAAAAATCAAGGCTAATTTTATACCTGAAATTTCTCTAGTTTTTCTTTTCAAAACCCCTAAAACCCTTGGCAATTTGACCTGGTCTTACCCAATTGGGACCTAATCAATGCTTTGGAATCTTGATTTGGCACCACTCGGTTGTTTAAATCCAACATAGTTAAGACGTAAGGATTATCTATTTTGCAACTATTTACAAATTATTATTTTTTTTTAAGTGATCGATTGTCACTTTGGTACCAACCTTTGAATTTTGCTGGCCATGATGAAATTGTTGATTTTGGGTATTCTGTGTTTGGCTGAGAGAATATCTTGTGCCACTTTGTTTTTCCCTGCCTCACTTATGGGACGGCAGTGATATTATCTCGTGATGTAATTGACTATGTGCATTGTCGGATGTTCTTAGGTATTTTCTTGATGTTTTCGATTTTCTTTGATGACCCCATGTTAATTGCAATAACCGGAGCCCACTACCGGCATGATATTGTCTGCTTTGGCTCATGGAATTGCAACGCAATCTTGCTTCACGGTTTTAAAAGGCCTCATGTGGGGTTAAGGCTAAGGCTGTACTTATATACCAAGATCAGGACTTTGGATATTTCTGATGTAGGACTTAACAAAGTCTCATGGTACTAACCAAGGCATTCCACTTCTTACCCCTGTGGAGTCCCCTATCTTGGCTCACAGGCTCGCCCACCCAGGCTCTGGCCTAATCTTGCCTCAAGGGATTACCCAGGCTGATTAGGGTCTCACACTCTCCCCCATCGGAAATAGAGCCGCAACCTAGCTTTGATACCATTTGTAATGATCGAAGTTCACTACCCACATGATATTGTCCACTTTGGCTCATAGGATTACAACCCAGTCTTGCCTCACGGTTTTAAAAGGCCTCATGTGGGGTTAAGGCCAAGGCCGTACTTGTATAGCAGGATCAGGACTTGGATATTTCCGATGTAGGACTCGAATAAAATCTCATGGTACTAACCAAGGCATTCTACTCCTTATCCCTGCGGAGTCCCCTATCTTGGCTCATAGGCTTGCAAATCTTGCCTCAAGGGATTACCCAGGCGGATTGGGGTCTTACAGTAATGCTCCTCTACTCTTGGATAATTTTGTCTACTGGTATTTATTGTTAGATTCTGTAAATTACCCTATCAATTATTCAAATTGAGATTGTATGAATGTAATTGTGGAATGCTTACTTGCTGGGCTTTTAACTTTTTTTAAACCTAATATTCTACAATTGGCACTTGTATGTAAATAAATAAAACTCTCTACTCAAGATGCTAAAAAGGTAGAAGGGGAACCTCGAGAATATAAAAACTAGAATGCGGATGACATAATCTAGAGACATCAAAGAGCGCTTCACAATGATTATGTAATTTTGGTTTAGTTCATAACTGTTAGGCCATTTAAATTGATTAATAAATTAAGTTAATCATTACCTGTGCTTTATTATGAATATATATTATTTGATGATTGAAAAAAAATCTGCTGCAAAGTTTGATATGACACAATTTCATAAATTTGGAAAATTTTAAATCACGACTCGAAAGATTGTCTAAATTGGAAATCCGGGTTTCGGGTTGTGATAGCTTTCGTCCATGACAAATATGATAAGGAGAAAGGAGTCAATTTTAATAGATAGGTGAACCCTGGCAGCACTAAATGTGGAGAACTCAGCATTAACAGCCTAATACCACTCCCTTGAATTCTGATAGAATAAAACAGCAGACTGGTACACAGTGACCTTTGAATCTGGTATGAGCTGCTTTGCAGCTTTCCTGAATAAACAAAAAACTGGTACATCAAGGCCCTTAAATCTGGGATAAAATCTGTCCATAACACCATTACACAGATCCAAATTGCCGCAGGAATCTAACAACTCAAGCTGCTGCACTGGTTGATTGACATAAACCTCTCTGATTCAAACTGCAGATTAAAACTGATTTTAAACTGAACATGGGTGCTTTAGATGGTTTGGGAAACTTTGTGATTGTCTGATTGAATCAGCTTCAGAACTTTTGCTTGTTTCAGTAACAGAAGGGTAACTTTTTCAAACAAACATTAACATCTAAAGCAATCAGATGACATTTAGTTTTTCTTTTTCTTTTTCTTTTTTTTTTTTAACAAGTTTGCCCATATAACTTTTACCATATGACATGTTTGCCATTTCTACTTTTACTATAAGATTGACATGTTTGCTTTGAATCAGCTCTATTTCAAACAGTTTGCTGTTTCCAAAATGACTCTAAATGAATTATTCATATCTTACGAGTGTATAATTTGTGGAAATTATTTACAGTTACTGGATTTTTATTATTACTGCTTCATAGGTTTTGTTGTAATGATGGAGCAGTTGCCAATTCATGGTGGAAAGTCTCAAGAAAAGTGGGTTGCATGCCCAACATGTCGACAATGCACAAATCTTGAGAATATCGCATATATAGATGACAAGCAAAACAGGGTTTTTGATTGTGGGATGCCAACTAATTTTCAAGGTCCTCATGTATCTGAAATTTCTGTTCATGTAAAAGGTTCATATGGAACAAAGGTTTGTTATGTCCTCTCTTTGAACCTTTTATGCCCATCATTTGTACCTTTAATGGATCAATAGGAAGTTTCTTTCCTGATTATGAAATTTTCTCTCTGCAATTTCTGTGTATTTTGTTTTGCCAATTTTTTTACACTTTTTGGCTAGCTTAGATCACAATTTTGTTTTATGATCACTATTTGTGTGTTTTATATCAAAACATTTTAATTAGCTGAATCTGTCAGAAGTTTTTATGTACCAATTGCTTAGATTTAAAACCAAAATGATGAAGGCAAGATTAGAAATAGAGATTAGGGTTTAGTGAAGAAAGGAGAAGAAATTGGACGAAACATGGAGAGCTGGCCGTTCAATTGCTTTTGAGGACGAGCCCCATGCCTTTGCTTATTTTAATCAATATTTCTGGAAATTACAGAAGACCCTCACACCAATATTTCTGAGATTTCATGTCAGTCCTATATTCTGAAAATTTACAAATTAGCCCCTGCATATCTCATGATACCCTTCAACCTGTGCATAGATATCTATGATACTCAGGACAAAACACGAGTTAACTACCATTTGCCGACTGGTTTATGAGGAAATCTTCCGATTAGCTTTGATGCATGAATTTTCCAACTGCATGTCTTTGTCGGCTTCACAGAGAAAGTGGCAGTCACTTTAATATGTTCTGTCTGTTCATAGAACATCTGTTTTCTATTTTTTTGTTAACCCCTGCTAAGGGGTTGGGACTTGTATATTGACACCAATACAACACCAACTCACACATGCGGGATGATGGGAACTCGCATGTGTGAGGTGATGAAACTCACATATGCAAAGAAGGGGGAGGTGAGGTTTGAACCTAAGAATGCAAAGGATAGGCATATCTTTTGCAAACCTTTATTTGTTTAGCAGATCTTTTATCCACAACGAAACAAGTTTCATGAGACATTACACTATTTTCAGCTTCTGGATGAGATCAGACCACAACAGGCTATTTTGTCCTTTCTGAAAACCAGATTTGCACCAATTAAAGTGCAATTACATGTATTGGACTGACTGCCTATCTTCTTTTGATGTTACCCAATATTTATTTGTTAAAATATCTACCTTTAGATGGTTCTGGAAAGAAATAGTATACCTTGTCTTACAGAGCCCAAGATACTTCAAGAACCAACTAACAACATTTATATGTTTACTTCATAGAGCATGCAAAAACTGACTTACCAGACCAAGGGCATATATTTGGATGTGTGAAACCACCTATATACATTAGGATCATACAGTTTTACAACAATTTACCCACTTATATAGATAGGCCATGATTCTATTTTATCGTTGTATCAACCAGTTTCACACCAATCTTCCCTGTTGGGAAATTACAGCAACTCTTCTTGATCTGTCAACTTCAATTCCCAAGAAAAATATTTCCATAAACCTAAATCTTTTATTTCAAACTCCTGTCCTAATTAGGCGTTTAAATACCTAATTCCTGCTTTGTTGTCACCTGTTACAGCACTATCATCCACATACGTTGATAATTACCTCATCCTGATCTACAATGGCTTTACTGATGCAAAATTGTATTCATGCCACTGAAGTCTCTAACATCCCTTGTACTCGGCTTGTTCTTAGCCATTCTGATGAATCTCACTAGCAAAGGCAGCCAAGAGACCATGTCACCCAGTAGCATAAATGGGTTGCACAACCTTAAAAAGCTCTTAACACTTAAGCCTACTGTGAATTTTAATTGTACGACTCATAAGATCCGAACTAAATCAAAGAAAAGAAAACATTATCAACTGAGCATTAGCCTAACTAGCTTCAAATTTTATCCCAAACCAACTGTGATGTGCAGAACTTGATTTCACGTGCTGAACTTGATGCTGTCCAACCAGTGGGCAATTTTGATAATCACTCCTTCAAGGGATCTTGGGTCTCCACATGACCTACTTTGTTTTGTAGGTAATTACCAGATGAGCTACTCTGATAGATATATCCATCCTTTAAAGTGCAATCAAGATCTATAAGGAACTCCAAAAAATGAATTCTCTTCGAATTGTTTTCTGAAGTGACAATTCTCATAAAGCTCCAAAACTTGTGGAAAAATTCAAACACCCATGAGTCTTGAGAATTGAGGCCATGTTGAATACCAGTGTTTAACTCTTTTTATGCAGTCTGTACAGCTGTTGAAGTCAACCAACTTTCTATTGACATTATCCTAGTAGGCAATTAGCACAGTACAATTGCTTTTGTTAGAAAGCAGCTGTAGGGGCTTTCTGTCTTTTCTTTCTAATTTTCATTTTCTCTGCAACTTTGTGAAAGCTTCTCAATATTGTTTGGTATATTTTTTGTTGCAACTCTAACGCCTAGGCATTTTGGTTGCAATGGTTAACAACTCTTGACATGGTATTAGAGCCATCGTAGGTCTTGGGTTCAAATCCACATTGCCGCGTCCTTGGTATTATGTTGCAAGCGCAGATGCGCAGGGCAGAAGGCCCATGCCACTTTATGATAGGCCCATGCTTAGAGTCCAGGTGGTGTCCTGCCCGAGGGACGGGGGGTGTTAAATATATTGTTTGCCACAACTCTAATGCCTAGGAATTTTGGTTGCAATGGTTAACAACTCTTGACAGATATTGGGCTTTGTACATCTATAAGGGTTCATCAAGCTTCAACATCTCTCACTCCATATCCCCCATTTGGTAGGGTTAAGGGTCCACAAGTAAGCCAATGACTCGGTTTAAGTCTCCTTTTTATAGGAAACACAGGGCTCTTTTGGTTAGTCGTAAGCCTCTTACGGTTAGCTGTGAGGCCTCTACGATTAACCCTATGGCTAGCCATAGAATAATTGGGTTTCAGCCAACTTTCAGGATGAACAGTAATTCCTGTCAGTCAACATGGCATTTTAGTTCTGGATGGCTACAGTTAGCCGTGGGATTTCTCTACACTTGGTCACAGCTAGCCATGAGCGAACCGTAGATTAATTTGTCAGTCAACACTCTTAGCATGGCGTTCCCATGGGTGTGACCGGTTTTCCTGAGCAAGGTATCATACCAAAGTGGCCCAGCCCCCACACAGGCACAACCGTGTTCCTGTGGCCTTGCCACAATGCAACTGCATTTCCAGTTAAGATTTGGTATAGCAGCACTAGCTGAGAGTGCTTGTCACACAAGTCATTGTCAACTGACATTATAATAACACTATATCCTTAGTAACCAACCTGAGTGGTGCTGACTTAAGCAAGATTCCAAGTAAAAAAGGCTCTAACTAGACTCTGTCTCAGAAATGGTGACCAATAAGGGAACTACTCTCCAGGTAATGAGCAAGCTTGATTGAAAACATAATCTCAATGAGTAGCCTTTAAGGTTCTCAACTAACTTGAATATGTATTGGGCTAGGATCGGGCAAACTAGTACTTTAAGTGGGCAAGGCTAGACAAACTTGACTAAACTGAGCTAGAACAGACTGAGTACAATTCGGAAGCATTTCGGCATGAAATGGGTAGCCCTGAAATGGGTAAAAAGGTTTAAGGCAGATCAGGTAAAGCTCTCAAATCGAACCAAAACACTATTCTAACTATGAAAACTCATTGGCTACACTCAAACCTACTAACTAAAAACTAAACAAAATTAATTACACTAAAACACAATTAAATGCAGTAATACATAATTAGGAACATGACCTTACACACACTACCTAGCAGGGAATCTGAATTTCCAAGGAGAATTGTCTGGGTTCATCAGGCCTTTAACCGTCTTGCAATCAGATTGACCTGCTGCTCAAAGAATCCGCATCTCCCGACATGTAACCTGTCTTCAGCATATGCCATTCTATTATCGTCCTCGTTACCTGTTATTTCTCATCTCTCATTTCGTCCTTACTTTCCATCAGTTACATTTTCAAAACCACCTATCATTCATGCCTATTCACGCTGTTCTCTGCCATTACCCATTCAGTTTCATCTCAACAATCTGGTCCCATGGATGACATGATCAGTCAACCATTAAGAAGATCTACTCGGAAAACCATAACCTAAAGAAGATTACTCCAAACAGCTTAACTTGACAAATTACATAACATAGTGAGTACTCTTCCAATTTTATCAGATCAACAGACCAAATAAATAAATGTTATACAAAATAAATAGATTTCCATAAGGTAATCAGATCATGATATGGTCATTAAGTAGAGAGCATGGTGGTACCAGCTGACAGTCACTCCAGGCAGAGACTAGGCTACAACTAGTACAACAGGTACAATCCACACCTAGCTGGGTCTGACTGACGTAGCATCAAAGCTTAGTGGTGCCAACTTTGAAATCAAGATATAACTCTATCTTGGAAAACCGTAACCAAAAGAAGATTACTCCAAAATAGTTTACCTTAATAGATTACATAACATAGTGAGTCATCTTCTAATTTTATCACATCAACAGACCAAATGAATAAACTGGTTACATATAACAAAATTACCAATTTTCAGATATGCATTTGCAAGCCATATGTATATATGAAGCATGGTAAAGGTATACCCAACACATGACTTATGATAGGTCAAGGAGTATTTACTAATTAAACCTAAGGGCCTATTTCTTTGTAAGAATTTGTGGAATTCTTATCTGCTGGAATTTGTGGAATTTAAGATGCTGGAACTCTGAAATGCCATTGAATTCTAACATTTCTGAATTCATTGTTTCTTTCGTGCCAGAATTTCATTTTCAGCCCGAGAATTTCATGTAACCCAAATCCATCAGACCTCCCAAAAAAGATGCATGGAAGAGATTAGAAGTAAAAAAAGATAAAAAGAGGTAATTATATGAGAGAAGTGCATAGAAATAAGATGATCGGACTTGATTTTCTTGCCATGGCTTGGAGGAGAAGATATTGTTTTAGGGTTAAGAGAGCCGAAGTTCTCCCAACTCCTCCCGGAATGCCTGGATTCTAAAATGTTAGAGAAAGGGTTAGCATTTGGGAATTCCACTTTTTTGGACTTTCAAAATGCTACTTGCTGCAAATGTTGGGAATTTCATTAAATGAACATGGAATTTCTGATTGGAATTTATGAATTCACAAACAGCTTGAACTCCTGTAAGAAATTCTTGCAAAGAAATATGCCTTAAGGTCTGGATTGCTTAAGGACAACATCATTCAATTTCATGTGACCCTAGGATCTCTTATGTCTATAGATATCATATCATTGACGTTATTGAAGTTAATTTTCACCAAAGGCCCCAAATCAACACAATTGACCTAATATTATCCTTTGTATAAACTGGGGTTATTTGTAGATTGATGTTAGCTCAAAACATCACCTACAAAGGTCTCACCAGTCTTGGAGGTTAGGCATGTTTGATGGGTTTCCAAAATTGTTCCAAATTCTAGGTAGAAAGTCCATTTAGGAAATCTGAGTTGATCAGGCTACCAAGGTTCAAGTTTAGTTGCCCAAACCCAATTGAACTCAGAAAAATGGGTATTCTTTGGTCAAACTGCCTAAGCAATTCTTCCGGTCACCAAAGGACTCCTTTAGCCCACCTAATAGCATACAAAAAATTAGATTTCATGTTACAGGTAGGCTACCCAAGTAACCTGCCCAGGTTATACTTTGGGCTACTGAAGGATTCAAGCACCTGAATAATCACTTCAGGCTACCAAAGTCCCTGAGTTTATTGCAAAATCTAGGTCAGGGGGTTTTCGCCCATATAACAATGGGTTTCTAAAATACGTTAATTGAGCATCTCTAGCTCTTTTTGAATCACCCAAATAACATCTATAACGACCCAAGAATCTGGAGCTCTTCAGATTCTCAAGACGTTCTCAAATTTATAACAACACAAAATAAATCAAATTTCAATGAGCATAAAAGGTCCAACAACATTCATATTCAATTATACTTAAATCATTAAATGTATCAGAACTTAGAAGTCCTAATAAAAGCTATTAAGTAAAACAAAGGTTTCTAAAACAAATAGAGAAAATATCTAAATGCTGAGATAATCCCATCTATGAATTTAATCATTGTTCCTCGCGCTCTGGATCAACTGCGCATGCCAAAATCCACCGGTTGATCTCTGTCATTCCCCGCTACCTTTACAAATGCATTACTTGAAGTGGGGCGAACCACTAGTAAGTAAAATAAGTAAACATTGAGATATAATATATTTTTAGTCATTTATATGAATATTTATTATTTAATAATGGTGTTAAAAATAATATCTTAATCAATTCTTTTCTGAGTATTTTTCCACTACAAGCATCAAATGGTTTCGATACCCCATACGGGTGTATTTACGCTTCTGTCAACAACATTGCTTGTCATCTACCATGATTGTTGAGCCTGTTCCGATACTCCCACACAGGAGCATCTACATTTCTGTCAACAATATGGCTTGTCTTACCACCCTGATTGTTGAACCTACTTCCCTCGACCAACATCTACGAGAGAAGTTCTATACTCAGTGCTAGCAGTTTGTGTTACTCTATTTCGAACATCAATTTCAAATTCAAATTCAATAAATTTATTAGAGAATCATCTCTATCATAACTGGTAACATCATCTTGCTATTTTACTTGGTCAGTACCACATAACATTGGTTAGTCCTCGCCCCACACTGAATCAAAATTGGCACCAGGTTGTGGCATTGCCCATATCTTATTGAGGAAACTAATTATTCGTTGTAAAATTAACCACCAGAATCAAGAAATAAATAATAAATTCAGATTGGATCATATTCCATTATATTTGAATATTTAGTATAGATTCCATATGAATTTACTCCATATTCTAGGTTTAATAATAATTATTAGCTATAATAATAATAATAGTAACAATTATTTGTCCTTAAGGTAAGCATGAGTCAATTGCTAATGCCTCTGTGCATGTTATTAAGGGAAGAAGACTTGACAAGAGCTAATTGAATTAATTTATAAGGACATGGGCCTTTTTGAAATTTCCATGAAGTTATTATAAATGTCAACATTAATAGAAACCCAGAACTCGTTCTCGTCAGGAACATTGTTCGTCGGGCCTCTTTGTAGTGTTTGGATGGTGTACCTCCAATGGTCCAATCTGTATGGGACCCCCACTCTTGTGGTCGCCCAACAGTCCCCCACTAGAAGTGGGGTCTTGATCTCTCATCAGGTGGCCCTTGTGGGCCCCACAACCCAAATTGTAAAAAAGCATAACAACGATATGAATTCTGAAACTCCCAATTTCTGCCATGAATTCTCACTAGTTTGGGAGCAATTTAGGTATCAGTGGCGTCCTAATAGTATAATCTACAATGAGAAATGCATTAGTATGGATTCCTATTCTAAAGACACTGATTTCCATGTTTTCTAAGCCCCACTGCATGTCGGCATGGCAAATCTGACATTGTATCAGTCACTGAGTGGAGGGGAAACCTAATCAATTGTAGCCTTATCACATTCGACCACATAAAAATTAGAAACCAGCCATCAAGCATTCATTATCCATGGTTAATCTGTTCACCATTCTTTATAATATCTATTCCTTAATCATTCAGTCATATACAGATGATCACTGTCATGGATTTGAGGGTTCATCAATAAAAAAAAAAAAAAAGGTTCATGTTGCACGAGTGCAACTAGAAATCTACTCACCTTATGTAGAAATTCGTTGCTCGAGCTGTGATCGGTCTGACGGCAGACATCCACTATGCACCTTGTTGATCCTCCTCGTCCTTTTCGCAATCTTCTTCTTCTTCTACAGATTTCAAAATTCACATTCGGTTATTCCTCTCTTTTTGTTGGTTTAGGAGGTTTGGTGAGGGAGAAGGGAGAGACCAGCCCCCTATTTATACTTGTGCTTGGTCTTCTATGCTCTTAGAGTTCTAATAGGATACTACACAGACTTGTTCTATTTGAATTATACACCTAGAAAGAGAGTCCTAATTGGAACTCAAAGGAGTCCTACTAGGGGTGTATTCTTGAGAGAGAGTCTTGTTTGAAATTCTTAGTCTTCTAATGACCTTAATCTAATATAATTATAATTCTACTAAGAGTCCTAGAAGGGATATTACAACATCTCCTTAAATAATAAATATCAACCCATTCCATGACATGACATTGACTAAATATACAAAATTGAGCTTAAAATGGGGTATCTAATAGGGATTTTCATAGAATTCAACAAAATCAACATTCATGTAAATATGTAATGCAATTATAATTGTTCACTTGCCTTGGCATGGACTCTAATCACTTCCTTCAAAAATCACGTCTCCTAAACTTGAAATTCACTTCCAAAGTCAAAGCTCTCAATTCTACTTCACAATAACTCCTACAAACCAAAAACCCAATGGGAATAGAGGGCTGGCCTTGTGGATAAGGCGCCCGCTCCCATAGCTCCTATAACGACCCAAGAATCTGGAGCTCATTAGATTCTTAAGATGTTTACATTTTTATAACATAATAACAATTCATAAAGTAAATTCCAAGAGCATTAGTCCAAGCAAAGATGAATATTTAAATCTCAATATTAATGTCTTAACAAGTCATTATAGGTTCAGCTAGAAAAGACAATCTTTTAATTTAATTCTAAGAAAATATTTCAAAATAAGGGTTGGCCCCATCTAATAATCTAAGATGTTCTTCGATCTCTCAATCAGCGATGCATGCCAAAATCTATAGACTGGTCTCTGTCATTCTTAGATCTCGTTATGAATGCGTTACTTGTAGTGGGACGAACCACCAGTCAGCAACACTGGTAAGTAGAAATTCTAAATCAAGAGAACATTAGAAACTAGCACGATAACATAGATGTAATATTACAGTTGTTTTGATCATATCATTTTTGGTTATCCATCCTCATCAATGTATTGATGGAATCAAATTCATCATACAAAGCTTCGAGATTCATATGTTTCTTTGAAAAGAAAAATTCATAGGTTTACCCCGAAGAGTAAGTTCATAATCTTATTCAACAACATGACTTAATGTACACCATGATTGTTATTTTATACTTTCATAAAGGATTCATATTCTTGTCGTGACAAGACTGCCACTATTCTTAATTCATAGTAGTTGTATGAATAAGGAGATTTATATTCGTATCGTGACAAGACCGCCACCATTCTTAATTCATAGTAGTTGTATGAACAAGGGGATTCATATTCCTGTCGGGACAAGACTTCCACCATGTAATTCTTATACTTAAACATGGGAATTCATATTCGTGTCATGACAAGACTGCCACCATGTAATTCTTATACTTAAACAAGGAGATTCATATTTGTGTCGCGACAAGACTGCCACCATGTAATTATTATACTTAAATAAGGGGATTCATATTCGTGTCGTGACAAGACTATAACCCATCTTAATTCATAGAAGTTCTCATGTTCCCACAAGAGGGATTCATATTCTTGTCGTGATAAAACTGTCACCATTCATCTTTCGAAGATCGATCCCAATACCAACGTAAAAACAAATACTCTATAGCAATCATAATTTGATATCATTTTAGTTTATAGGTTTCATAATAAGTACCATCACTTTTACCATTAGCCAATCCCACATACTTCATATTGAAATCTCGCCCTGCGCTAAGTCGTTATTGGTAATCCACGTATGTGGCATTGTCCATATGTCCTTTGAGGTCAAAGTTATTCATAGATAAAACACATTGATCAACTTATAATTTGTAATATTTAACTTAGACCATACACTTGTCATTAAAAGTACTCAAAAGTGTTCTGCACAAGTCTTCACTTTCAGCCACAATTCTAATTCATATATGACATCGAAAATCTGAGTTACATAATAATAGGATGAACAGTAAAAGAATGCTTGATCAGAATTAGTTATTTCAACATTTACCCTCTTATTCTTATGACCCTTAGGAAGTAATAAATAAAGAGGGGTCTTTGTAACCATAATAGTAAAGCTAGGGATTGTTTTATAATATATATAAGGATTCTTAGTAGGAAATAATATGAAGAGGACATCTTCATCATGAAATGTTTTAGAGTTCCAGAAAACTATTGAAATCTACATCCAGTATTATAACTGGTAGAACAAGGTTCAAATAGAACCTTAGTCAAAGGAAGAAGAGCCACATGACTGGGCTGTATTTGAAACACTTGGATGTGGGATCCATTGGTCCAATCCTCCTCGGACCACCACCCAAGTGGTCGCCCATCAGTCCCCTACCAGATGTGGGGGACTATTCTTAGATCAGGTGGGGCACATGGGCCCACAACCCACAAACGACCAAGCTTCTTTTTGACGTCCTAAACTGGTTCTTCCCCCAGTTCTGATTTCCTTTACACATTAGACCATTATATTGTATGATAAAAATAGTCCTTGAGAAGCACACTAATCATAGGATTCAATTAACCAATCATCTACACAGAAAAGGATGAGTTTAAACCTTTATTTCTCATTATTCAATTAACCAATCATCTACACAGAAAAGGATGAGTTTAAACCTTTATTTCTCATTACAGACATGTCGACAGCCCTGTAATTCCCTCAATACAATTCTGATTGTTAGTATAAGGGACTCCTATTTGTCCAATTCAAAGGAAAACACATCCCTGAGGTCCAAATGGATTTATATCTTATTCTTAAGACACGAACATATCAACAGAAACTTATATATGTTTAAATTAGTTCCATTCAGTAAAATGATTTATGGAGGATCATTTTCCTTGACAGCAAAATATTCAATTCAGTATATGAGAAGTTTTATTCAACTGGTATATGTAATGAGTGACCTCAAATCAGACATCCACTAGGCTAAATTCTCCTTGTTAAAATTCCTTGCTTCTATTTTTTCGTTTATCACAATATTAGACTTCTATTCTTCATCCATGAAAAGTGACCAAAGAAGATAGGAGGTCCCCTCCTATAGAATAGTGGACATCCAACGGAGGAGTCCTAAAAGAATTTCCCCTCTTTGAAAGGTCATATGGGGAAGGCTAAAGGTCATGTTTGTTAATATAAAATGAGGAGCCTTCTTTGGGGAGCTACACAGTCACAAATAAGTGGATTTGGATCATATATTTGGACATGAAACTTTTGGCCCTAACAGCCCAACCCAACCATGAATTGGACTGGTCGAAACTGGACCTTTCTATGCCCAATTGGCCCACTTAATTAATTCAAGGTTATTACAATTACTTCCTATGTCTGGCCACTGGGCCAATAAAAAAAAAAACCCAAATGAATAAAGGTTAGAAGCATGGGTGGTTGAGGCTGCTAAACTATTTTGAAAATAGCGGTGCTACAGTCTAAGAACTAGTAAAGTGACATGGTTTTAATTTATAATACTATTCTTCATATTTCTTCTCCTCAATAACCTTTCCTATAGTTGTCTTTAACCGTAAATTGCTCCAAATCACTAAAAAAAAAAAAGCACAAGACTAGCTGCTACCCAAGATTCAAATTTCTTTAGCACTTAAAAAACTCACACTGCTACACTGCTACGTATCGACCGCTATGAGGCATTTTGGCCACTGGCTGCTCTGCCTGTCGCAACCGCTATTTTTATCCGCAACCGCTATTTTTATCCTTGGCTTGGAAGAACTTAAGTACAACCTCTTTCACATAAACAAGAGAGGGTGTTCAAGGAAGAAGGAACTTGCCTTTCAAGAGCAAATGAGAGTTGGAATTAGTGGTGGACCCAAAGTTTTCATTTAAGGGGTGCAGACCCAAACTCCCAATTGTGTTTTGAGAACAAATACAAAATTTTCATGTGGGTTTTGGAGGTGCACATGGAGTTTTTATGTAAATTTTTGAAGAAAAATTAGAATTTTTACTATAGTTTTAAATGTGGACCAAAGTCCAATGAGTGCATTCACCCCCACATGAATCCCCATGTGAATGTATATAGGTCTTCCCCTAGGTGGAATCTCAGGAGAGCTTGATGTAGAAGATGGAAGTTGATGCTGATGGTGGTGAGGAACTTGATTGATAGACCTGGAACAAGAGAGGAAGAGAGAAGAGAAAAGGACCTCATACTTGCTGGGAATGAAGGAGTTAAATGAAGTTAAATGGAGAAAAATGAAGAAAAGTCTGGAATTTTTTTATTGTTGTGCAGATTTTATAAAATTTCAAAATTGTCCTTGGTCGTAGAAATGTGGAAATTTGGGAAGTTATGTTCATCAAAATGTCAAACTCAAAGAACAGAAGTTACTCAGAATGACGTCCTCTCTATCCAATGAGCCCAAAACCACTAAATTCTAATATTTACAAGTAACACCCTAACATCTCCCAATCTCCTAAAATTGCAAATAGATCCCTCTAAGTCTCTAACTTGGTCCAAAACCCTCCAAGACTATCCAACCACTAATCTAACACACAAATAATTAATCAACTGCTAAACATGATTAATTAACATATAAACACAGTTGAAAACCGAGGTTTTCATACTCTCTCTACAATGGAATCAATTCATGTTCCAAACTCCACCAAAGAAGCAAGTGCAGATCATAACTAGAAAGATGCATTGTTTGAGGACATGTCACTCTAGAAACAAATCAAACTTGGGAAGTTGTGCCTCCTCCATTTGGTTTCACAATTGTTGGAAGTAAATAGGTTTATTTTGTTAAATTAGGATCGGAAGGGTCTCTGGACATATATAAAGTTAGATTAGTAGTTCAGTGGTATAAGCAAGAATATGGAATAGATTACGATGAGACTTTTGTCCTTGTATCAAAAATGACTGCAGTTTGGTTCTCTTTCCTATTTTCTTGGGTTTTCATTCTCGAGATCCTTGAATGGGATATTTTTACATCGAAGGAAATATACTGAGGACATAATCGTATTGGCCCATTTGACTAATAAAAGGACAACAAATAATCCATTTGTATTAAATGTTAAATATAGTCACACTGAAGGCTCTCCTCTTCATAATGCAACCACGTATTGATGTCTATTTAGCAGTCTTATATATCTTACAATGACTAGGAACTGATATTGCTCATGCTGTACAAATAGTCATAAAATTTGTATTTGATCCTCGACGTCCTCATCTTAATGTTTTATCGTTTGATGCCTATGGGAAACAATTGCTTAAGGCCTATTTTACTTTGTATGATCTTCTCTTTAGCTTACTACATAATGCTGATTGGGCAATCTGTCCCAATAATAGACGATCTACTAGGGGCTGGTCTATATTGTTTCGATCATCTTTCATATCTTGGAAGAGGAGGCAGAAGGCAGTTTCTAAATCATCTTGTGATGATGAATACCATGCTATGTGCCTATGTCCTCTTCAACATGTGAAATTGTATAGCTTTGGAGATTGTTGACAGACTTTGGCATTTTTTTTTTCTACAGCCGCTCCTGTACATGCAGATAACACAAGTGAAAATCAGGTTGCTACAAATCCTCATCCATAGCCCACAAGTCCAGTCCATTTGCATGGGGTGTACAGTCAATCCAATGGGCTAGTCATTTCGCATGGGTGCAAACCCAAGGGCATGTGAACTGGGGAGGGAGGGTGGTTGTGTTTGTGTGGTCCACTTAGATGGACCATCAGGCGGGCCCCCTAAGGGTGCACATAGGATAATTTTCATATATATAGTATTGGAGAGAGAGAGAGAGAGAGAGAGAGAGAGAGAGAGAGAGAGAGCTGAAGAGTTGCTAAAACAGGAAAGAAAAGAGATACAAAGGGAAAAAAACTAAGTGTGAAAATAGATCAGGCACTCTCTCTCTCTCTCATCTTATGAGTCACTATGCACAAATTGACAAAGAGAACCATTAATAATGGAAGTCGGTTCAGCCATACGGGCATACAATCAAAATCAATGGCAGAGATAAAAAGCTTTTTCAAATCTCTATTTTGGGAATGCTTGAAGGTGAAAATCTCTATTTTGCAACAACAAAGGCCATCCCAAAGGACTAATTATCATTGGTTCCACATGTTGGAAATAATTATAATGGTTTCTATATAAGTAATGAAGATATAGTATTTTTTTGGTTTTCATGCAAAATAGTGCTGGTCGCTGACCCTGAATTGGCTGACTTTGCTCACCTTTTATATACTTATGCTTCTTTTGCTTTAAGTTTTTTTCCCTGAAACTTGTGAAAATTCTCAATTAACTGTTTGACATTCAACTGCTTTGGTGCAAAGATTTCCTTTTAAGGTTGATTTGGAACAAATATCAGGGTTAAATATATGAAAAACAAGAGCTGCAGAGATGAAAGAAATGACACAGAAATGGGGGGATGAGTCATGAGTTAAGTTGCATGATTAATCCCTTTGCAAAAGACCATGTAGCATAAGTACCCTTTGCACCTGCACCTTCATTACAAAATTGAACTACCCTTTTGCAGCTGTTGTGAGATTTTGTCATTCAGGCATCCAAGATTGAAGTATATGGATAAATTTTATGAACTTCCTATAGGGAATTTTCTCTACGTCTTTAACATTAAGATCTGGAAATTCAGGGGTATCAGTTTTTGGATGGGACCCCTGCCTCTTTAATATCCAGATCAGGACATCTGCATGAGGAGAAAACTTTTGCATTCTTTGATTTATTTTTCCACGGAAAATTAGGTTATCATGAAAATAAAATAGGAGTTAGGATAATTGAAATTTGTTAGGTTCAGTAGGATTATGGGCTAAGACTTGTTGGGGGGGATTTATTACAAAAATATCTTTTTGGCTTATTGAAATGCCCACCAAAAGTGGTCCTTGTAACTTAAACCTCTTGATTACTTTTTTCGCCTAGTTTCGTATACTCTTATTTTCATATTAGATATCAGATGCATCAAGTAGTTTGTAAAATTTTATTCATGTTTATTTGCAAGTAGGTTCCTGCCAAACACACTTGACCATAAGAAGAGAGAATATTAGATATTGTTATGTGCCAACATTGTTTGGAACTGTCAGTTTTTGACTTCCCAGAAATGTTTTTTTTTTACTCTGGTTGCATCAGACCCATATGCAAACCCTCTTAGACTAACACATGTCAAAAGAAAATAAAAAAAGGTAAAATAGCTTTCAACTTATGTTTTCTACCTTTTTTTTCCTTTTTGACATGCAGTGATTATATTGGTGATGTAAATGAACCTTATTATGGATATGGTTGCATTTCTAAATGAAGTTTTCATTCTTGTCATCTTGTGCCACTACTTCATGGTGGTAATCTTCCTCTGACGTTACAGTTAGGACATCCATATGATGTTTTATGTGCAATTGCTGTGAACTGCTTTACATGGCCATGCAACATAACAAGGATATAAAATCTCTAGAAAATAGATATTACAAGGAACTTGCTTGGCATTTGTGTTTAACTTATTTACAGGAATTTTATTTTCAGTTACAGCAAAGAAATTTACTTGACATTTCCACTTGAACATCTATATGTCATCCAGATTGAAGCTATTACAAGGAGAATCCTCTACATCAAGTCAACTGACCCAGAAGCTAAAGTACTTGTCTTCTCAAGTTGGAATGACGTTCTTGATGTGTTGGAACATGCATTGGAAGTAAACGACATTACCTATATTCGAATGAAAGGAGGCAGGTGCATGATTTGCTGGTCTAATTTCATATTTACACTCTTTTGAATTTGTGAAAATAGTGACAGGGACAGGGGCCACAAGGACAACAGTAATTTAATAACAGAGTACTGGCCTCTGCTTGAATACAAAAGATTTCACACGTGTGTACATCTCTAAGGCATATTTGTAACATCTCATTGACTGGAGATTTTTTTTAGGATGAGCTTAGCATAGATAATAAGATATTATTTATTGTTATCCTGATTAGCCCTAATTTCTGCTTGATTGCATCATTGACAAGATTTTCCAGTTCTTTAAATTTAACAGTTGACCCAAGACATGGTACAACTATTCCATCCAATAGTTCTCTCTTCTTCATGCTTCTGAGATGGTATTAGGGAAACATTACTTCTTGTTATCCAAGAAGAAAGTCCAAATTCCGACAGTTTACTTTCTTGCCCTGAGTAGAAATCAGGCCTCTGTAATCGTCAAATTTCTCTGTTCAATCAACTAATACAATGTCGATCATCTGTGAAAGATATTTCTGCAATTGCCTCTGTGTTGTAATCAATTGAGCTTCTCATTCATGAGGAATTAAGAGATTTTTTAATTTCTGTACAACTGTTCGCTTCAGTCGACGTTCCTGCTACAATTGCTTGATCCCCACCATGGACTGCAAACAGTGAACATTCCAGCCCCATCCGGCTCATGTAAATATTGACCTGTAACCCTTTTGACCATCTAGAAGCACATATATCCCACAAAGATCTTCCTTAACTTCACACATGGGTTGTATATATTGTTTCCATACTTTTGAGATTCAACAGCTAAGCACAATCAATTGATTAGGATTGTTATGTAATTTCAAGAATGTAGCCATGATGATGACAATCTATGAATAAAAATATGCAGTTAATCCAAAGGAAAAATGCACTTACACTGAAAATCAATAATAATTAACTTGGCCTGACATTGCCTGCACAGTACACGTTCGTCAATTTGTGGGACATCCTTATAGAAATGATCTCACGGCCTTTTATTGTATCCTTCGATGCCTTCATGGAACAGTTGACTGAGGTCTCTTTTATTCTCCAGCCTCTCCTCTGCACCTTCCTGCTTTTGGTGATGTCGATTGGGCAGGATGTTCGAACACTCTGGCACTAGGTGATGTATGTTTTGAAGGACATCTCACATTGCTTGGAAAGTGTAAGAAATGGACCATTGTTTCTAAGTCCTCTACTGAAGCTGAATATATATTTGTCTTCTAATTCAAGCGAAGTCATTTATCTTCGCTGTCTTCTTTTGGGAATTTAGGGTTTTCATTCTAGGATGTACATCACTCTTTGTATTCAACACATGCAATCCTGATTGTTTTCCAGTTTGTATTTCATGAGCTTCCTAAAAACATTGAAGTGACTGTCACTTCATGGATGAACATCTCTTGTCCAAGACACTACATCTTCCTCATGAATCCTCTCAACATCAGTTGCCAGACCTTTTCACCAAAGCGACAACCAAAGCATGACATGATTTTCTTCCTATCAAATTGATGTCTATTCAACTCCATATCAATTTGAGGAGTGTAGGGATAGTGGGATATACATGTACCACCCACATGTGCGATTTGTGTCCAATCTTATGGGAAAGGTCAAATTAATCCTGGCAGAACTCACATTGTTGTAATTATATGTAATTTGCTGACTTCCTGTAAGTTAGATTGATTAGATTCTTTGTAGTATTCTAGGCTTCTAATTTGGGCATGATTGTTAAGTGATTGGGCTTCTTGAATGGTTTGTCTTTAATTTATTTTTTGGATTTCCAGTTCACCCATAGGGATTTTCACTTGTTAACGATGTACCAGGTTTGTCTTTGAATGGCTGCCATTGCAATTTGACTGACAATTCTGAGCCCCAAACCTTCTCTGTGTGCATCCTTTTATTATCATCAAAAGATCCCTTCCAGAATTTGAATGCAGGCCTTTGGGAGAAGAAAACTTATAACCAAATGGATATGCATGGTATAGAGGGTCAAGTTTATCAGCTCTACTTTACCTGCACAGGACAGAGTTGAAGCTTTCTAACCAGCTAGTCTTTTAGTCAGATACTTAATTAGAGTCTGGCAGTCATGGGGCTTAATTCTGGTAGAGAAGAGGCACCCCAAGATATTTAGTCAGCAGTTTCCCAGCAGTAAAAGTCATAATAGGGGAGATTAAAGGTGACACTACAATTAAAACATTTGGTTAGGCTACTCATAGATGACAGGTTTGTATATAGTTTAGGAACAAAGGCAGAAGGTAAAGATGATAATGGTTTAGTAACAAAGACAGAAGGTAAAGATGATGAAGAGGAAATGCAACCAATATCAGATCCTTTAATACGAATCAAACCCATCTCTACGTTCATTCTGCTTAGTGGAGGTCAATGCGGTTGATTGAGCACTCTCTCTCTCTCTCTCTCTCTCTCTCTCTCTCTCTCTCTCTCTCTCAGAGATCTTGAAGGAATTCTTTTCTCATTTTGCATATCAAGCATGAAGAGAACCAGGCACATCTCTTGGCTAAATGTGATTTTGGTGGAAGGTACTCTTAGAATGCTGCAATACAAATATCAGGGGGTCCTTTTTTGTAACTCCTTTTATTTTGTATTTTGTTTTTGTTTGTTTGTCTCCCTTGGGTTTCTTGTCTTCTCTTGTATAAGTTTCCTGCTACATTCTGTTTCTCAGGTGTCTCCTAGCAGTGGCCAATGTATGTGCTTTCTTTTTTCTTCTTCTTCTTCATGAAATCCACTGGCAATTTATCCCAAAAAAAAAGGTCGTCAAGAAAAAAAATACAGAAACAGTCCATTACAATTGGAAATAGGCCCAGATTGGTGTCTTGAATCCTCCAATAAATGAGGTCTTTGGAGGCATCACCTTTCATGTGCAGCTTTTGGGCACTAAAAGGCTCTCCTTGAACTCACCAATCCTTACATTGGCTTTCTTATAGCATTATACTAGAACTTCTTTGGATATTCTGCTCAATGCTGACAAGAAATGAAAATTTTGCATTGCAGGAAATCAAATGCTGCTATAATGCAATTCAAAGGACAGCAATGTGGTGCAGGAGGAAAGGGAATGACACAAGAGAGGCAACATGAGGAGAGATCCATTCAAGTGCTATTGCTATTAATTCAACATGGTGCCAATGGACTTAATATACTAGAAGCACAGCATGTAGTTCTTATAGAACCCCTGCTAAATCCTGCAGCAGAAGCTCAGGCAGTAAATAGGGTGCATCGAATTGGACAGAAAAAGACAACGTTTGTTCATCGATTCATTGTACGTATAACCCTTTTGTCCCCATGTATCATTGTAGAAGCTTGGGATTTCTGGAATGTATTCAGGCTTCTTTATCTTGTTGTGTCCATCGCTTCAACAATGGATAAAATGCATACAATGTGACATCTGCCAATGAAATTAGGATCTGTGACACTCAAAAATTAAGGTGTTCCTCCTGTTATTTAACCTCAATCCCTTTCAGCATATGTGATACTCTTGTCTAGATGGAAAACTATAGGGTGTTCATGGGCGGTCCAAGCCAGGCTAAGGAATATCCAGGCCCGGGCCAAGCCCAACACGGGCAGTAAAAGTCAGGCCCAAGCCACCCATTTAACAAATTGGGCCAGGCCGAATCTGGCTTTTTATCGATGTGGCCATTTGAGTAATTGTTTGTACTAATTAAATTAAATTACATGCATTCCTTACATGGGCCGGGCCGGGCCGGGCCGGGCCAGGATTTAAGCTTTCTATCACTTAATCCAAGCTCGGCCCAATTATTAAATGGGTCCTAATTACAAATGCAAGTCCAGCCCAAGGCGGGGTAGGCCCAGATTGGGCTCAGGCTGGCCAGCCCATGAGCACCCCTAGAAAACAAGTAGAAGGGTTCCCCAACTAACGATGTTAATTGTCTGATTTGCTCACTAAATGGCTATAGTGATTATCTTTGGCCGCATTTGTTCCTTTACAAACCACAAATTGGACATTTTACATCATTAGGTAGATTACTGATATTGATGTTAAACAGGCCCAAGGCCCAAGGCCCAAAGCCCATCAATGTTATATCTCACGTGAAATTGATTTGGTCAATATTGAGACAGCTTTAACTTTCCTTTCTTAGAAAATTAATTGTTGTAATTAGTTGCTTTCTTAACTTAGATTAGTGATTGATACAATTAGATGGTTTTCCTTTCTTAGAGCCTAGATTAAATGCTTGTAAATATCTATATAATGATGTACAATCTCCATAGAAATGCAGACAAAATTAATACATTCTCAAGAGAATTCAAAATCTCTTCTCTGTGATCGTGATCTTGTCATGGTATCAGAACACTGATCTACAGTCCCCTTCTCTTCTAGTCTTCTTCTTCAACTGGTTTGTTGAATCTTGGTGATAACAGTCATTGGCATCCTGCCGTTGATTGTTCGTGCATGTTAACATAGTTTTTCATCTACATCTTGAAATCTGATCGATGTGGCCCACCACAGATCAGCCCAAGTTCATCACAGACATCATTTTATCTTGATCGACAGTTGATTCAGAGCCTTGTGGACATTTGTTTGACTCAGCAGAGAAATCAGAAGACAGATTTAGGTTCTGGGAACCATTCACGTCAACAACTTAGAGCAAGTCATCAGAGGCCCACCTCTGATCAACACTGCAGTATCAGAAGACCCTCCCATCCTGGTCGACCACTCATCCTGGAATTCTTGGACATTTTTTCAGATTTTTTCGATCATCAGAGGTAGGCCATCTACCATCTCTTTTAATATTTCAGTTTTGTCCAAAAGATTTCATCTTAACCGTTCAAAATTGTGGATTTTGATCCGTTTTGAGTGAGACCTCTTCCAGCAGTAGCAACATTTGACTATCCTTCCATCCCCTGTCGTTGATCTGTCTCGAGATCACTTGGTGGGGTCCACGTGCTACCTTTTCCCCTGAAATCAAGGACGTTTTTTTTCTTTGTTATTCTCTTTACTGCTGTTTTCTTCTATCTTTGCTGCTGTTTGCTGAAATCAAGGACGTGATACTTTCCTATTGTTCTCTTTTGGCCAAAATCAATTTTAATCTAACATTGAGATGGACAAATCTGAGGTTACGTTGATCAAATTCACTAGACAAAATTACCCTACATGGTCCTTTCAATTCCAAACCTACCTCGAAGCTAAGGAATTGTGGGGTTTTGTTTCTGGTGCTGACCCTAAACCCACTACGGATGAAAAGAAGATCTCCTCTTGGCATACAAAAGATGCCAAAATCAAATCCTGGATTCTGGGCTTTGTTGAGCCTCATCTGATAATGAATCTCAAGCCTTACCCCACTTCTAAAGCCATGTTGGGGTATTTAAAGAAAGTATACCATCAAAATAACTCTGCGCGACAGTTCCATCTTAAATGTGCTATTGCTGAATATACCTAAGGGACTGTCTCAGTACAAGATTACTATTCCGGTTTCCATACACTGTGGTCGGAATACAATAGTATTAAATATGCGGATGTGGCTGACAATGTGTTGATAGTAATTCAAAACCTTCAGGCATCTAGTCAGCGAGATCAATTTTTGATGAAACTACAGCATGAATTTGAAAGTGTCCGATCTGCTCTGATGAATCGGTCGCCCCTACCTTCATTGGATGTATGCTTGAATGAGCTTTTATGCGAAGAACAGCGCCTTACGACCTCGGCTCATATTACTCAACAAAAGACTGAACCTATTCAGTTGCGTTCTCGGCAAATAAAACTTCTCAGCCTCGAGACTTGAGCAAAACCCAATGCTACAGTTGTCAGAAATTTGGGCACCTTGCATCTCAATGCAAGCAAAAAGTCTGTAGTTACTGTAAAAAGTCGGGCCATATCATCTCTAAATGTCGCCGCCGTCCTCCACGTCAGTCAACACAATATCGAACTCCACAGTCTCTAACATCGCAGTATCCTACTCCACAGTCTCAGACTCCGCATGCTTATGTGGCTTCCTCGGTTATGCCTATTCCTACATTTGCAACCCCACAGCCTGGGTCCTCCTCATCTCTCACTCCTGAATTGGTTCAACAAATGGTTATCAATGCCCTCTCTGCTTTTGGTCTATCCGGTAAGTCTCCCTCATCTTCCACTTGGTTTCTTGATTCCGAGGCATCTAATCATATGACGTATTCCCACACTCCTCTCTCCAATATGACAAGTTACACTGGCTCTCTTCAAATACAAACTGCTGATGGGGGACATGTTCCCATTACTGCCATTGGCGATATCCCTAGTCCCATCCCATTGAGAAATGTTTATCTTTGTCCTAATTTAACTTCCAACCTATTGTCAGTCGGACAACTTGTTGACAATAATTGTAACATCTCTTTTTCTTCTTCTGGTTATGTTGTGCAGGACCAGATGTTCGGGAAGGAGATCGCGAAGGGGCCTAAGTGTGGATGCTTGTTTCCGCTGGATCTTTCTCAAATTTCTAGGAATCAATTTGCCAATAATATGTTTTGCTTTTCTCTTAGAGATAATTGCCGGTTATGGCATAATAGACTGGGACATCCTAATTCCAAGACTTTGTCCCTTATGTTCAATTCTGGTTTATTAAATAAATCTCTTCATTTATCTTCTTGTATGCCTTTTCATTGTGCTACTTGTAAAATGGGGAAGAGCAAAATACTTCTGTTTCCTCAATCCACTTATCACACTTCTCAGTGTTTTGATTTAGTTCATAGTGATGTATGGGGAATTGCTCCAGCTCTTTCCCACGCTCATTATAAATATTTTGTGACCTTTATTGATGATTTCAGTCGGTTCACATGGGTCTACTTTTTGCATTCCAAATCTGATGTTTTTCATGTTTTTCAATTTTTTTTAGCTTATGTTGAAAATCAATTTTCCACCGGCATTAAAATCTTGAAAACTGATTCCGGCGGGGAATATATGTCCTCTGATTTTCAGCAGTTTTTGCAAAACAAAGGCATTATTTCTCAACGACCTAGTTCTTATACTCCCCAGCAGAATAGAGTCGCTGAACGGAAAAATAGACATCTTCTTAATGTCACTCGTTCCCTTCTTCTGAAATCCTCGGTTCCTACTCGTTTTTGGGTTGAGGCACTGGCTACAGCAGCTCATCTTATCAATCGTATGCCATCACCCTCCATTGAGAATCAAAGCCCATATTACCGTTTGTTCAAGACTACTCCATCCTATGATGATCTTCATGTCATTAGCTCCATTTGTTTTGTGCACTTGCCTCCTTCTGAGAGGACAAAACTCACGGCACAATCAGCTCAGTGTGTGTTTTTAGGTTATGCACCCTTCCAGAAAGGGTTCCTTTGCTATGATCCTCACATTCGTCGGTTCCGTATCTCTAGGAATGTCGTCTTCTTTGAACATCAGTATTTTTTTCAAAAACACCTTGATCCTCCTGACTCCTCTTTTGTGTCATTACCTGGTTTTTCTGAAGACTCGTCAGTTGTTCGGTTTAATCCTAATTTTGTGTATCACAGACGGGACAACACAGCGCCTCCTAGGGATCCCCCTCCTGATCTTCGTCCGGCATCCGGTTCCAGCCATACTTTACTGCATTGCTCCACTCGGATTTCGGTTCCGCCAGACCGTTATGGCTTCTCCCATACTTCCTTAATGCCCACTCTGTCTTCTTCTTCCATTCCACAATCATACTCTCAGGCTGTGCAGGTTCCGTGTTGGAACAAGGCTATGCAAGATGAATTGGATGCGTCAGCACAAAATCATACGTGGGATATTGTACCCTCTCCTGTGGGTGTCAAACCTATTGGCTGTAAGTGGGTTTTTTCTCTCAAATTAAAAGCTGATGGATCTTTAGATCGTTATAAGGCGCGTCTTGTTGCTCTTGGAAATCGGCAGGAATATGGCATTGATTATGATGAGACCTTTGCTCCGGTTGCCAAGATGACCACCGTCTGCACTATTTTTGTTGTTGCTGCATCTCAATCTTGGCATCTCTATCAAATGGATGTCAAAAATGCGTTTCTCCATGGTGATCTCAAAGAAGATGTTTATATGCGATTGCCTCAGGGATGCTCATCCGGCCCCGGTATGGTTGCTAAACTTCGTCGCTCCCTCTATGGTCTGAAACAAGCTCCTCGCGCATGGTTTGAGAAATTTCAAGCTGCTCTTCTCCGCTTGGATTTTCATCCAAGCCCGTATGATCCTTCTATGTTTTTACATCATGCTCCATCCGGGATCACTATACTCCTTGTCTATGTTGATGACATCATCATTACCGGTCCTAATGCCAAAATGATTCAGAAGCTCCAAGCATCTTTTCGTGAGTCATTTAAAATGAAGGATCTTGGCCATCTCCACTATTTCCTCGGTCTTGAAGTTCATCAATCGCTTAAAGGTATCGTTCTCCATCAGCACAAATACATTGTTGATCTCATCGCCTTGGCTGGTCTTACTGATTCTGCTCCTGTTGATACGCCAGTAGAACTGAATGTCAAACTCAGTCGTGAAGAAGGTGATCTTCTTTTCGATCCTACTACCTATCGCCAGTTGGTTGGTAGCTTGATCTATCTCACGATCACTCGACCCGATATCTCTTATGCGGTCAACCTGATGAGTCAGTTCATGACTGCTCCTCGTCACTTTTATCTAGCTGCTGTTCGCCGCATCATTCGGTACCTTATTCGCACACCGACTCGTGGGTTTTTTTTTTCCATCCAACAATCCTCTGACTCTCAAAGCTTATTCCGATGCTGATTGGGCTGGTTGTCCAGATACTCGCAGATCGACGACTGGATGGTGTATGTTTTTGGGTGATAGTCTCATTTCTTGGAAATGCAAGAAACATGGAAGAGTTTCCAAATCCTCTACCGAGGCCGAGTATCGAGCCTTGTCTGTTGCATGCTCGGAAATTCTTTGGCTCCGTGGTTTGCTTTCTGACATTGGTTTTCCACCAGCCGGCGCTACCCCCCTCTATGCGGATAATACTAGTGCTATTTGGATTACTGAAAATCCGATTTTTCATGAACGGACTAAACACATCGAGGTTGATTGTCACTTCATCCGTGATGAGCTTAAACGTGATGTCATCAGCCTGCCACATATCTCCACTGACCTTCAACTTGCTGATATTTTCACCAAAGGGCTTCCACGACCACGCCATCAGTTCTTGGTTGACAAATTGATGCTTGTTGATTCTCCCGCATCAATTTGATGGGGGGTGTTAAACAGGCCCAAGGCTCAAGGCCCAAAGCCCATCAATGTTATATCTCACGTGAAATTGATTTGGTCAATATTGAGACAGCTTTAACTTCCCTTTCTTAGAAAATTAATTGTTGTAATTAGTTGCTTTCTTAACTTAGATTAGTGATTAATACAATTAGATGGTTTTCCTTTCTTAGAGCCTAGATTAAAGGCTTGTAAATATCTATATAATAATGTACAATCTCCATAGAAATGCAGACAAAATTAATACATTCTCAAGAGAATTCAAAATCTCTTCTCTGTGATCGTGATCTTGTCAATTGAGCCCCACTAGATGCATGAGTATGATTACTGATAGGTGGGTCTAGTAGATGTGCGGCTTACATCACCAGTGGGTAGCTGAATCATTGATGAGGAAATAAGAAACACTGATTTTCTTTTTCTCGCTCCCACCTCTCTTAATATTGCGTACTCATCCAAAACCCATAGCTTTTTTTCAAAAATCTTGCTCCAGCTTGTAGTTGAAGTCTTTTTTATTTTGGAATCAAGTTGTCTTGAGCTCAGCTAACAAATTTTGTTGGTGGGTCAATAATTCAGAAAGATGGTTGGAACTTTGATCAATTTCAGAGACCAGAATTTAACTTATTATGAACTAGGTCAAACTAGTACTTGTCAGTGTGACACCTTCATTAGTTAAACGCATTCTCCCCATTCATGCATGATCTTCTTTCCTCAACAATATCCATTTATCTTTTAATACCAACAGGTGAAGGACACTGTCGAAGAAAGTATCTACAAATTGAACAGAAGCAGGGCTACCAATCTTACGATCAGTGGAAACACCAAGAACCAAGATCAGCTAGCTCTGTCACTCAAAGATGTAGAGTCCCTCTTTTCTCTTATGATGTCTTCTGGGCCACCTGAAAATGATGATGAGAAAATGGGAAGTCTCAGGCATTTACCTCCTTCTGTTGCTGCGGGACTAGCTGCTGAGAGGAGATTGCAGGACCATTCAATATGATTTTTCAGTTATTTGAAGAGTGCCTCTCCATGTCACAAGGCTGAGGTGAGTCAGGTGACACAAAAATGTACATAAAAAATGTTGCATCTGTTTTACATCACATCTCTGCATAAAAACTCTGCATGCATGCGCTTAAGTGGTTGTTTTGCTGTTTGTGGTCAATGGTCCGTTGTACTTTCATGAATTATTTTGCTGTTTGTGGTCAATGGTCCATTGTTCTTTCATGAATGGGGCTCAGATGCTTGCATGTTCAGTATCATCTTGATTGCTGTTAAAATGAGGTTTCCATGGATTAAAGCATACACAAATCACAGCGTGGCAATTCAACCTCCTGATTTTCTGAATTGATGATAAACTATTAGCCATTCAAATTCTGATCATCCATTGGATGTTAGTAGCCATCTTGATGAAATTCTCCAACTGGTATGTATTTATATGGTTTCTGGTTGTTGCAGGGCCCATAAAATGGTGGTCTTGATCATTCTCCATGTGCAGTGTCCACAACATTGAATTATCCTGCTATTGCTTTTGTGCAAGGAAGGGATCAGAGGTTGTCTTTTGGTTGCTTATTATAATGTATTTTTTTAAGACATGCATGATATATTATACAGTAGAGTGTTCCTTTGAATTCATGTGTAATCTGCATGTCCTTATGGATGGAAATTCGTAGGAAGCTTCTTGGGGCAAAATGTCATGCCAAATTTGCAATCCTTTTTATTTGAAGGGAAACTTAAATGTAGATTTTCATATTGAATAAGGTTTGTGATTTTTCTATGAAGATTTTTTTTATTCTGCTCTCAGAAAATAGAGATAAAATAGCATGTATTTACCCACTAATTGTTTGGTCTAGCAGTGAGCTTGTAAGGCCTTAATATTGTCCTGCCTTACGAGTTATGACTTGTTCATGCTCCAGTAATTCTATCTTAGGCTGTGGCTGAAAGCAGGGGCATCAATAATGAAAGATTAATTGTTAGAATACATTGTATTTTTTTTTCTTTAGTCAATCAATCAATCATCATTATCAAAGGTTTGTCCCAACTATGTTAAGGTCAGCTACATGAATTATGTTTACCCGTTCAGATCTTTCTAAGCCAAATCCTTTGATAAGTTGAACTTCTTAATATCTATTTTACTTCCTCTATCCATAACCTCTTTGGTATCTCTCTTCCCCTTGTTGGGCTATTAAATTGTATGGCCAAACTTTTCCTTACCGGTGTTGTTGCCGGCTTACGTTGAACATTCTCAAACCATCTCAAATAGATTTCTCTAATTTTATCATACATATGATCTTCATCAATATAAAAAAAAGCTTATAATAAGGTACTGAGAGATTAAATTTGGTGGGTTTTGAATAAAAAGAATGTTCCAAGAGATTATATTGAAATTATTAAAGATATATATAAAGAAGTGGTAATAAGTATGAGGACTACCTGTAGAGAGATAGGTGCGTTCCCTGTGACCATAGGTTTATATCAAGGGTCAACCTTAAACCCTTATATATTTATACTGATTATAGATGAGTTAATTGTTCATATTCAATAAGAGGTACTTTGGTGTATGTTGTTTGCAGATGATGTAATGTTAATGGATAAATCAAAAGATGATATAAATACAAAACTCGAGAAATGACAAGAGGCATCAGAATCCAAATGCTTTAAAATAAGTTATATAAAGATAGAATATATGGATTGCAACTTTATTAGTCATATACAAAGAGATAAAAGTACTGTAAGAATTGAAGTCCAGGGGATACCACAATGTAGTTCTTTTCATTACCTTGGCTCGATAATTAGTAAAGATGGGAAAATGGATGAAGATGTTGAACATATCATAGAAGTGGGATGGTTGAAGTGGAGATTTGCTTCTAAAGTACTTTGTGATAGACAAATACCAATAAAATTGAATGAAAAATTTGACGGGATAGTGATTAGACCAGCTATGAACTAAGGAACAAAATGTTGGCCAATTAAGTAGCAATATGTGTATAAAATAGATGTAGCAGAGATGAAAATGTTGAAGTGGGTATATAGTAAAAATAAAAAATATATATTTAAAAATGAGTGCTTTCAAAAGCATTTGGGGATAGTGTCAATAAAAGGTAAGATTAGAGAAATTTGTTTGGGATGATTTGTACATGTTAAACATAGGGTGGCGACAACGCCAATAAGAAAAGTTTGGCTATGCAAGTTGATAGCCGAATAAGAAGGGATAGTAAAAAAAAGACATGGATGGAGATAGTAAAATCGGACATGAAGAAGTTTATCTTATTTAAAGATTTGGCTCAAGATAGGTTGAAATGGAGAAATAGAATTTATGCAGTTGACACTAACATAGTCAGGGTGGGGCTTTGATGATGATGATGATTGACTCTACTCTTAAATGATGCTCTTGAAATAGCTCATTTCTAATGTTATCCTTCATAGTTTTTCTAGACATCCACTTCAATATTCTAATATCTACTACCGCCATTTTATGATGCTTCTGAATTAGCTAGCATTCTTCTCTATAGGTCATAACTAGTGTAATCACTATTTTATAAAACATAAAATTAATTATTAAGAATAATATTCATAAAATCTATGTCATAGAATTAAAAGAGAGCGCCTAGTTGGCACTTTATGAAGGCATAGCACAACCAGATTAGAGAACAAGGACTAAAAGCATCCATTGTCACCCAGAACGATTAATCTCTCAACTTTTTGTCCAATTTCTCCACGTCTCAGAGGCTGAATACTGGCTCATTTTGGCTTGTAACCGAGTGTTAAGTGGTGTGATCTATTCCGATTTTCTTGATATTCTTTTAACCAGCTGGCAATATTACATCCAGGAAGAGTATTGAGGCATGATATGATGTGGGCAATTTCTCTTTACAAATTCATCTCTTTAATAAATGTAGAGAAAAGTTCATTTCAACAAATGAACACTGCTGGGTAAGATAACAGATCCTATGTACTCTTTGTTTTTTTTTTTTTTTTTTTTTTTGTGTGTCAGACCTATGCACTCTCTTTACAAAATTTACCTCTTTAAATCTGAATCATTTTTAAAAATGCTAGAATTAAAATATCCTAAATTATGTCAAAGAGAAAGGAGGGGGAGAAAAGAGAGATTTCATGTAGAAAGCCCAAAGACTGTGAGGAAGGGAAACAAAGACTGTGAGGAAGGGAAACCTTGTCTATGTCACTTAATCTTCATTAAGTGGTTTTATCGAAAAAAGAATCTTCGATAATTGGGATATTTTCAATAGATGATTGCAGTGAGAAATCAGGAGGCTTCAATTTAAAGAGTGAGGGAGGGAGAGGAATAGTGGAGATGGCCTAAGTGTAGGAGAGACAAAAATAGATTGGGAGAGAGAATTTCAAAAAATAAAAATAAAAATTTTGGTGTGCATTAAGAACTAATCATTTCAAAATAGTATAAAAGTTTTTCAGGAGGCTTTCATAAAGGCGCATTCTAGTATTCTCTCCCCACCACCTGCAATTAATTAAAAAAAAAAGGAATTATCAAAATAGCAAAATCGCTTTTCAAGAGGAAAAAAGAAAGTATTCATCTCTCTCTGCCTTTTCTTTCGCCCCAAACCCTGAAGAGACTAGCTTGAATTCCAATGGAAGACACCAGTCACCCACCATATGCAACACCGATCAAAATTCTAATCAACCCAAACACAAATTCTTATGTCCTTGGCATTGGCATACTAAGCCATTGGCTTTGTCTCTCTCCATAGGCTACACCTGAGGCACCCTCTGAGGCAAAGGTCATTGCACGCCTTCATGTATGCATTGCTTATTGGGTCACCACTCCTTGGAATTTGTCTTAACCAATGCATGCATGCATACAAATTCAGTGAGTAACTATAACTACTACTAACTCTTTTGTAGCAAAAAAAAAAAAATACAAGTATGCACACACAGATTTGTTTCTATTTCCTATTTCTTTTGTAATAAATACACATATAAACATCAATCAGTAACTAATATATGCATACATACCCGCGTTATCTTTTTATTTTTTTGTACATATAAACACCAATGTTTGCCACGTCCACACCTTACAAATCAACGATACTACTTGATTTCAAGTGAGTTTTTCAACCATGAGCTGAAATGTTTAATGGGTCAAAGTGGTAAAGATAAATGCACTATAATATAACTTTCAAAATTCAATGACCAAGATCTCTTCAAAATTGGTGGTACAGGAGAAACAGTCCTCATCATGATATGTGATTTTCTGCAACCCCAAGCTATAATGTTCAAAAGCCAAAGCACCGCTCAAAAAGGAAGAAGAAAAGAAATGGAGATGATCTCAATAGGGAGATCGCACCTGATAAACAAGAGTGTTTTCTCTTAAAAATTCAGATCATCATTTTACTAAGATTTAATCCAAATAAATACAAAAGACTCCACTACATACCCACTTCCACATGACTCCTTACTATTGCAACAAACTCCTACATGGGCAAAATATTACCCACTGCCTCATTCAAACTTATAAAAGAAATTAAAGAAAATGCCATCTCATCCTATTGAGGACCCACTACAAGATAGGACCCAAATCATGCATTCATTCCTTAAGATAAAACAATATGACATATCATCGAATGATATGTGTGGGCCTGTATGAGTCCATATGTAGGTTATCTAGTTAGGTTGCATGTTTCAGTGGATAGATTGTTTACTTAGTCTTGTTATGCTATGTAGTTATCTAGTTGGTTGGTCAAATCTTGTTGCTATTTCATCGGTAGTTACTGCTTTTGTTGCTAGCATGCACAAAATGGGTTCTCCAATACCGCCGCATGTCTCCACTACCATTGTAAGATGCTTATATTTGAGGAGGCAGGAATGAATTAGGAAGGTAAAGATATTGTATGGAGAAAACTCTAGGAGGCTGGTTTCCCTCGAAAAAAACCATTTCCAATTCTATTCTTGCATTTGTTGTGAAACACATAACAGTTTGGTAACACAGACGGTTATGGCTAATCAACAACTTGACCAACTTGGAGCTGAAATGGGTTCTCAGTCCTCCGGGCAAGTGCGTATTTAGAAAGAGATGCAGACAATGTTCTCTGCCATGAACGCCCGTTTCAACCAGCTCGTGGCCAGTCAGGGCCATGAAAAAGGTGAAAGCTATGTAAACCGAAATGGAGGTGGTGGTGGAAAGGACTTTGAAGGTTTATCTCATTCATTTGCTCTAAAATAGCCAAACTTGATTTCCCTTGTTTCAACGGAAGTGACGACCCGAAAAGTTGGATTTGCAGTGCCAACGTCCAAGCTGCTTGTTGTGGGGTTGTTTTGGCTTTATACAGCCAAGTACCAATCTCAATGCCAAACTATCCAACAACAAGAAATGACCGGCCCTCTAGCTCAGTCACCTAGTCTTCCGTGTCCAAATCCATTCTCTATCAAGAAGCTTTCGTTAGTCGAGCTTCAAGATCAATGGAACAGGGAGCTATGTTTCAACTGTGATGACAAATTGGAGCCGGGCCATAGATGCAAAAGGCTTTTCCTCAATATTGAGGGTTGTTAAATTGATGAAGCGGAAGAAGTTATAAATATTTAGGATCATAACATACCACCACACTTTTGCAGCAGACGTCCTTGGCGGTTCTTACTCTGGTGACAGGTAAGCTTTTTTCTCTTTTGAGAGAGTTCACACTCTGCTTCAGGTATGCTTCGGGTAGCCTTTTCCGCGATGGCTCTCACTTTGATGGTAGGTAGTTTTTTTTTCTTTTTTTTTAAATTGGATGGCTCTCGCTTTACTCTAGGTAACCTTTTCCCTAACTCGAACCCAAAACATAAAATTTAGTTCTCATACCAAATTTTACAAACTTAACTAATATGCCAATACCCCATGACTGGTAGAAGGCATCAAATTAAATTTTATAAATATTTACAACCGTAACAGTTCACTTCAGCATGTATACGTGAAGGAGGTGGCAAAAAGCCTTCCTCATGTTTATCTAGTTAGATGGCATGGACATTTGACATGTAAGAAGGCCTCTTGTGAACTCCATTGGAATTAAGAATAGTCTAGAAAGAGTTCCAAACAATTGGAAGACGTCCACGGTCCACGCACCTGAGATAGCGTGACGTAAGAACAGAACAAACTGTCGTCTTTGGCAGTTGCAACTTCCCGCGTCAGCTAGCCTACACTACATATATTTTATAGCTTCTTGTTTATCATGGTAAGAGCGGAACTAAAAAATTTACCTTGGCGGCCACTATGTAAATAAAAGTTATTGAGACGAGCAATATGAAAAAAATAATAATAATAAAAGGTTTTCATAACATTGAATTGGTTTTCCAAAAAAATTTTTGTGGGGCTAATGCTAAAAGAATTAAATTTTATTGAATTCTAATTCGGAAATCATTTGACACTCTTTCAAAACCACAAAACGTTTTCACAGGGAAAGAAACTTGTTCATTTCACCCATATTTATGGTTGTTGTATAGAGTATAGCATTTCATTTCATTGGAGCTCTAGGTGATGGCCAACGGTTTGTCGTTTTGATTTTTCTTATCGGAGAAATTTTCATTAAAGAATCCTGAAAGACTTCTATACTATTAAGAAATAATCTTTTCTTTCTAAAAAAATCGCCTAAAGGTTTAATATTTTTTTTAAACTTGCCCTTTTGAAAAGAAAAAGAGAAAATTTTTCAAAAGCTATCGACTTTTGACTTATTTTAATAGTACATAAAAATAGTAGCAGACTCAAAGTTTTCATTTAAAAGGTGCAGATCTAAACATGCAATTGTGTTTTAAGAATAAATACAAAATTTTCACTTAAGTTTTGGGGTTAGACGTAGAATTTTAATATAAAATTGCGGAGCAAAATAAGAATTTTCACTCTTGTTTTAGAAGAGATCTCTGTGCTGTGTGTCCGCCTCCACATGGATGTATTTAGGCCACCCTTGCATAATGATGTGGGTATTTCAAAAGCGTGTGGAAGTTTTCTGAATTTATTTCAATCAAGTCTTCTCCATGAAAAAATTAATAAAATTACAAAAGCACCCTTATTATAGGTTGTTGTCTTCTTTTTTCCTTCCAAAACCCATATCTTTTTTCTCCCTCCGTCGTCGTCCAACATTCATTGTTCCTTTTTGACATGGATAAAAAACCCAGTTTCCCTTTTTGACTAAATTAACATAATATAACAATTTTCCAGCTCTAGCCTTCCAAGGATCATTGTTGTACTTGAAAGAGTGTTAGGTCTCTAGTATAACTCTCGAGCACCTTAGTAAAGTAATGCTCAAATGCATTCCAACACAACTGAGAAAACTATAAAATCATTGATTCTATCATTTCTATCGCCTTAAGGCTTGGGAATAAGTAGTAGCTCAATGGGGTCTGAGATCAAGTAGTAGCTCAATGGGATCTGAGATCCTAGAAAGACTGCTAATAAAAAACATAAAGATATTCCGCTGATGTGTATCATTTGTAGAAACAAGTGGCATCTTCTGCTCTTAATGAGACAAATTATTACTCACAAAAAAGAAATGAGTTTTTTCTTCTTTTTTTTTTGTCCATAATGTGAAAAACATTTTTACTGCCCATAGCATAAAATTGGTCAATTCAAATTATTTGAGCAGATAAGAAACATGGAATTATTTGATCTTTGTGTTCATCTGAGAAAATTAAATATAAGATTACAGTTTCATTCCGCTAATTACACGAGTGAAGTCTGAGAGTGAAGTCTGATATAGCTTCTTGTTTTTTTGTTGGGAAAAATAACCATTAATGCAAAAATCGATGTTAATGTGAGTGTGTGTGAACTGTCCACATGGAAGTGTCAAAGCCCCTCAAGACTCAACAAATACAAATAGCCAGCGACAAATATCTTTTCCAGTCACGATTCCTGTTTTAAGATGTGCACCAACAAATTGCACGTGCTCAGAAGAGGGAAATACTTGTTAGTTAAAAACTTCCATGGTCAACTCTAGGCCCACCAAGTTGGACCAGTACCTGCCCCATTAGTAGTCTGACTTGGGCCAATAAGTGACTGGGTCAACTCGGCAAGAAGCAACCCAACTCAGCCCAATAAGGGATTGGGTCAACCCAAGTTAGCCTAATAAACCGCAAAAGAACAAGCACAAACCGTGGCACATCAACCCAATAAAGTTCCTTGGAAAGCATACATAACTAACAAT
The DNA here is from genome assembly GCA_037013555.1 of Sextonia rubra. Lineage (NCBI taxonomy): Eukaryota > Viridiplantae > Streptophyta > Magnoliopsida > Laurales > Lauraceae > Sextonia > Sextonia rubra. Next base: position 35,004,117 of record JASUAD010000008.1, read on the forward strand.
TTTTCTTCCAACCAAAATGCGAAGTGGGATTTTAGTAAGAAGGCCTGGGTTGTTTACCATTTCTTTCCATTTTCATGATGATGATGCATCGATGAATGGATGCGTAGATTGTCTTCAAAGACAAGGCAAAGACAAAAGCAATAGACGTCCACTTATTTCTAGTCATGATGATCGATTCAATCATGTTAATCTCAATCTGAAGCATACACCACCAGCATTACTAGTATAGAGGTGGCTGAGGTAACAAGAATGCAATCATCATTAACATTTGAAAAGAAAGGTTGCTTTGCGCAGTGGTAACGAACAGAACAAGGGACCAGTTTAATTTAATCACACACACAGCAGCTCCTTTCCATCACATTACAGAGCTTTTGTTTTTTTGCAGATCTTTTCACTCCCACCATGGTGTCATCATCTACGACGCCTACCTTGTTCCTCCTGTTCGTAGCCAATCTCTATATTGTCTCCAGCATTACAAATTCGGACGACGGTAAAGTGGATATTTTTCTTCCTTTCTTCTTCTTGCTTTCAGTTGTGAATTGGGTCTTTCAACTGCTTCCTTTTCTTTCTTGTGCTTTGCCTTTCCATCTCTATCTTCTTTGTTGATTAATTGTAGTTTCAGTAATGGTTTATAGCCTATAATCAGAGGAAATGAATATACATGTTTAAGACTTCTTAAAACTAATCACTTCCAATCTTTATTTATTAATATTAAGAAATCCTTGAAGGGTTGCTTGCTGTATGGAGAGCAAGATATGACTCAGAAATAGATGCATTTTTGCAGCTGCTGTTCTTCGTTCTCTGACGGATCAATGGAAGAACACACCTCCAAGTTGGAGAAAGTCAGATGACCCTTGTGATTCACAGTGGGAAGGGGTTGCCTGCAACAAATCTAGGGTGACAGCATTGTAAGTCCTCGCTAAAATTCAAGAAAATGGTGTTCTTCCTGCTTCACTTTTCTACTGAAAACAACCCATATGATATTTTCAGGCGATTATCGACCATGGGTCTCAAAGGTAGCATCAGTGGCGATATCGGGCAACTTACTGAACTGCAATCCCTGTGAGTTTACATTTCAATATTCCTGCTGTTGATAGTGATATATTAATTATGAAGTAGCTATTAGAGATCTATTCATACCGTTGATAGTGATACATTAATTATGAAGTAGCTACGAGAGATCTATATCTCGAGGCCAGTCATAAAATGTTGGGCCACAATGTAATCATCAAAGTCTTTCGGAGAGAGATCTTCCGCACACTCATCAATTTAGGACTTATGGTGTAAATCGTGGGTGACAAGTTATTATGAAGATATGACTAAGATAAATTTTCATGAATTTGATGTGAGATTGAAAGTCAATCACATCTTGATTGATATTAATTGCTGTTACTAAAACATCTATTAACAAAAGTATTTTCCATTCTCCAAAGTTCTTATATCTTAAAGTTATACTTGGAGAAAAAAAGGGTCTACTCTCTTTTCTCCTTAAGCACATTCACAATCTCAACTTAATTGTCTAGGAGCTCCTAAATGAACAGCATGCACGTCTTACAGTTAACTAAATCGGATCCACCATGAGTGACCCATTCGCTTTACCATCTTTTGTCTCCATGTGAATGTAACCAATCACATCCAACCCAACCGCCCTCTACGGAAATAACTTTTCACATGTTGCACCAGTAGGTCTCATGGGTGGATAGATTACTTGGATCTAATGGTTATCATGTGGGTCCACTACCACTTAAGATGTCCCACTATCATTAAATTTTTCTTAGGCGATCACACAATGATTGGTTGTTAATCAAAGGATATTTTGGTAATTTTAGTGTCTTTTTCTCGTACAAGCAGATAAGTTGTCGTTGGATATGATATTTGCTCTTAAATAATCAAAGTTCAAGTATTTTCTACAAGGTTATTCATGCAATATCCTAAACACGAGTGATATGCGATATCACACATATCACCTTATGCGATATCTTAAAGTCATGGAACATCCTACTGCTAATGTACGAACAGCTTTGAGAAACATATTAAAAAGGGCAAATATCAAATTTAAACTGAGTTGTACAATAAATATCCCCGTAATAAATGTTTATCAAAATATACTTTAAAGGTTCAAACTTATAGGTAAACATTTTGCCCATGAGTAAACTTATAGGTAAACCAATGCTTCCAACTAGGACCATGAGGAACAATAGCCACCTTTGAGAGCTCCGCCCAACACAATACCAATTGGCCTATTATGGATTGGAATCAAATGCATTAATTACTAAACGGCTTTATAGGTAAACATTTACAATCAATGAAAAGTAAAATCTATTTTTAATGTTCTTTTCTTTGAATGACATTGAAAAACTAAACTTCTGGGACACCCTAGGTTATAAAAAAAAACCCTAAACTTCTACATAGAGAAGTGAAGGAAATAAGAAAAATAAATAAATAGACTTTTTTGCCCAAAAATTCGCGATCTTTGTACTCAGTTGAGAAACTATTATGGTGGAGAAAAAAAAATTGTCTCAAGAACTAGGTTTCCTCTTGAGAAACAACTTTTTTTTTTTTTTTGAATGATTTAAGAAACAACTTTTTGAAGAGTAGATTTCAAGCATGAAAACCATTTTGTCTCCTTTCACGAATATCATCAAAACTTCTTTTCAATTGTTTTGACACACATCCATGCCAATTTAGTTGGTTTTCAACGTTACATAGCATGAACTGAGAGACAGCATCAGGAAAAAATTAAACACTGAAAATATGATTGCATGAAATATAATTTCTATTTCACATCCCATCTATTTTGACGAAGGAAAAAAAAGAAGAAGAAGAATAGAGCCTATGCTATTTAGTTCTTGTGGAATTCTTCTATACTATATGCATATTTCTTGTTATATAAGATTACAAACTTCAATCTTGGACAGCTTTCAGTGGGATGTGAATTAATCAAGTGAATTAGAAAACAACATTATAGCTTTCTTTGCTGCCCACTCGTTAACTGATACAGTTGCATCTAACTTTCTGCTGCTTTATCTTTGTAACCTACAGGGACCTGTCTTTCAATAAAGACCTTACTGGTCCAATCTCTCCAACCATTGGGAACTTGAAGAAGCTAACCATCCTGTAAGATATAAATAACCAGTAAATCACAATGATATGCAAATCGAATCTATCGATGTGAGTAAATGACATTCATGGTGAGAATGGAGCAATCTAAATTCCATTTCTTAATTTTCTATCAGGATCTTGGCTGGTTGCAGCTTCAGTGGAAAGATCCCAGATGAAATAGGCAATCTAGAACAGCTGTCCTTCTTGTATGACCTTGGCTACTTCAGTCTATCCAAATGCTTGATGTCACAAAGAGCACTACCTTACTTTTCGTAGCGATATTGAGCTAAACTTCTTTTATTTAATCTGCTTCACACAGGGCATTGAATTCAAACAAATTCATTGGAAAAATTCCTCCTTCCTTTGGTAAGCTTTCCAACCTTTACTGGTTGGACCTAGCAGACAATCAGTTGACTGGATCGCTCCCAGTATCAACAGATACAAATCCTGGCTTGGACCAGCTTCTGAATGCAAAGCATTTGTGAGTGTTCTGTACCCAATCCCTAGAGGCCAGGAAAAACAGCATCTAAATCTGATTATTCAAATCTTTTAAACAGAGTTCGGTGTCAAGGATGATATTACCTTAACATTATATGAACTAATTGTTGCACTTGGCAGCCATTTAAGCAACAACAAATTATCAGGTATTATACCGCCCAACCTTTTCAACTCAGAGATGGTACTGATACATATGTAAGACACCAACCACTGATTGGATTACTGTCAACCCTTCCACAGCAGTCATTGTTCTCATCCTAGTTGCTTCTGTCTATCTGATGGCAGATTATTAGATGGAAACAAGCTAACTGGGAGGATCCCGTCCCAACTGGGACTGGTGCAAAGCCTTGAAGTTCTGTAAGTGGCCTTCTTCCATGTGCTCTGATGTCATATTCACCAAAAAATATTTTTCTTCTTTAGTTCTTTTGTCCTTAGATGGGTACATTCACATGAAATCTCTTTTTTTTTTCTCCAACAGTCGCCTCGACAGGAATTCTCTAAGTGGACCCATCCCTTCTACCCTTAACAACCTGACAAGGATTAACGAACTGTAAGTCTTGATTTAAACTGTACCTTGCCATATTCCCAAAAACATGTGGTTGTTGACATGAAGTCTCCACGCTCCCTTTACCTCTCAGACATTTAGCGAACAATCAACTCACAGGGCCTATACCAGACCTGATGGCAATGAGCTCCTTAAATTACGTGTAAGAGGCCAGCATAAAAACTCCCATGAAACATTTACAAAGACTTTGAATGGTGCTCTTCCAATCTTTTCTCATTTTTAATAAAAAGATTGCCCTCCAGGGACATGAGCAACAATTTCTTTGATCCATCAGAAGCTCCAACTTGGTTTTCTACCGTAGAGTCTCTTACTACTCTGTGAGTTTTCAGAGTTCCTGTTTTGAATTCTAAAGAGGCAGCATTTTCTTCAACTAATTCATCTTATCCAAGATTCTCTTCTTGACGGTGGTGGATAGAGTGATAGAAAATGGATCACTTCATGGCCCAATTCCAGAAAAGCTGTTCAGTTTTCCACAACTACAGTATGTGTAAGTGCAAGCACAGAGATTATCATTGGAAAAAATTTTCCTCATATGAGGGAATGGTACAAGGTGATCTACACAGGCTTGATTCTTGTAAACTTGCAACAGGAAACTGAAGAACAACTCATTCAATGGCACTTTAGACATGGGGGAAAGTGTTAGTCAGCAGTTGCAACTAGTTGATTTAGAAAACAACGATATCTCTGCCATCACACTGGGTTCTAGATACTCAAACACTCTAGAGTGAGATCACACCTACAAACTGATTCTTCTTATGTAATATTTAATTAATTACTGTTACTCTGTTTTAACATAATCCATAACCAGATTTCTTTGGATTAATGTATTGCAGACTTTATGGCAACCCAGTGTGCACACAACTTACGAATCTTAAGTACTGCCAGCTTCAGCAGCCACAGGAAAAATCTTATTCTACCAGTCTGGCTCGCTGTGGCACAAAATACTGTGGCACAGACCAGAAACTCAATCCTCAGAGTTGTGATTGTGCATACCCATATGAAGGAACTCTGTATTTCAGAGCACCTTTATTCGGTGACCTTTCCAACAATAGCACATTCCTTCAATTGGAATTGCGTTTGTGGACAGTGCTTGGTCTTACTCCCGGCTCAGTTTCCCTTCAGAACCCCTTCTTCAATGTGGATGGATATCTTCAGGTTCATTTGGAACTCTTCCCACCATATGGAATGTACTTCAACCGTTCAGAGATTCAGAGAATTGGGTTTGATCTGACCAATCAGACATTTAAGCCTCCCCATGAGTTCGGACCATATTTTTTTATTGCATCTCCCTATATTTTCCCAGGTACCTTTCCCCTCTTATTCTTAGAGAGAGTGTAAATTATTATCTTTCTCTCGTAACTGACTGAAAAAAAGTTTCAGATGAAACCGGAAGGACTTCAATAAGTACAGGTGTAATTATTGCAATAGCAGTCGCTTGTGCTGTTCTGGTTCTTGTGCTCACAGGAGTGGGGATCTATGCCTTCATGCAAAAGAAGCGGGCAGAAAGAGCCATTCAATTAAGCAGGCCTTTCGGTAATGCCACAAAGAACTTTGTCAATTCTAATAGTCTGTGATACAAATAGTTCAGGAAAAACAACTACAACATGATTCATTTGTCAAATGGAAAATAAAACATACCAAAGTTGTTTACTGAGTTTCAGTTTTTATGCTATTTATGACTCAAAACTCAGATAAGTACATGGATAAATTTCAATACACATCCAAGTTTCTTATGGTTTTTGAGAAGGAAAAACTATATATAGAAAAGTAGACTGGAGTTACCAAATGAACCTGAAGCACTGGTTTCACACATATTTGTGAGTGAAACAGGTCATCTGAAAAATTCAGGTACCTGTTTCTCAAAAAAGAATAAATAAAGAATTTACATGCTTGACCAAGGTTCAAAACAAGATCTTCAACTGTTGTTCCTTGTGTTCCAGCATCTTGGGCACCAACTGGTAAGGATAGCGGTGGTGCACCCCAATTAAAAGGAGCTAGATGGTTCTCTCATGAAGAACTCAGAAAAGGCACCAGCAATTTCTCGGAAAGCAATGAGATTGGATCAGGAGGCTATGGCAAGGTGATCTATTCCTTCGTGAGTCCTTGTCATTAGAATGCTTTTAGAATCCATAAACGGAAACTTGTGACATCTGTTCTTCTCAGGTCTATAGAGGGATGCTTCCAGGGGGGCAGATGGTGGCAATCAAAAGAGCTCAACAAGGATCCATGCAAGGGGGGCTTGAGTTCAAGAATGAAATTGAGTTGCTTTCTCGTGTTCATCACAAGAACCTTGTTGGCCTTGTGGGCTTCTGTTTTGAGCAAGGGGAGCAGATGCTGGTCTACGAATATGTCCCAAATGGATCACTCAAGGACAGCTTGTCAGGTAAGATCCAAAATAAATAATTAAATAAATGAAAATCCCCGCTTCATATTTTTGTTATCATCAGATATTTGTCAACGTTGTTGATACCTTCGATTTTAGGGAAAAGTGGCATTCATCTGGATTGGAAGAAGAGACTTCGGATTGCTTTAGGAGCAGCAAGAGGACTGTCTTATCTTCATGAGCTTGCTAATCCTCCCATAATTCATAGAGATGTCAAGTCTACCAATATTCTTCTGGATGAAAGTTTAACAGCCAAAGTTGCAGATTTTGGCTTGTCAAAGCTTGTATCAGACAGTGCAAAGGGACATGTTTCTACTCAAGTTAAAGGCACACTGGTAGGCATTTCTAGAACATCTGCTCCATCTTTCTGTTCTTTAGAGGTCGCTTTCTTTTCCACAGGGAGATAGACTCAGCATGGAGATGTCTGAACTGAATGAAATCCAGCTGGTCCATCTCTGGAATCTTGTCAGAGGAAATTTGAACTTAGGATCAATGTCAAAATCAGGGGAATTAGCTCTAGCTCAAAACTGTCTAAGCATACCTTGTTTTTCAATCTTACAACCCATCTGAGTAAAGTTGCCATGGGCTTTACTCAGTCAAGGAAAACAAAGGTTTTTATGTCTCAACAGTTGCATTTGTGTTCTTGAATACTGAGCAAAAGTTGCCATGGCTTGAACTCAGTCACTCAGTACATGAGATTTTCAAATAATTAACTAGAGTTTTCCCAGTCCTTTTTTTTTCCTTTTCTTTTTCTTTTTCATATTAAGTAACAGGACTATCCTCCTAAGTAAACTCCAATTTTGTCAAAGTTGATATGTCACAGCTTTTTCAAATAAGTATTTGATCAAAGTTCCTAAAAGTCGGCTCTATGTAACAGGGTTACCTGGATCCTGAGTACTACATAACTCAGCAATTGACAGAGAAAAGTGATGTCTACAGCTTTGGTGTAGTAATGCTAGAACTGATAACTGCTAAGCAACCCATAGAGAAGGGCAAGTATGTCGTTCGTGAGGTACGGATGGCAATGAATAGAAATGAAGAATTCTATGGTTTGAAGGAGATGATGGATCCTGCCATCCAGAATTCAAACATCCTCATTGGTTTTGAGAGGTTTGTAGAGTTGGCCATGCAATGTGTTGAAGAATCAGCACCAGATCGCCCCACAATGAGTGGAGTGGTGAAGGAAATTGAGACCATATTGCAAAATGATGGCATGAACACAAGTTCAACATCAGCATCTTCATCTGCCACAGACTTTGGATCCATGAAGGGTGCTTCCCACCATCTTTATAATGAGTCCCTTCCAAAAAAGGATGTAAACAGTAGCTCTTTCGACTACAGTGGTGGCTATGCACTCTCAGTCAAAATCGAACCAAAGTAGTAGTAGCCGAAACAGAATATATTTTACCCTTCTTACAATTCATTGGTTTCTATAGTATACATTTCCTTTATGTATGCACGCATATAGTTCAAAGGATATCCTAGTGAAACATGACACCTGAATAACCATCAAATGAGTTGTGTTTTGTGAACTGACTTCCTTTATGGTTTCCCTTGCAAAAGCTTTTTTTATTGTTTCCTGATTGTAGAAGAGCTTCATTGCTCTGACACTACACAAATAAACTATGCCATTGTATCAAGCTTCTACTAATTATACAGTTGATTTCTTTTCTTTTTCTTTCCCAGAGATGTATTGGTGTATATAATGGTAAAGTGAAAGTCATCATACGTTTTATTTCACATGAACAAAAGGTACATTCTAAGGATTCACCCTTTTCATTTTTTATTTCTTCAGTTGCATAACAGCCCTCACATTATTGCAGCGCCTCTATCCCAGCAAGAGAATGCCCTATGCATCCACTCAATTCAAGTGGTTTTTACTGTTCACTGACATTTTGATGGCTATTTGTAAATCTTAGTCTTTACTTTTTCAATTTTAGCTCCTATGATAGCAAAGCAATGCTTAGACTTCTGAAAATAATGGAACGAAGAAGTGGACATGAAGGGATAAAAAGGAAGGATTAACAAATAACAAAATAAGTTGCACTACTTCCAAAAAAAAAACAACAGGATTCAGGAAGCTTTTCTAGGGACATTTTGGTAATGAGAAGTATCTAAGGCCCATCTCTTGGAAAACTATTTGCAAGCCAATCCATCAAGGATGCCTTAGAGTGATTGTACTGGCAATGTTGTTGCAGCAGCTCTTAAAAGACAGGTACAGATCGTTGCTAGCAAAAGAAAAACAATATGGGATGAATGGGTTTACCAGAAATATATCATGGAAAAGTGCTTTTGTAACCTGATATTAAGTTATGATTGTGCCTTGGGATGGAGCGGCATTTTGCAGTTGAGAAATTCAAGGCTTCAATAAATTCAGCACACCATTGGAGATGAAGCTTAACTCTGTTTTGGCTGGATCCACAGTTGCCACGTGGCTTCCAAATTGATTGTTTTGGGCTCTGAGCAATCGATGACTTGGGATTGGGTCCAAATGTCAATGTTAGCCAATTTACTGCCAATGGTAGATGGGTTACTCCTAAAGCAAATTCAAATCGTCCAATGTACTTTTTCAGTGTAATTGCTAGCACAAAGCGGCCAGCAACCTCCTATAAAGATGGAAGTGATCTGAACAGGTTCAGAGGCATGCAATTTCACCATGAATTCAGTTATTCATAGAAACTGCCATTATAACCAACTTATTTGGTTTAAAGGTAGAATAAACAAATATGCTCTTTGTGCATGGATGGCTCTTTTGGATGGTCTGAAAGAAAACTCGGTGTCTTCTAGCCTCTAGAAATATCATTCTTGATAGCTCGTGGTATGCATAGCAGGCTCAATGAAAGCATCATGCACCTCTAGTTTTCTAATGTTCCTATAGGAGCATGATATGGGAAACTGTAACTTCAGAGCTTGGAACTAGTGTTTGCAATGTAGCTCAATTGAAGATACTCTCTGGTAATTCATCAACTCCTGCCCACGAAATAATGAAGACAACCAGGCCTTAGCTAAGCTATGTTTCTCAGCTTTCATCTGGTCCATCTAGAGAAACAACATGCTTTTTAGGCAAATCAAACGTCCATGGCAGGTTACTATAAGAGAATTCTTGTTATCATGATGAGGACATGAATCCCAAGTACTCCGGAGTTTATCATTGGCGCAAGAAGAAGGTGGCAGACGGGGCAGATGGAGCTTATTTGTGGATGGATCAGCCTTTCATGGGCTTAATCCATGATGATCTCAAAGATCCCCCGTTGGATCTGAATTTTGATGAAGATCCACCGTCAGATCTGATGCCAAACTTGATAAAGACGTGCTATGGGAAGCATCAGCAAGGCCCCACATTGGGATGTGCCCAGGGAAAGGATTGTTGAAGATTAAGGAAAAGATTTGCAAAACTTTTAATGAAATCGAGGGGCCCAAGGGAATTAATGCAAAAAATTAAAGAAGACATAAAACTTTGGAGTACTTCATGTTTTCTATGCCATCTGCATGTTTTCTTCATGAAGATCAAGCTTATTTGTCACACAGATCCTTCATGCTTTCTTTATTTTAATTTATTGTCGTTATTATGTTTCATGTTATTTCATGGATGGTTCATTATTAATTCTCTAGCCTAGGTTTTAACCTTAGCAATCCAATTTTAGGGTTCTATTGCCTTCTCTCTTTTAAAGCTATGTATCTCTCTTCGAGAAAAACCATTGATCGATGAATGCAAGTTCTTCTTTTCCCTCACCCATGATGGAGAGTTTGGCATGAGGTCAAGGATTGTTTCGTCATCTTCAAGGCAATCTCCATCCCCATCTCTTTCTTTGCCAAAACCCTAACTCACCTTTCCCCAAACTTTAGCAACAAGAAAAACAAGAATCCAACTCTAGATCCGATTGCACTGATCCCTAGGTGGATTCTACCATTCCAATCGACCACCGGCCCATTCCCATTCCTATCTCCCTTCATCCAAAAGCACCTTACATCTAGCCCTATTCCTCACTAGAACCATAAATCCAAAGCCATATCTAAACCCAAATCCAGCCCCCAATCCACCACCTACACCTAAAACCAGCACCACAAGACTTGGCCGAACCCAGTCCAGCCTATTGCCCACCTAGCCAAACCCCTTTAAAACCACCACTTTCTTTCCTTAAAAAGCCAATGCAACCTATTTTTACTCTCATTTCACATCCGAATTTCATTTTAGACCATTAATAAGTTGTGGGAATTGAGTAGTTTATATCGAAAAATGAAATTTTCAGCCATAAATTCCCCTAAGTTGACAATTGGTAACCGCTTGAGCCAAGCCACTGTCAAATCCTCAAGCAGCATGACAAATCTACTTGTGTCCGTGACAGTGATTCCCTAGAAAAGAGTGAAAGTCCTAACCTTCTATTAGATCTGTCTCTCAATTATTTGAGGGATCTAACTGCAGGATTATGACAGGCCTTGGATCACCATTTAATTACCTAAGCTGAGTTTACATTGACTTTACATTTAATTTTAGAGATTGATTTTCAGCTGTTAATTGTTTTATTGATCTCAAATTGCATCATTTAGGCTAGTCACAACTGTTCCGCATAATACCAGATCAGAAGCAGAGACACCTACCTTTATCTTGAGGTTTCAAACACTCGCAGCTGAATGGGATATCCCTCCTCTGGCTGAAAATCACAACACTATTTATCAGATTGATGCTTCAGGTGAATGGAATCTTTTCATTTCAAAACAAGAAAGATTTTCTGTTGGTTGCCTCAAGATCCATGGTGGTTCTAACTGGACCAACACAGTCATTCAATAAGACGATATCCAAGCTGCTGCCACTCATAAATGAAGCTAGTAAGGATTGTGAGAAACTTAGCATTACAGCTGACTGCTATAAGCTCTACACAGCCATGAAAAAACCAGGATGTTAGGCTTGGAAGCAAAGACATGAAGCTAAAAGTATAGCTGATCTAGTAAGCACTCTCAAGATTTCTGTTCTCCATCGAATTGCAAGACTAAAAGTCTGGACTAAGGGAGCTGCACACCTCAGAAATCTGAATGAGGTGGAGATTAACACAATGCAGCTGTTGTAGCCTTTTTGCTTCTTTAGTTTCTCCCTTTTCTATTTTGGCTTTCCCGGCTGTAGGATTTCTGTGGCTTCAAGTTGAACCAGCTTGTGGGTTTGCTTTGTTTTAGCTTCCCTTATTTGGTGGGCTACCCCCGCCTGGGTTTTGTTCCTTGGTTGGGAGATCCCCAAGTGAGGTGGACTTTCCCTTCAGCTATCTGCTATCCTGTAAATCCCATTTGAAAATATACACACTTACTTTTCCAAGAAAACAACTATGTGATCCAATAAGTCCCGCATGGTTGTCAAATAATTTGGATTTCATAGATTTACAAAATGATCAATTGTTAATGGCTAACAAAGTAACAATCATGATTCGTTAACTCACTTATAAATACAGATGATATCCAAGAGAACTATTTAATTAGATTAGATCACAATACTATTAATCAAGTGTCCTTACATAGATTTATGGTCCAAAATATTCTAAATTAGATAATATCCAAATTTACTTTAATGAATTCATAATGATTATGAATTCAACTAATTCATCTGTTGATTCACTCTGGAATTGGACATATGTGTGAACATACATTCGCAAAAACATCTAAAATTAACTCAATCATAATAATCATATCAAATCAAATGCAGAAATTGGATTTAATGAGTTAAACAGACTTAAATTGAATTATGCTCTAATTAAGAACATTTGGACAGTCAATCCATCCCAATCATTGAATAGATCTAATTATGACGAGTTCATGGGCGAAAAGGGATCAACAACCCAAGTTCAGATGAGCCCATAATGATCAAAACAAAATCTGGATGGTTGATTTCTGATTGATCTGGTCAACTTGGATGTTGACCAATGACAACAGTGTGATGTTAGAGTTCAGCTCTATTATTTTAATGGTTTTGATCGAGTTGGACCAGTTCTTAAATGTTCTAAATTCTAATTAACAAGCCCTATACAACCCTTGTGTATGTCCATAATGTATACATTGCTGGGGTTTTATTGTGCCTGTTGAACGGGCAACCCAGCTGAGAGATGGACTGCAAAACGGGTTAGATCACAGGTCGGATTAAGTTGGGTTAGGGTGAGAGCTTAACTGAAAGGCCCTAACAGTTATCGGTCAATGGGCTTGATCCTTAATGGGTTAAGTCAGATTGGGTTGGGCTTGCAACCCGACTACAACCAAGCACATGCCAGTGCTTGAACCAGAAAGTGGAGCAGACAAGCGGAATGGGTCTGGCTCATTGAAGCCCAGCCCTACTCGACCCAGCCAACCAGCAAGGTGGGCAGCCAGATCAGGCAGGCACCCATGGCGCCACGACCAGCCCAGCCTAGTCGCCCAATCAGTGGGCATAGACTGGTGGCTACACAGTCTGCAGGATGGCTAAATACCTTCAATTTTTTTCTTTGCCCTCGAAAGATCGCAATTCCCATTAGCATGCAGCAAGCCTCTCCACCCAGGTTTATGATCAGTCAATTTCAAATTCTAGACACTCATATGGAGATGTTTTGCGAAGAACAGAGGAAGGTAAGCCGTTTATGATGTATACTGTTGTGTGAGCTGCTTCACATCATAGCTGTGGAGGCACTAGTGCTTCTACAAGTAGGGTACGAACAGTCTCAAGGATATGCCCATTTTTTCTTTCAGTGATCCCATTCTGTTGTGGTGTGTGCAGGCAAGATTTTTAATGAATGCACATATACATTAATGAACTTAACCAATTAATTTATAGGTCTAAAATACATAAATCATGCCCTAATAGATATTAAGTATTTGGGTTAATTACTTGGATCATCCAAACAGTTATGATGATATTCCTAAAAGCCGTTATCTAATTAGGGATAGACAATCAAGGACAAAATCTTATAGAATACCTAATGATTATTCAGATCAAACTTATTAACCTGGGCTTTGATACCAAGTGTAATATAATTACAAGAATACATTCCATTGCTTAGGATCAATGGGTTCCTCTGAATACTATCATCATCATCATCATCATCATTAAAGCCTTATTCCAACCATGTTGGGGTCGGCTACATGAATTCTGTTTCTCCATTTTGTTCTATTTTGAGCCAAATCATTAGATAAGTTAAACTTCTTCAAATCTGATAACTTCTTCAAATCTGATTCAATAACCTCCATCAATGTTTTTTTCGGCCTACCTCTATTTTTTGATGGGCCATCCACCTATATAGCCAAATTTTTTCTCACCGGTGCCATTACCAGCCTACGGTCAATATGTTCAAATCATCTTAAACAAATTTCTCTAATCTTATCCCCTATTAGTACTACCCCTAAATGTTCTCGAAAGCGGTCATTTCTAATTTTATCGTTTCTAGTTTTACCACACATCCACCTAAACATTCTCATCTCCGCTACATCCATCTTATGTATATGCGTCTTCTTAATTGGTTAACATTCTGCTCCATATATCTTAACCGGTCTAACCACTGTTCTATAAAATTTGCCCTTTAATTTCGTTGGCATTCATCTGTCACAAAGCACTCCAAAAGCTAGTTTCCACTTCATCCATCCAGCTTTTATCCTATGCTCCACATCTTCGTCAATCTCCCTATCCTTACTAATAATAAATACTAAGTACCGAAAAGAATATCTACGTGGTATCTCATACATTGGTTTCAACACTTTATATATGTCCACGGAAGTTGCAATCCATATATTATGTCTTTGTACAACTTATTTTAAAGCCTCTAGATTCCTATGAATACTATAATAAACCAAATTAAATCTAAATCACATACCTGAATCCATCGCAGTGATAATGAATATCCTAACAAGAGGTTGGTCTTCCGCTAGGCTTTGCAACTCCATTAAGCCTCCTTTACTGCCTGTCTGAAGGGTGGCGTTCCCAAGCAAGAGATCATAAGTCTGAGAGGGTTACCCAAGCATTCCTTTCATGGGTTTTCCCTTCAGTCATTATACACATCATGAGAGATAAAACCCAATCAGTCTTAATCCCTAACCTTAAGAAGGATACTAGGTAGCCTCTTTTGATCTTGTCCAAGACCTGTAACAAAGCTTGAGACAAAAGAAAAAGGGAGGGATGCTTAACCCATATGGCCATTTAAGTGGGGACCAATTTATGGGTGTGTAGTCATGTGGACCATGTGGACCACGCAATCCCCGTTACTCCAACATGGAATTCCACATGGAAAGAAATTTAGGATAGTTCCTCTATAAAGGTGTCTAGGTGGTATGAGCAGTTTTGGTCATGCAAAGTTGGAACCACATAAGAGAAATCAGGATGGCGGCAGCATAAGATCATTTTTCATATATAAATTCCCTTATTTTGATTTGACTCCAACCTGGAGCTTTGCGCCACCTAGCCTTGCTCAGCGTCTTCCTAACACCAGCCACAGACTCCCACCACCCAACCTCAGCATATGCATTTGACAAAAGCACTCCATGGTCACTGTCCGTTGCCTGTGTCCTTGAGAGCTCCTCCCAGGCAATCTGTCCCACCTCCAACTCTCCATAAACTCTGCAAGCATTTAGCAATGCTCCCCACACAGCAGCATCTGCTTTTACCTCCATTGACCTTATCAACACATAAGCCTCATAAAGGTAACCGGCACGACCAAGAAGATCAACCATGCAACAACAATGCTCAGGCTCAGTTTTGATCGCATAGACTCTCCCCATCTTTTCAAAATAGCCCCACCCTTCCTTCACCAAACCTCCATGGCTGCACGCCCATAAAACCTCAACGAAGGTGATCCAATTTGGTTTGACATCTTCATCTGACTCCATTGTCTTCATTGTCATCTCTTCAAATGTAGACACAGCATCCCTCACTCTCCCATTTATACCATATCCTGCAATCATTGATGTCCAAGATGCTGTATCCCTCTTTGCCATCCTCTTAAAATATAGCTCAGCATCTTGGACCATCCCACATTTTGAATACATACTTAAAATTGCATTCCCCACCTGGACGTAGCTTTCCAATCCTCTTCTCAATGCAAAACAATGAAAACTCCTGCCTCCTTCCAAACATCCAAGCTGACTGCATGCTGAAATAGCTGTTGCTGTAGCAGACTCAAATGAGAATGATCCTCCCATAGCATTCACATAATTATAGAAAAGATCCAAGGCTTCTGAAGCGTAACCATTCTGACCAAAGCCTGTGATCATTGCATTCCAAGTAGCAGTTTGCCTGACATGAATCTCCTTGAACACCTTATAGGCAGATTGTACATCACCACACTTTGCATACATGTCTACCAGTGCAGTCCCCACGAATGAGTAGCACAACATATGGTGGGTGTAACCCTGCCGTCTCATCAGGTATCCATGTATACCTTGCCCAAACGAGTACTCTCCATTGAATGCACATGCTGCCAAAATGCTAGAAAGAGTGAACGAATCAGGCACCATCCCTGCTAATTGCATTTGGCAGAAGAGGAGAATTGCCTCTTTGCTAGATCCATTTCGAACGTGACCACTTATCAAGCAATTCCAAGAAATTATATCCTTTCTTCCATTGACGCAAAAAAACACTGCTTCTGCACTCATAAGATCACCTATCTTGGTATAAAAATCCAACAATGAATTTGCAGTTGCAATCTCTGAATCAAAGAAACCAAACCTGATCAAAATACCATGGAAACATTCCCCGAGTTTAGACTCCCTCTGGTAAGTAGAAGAGGATGATAACGCCAATAAGCAATTTCTGATGGTGACTGAATCAGGGGAAAACCCAGCCTCCCTTAGTTGCCAAAATTGTCCCATAACATCTTCCAACAAGCCCAGGCGAGCATATGGGTGCATGATGGCGTTCCATGAGACCAGGCTTGGGTTCGATATTTCTGCAAATACACACTGTGCAAGTTCAAGAAATCCACATTTTGCATACATATTAAGCAGTGCAGTTCCAATGAATGCATCTAGTCTCACCCCCACCTTCATGACATATGTATGAAGCCAAATTCCATGTCCCAAGTCTCTTCCATCAGCACATGCTGAAATCAGATTTACAAGCGCGGTTGAGTCCAAAATTATCTTTGAACACCACAGCATTCTACCAACTAGTGATACAGCATCTCGAACATGGCCATTCTGAGCCAACCCAGTAACCATCGCAAACCACGTGACCTCATTCTTATCGCGGAAACCATGGAAAATCTCTTCTGCAATTCCTGCCGCTCCACATTTTAAATACATGTCCACAAGTGAAGTAGCCACTAGAGAATGAGAACCCATTCCCAGTTTGATCACGCATGAGTGGATGCACCCGCCATCACCCGAACTGACATACGCAGGAATCAGACTCACGAGGGTAATGGCATTTGGCCTCAACCCATCACACAGCTGCATCTGTTCGAACATCTCCACTGCTTCAGTACATCTCCCAACATGAGCATAGCACTGAATCAACGATGTCCATGAAACCACACCTCGTTGGGGCATTCTGTCGAACACCTTCCGAGCACTACAGATTCTGTGGCATTTTCCATACATGTGAATGAGTGAGGAGCCGACATATGGATCAGATTCGCAGCCAAATCTCAGAATGTGAGCGTGGGTCTGCTCCCCAAGTTGTGGGCTTAATAGATTAGCACAGGAAGCAACAACAGAGGGAAATGTTGAAGCATTTGGGCTTATACCAGCTTCGCGCATTCTGCGATACAGGAGAAGAACTTGCTCGCATGACCCTTTTCGAAAGCAAGCCTGCAAATTAGAATTCCAAACTAACATGCCCTGCTCCGCCTCCTATAAATGGAGGTTGAGTTGCTTTTTAAGATAGCCTGTGACTGTTAAGAGAACCGAAGCAATTCTGTTGCATCACATTCTTCGTCCTTCGGTGAACTCTGAGAGAGAGAGAGAGAGATTGGAACATTGAAAATATTATGCAAAGGAGTGCTACTTTTTAAACAACAAAAATCTCTCTCTTGATTCAAGTGAAAAAAAAAAAAAAAAAGAGGGTGTTACTTTTTAAACACCGAAAATGTCAGTCTTGAGATATAAAACACAAAACAAATTTTTTTTAAAAAATCAAATTTCTAAAATGCCCCCACATATTTCTCTCCCTCCCTCTTCTTTCCTCCCCCTTTCCCTCCGACGAAGAGAGGAGGGGAGCTCTCCCTTCCTCTTCCTCTTCCTCTCCCTTTTTAGCTCTCCCTCTCTTCTCCTCTCCGTTTTCCTCTCCTCTCCTCCTCATTAGGCCATTTTCCTTTCCTCTCCTTCTCCGTAGGCCCCTCCCCCTCTTCCTCTCGTCTCCCTCCTTCCTCTCCTCTCCTCCCTATGCCTCTCCATTTTCCTCTCCTTTTCACCCTATTCAGCCCTACAAGGCCAAACATTAATGTGATGTTCGGCCTCATAGGACTAAATAGGGTAAAAAGGAGAGCAGGAATAGAAAAAAGAGGGGAAGAGCGAGGAAAAAGGAGGGAGAGGATAGGAATAGGAAAAGGGGGAGGGGTCTAGTAAGGAGGAGGGGATAGAGGGAGAGAAAGAGGAATAGAAAGAGGAAGAGGGGATGGCTAGAGCTCATCGTCAGCTAGAGGAAAAAGGAGGAGAGAAGAGGGTAGGAGAGAGATGTGTGGGGGTATTTTGGAGATTTTATTTTGTTTTTATTTTTTGTATTAGAAGAGAGATTTGTGCTGTTTAAAAAGCAGCACTCTATGTAAAGAACTCTTCCTCTAAGAATTTTAGCATTAAGACATAATCTAACCAACTATTTTGGCACTGAGAAAGAGAGAGGAGTTTGGGGAAGCCAATTCTTCATTTTGCACAAAATTAATTCATTTTGCATAAATTATGTGGGCAAAAACGCAACAAATAAAATTTGTTAAAGTCAACAGATAAAATCTATTTAGTATTTTTCGATTGAACTGAACAGATTAATTTATGTATTCATAGTGATGAACTTCACATATCAATTTTATCTATTGCTTGTAAACACATCAATTTTATCTAGTTCATCACTATGAAGAGATCAATTTTATTTATTTTTGGCTTCATTGCAACAAATTAATTTTATCTTTTTTGAGCACATCAATTTTGTTGCTTGTAAACACATCAATTTTATCTATTCATTGTTGTGGACACATCATTTTATCTATTTTGGCCTTATTGATATACCAACAGAAAAAAAAAATAGATTTGATCTGTTTGAAAAAAAAAATATTTGATTTGTTTGAAAAAAAAAAAGATTTTAATTGTTAAAAGAAAACATCAATTTTATTTATTCATCACTGTGTGAATGGGTCAATTTTATCTGTTTGACACATCTTGCTACATTTGAAAGCTCCAACAATGCAATTCACCAAAACCCCATTAGGTAAATGGCTTCTTCTATTTTCCATTGCTGGTGAGAACTATAACATTATTTCAATCATGAAACTCACGAACGCCAAACTAATAATTTTGCAAAAAAAAAAAAGAAAATTTGCCTATTTAACAAAAAAAGATTTTATTTGTCTGGTCACAAAATCCCAAGGGCATTTGTGGGTTTCCAAAATCTGTTTGTTTCTACTACTAAAATCTATTCTGTACACGCTATACACTTGTGGGTTATATGTGTGAATCCATCACTGCTAGTGCTATCTTTGGATTTTTCCTTTCTATAGTGATGAGATTCTCTACTTTGGATCTAAAAAATCTTCTTTTAAGGAGATGATTTGAAGAAAAACCCCATCTTGAGAGAGAGAGATACTGTAAAAACCCCATCTTGAGAGAAACCCCATCCTCAACGATACATATATACTTTCTTTCCTGCTCCTCTGAGGCTTCTGGGTTTTTCAGGTCTTTGAGATATGGAAGCTGTTATCCAAACAAAATGGGTTTTGCTAGTTATGGATACGAGGGGAAGGGTTGGTGGTGAGGACCTCGATGTCATCTAGAGACAAGAGTTGCATTTAGTAGAGAAAGAAATATGCTTTGGAAACATGGAGTTTCAAGTCAAGGACTTAATAAGGAAGTAGGGTCATTTTTGTCAATTTACAGTAAATTGTTTAAGTTAAGGACCTAATATAGCAAAAATTTAATTTATGGACCTATCCTCTTATGGAAAAATATATAGGGACCTATGACTAAAGTCCCCTTTTTTTTTTCTTTTCAAAAAGCCTTAGGAATGGGTTCAGACAAAATTTTACAGGCCTTCTAATGTTGAGGACCAGGCTACGACAATACTAGGTTCGGCCTGGCCCTAATATTTTTTCTTCATTTAAAAAAATATAAAATTATATACATGGTCTAAACCACCCCCTTATAATTATATATATATACTCTAATTATTTTTAGAAAATTTATGCATTATATGAATATATAAGAATACATACAAATGAAACTCTTAAACTTTTTGGAAATCTTTTTGAGAAGTATTATAGGATTAGGAGATTAGGTAATAAATCTAGCTTAGAAAATGAAGTTGAACCAAGTAACATAATATCAATTGATGATGGTAAAGAAGAATTCTTTTGATATTTAAAAGAAATGAACAAGAAAAGTAGCAGTCAAAGAAAACTGAATTAGATCATTAGTTGGAAGAGCTTAGAGAACAATCTACAACATTTAAAATATTAGATTAGTGGAAAAGAAATTCATAGAAATATCCAATTTTATCAAATGCATGTGGCTCGTGATATTTTAGCTATTTCTATTTTCATAGTTGCTTATGAGTTTTTATCACTAGAGGAAGGATACTTAGCCCATATATGACTAGTTTAAAATCAATGATAATAGAGGCTTTAGTTTATGCACATGATTTGGTTATGTGCTAAGGAACGTAGTGACAATGAATATAATGACAGTGATGCATTAGATGAAAATTTTGTTTTGACATGATTTATTGGATATATTGAAACAGGAATAAATTATTAAATTTTGAAGATATTATCAAGTATTATTGTTTAAATTAGTTTTACATTTATAATACCTTTTGCACATAAAATAAGTATCATTACAAGTAATAATTAAGTATTATCAGAAGTTTTTATTTTATATTATTTAATATATCATTAGAAGCATTAAGTATCATTTGATCTATTATTTTTATCATTAGAAGTAGTATTAAGTATCATTAGAATATGTTATTATATTAACTAATTTTTAATTTTTAATCAGTCAATAAATAGAAATTAACTTCAGTGTGGTTGCTTTATCGCAACCATTGTTGATCATAAGTCCAAATAAATGATGGTGAATGTTAGATTGACACACTATACCTAACGACAATACTATAATAATTTTAAAATATAATTCTTGTTTTTACATCGGCCCAGCCCTAGCCCTTGAGAGTAGAATAAGAGCCTAAGTGGAATAAGCCCTTCAAGGGCTCCAGCTAGCCCAAGCCTGGCCTTGCATATATTAAGGGTAGGGCCAGGATAACCTCAGGCCTAACCCTTTGACAAGCCTAATTTCACAGCACAAATGTGTCACATTATACGAAATTCAACAATTTGAAGATAGCATTACAATCCTCCACAGAATTTTTGTTTGAGTAGTGCAGATCTTAATAGTAATGGTTTTAAGGGCAAATGTGTATTTTGAGGGTGGACTCACAATTTTTATTAGATTATTTGAAACGGATTCATAACTTTCATCTAATTGTGAAAGTAAATCGCAGTTTGAAGGGTGCATCACACCTGCATGTTTGTAGTTGGATCCACCCTTTTCCATAGAAACTTCAACACAAGGACATTGTTAGGAATTTTGTAATTGACTAAATTCATGTCCTGGATAAAACTTAAGTCCATTAATTTGTATTTCATATTCTTTAGTATGGACTATTGATCACATCGCAAGAAATGCTGAATTGAAGAAAATCAAAAACACTGCACGTACTCAAGCAGACCTACACAGAGGCAAGTCAACTCAAGCCCATGAAAACTGTGCTCAAACATGATAAGACGGATCGCAAATAAATGGATGCACGAAGCCTAAGCTCGAGTGGGAGCTCAACTACGCTAGTGCACACATGCGGTAAAAACCCACGTTTCTGATATGGAATCATTTTTTATTTACGCCAAAATTAGAAAGTTGAGTTTTGCAACGGCTATTTTAATAAAGAACAAATTGTGGGTTATAAGTAGGGTGTCCTTCTCAATCATAAAGACACCTTCTCTATATTCTAAGTTGAGAGATTACATTGGAGATATTATTTAGAACTTCAATGAGAGGCTTCTAATTCTAGAGCTAATGCTTTTACTTCTTCGTAATAGATTTGTAGCTTCTACCTTTTTGTAGAAGATTGTTCTCTTGTTGAATAAACTCTTTCGTTATGGAAATTAAAGGACTAATAAAGGGGAACCGAGAGATCGTATGCTGTGAAGACCTATCAAAAACAACTACAATGCTTTGTGTCGAGGGATTAACTATAAGGTTGTGAGTATATTTTGCACTGCGGAAGTTAGTGATTAATTTTGTCCACTTTGGACTCATAGTTTTTTTTTTTCCCCCGTTTGGGTTTTCACGTTAAACTGTGTATTGTCTTCTTTGTGTGATTAATTGCTTTTATTTTTCCGTTGTATAGAAGTCGCAATAGAATTACAATCTAAAATAGATCCCAGGCATTCTAAAACTTTCAAACACACCTTATAGGATAAAATCTCTCAATTTCTATTATTTATTGAAATCTGAGAATGACTTCTCTACAATGCAATATAAATAGAAAAAGTAAGCTTATGAGTTAAAAAAACACCCTAATTAATCAAGCAATAGAAACTATCCTAATTACAACTATTTCAAGAAAAAATAGAAGTCCACTAATTAACAAATAATTAGAAGAATAAAAGAAAAAAAATATTCCTAAACTATCTTGGTGGTTCCACACGGGGGATTCTCTGTTATATGTCACATTCGTCATGTCACCATATTAAGTTTGTTTTTCTTTCGTAGGGTCTTCGAATTGTGGTATTTTGTTGATTGAATATATAAGTTAAAAAGTGGTCATATAGAGAAGGCATTGGTCATAGGAATTAGAACTCAAAAAAAGAAATTACTCTATTACTTCTCATATTAATCAACATTAAGATCAATACACAAAATTAATTAATTCATGTTTTTGTCATTTGAATCAGAATTGATTCAGAAACAAAATCCCAACCTTAAATTATGAAAGCTAACGACACAAGTATATTTTTGGGAGTTTGGTTTCTTTTACAAAATCCATTAAATTCAGAGGCCTTCAGCCAACTTCTTACGATCTCTCGATTATCATAACCGAGTGTTTCAGTTAGGTAAACTTTTGAACGTTAAATTTGTTAAGTTTCATCTTCATAAATAAAGAAAGCTCCCAAAACCAATCACATGTTCTGTCAGGACTCTTAGTGATCCAAGACTATGCTGTTTCATACTGAGGTTCAATGTTTGGAAACGGCAGTAAGGGAAGTGGTTTTGGAACCCTATTAGTGCTGTACAAAAAACTCACATTTAGAGAGAGAGAGAGAGAGAGAGAGAGAGAGAGAGAGAGAGAACTTACTCCCTATTGAGGAAGAAAACTCCTTGGCTGTCCTGTGATGTAGACATGACAAATTTGCAGACCATGTAATTGTCTTGTCTGCTCTTTTATTTATATTTTTCTTTAACATGTATACACAGGATGTGTGCATGCTTATTTTCATATTATCACAAACATCAAATTACATTATTAAACACTCCCAAATCACTCCATACATTTGCTATCAATGGATGTTTTATTCTTATGATGATGATCTTAAACTAAATGAACCATTTCCCCAACTAAACCTTATCCGCATTCGGAGTTAATTCAGTACGTGAGTTCTTCGCCTTCTGATCCCCACCATTTCCAAGATTCCTGTTCTCACCAGAGATATCCTCCAGTGATCTTCCCATTGTTTCTGGTACCAAGAATGAGAACAAAAACCCAATGAAATTCACCACTGAAAGCCCAATGATAGACTTCTGGATCTTGCCTTCTTCCCCTTTCAATGTATAAGTTTGCACTAAGAATGCGCTGATAATGGCACCTCCTTTTCCTGCAGCTGCTGATATCCCATGACATGTTGACCGGAATCTTGCTGGGAAAAGCTCCGCCGGCACGATGAACGTTGTACTGTTGGGGCCAAAGTTAGTAAAGAAGAAGGTAAGCCCATAAAGAATAACAAACTGCGCTTTCTTTCCATGGCAATATCCTGAAGGGGAAGCGTCCTTACATTCCTCTCCTCTGAGTTCTCCATATTGGATCCCAACAATCAACATGAAGACTGACATTAAGAGAAACCCGCCAAGTTGGATTGTGGACCGTCCAATGCGATCAATGAGGAAGACAGTGAACCAGTATCCTGGGACAGTGGCAAAGAGTGCTACTAAGAACATTGCCTTGGAGATCTCATAGACCTCTTCAATTGCATTCATCTTACTAGCCTTGGGTAACAGCCCAATTGCTGGGTAGATGTCCTTTTGGGTTAGTTGGAGACTATAGAAGGCAATATCCAGCAAAAACCATGTGCTAGCAGTCCCAAAAAGGTGAAGCCCATGCCTGTTCATAAACTCCTTAGAGAAGAAACCAAATGATTCATTAGGGAAGGCAGACCTCTCGTCAACAACATGTATATCAGTTTCTAGTACTTTCGACATGTCTGCAGCGGCCTTTTTGTGGTCACCCTCAACCAGCGCTGTGAACCGTGCTGTCTCAGGCATTTTCAACCTCCAGTAGTAGGTTAGAGAAGCTGGGACTGCACCAAACATGAGAACAATTCGCCAGACAAAGTCACCTTCCAGTTGGGTCGACAGAACATTGTTAGTGTGGAAATTCGGTGCTGGGTAGGCTACAAGGAAGGCCTTAGAGACGGCCATTGCGACCCCCCCTGCAACCAGAATCCCAATTCCCTGCATGGCAAAAACTGCTGCAACAAATCCACCCCTTGTCTTCTGGTTTGCATACTCAGACATGATGACAGCGGAAAGCGGGTAGTCGCCCCCAATGCCGAATCCAAGCCAGAAGCGGAAGAAGCAGAGGCAAGTGATGACACTCTTCGCAGTGGATCCAAAAGACAAGCCTGATGCAAGCGCACACCCAACCATTGTAACGAGTGTGATGCCATACACCTAACAGACAATAATACAGTAGAAAGGTTTGCCATTAAAAATATTAAGATAGGTATGTGACAACATTTATAATCTCTTATGATTGTAACCTTTTCTTAGATTAGAGCAATTTCTTGCTATCTCATTTATTGCAAGTAATAATGTGTTCTTGTTAATGAAAACCATCACAATGAATTCATGAAAATGCAATTCTCTCAAGTTCAATTTCTTCAGCACCTTCTTACGGCCGAGCTTGTCTCCAAGCCATCCAAAGAAGAGTTGCCCTGCAAGGGTCCCGCACAATGCGACACCAGTGATAGCATTGTTGACATTGTCCGGCAGCACGCCCTGTTTACCTGTTTGTGGATCATAATAATAGAGGCGGCCCAGGAGCTTCGTCACTGCAGTAATACAGAAGAGATCATAGGCATCTGTGAAGAAGCCCATCCCAGCGATAATGATTGCAGTGAAGTGGTAGAGTTGAGTCTTAGCATTGTCTAGGGCGGAGAAAACCCCTATGGTTTCTTGCGCCATTGCCGGAAATAGTACCTCTGGAGGGGAGGTGCTTAGAATGCAGGAATTGGCCTGGGTGTATTCCTTATATGAGAGGTTTTAATTTTAAATAGTAGTCGCATGTCACCTTCGCTTGGCTTGTTGGAACAAGAAATTCCCTTGGTAACTAACGGAATTTCACGCTTTTCAAATAGTCGTTAGTAACAAGGAGAATGAGAAACCTAGAATATACGCAACTAGTTCTAATAGAACATAATCATGGGGTTGGCTTGCTGTAATTAGTCAATGTCTTGTTTTTCTTCCTTGGTGAGTTCTTCGTTTCATTCATCAAATCAGGACACTTGATGAGTTGTAGAAAGTAGGACTTTCTACATTGAATTGTGAATTCTGTCTGTCTTTATTTAATTCAAACCAGGTTGTTAGATGTTTGGCATGTTCGTTAATCACAATTGACTTCCCAACTCCCTCTCTCTCTCTCTCTCTCTCTCTCTCTGAATGTGCTTAACCAAGGCTTTTCGAAAAACCTTTCTCAAAAATCTGTTAAACCAGGGCTTTTGGGAAAACCAAAGCACATAAGCTGGTGGTAGCTGGCGTTTACCACAACTTATTCCAATACGAAACGTCGCTTAATGGTCTGTTAGATATTTTGCCTTCTTCATTTCGGCTTTACTTGAGAGGTGTTTTTGATAACTGCTTCGAACTATGCGCGGGAAAAATGCCGTTGTGTCCCTTTAGTACTGGCCGAGCTTCTCTTGCATTCGTGCAAGTCACAATAAGGTAGCCAAATGCATTGTTCCTGTTTACATTATCAGAGCTCTATCCCATCAATTGTCTGCACTCGATAGTACAAATCCATTCATCTTAATATCTTAACAAATAAGCAGGCATTTGGTGAAGAGATAGGATTGATTACTGGTGGGTGTCTATATGTGTAAATGCACTAGTGATCCCAATAAAAGGGGGCGGTCCTGAGAATTTGCCATGTCCTTTTTTTTTTTTTTTTGGGTATAGCTTCACTTTCCTAGACTAGATTTAGTATGTGAACTCTTGGTCCAAGTGATTGTTTTCTTTGAAGAGGTTCTAGGGCAAGAGATAACCATGAATGGGTTCAAAGGTTTGCTCGTACTTGCCAAGGAGAAACCCTGTTATGTACTATTGACCATGTTTGATTCGATGATCATGACCGTTCGATTCCCAGCGGCAAAATACATACATTGAACTGGACTGGATTTTGCCTAGAGCAGAGGTGGCAAATGAAGCCGGACCAGCCAACCCGACCCCAACGCAAACCATCAAGGACCCACATAACCTAACTTGCATAAAATATGGGTCGGGCACGGTTAGATTTTTCTAACCAGCAGAAAAATGGCCGGGTTAAAACTGACTTGCCTAACCCACATGACCAGTATATAGTCTTTTATATTTATATTTAATTCTATAAGAAACTATTAGAAATAATATAAGATATGTTATTTCCATAAAGAATTATTAGAAATAATATAAGATATGATTTCCTTAGGAAAATATTGACTGTTTTTTGTGCATTTGCAAATGTAAAGCTATATCAACTTTATCTCTTTTAGATAATATTATTTTCTTATAAATTATAATAGCTTATTATTATTTTTTATCAATTCCCTATATTGTATATTTGCTTGATTTTAGCTTTATTATATAATGTTTATCATAAAATTAGTAAGATTATAGAAAATCATGAATAATGGTTATTTTAAAAACTTGACCGCCTCTGCTTAATTCAATACATAAGCATTAAAAGATAATAAAAGCATAACTATTTTTATAAATACATCATAAATAAACTCAAACTTACTCAATGTTTAAAGTAGTTACATTTAATATCTAAGGTCAACCTTTTACATATCTATTTAAACATTCTTGGATAAATATTTACATGAAAAACTTTGACAGTAGTGGTTAAGTGTTGTAGTTGAAAAACATAAGGTCTTATTTCTTTATAATAATATAATCTATGAATCCACTTTGACAAGAAAAAAAAGAAAAAAAGGAAAAAGAATTAGAAAAAAAAAGAACTATAATATTCAAATGAAGTAGTTAGTTTGGCCTGGCTTAACTAACCCATAATATAATGAGGGTTCAAGTGAGCCAACTTGGCCCAACCTTTTGCAGGTGCTGGCTGAAGAATCCCAACCCATTTTGAAAATGAGTCGGACACCGGTTGAGGGTGGATAACCTGAACCTTTTGCTAGCCCTACCTTGGGCCAACCCGATCCATTTGACACCTCTAGCCTAGAGTCAAGTCCTCGTATATGGATTATCATATAATTTTACATCAATATGAGTTTATTACACCATTGTATTGACTCATCAATATCATCATCATCAAAACCTTGTTCCAACTATATTGGGGATGGCTACATGAATTTTGTCTCTCAATTTTGACTTGTTCTTAGCCAAATCCCCAGATAAGTTAAACTTGTTTAGGTTTGATTTTATTAGCTCCATCTAAGTCTTCTTTGGCCTATCCCTTCCCCTTCATGGGCCATCTACTTAAATGGCTAAACTTTTTCTCACCATCTTCATTATCAGCCTAAGTTCAAGATGCACAAATAATTTCAAACGTGTTTATCAATCTTATGCCCTATTGATGCTACCCTTAAATACTCTTAAAAAAGTTCATTTCTAATTTTATGTTTTCTAGTTTTATCATACATTCACCTCAACATTCTAATCAGCTACATTCATTTTATGCATATGTTGCTTCTTGATTAGGCAACATTCTACCCCATAAATCATAAATGGTCTAATTGTCTTATAAAATTTTTCCTTCTATTTTATTAGCATTCATTTGTCACAAATTACTCTAGCAACAGGTCTCCACCTCATCCTTCCTACTTTTATATATCATATGTTCAACATCTTCAACAATCTTCTCATCCTTACTAATTATCAAGGCATGGTACTAAAAAGAATCTCTTTGTGGTATTTTCTACGCTGTAATTCTACATTAGTTTCGGCTATTTGTATATGCCTATTGAAGTTTCAATCCATATATTTTATCTTTTTATAACTTATTTTAAAGTCTTTGGATTTTAAAGCCTCCTGTCATCCCTCGAATTTTACATTTATACCATCTCTTGATTTATCTACTAAAACTATATCATCTGTAAACAACATACACCAAAGTAGCTCCTCTTGAGTATGAGTAGTTAACTCATCCATAATCAGTGCAAAGAAATAAGGGCTTAAAGTTTATTAGCACATGTCAGATAGACTTTACCCAAAAACTAATTTGTAGATGACTCTTAGCTTCAAACTTTTCAAATATTTGTAAATTATTAGTATTGATCTCATTTGTATTATGTAACATAAATAAAAAGATGAATGAGAACCACATTATCGCGGAATTACTCACTTCTACAAGGTTGACGTTTAATGCAAATCTGGAGTCACTGGAATTGTTCTTGTCTCTCCACAATGTTGACCGATAAAATTTTGCAAATAATGCAGCGAAGGCATTACAAGTTTTGGATTATAAAGTTCCAAAGTTTTCAAAGCACTTGGACCTCATCTCAGCTGAAATCCGCTTAAGAGACTCTTTGCTAGCTCCTTGAGAATCACTGAGGGACTTGGCACTTCCATATATTGAAACAAGCTCCTATTCAACGAAATACTTTCAAATATATTTAAAGACTACTCCTCAAGGATTCAGAACATTTAAACATCATTTGGATCCAAACTTGGTCCAGATGATCATATACTATGCTCTGTGGGTCCATATGCAGAGTGACATCCCATGAAGATCAAATTAGCTGAAACTCTTAGAGGAATCTCAAATGATTCCCAAGACAGGCCCTACAAAATTTCGGGTTGAACAAACATCATCGAACCCAAAAGCCACAAACATGTCAACTTGGGTTCAGTCCCCCCCAAGCCATGGGGTCACTGACCAAAGTCCTGCTTCTTGATATCCAAAATTGATGAAATTTGGGTACGAATCTTCAGTTATACTCAGAAGATATTCTGCAAATTCTCAAGTTAAAAGGACTCCGTTTGGTCTGAATTTCACTGCATGTCAGCTTAGAGACAATGACACCGAGTTATGGAGGTCACTAGCTAAAATCTTACTTCTAGGAGGCCAAAGCTGATGAAATTCGGAAAAAATACTCAAAGAATGCTCAAAGTTACTCTTCCAAATTTTCAAGTTAATTGAATGTTTTTCGGGTAGAAAACAAGCTGACTACCTACAATAAGGGGTGAATAGTGCCTTAACACATGCAATGAATAGGCCACTACTCGAAATCCTACTTCCTCAAATTTAAACTACATGAAATTTGGGTGAATACTCCAAGATATCCATGATGTCAGTTCCTCTAAGTTTCGAACCAAACCGAAGTCATTTGGGCCTCAAATAGCTGAGACAAGGGCCCACTTTCATAAAAAGTCAACTGGAGAGTTGACCGACTTTCAAAAGTCAAAACAAGTTGAAACTTCTATGACATGCTTAAAATAGTATCAAGAAGTGACCCTCCAAGTTTCGTGGCTACTAGACATCGTTCGGGCCTTAAACTGACGAAAATGGGTCACATATACAAAAGTTCGAAAACGGGCCTTGTCCATGACCGTGGCCAAATCAATGAACGAGTTGACCAACTTCAAATGGTCAAAGTGAGCTAAAACTTCTATGACACACTCAAAATAGTGTCAAGAAGCATCTCTCCAAGTTTCGTGGCGATTGGAGTTCGTTTGGGCCCCAAATAAGTGAAAACGGGTCGCAAATGCAAAAGTCCAAAAATGGGCCTTGGTAGTGACCACGGCCTGTTCATCAAGGGAGTTGACCAACTTCCGATGGTCAAAACAAGCTAAAACTTTTATGACATGGTCAAAATAGTGTCAAGAAGTAACCCTCCAAGTTTTGTGGCGATTGGACTTCATTTGCACCCCAAATAGGTGAAAACAGACCGCAAATGCAAAAAATCGAAATTGGGCCTTGTCCGTGACCTCGGCTGCGGTCACGGACCCCCAAAGGACACTTCTTGCAGTTTTGGGTGATTTTTCTCCACTCCCTTCGAAATCCAACTTCCCACAACTCCCCTCAACTCCCAAGAACCGCCAAAAACCACCTGGGGCCTCTATAAAAAGAATAGTGTTTGAGAGAGACGGTGGAGGAGAACACACAGGAGAGAAAAAGAGAGAATTGAACGAACCCAGGAGCATTCAAGCAAGAAAAGCAGCATCCCATGACCATTCCCTTCCTTCTTTAGTCACCAAGGTGAGCAAAAAGATTCAGAGGAAGAGGAGAACGGTGGGGTAACTACAGAGCAAACTATGTTCATGCAGTAATGACGATTCAAAGGATGACGTTGTCATCTTTGTTTTTGTCATTCAGGGGGATTTCTTGGCGATCACAAAGGTTGTGAACAAGCCGCTTTGGGCCTCATCTGTTCCTTGAAAGCCATAGGTTCAGAATGACACAACTTTGGCTTCCTGCAATGTCCTTTTTGGACTTGAACAAAAGACAGTCTGTAAATATGAATGATGAATTACAAAGTTTTCAATCGATTTCATGGTTGAATTCGATCTTCTCAACGGTTGTTCAACAGCCTAAAAGTCATAGAAAAGAAGTTTCAGCATTTGAAAAAAGTTGGGAAGAAGAACCAGCACAAATATTACAAAAAACGGAGGCAAACAGTGACCTCATAGACACTGGCCTGGGGCAGTGACCGTGGGTCACGGTCACCCTCTTTTTCCTTCTTTTTTTCGTATTTTTCTATTCTATGTACATTTTTCTTGTAATTTCCAAATTGAGATCACATCTAAGACTTGAGGGAGGGGTTGTAAACTTTGCAAACTCATATAAACAACTTGCATCCCCGCGGTCAAGGCATTAAAACCCATGTAAACAAAAGGGAACTTAATAATGAACTGTAATTCATTCTCATTCTTCTTAATGCTTGGAGTGCGTGAATGTTGGACACTGAATCCATTACACATTTCCACGCCACATTTTTAAGCGCGATCACACACGTAGTTCTCACACTCATTACCGTTCTTTTATACATGTCTTTAAGATTTTCATGACATCTTGGAACATTCTTTTTCTTCAATATCCACTAAATTAAATCTCTTGATACCAATGTCATAAGCTTTTTCTAGATTGATGCAAGGCAAATGCAAATTTTTCCTCCTCGCTCGATGTTTTTTCATTAATTGCCTAAGTGAAAAGATAGCTTCCATAGTTAACATTTCTAGCATAAAATCAAATTGGTTTTCAAAAATTTTGGTCTTCTGTCTAAATCTTTTCTTCATTAATTTCTCCTAATAGCTTTATGGTATACTCATAAGTTTAATCTCCCAATAATTTGTATAATTTTGTATATCTTTCTTGTTCTTAAATAGAGGTACTAAACACTTTTTCTCCATTCATTTGTCATTTTCTTTGTCTCTATCGGATTGACCATTTGATAAAAAGCATAATGATGCATATGCTTAAAATGTGGTAAAGACACATTTTTTTTTAATCAAAGGTTAATCTCCAACGATAGAACAAACTTGGATTTATGTAAAATTTAAAATACTCCATATATTTGGAGGGCATTTATGATGAATGGTTTGGATTTTAATGCATGGAAAGCCTCACTGTGGAGTTCTACTCCTTTAACTAAGGATTTCTTTATGTTAAAGGCTCATAAGGATCTGAATTCCCTGGCCATTGTCCACCCACCTGTGAAAAATGTAAGGATCGTGCCATGGGCTCCCTTGTATGGATATTGCATAGGAGGAGGACAACTTTTATATCACATTGGATTCTAAACGTCATTTTGTGATGCTTATAAACACTACTAGTCTTTGTATCATCGATCCACTCAATACCATTAGATGAACCGTCTGGATCCCTGGATGAGATGTCCTTGTGTCCAAGACGAACGAGACTAGGTGAGACAAAGAGCTAAATGAATTATAACTGATCATTGTATCAAACGATGGATGTGTTTTCGAGTTATTTCCGCCTACATATTTTGTTGTATTCCTTTGCCTTAGGTTTCTCCAGTGGTGGCAACAAATATTCTAAGCATATACTAGTCAAGGTTATAATCCACATAGTTCTAATGAATTTTGATGTTTTCTAGGACCATATGTACGATGGTATTTATACGTGTTGCTCTTTTGGAATTCATTTCATTGCAACATATCAGGTAGCCTGTATTTCACGAAAGAAATGGAGAAAAGGAGCCGTTTCTTTGCAGGGAGATATGAATTTCTTTTGGTCCTTTTGATCCTTCTTCCTTGTTGCACCAAAGCAGGTCTGTTTTTTCCCTTATGCCTCAATCTAATTATCTAATGATTTGATAGCTGATTTGTGAATTTTCTTTTCACTTAAAATAGAATGGAAATTGAGAGGCAGTATTTTGTCTGTAAAACTTGACCAGGCCTTTCTATCAAAAAGGAAAAAAAAAAACTTGACCAGACCTATTATAAAAATTGAAGTAACTGAAATAGAAAGATGGGTTTAGTCATCAATGACAATGGTGATGACATAGAATTGCATTGGCCCTGTCTTCTGGAGAAGCAGGTTGTTGAATATGATGTCTCTGTATTGTATTTGTATATGTGTACTTGTATCATTAGGTGTCTTATATAGTGTTCTACTTAGACTAGACTTTAGTTTCCCTGATTTTATTTGTTAGTCATTAATTAATTTAACGATTTTTATGAATGAATTATTGAATTTTTTATACTTTTTATCCTACTTCACAACTCGCTTTAAGTTTAGCTTAAACGTAATTTAATTCATGGGATAGGGGCTGTCTTAGTTACTCTAAATACTGATTAATTGAAGAGTTCGTTTGGCAAAGCAACACCGTTTAACTTATTGTTTTTAATCATTTCAAGTTTGTGTGATGGTAATTATGAAAAAGATGACGCCCCCAGTTGTACAAAAAGTTTAGGTATTTGTAAATCGGGTGGGGTCCTTATAACCTTCCCAGCCTATTTGGGTAATTCACTTGTAAAATGAATCGAAGTTAAGAATTATTAAAGTTTACTTTTAGAGACCAGAAAAGAAAAAAAAGAAGGGGGGTTGGGGGGGGGGGGGGGGGTGGGTTATTAAAAAGTACAAAATCTCAAAAATCCCTTATTTTTAAAGAAAAAGTAAACTATTATTCTCTCACTCCACTAAATAACAAAAAGGCTTATTTTTTATTTAAAGAAATCAAAAGAACTCCTTCTCATCCCACAAAATGAGAAAAGTGAAGGAGATGAGTTTTGAAATTTTGTGCTTTTTTATATGATTCATCTTCTTTGATTGTCTCTTAAAGTGACCATTCAATTCAACTCACTTTATAAGTAAATTACCCAAACAATCAAATTCAATTTCCATATAAGATAAGGTTATTTACAAGCATTTTTTTTATCCACCTTTGGGATTATTTGTTAACCACTTATGGTATAATTTATCTCATTTTCTTTGTACTCTACCACAAATAAGTAGTTCTAAGGTCACATTTTTAACCATCTCATTAAATACTCACATTTCAACATTTATAAATCCCTATAGTTTGGACCAATCAAAAATTTGATTTTGACGATTTTCAAGTCTGATCTCTCCCCATAAGACTTGGAATCCTCATTTTTGCAGATTCACAAATCAAAACTCATTTTTCTTAACGATATGCAATAAATGCGCATTGTTATTGATATGAAATCCTCATCTATATAAATTCTCAGCAATGAATCCCAATTCTAGAAGTAGTGATGAATTTCAAATCTGAGGGTTACTGATGGGTTCCTCAACTGTGACCAAACATGCCCTAAATACTTTTAGTGTGCTCCATTGTTGAGAATTATTGGAAACTGTAGCAATGATAAAGGGTTTCTTTTTTTTTATTTTGTTTCTTTTTTTAAATTTTGGTTTTTCCATTTTACAGATTATATAAAGGAGGTGATAGACGGGCCAACAAACCATGTAAACTTAAGCCCCTTTGAGCAGTGGCACAGTGCTTATGAATGCTTGCAACATGTAAAAGCCCCTCTACTCTTCTTTTTTATCTTTATCTTTAGAAAAATTTTCAAAAAAGGTATGATATTTTTGCTCATTTTTTTAAAAAAAGTACATAAATATTTGAATATTTCAAAAAGTATAAAAATTTTCCTCAATTCTTTCAATTAATCCTCTTCATAACTTTTTTTGAGAAAAAACAAAAATACTCTTTCGTCATTTTCAAAATTTTCCCTGAGTAAATCATTTAAGAAAAGTGATTAAGTCCAACCCAAATGACCTGCTGGCCCCACTTCGACTAACTTTATCCATGGATTGTTAAAAAAGGGCATTTCAAATGACTAAAAAACCATCTTCATCAAATTATTCAAATAATCAACATAAAAAACATATCATAAGGGAATAGTAGTATTTTTGTCATATCTCAAAAATAAGTTATGAAGAGGAATTAATTGAAAGAATTGTAGATTATTTTTATACCATTTTGAAATATTCAAATCGTCATATACTTTTTTTTAAATAAGCCATTATGCTTTTTTTATTTTTTTCTCATTTTAAAGTAATTTCTTGAGGATTTTTCCAAAAAATCCTCTTAGAGTCCATTGATACCAAAAAGGACCATAAAGACATATTTCCACTGTAATGGTCCCAGGGGTCCTAATTAATTTAAAGTTAAGAAGTTGAAGGTTTTACTAGAGAAATATCCTTACATTCACTATAGACTAAAAATAACCTAAAAGATATGTATCTACCATAATAATCCCATGAGCCCTTTTTTGTTCATTTCTTTTATTCTTTTGGCAAGTAACAATATCCTCATTCACCCACATACACGGACAAGAACATCTCTGCTCATTTTTTTTTCTACGTTACAGTTGAGCAGCAATATCGCCACCTAAATCAAATTCAGGAAAAAGAAATGAGGAAGCAGTTGGAGGAAGAGGAGGATGATGAGGAAGAAGAAGAAGCAAAAACAAGTGAAGATATCTTTGCTTGTATATGCAAGTAAGGAGAGATATTGCTGCTCAACGAAACAACACAAAAAAAAAAAAAAAACTAAAAAGAGCACCTAGGACTTTTATAGTGGTAACATATCTTTTAGGTTCTTTTATGCCTATAGAAAATCTAAAGGGATTTTTTGGTAAAATCTTCTTTAAATTTTTTGAATCTCAGTTGGACAGGGATATCCCTGCTCACTAAGTACACGAGCAAGGATATCCCTACCCACTCATGTTTTTGATCTTCTTCCTCATCTTTTTTCTTTCTTTGCTCTTTGTTTTTTTTTCCTTCCTCTTCTTCTTCCCACTTCCTCATTTCTTTGAAACACATATTCCATCTTATCTTTAAGGAAAAAAATAAACATCTTTCTGAACTTCATTTTAAAATCTCCATAAAGAACTCATTTTTTATAGCCAACATTCCAAAGGGAAAAAAATTCTCATTTTTTCATACCCTTTTGTAGACCTAAATTAAAGCAAGAAAACCATTTTTGTTTTGAACCTCTTTCTAACCAAATCAAGGCAAAGGAGACGCCGAAGAAGAGGGCAGGGATGCCTTCAGTGTGGATGACGAAGACACCACCGTGACAAGTCTGAGAAGCAGCGGGGGTGGAAGAGGGGTGGTGGCTGTACATGGTTGTGGTGTGAAAAACTAATGTGAGGTGGAGATTAGGTTGGATGGGTTGCGCTGACATGAGATTTTCGCCTTAAAGGTAATGGTTTAAGAAATAACGAAAAGAAAAGAGAAATGAGGAAGAAGGAGTAAGAAGAAAGAATAAGCAGAGCAGAAGAGAAAGGAAAAGGAAGAAGAAAATGAGTGGAAATATCCCTACTCGCGTATATAAATGATCGGGGATATCCCTACCTAATATAGATTTAAAAAACTTAAACCCAAAGGGACCTTTGGGACTACTGGAGTAAAACCATATCTTTAAAGTCTTTTTTAGTATAAAAGGACTGTAAGAGAACTTTTTCAGTAAAACCCTCTAATTGCTTTCGAGTGATGAGGAAGGACTCAGGTCACATCAAGGTCAACCAATCGAGCCGAAACAATATTGGGTAACCAAGTACATGTGGGGCCTCTTTATCTATTAGAAGCTTGTATCTCAACATGGTTCCATATATGGGGGACCACATACACTTAAATGCCCAACATAGTCTGGGCTCGATTGGTTTGCCCTCGACCAAGTTGAGTCCTATTTTTTACTTTTGAAATTAAGTTAGAGTCCGTATTAATTTAACAGGAAAAACCCTTATCACTAAAATGGTAATGTCTTCGCGTGAGCATAAATTATGACTCCACCATACATAGAAATTTGAGATATTAGTTTTCCTGTTATGACTCCACTAAAATTATGACTCCACCATAAGTATTAGTTTGAGATATTAAGTAATATGTCTATGGGAATAGTAAGATAATAACAATCATTTATAGAGTACAAAGGAAATTGAGGAATATGATGATCTTCATCTGATCTAAACTAATTATTTAACTAAACTTAGCAAATAACTCGTCAAAACTCTCTCTTATTTAATGCTAGAATGAAATATTTATTACTATCCAAACATATCTAGACACCCTTCTCACAAGGAAGTTCATTGTAAGAAAGAGATTGTGCAATTATCAAAATAAAAAAAATTAAATCCCTTGATTTCTTAAAATAAAAGGTTCACATCTTGCGAAAGTCTTACGTTTCTCGTGATCACTGTTTATCTAGAGTCCGTTACTATCCCATCATTCCCTAGCTCTTTCAGTCCCTCGAATTCAGTTGCTCACAGATTTATAATGATTTTCCTGAAAGCATACAAAATAGATTAATCAAATTGACAATATTAATGCAATTGAGTTTGGATCTATGGGTCAGAGGGTATGGTTTTTATTTAGAAGTAAAAATGTAAGACAACTCCACAAGGGAAAGGGGGAAGAACCATGGCCATTTCAATTGTGAGATTGCCACAGGTGATGGCTTCATTACCATATAGAAGTTTGAGGGACTACATCTAAGTAAATAACTCACTATATCTAGCAAACAACTTACTATATTTGAGTCACGATCAGGTAAGAGGTACCTCTCATTACTTGCATGGGAGGTTACAATCTAATTCCCTAGCAAGATCCATTTGGATGCGTGCCATTAGAGGATAGTGTAATCGAAAGGTTGTAAGGGAAATGTCTCATTAAGTATGATTTTGGACAAAAAAAAATCATTTCAATCAAATCACCACAACCATTGATTTAAGGAGAACTTTTTCTTTAATTACACTTTTTTATGAAATTCAATTCAATGTTGAGTAATTCGGGTTAGCGTTAAATTAGGGAGAGTGTCAATTCACTTGAGTTCATTGAGTCTAAGGGGTTGGATTGATCATACAAGATCTCTTGTGATGGCAAAAAGGTTGCCTCTCAAGCAAGCCATTGAGAGGTCTCTTAGAATAACATAGCACTTATATTTTTTCTTAAAATAAATCATTTAGTGTAATCCTAACATAAGAAGTTAGATCTTCACAATGCACTTACTCGTGCTTTGGGGGGAAAAACAAAGACATCAACATCTTCATAAATAGGTAAATTTTGATAAATAAAAAGAACTTGAAATACAACCAAAAAACCCTGTTTCATTAGTAGCTTTTATTAAGCCTTTGTTTTGATTGCTGCAGACTTCAGATAAGTGCGTAGGCAATTACAGTTTAAGTGATCGTGGATGGGTGAACTTAACAAGCAGTGACACTGTACCCTACTGTACTAGCACCGGTTGTGCAGACCACACAAGAGCTGTGCTTAAGTGCATTTCTCTAGTGAAGCGGGACTTCAAATTTTGGAATGGTGCTACTGTCCAAGACATCAACGATACCATAAATGATGGCTGCTCTAAAAGTATGTACATTCCTATGTATGCATGTATTACACCCATGCTTGGTAATTTGTGAATTTGTGCTTACCTATATGATTAGCTTATTGATTATTACAATGAAAAAAATGTGCATAACTGCCTTGCTCCTCCCTTTCATTCTTGCAGATTTTACAGGAATCACCAAAATTAGCAATGCAAGGAAGATAGATGTGGGAAGGACCCTCATATTCATCTCAGTCCTAGCAGCTTCTCTCGTCCTAATTATATAAGCATGACTTTCGCACACAGAGAGAGAAGAGATGTTGTGTTCATGTCTTAAGTAAACCTTTATCTGCATAAATAAAAGGACGCAATCTTGTTTAGCATATAGTTATGGAATTTATGAAGAGATGTACATGTTTGGCATCACAATTAATTTATAAGCCACATTTCAGAAATCGGCATGTGATATTTAAGTCTCTTACTATTTCTTGCTAGCTTCTATTCAGTAAGGTAGGAAGGATTGATATTGATTTTTAAGAAATTGAGAGCATTTTCCTTCTTGCAACTCCAAAATATTAGAGAGAACCGATTAAGTTGTAGAAATAAGATTGGATTGTTAGAGATTTTGAATAATCTTTTAATACCATATATTAATTGAGAGGATTTCCCTCTTGCCAAAGTTGTGTTAATTCATTGTTAGGGATATCTAGCGTCTTTTAAAAGTTTATACAATATTAGAGTCATGGCCCTGTGTTGATCTTACGATTAAGCTGACCATGGTCCTAGCTCTTATGCTTTTGTCAGGATCTTACCATCATTTTCATCTTCTTTTTCTTTCTTTTTTTTTAAACGAACATCCTCTCTCGTACATGCATTGACCTAGACCTTACAATCTTGTCTTCTTCATCAAGTTGCATAGACACACAATGAATGCTTCTAAAATAATTACAGTCGATCTAATCTAGTATGCCATTGGCACTAAAATATTCAAAAAGAACTAGTTGTATAGTGATGGACTTTACAGATAGTTGGTGATCACTAGCTTGATCTTTTTACCCAAATATCTCATGTTTATTGTTATAGAGAACTGATTGAGTTAAGTTAGTGACAATATTAGATTGTTAAAGATTTGAATAATTTTATTATGATTGGAGATAATATTTGATTGTTAGAGATTTTGAATAATCTTGTAATGCTGTATATGAATCAAGAGGATTTTCCACTTGTGAAAGTTACGTCGATTATTATGAATGTATTGTCACTATAATAATAGAAGGGTCTTCATGTGCATATGTCCCTCACCATTTTGGTGAGAGACACTTCTTTTTTTGGACTTTTCAAGCTTAAAAAGGTGTGAAGTTTTGTCCTCTTGCATGTTAATGCTTTCAAAAAAAAAGAGTGTCCTATGCATATGAATATTCTCCATAAAAAAATATATATATATCTTTAACAGCCAATGTATAGCGGGGTCAGCCAAAACCACCTTATAGTGGGGGCCAATTATAACCCTAGCTAAGGTTCAATTTTTTAATAACTTTTAGCGGCGGTCATAATTGTAGCTACTGGAAAAGTCCTTCTCCACTAACTTTTGGTGGGAAGTTTTAGGTTTTTAGCATCTAAATTTTAATGGGAGTCATCACTTGTTGAGGGTAAAAAATACTCTCAGTAGTAGCTAGTATTAAGAGCGACGCTAAAGCTTATGTACAATGGGGGAAGGATAACCCCTGCTAAAATTCGTCCAATTTTCTACCCTCTAAAATATTGTTTGGACTCTTGGGTGACCCACTTTCATGCAATGTGCGAAAAAGAATTAGAAAACCCTAATTGTTTCAACTTCCACTTTTGCTATTATCTTTTTACTACTACACCTAGGTATGATTATTTCCTTTTTCTCTCTGTCCATGCCATACCAACATCTCTTTGCCCCAAGCCAAACCCTCCTTAGCAATGAAGGCCCTATGGGAAGGTGATGCAAGCGGCATGCAGCAATTGTAGTGTTGCCGGAGAGAGTGCAACAGCGAATCAAATCCCATTCACCATAGAAAAGGACAAAGGTCCTTTTATCTTTTGCATTATAAAGATACACAGCCCTTCCATCTTCTGTAATGGCACAAGCATCGTCCCGTCAGAAAACCAAAACGCTGCAACTCATGATGAGAACCCTCATGAGATTGACATGCGAGGGTCGGCCTGGCTGTCAGTAAAACCAATAGTGGTGGCCAAGCTATGTTGCAATGGCCCCTGCTAAAAGCAAATTTTCTTGTAGTGTGTCTTTTAAAAGTTCATTACACAAAATACACTTGGAAGTGTGAGTGTGGAAACTACACAAAGGAGAAAGATGATGACTTTGAGTTTGGTGGAATCGCCAAATTATAGGGTGCTCAATTTGAAAGAGAAATGGAAAGAAAGCTTGAACATAGAAAATTTGGTAAAGTTGGATTTCTTCTTCTTCCTTTTTTTTTTTTTTTTGTTTGTTTGTTAGGATGAGCTACACAGTTTGAGAGCACTAGTGATCCTGAGTTGACATTAAGCTCTTCGTCAATGATGTGAAATTATAAGTTTTTGGTCAATGATGTGAAATTACATCAATAAACGGCAAGTGAATAGCTGTCAGTAAGTACATTAATGGCAAGAACGGGTCCAAACCATAGAGAACCGGAGCAAATAAATTTAAAACTGAGTTTTTAAACTAAAAATTAGAAACAAAAACAAGCAGTTTGAATCAAAGTAAAACTAGATAAATCAAAAAATAAAGGCAATTGAAAGTAAAGGAAAAGCAGATGATATGACAGATAGAGCATCCATAATCCACTAAATAATCAAACTATTTTAATTTATGCAATTATCTATCATTTGTCTCAAATATAACTTAGATCAAAAACAAATTAATGTTTTTGACCCATAAAATTTATCTTTTACAAAATCCCTTTTATAATTAAAGTAAACTCAGAAACTCAAAATCTCCTTCACTTCAAAATATAATAAAAATCATAAACATCATTAATCCAAGTTAAGCATAACCTATTAAAGAATCCTAGTTCTAAGCACAGCCTATCAAATCTAAGCATGGATGATCAAATTCCTTTTATTTTCAAAAATCAGAAACGGAAGTTGCCCCCTTTGGCATAAAGACAGATCTTTTTTCTTTTTTAAAAACTTATTCAAAAGAGGCAAATGAAAAGGAAAGAAAAACGAACATCTAATTGAAAAGCAAATCACTTAGCTTTTTCCTTCGCTCTGACTAGAAGATTAGCCCGCCATTGCAAAGAACTTCAAAAATTTTTTTATTGACGGCATAGTCTTGTATAATGGTCTCTCAAAAATTTCTCTTGTAAAGATCTTAGGTTTTGGGACAATGCTTCAGAATACCTTTGAAAAAAAATCCGAAAATCAAAAAGTCTTGGGAGATGGAGAGGTGGAGAAGAGAGAGTGAGAAGGAAAGAGAAGGTGTCGGACGTCTAATAATGAATGGGACTAAGTGATAGGAAGCCCAAACCCTAGCCTAGTCCGTGTAAGGAATGCATGTAATTTAATTTAATTAATAGAAACAATAGCTAAAATGGCCGCAAAATGGATAAAAAGTCTGATTCAACCAGGCCTGATTGATTAAATGGGCGGACTTAGGCTTAACTTTTATGACCCGTGTTAGGTTTGGGCCGGGCCTAAGCCAATGTTTTTAAAGTTGGGCATAGCTTGGATATGTCTTAGTCCAACCCGGCCCATGAACACCTCTACCGAAAGAGTAAACATGGCTTGTGAAAATCCTCGATCATTTCATAGTTCTAACTAAACGTAGAATATGAAAATTCCAAAGCTATAAAATCTTTAGTGTCGTTTCCATTTGCTATGGGTAGTGAGGAATTTGTGGATTTGTGGATCCCTCACCCATTACCAAACGTGCCTTGATTTTGAAGTGTTCTAAACAATGTGTATATGATTTGCACATGTGTGCAGAAGTGATTAACATCTACATCCTCAATACATGTATCATGAATTCAATACATCTTGTGTCATCAAAGCTCTTACAGCTTTTATAAAAACAGACAGTTTTTAACTTGTTAGCGAACAACCAAGAACAGATTTAAGCCGGGCCCATTTCAG
Organism: Sextonia rubra; assembly: GCA_037013555.1. NCBI lineage: Eukaryota > Viridiplantae > Streptophyta > Magnoliopsida > Laurales > Lauraceae > Sextonia > Sextonia rubra. Next base: position 35,046,151 of record JASUAD010000008.1, read on the forward strand.
ATTGAACTCTCCCATTTTGCATACACAAGTCAAGACCATTTTCTGTTTATATGCTTGAGGTTTGTATGGATGGTTTCAGTTTAATCTAGATCTGGCCCAGGTTTCAGTTAATTCTAATTACTGATCCACTTGTGTTACAGACCCAATAACAGATTCCTACAGGATTGCACTTGGATTGAGCCAGTATGTAATCTGATCTAACTGACTCTATCAAGTGAAGCGACCATGGTTTAACCACGAAACCATTACCAACATCCTAAATAGCGTTAAACGGAAATGAAAGACACGTGCAGATTTTAAATATTGCTATTTTATTGGTGCACACTCTGACGCTCTGGACACAAGGACTGGAAACCCATATAGGGTAGAAAGAGTCCACTGGAGAAAGATGTAGGAAAGTTCAGATTTAAGAAATTGCAATGAGGAAGATGATGTGAGATTCCTTAGAGTAAAAACGGTATTTTGCCACCAATATAGAAGCTTCTCTGTATCCATGTGTTCTGAGTTTTAGATTAGTAGGATGGGACTGATAGAAGATAAAAAAGTACATTTTGTAGATACAATCTTAAAAAAAAAGGGAAAATCTCCTTCATTAGGAAATCTATTTAGATCAGCCCCTTATGGATCATAATTCAAATTAATTGTAAATTGAGTGCATCCCTAGTGTTTCTCTTTCAATCTGGGCTCGATTTCTTAAATCAATTAAAATATTAAGCTCAATTTTTTAAATCAGTTAGAGAATTTCAAAATTAAATTCTATACCTTTCATATATATTAATATTAATTCGCACCAATTTTGAGCGTGGAGGTGCTTCCCTTCAGGTTGTTGTTTTCGGTGAGAGGGAGCACCTCCCAACATTAAGGGTGTTCATGGGCCGGGTCAGGTTGGGCTAAGGCATATCCAGGCCGATTTGATTATAAACACAGTGACCCAAGCCCTACACTGACCATAAAAGTCAAGCCCGAGCCTATCCATTTAATTAATCGAGCCTGGCCAAATAGGCTTTTTATCAATTTTATGCCTATCTGAGTAATTGTTGTATTAATTCAGTTAAATTGCATGCATTCCTTACACGGGCTGGGTTGGGATGGGATTTGGGCTTTCTATCATTTAATCCAAGGATGGCGCAATTATTAAATAGGCCCTAATTGCATAACTAAACCTAGTCCATGGCGGACTGGGCCCAAATTGGGCTTAGGTTGGCCTAGCCCATGAGCACCCTACCCAACGCCCAATACACCTTGTCTTCCTCCTTTATGTTTATTGTAATCTTCAAATGGTCCTAATTTTGATTTGACAATTAGATGTTCATACGCAACACATCAATATTAGAAAGATCTTTCTCATCAAATATTCCTAAACTTAAAGATTGCCCTAATTTTGGATGTGTATAGAGGAACATATAACTCTAGAAAAGTTGCCATTTAGCCTTGTGGCAAATTTTGTCTAAACAATTTGGTCGCTTTTGACACAGCTTCTCTCTACACACAAGTCAAAATTTAAAAATTCTTCTTTTTTCTTTCTTAACACATCCAATATTACAAAACTACCCATTCCCTCCTCCTTTCTCCCTACACTCTCTCTTCATGCCAACCCTAAAACCCTCTTTTCTCCCTTCCCATTCCCACTTGTTTTTTTTACTCTCCAGACCCTCACTTCACTTTGCTTTCTCTCCACCATTCCAAGCCTAAAAACCGTCATCCATTTCAAGGTAATGTCTTCTTCATTGTCTACCTTTTTTTCATTGTCTTTTGAAAGTTATGTTTGGTTTGGTGCATTCATTCGTCATGAAATTGTTTTATTGTACTATCTTACATTATGTTAGATAGTTTTAGAGTGTATATGGTATATTATTGAATGATCTGGGGTTCGTACCCCATATTTTATTTTCTTTCTGTCTTTTGTTAGGCCTGAAGGGCAAAACATATCAATCTTGTTCAGCCACCCGAGGCCGAACACCCATCTCATGTTCAACCATGTTCAGCCTTCCATGGTGGAGGGTTCATCAAAGTGTGGAAGAGCCCGTAGAAGAACCACAAATTGAAGAACAAGAATCATCTAAAGAAAATGATGAAGAAACTATTGAACATGAAGAGGAGCCTAGGATTGGGCCACCTAATCAGAGTTTGCTAAAGAGTTTTGATACGCATGTTGTGTATTTCCTATGAAAGGGTGAAGTATGTTTTAGTAATTTTTTCTAAACGATACTCTATTTGATATTAGAGGGGAGCTAATTATGAATTTGTGTTTAATTGCAAGATCATGGAACGCTAAAATCCCTAAGTCATGGGCAAAAAATAAATTTGTGGCCCTTGAACGATAGTCAATGGTTTAAGCAATGGGTTAAAGCTTCTTTGTCGTCTCCAATGATTGATTGTATTTATCGATTGGTGAATAAGAACATATTGTCTGCTTTTGTGGAAAGGTGGCACCCTGAAACAAACTCTTTTCACATGCCCTTCGGTGAGATGATAATATTGATTGAATATAAGATAATTCCGCCCTATACTTCATCTCCATAGTCAAGTCGTTTGATATACGAGTAGGCACCATATTGATCTTAGCCCAATGAAGATGTATGCTTTTGAAAAGAATCGGCCGTCCTTCAGTCATGTACTCTACAATCTAATGAGCACAATCGTAAACCATGTGTACGTCTTGTAATGCATCAACATGCATTTTCGTCAATTCCAACAACATTAGCTCTCTGAGCTTCTGTTAATATTGTTTCCAATGCATTCTTAAAAATGTCCCATGAAGCTTTTTGAAGTCAAATTGCTTGAAGTTGCGTTGGACAACTGTTTTACTTTTTTAAAATAATGTTTTAATACCCATGTATTGCAATTGAAACAAACTGTAGATCTTTGTCCAATATGTTTCAAAATCTCCTTTACTCAAGTGGAGGTGCCTCTTCAATCTCGCGTGCAATGTCTTTACCCTGTAAAGGAAAAAACTAAAAAATCATATTAGTATTTGATAATTTAGCTAGTAATACTGTGTAACATTAAAAAAAAAACAAAATTAATGTCTCAACCATATCTATTTGTTGTAATGTTCTCAAACTGTATACAATTGTCCATTTATGTGGAGACAAATCTTTCTTTGTATAGATTTAGTTAGCTAGATTTGACATATTGAAGTGCCTGTGGATATCTATTGAAATGTTCATTTAGTTTCATCAATTGTAAACTTATTGGTATAATCCTTAACATATTTTGAGTTTACTTTGCTTTCTTGTGTAGAAGAATACATGAAATCAAAACAAATGATTTAAAAAAAAACAATAAATAAACAATTGAGTCGAACATAATCAAAATGTTCAATCATGCCTAATCGAATAGAACTTCATTGTTCGGCTTTGCAAGTTCAAACAGGAGGTGGACTCATCCTATTCAACTAAATATGAAACTTAAAAAAAAATGGTAAAATCTAATAAAAATCTTAGTTCACTAACCTTACCACTCATATTGGGAGTGAACATCACTAATTCCTTACTCATATTCTTCTCGATTGCACCTTTTAATTGTTATTAGCCTTTAGAAAGTAAGAAGCTTTAGAAGAAGAATAAAAAAAGAGAAATTAATAGAGGAAGAAGAGATGAACGAGTGATAGCGGAAAAATAGTTGAGTGGAAAAGGGAGGAAGATGAGTTGTGTATGAAGTGAAAGAGTTGATTGCATTTTAGAGGAAAAGGGGCATTTTTATCATTTTATAAAAGAGTGATTTTGAAATTAAAATTTTCATTAAAATACCGTGTGTCAAGAGATAAAAAATTATTATTAAAAAAGCAGCACTCCAAGTTTTAAATCAAAATGACACGACATTGGGTTTTCGGCACAAAACACATGTAGGCGAACGAGCACCGAGCCAGAGATTCAGAGGATCCCAAGGATCCGACATCACCATTCACTTTACTTAATCCCACGTGAAGTGAAATAGTGTTGTGTGAACAGCGTTGTCTTTCTCTCTCTTGCCATCTACTTCTCTAATGGCAATACCCTGCCATTTCCCTTCAGTTTCTCATCAATCTCTGACGAAGAAACTCTTCTCTCCCTTTTCTCCTCCTCCTCCTCCTCCTCCTCTCCCGGTTGAGAGCTTCTTTTTGAGAATCCCCTCCTGGAGTTTCTCCTACCTCAACCGCTTTACTCCCATCAAATCAAAATTAGGGCGTCGGAGATTCTCTCACGCCGCAGCAGCATCCATCTCTCCTTCTCCCACCGGAGACAACCAAGCGGAAGCCGAAACCGCCTCGCTCGGCGCAATCACCAGGCATGATTTCCCTATCCTGGATCAGGTCCGTGGAAATCTTCTAATTCCAGACGCCGTTTCATTGAATTTGTTTTCCTGTTGTGGTTCTCAGTTCGTTGTGATGGAAGTTCCATGAAAATGAATTCGAGAACAAGCTATAAGAGGTATCATTCATTGGGTAGAAGGTCTAGGAAGGGAGTTGTCAGAATTTAGAGTTGATTGCGCTTCACGCGGGGCTTGCGGAAGCGGTGATAAAGATTCTGTGATAAAGAAAGCGGGGGGTGGAGTGTGGTGGTTCAGTAAGCTGTTTGACAGAAAATGCGCTGCTACCAAGTTTAGCAGGGAATAGGAATATGGAAAATTATGATGTGAATAAGAAGTTGAGAAAGTAGTAAGTGATGCGTGACCTATATAATAAGTTGGAAACAAGAGAAGAGGGAAAGGTAAAGTAGGAATTTAAATCATGTCAAATGTGTAAGCAAAGACAACCACAAGATATTTTAGTGAAGTGCAATGATATTAAAGAAAGATGAGAGAAAATATTTTCATAGACTTCTAAATGAAGAAAGACTCTGTAGGAGTAACAGGAACGAGAGAGGATACTTCGTTAGTAGGACATACCAACTGCTGCAGAATTAGGGTAACAGAAGTGATGATAGCATTTACAAGGCTGGAGGCAGAAAAGGCTACGGAGCCAGATGACATTTTGATCAAGGCTTGTAACTATGATGCACAAATGCTTCAAAATTGGCAACGTATTGTGTCGTATCGTATTCGTTACTTCACTTTTTATGTGTAAAATTTGTGTCACTTCTGTATTCATGCCATGTCCCTTTCGTATCCATGCCGTATCTGGGGCATCATAGGCTTGCAAATGCTTGGAGAATTGGATGGTTTGAGGCTTTTCAATAAGGTATAAAGGACAGAGAAAATGGCGGATGATTGGAGAAGTATTGCAAGTCCTATATCACGAACAAAAGAGATATATAAAGTTTCACCAGTTACTGAGGGACTATACTTATGAGTCACACCGTGAAAATGTGGGAGAGAGTAATAGAGCAACGACTTAAACAAATGACCTAGATATCTTAAAATCAAATTAGTTTTATGTCAGGGAGATAAACTAAGTAAGCCATCTTCTCATTTAGATAGTTAATGGAAGAAAAATATTTATATGGTTTTCATTGATCTAGAGAAAGCCTATGATAGGGTATTGGCGCAGCCGCGGGCCCATGATCGAGTAGATCAATGCCCCAGATGGAGTTGATCGAGGCCAACAAAGGGATTCCAAACAAGAAAACACATGACAAGGAAAAACACTAGAATTGGAGAAAAACTCGGAAATCTTGATTAATTGATAATATAATTTCGCATTTTCACATACACATAGCTTATGAATTATTCATTTGGCATGTAGAAATAACAATATTTATTATTGATTTTGTAGAATGAATTAGATGTATATAATTTCTATTATTTTCAACTTTTAATAACTTATGACATAAATACTTTGTTTTATTTATATTTTTCTCAAAATGTAACTCCAACACGTTTCGTCAAAATTTTGAGACAGCTGAAATGTTTTAGTTTGGAGCCAAATTAAAACAAGGTCTGACATGAAAAACTATGGTTTTGAAGGCAACGCATGCAATTGTACCTATGATGTTCAGGTAAGACATGGGCATGACAAAGTCCCGCCATAGATAAGACAGGGATTCCGATTTTCATTGTATCATATATGAAGTGTTACATATAGATTGCATATTTCGTAGTGATCAGGTGAGGTTTTTTTTTTGGTTGTTGTTGTTTCTCCTTTTAATGCTGGAAGCATTTTAGGTAGAATTATTTTTTAAGAAATAAGATCAGTTCTGCTATTGTTTCTTGAAGAAATAAAATAATTGCATAACAGTTGTGATATGTTTCGCTAATTTTGTTTGTATGGTTTTTTATGCTACTGAATTTTGCAGAAGGTGAATGGGTCAAAAAGACTGGTCTACTTGGATAATGCTGCAACTTCTCAGAAGCCTACTGCTGTTTTGAAGGCTTTACATGACTATTATGGAACCTATAATTCTAACGTGCACCGTGGCATTCATTTCTTGAGGTATTCTAGTCTCTTATTAATATTATAATTAACTTTCTTGTTCAAAGGTAATGTTTTCCACTTGCTGGAAGCTAACCATTTTTTGCTTGTAGAAGAATGATGTCATCATTTTATTTTCAATTAATGAACACGGTTTTATTACCCAAAAAAAAAAAAACGCAAAAGGAAACTGAAGCCACAGGACAGTCTTAAGTGATACAACTTTGGAAGTAAATCTTCTTGAAGTCACTGCTTGACCCTATGAGTTAGTGTCAGTGAAAGTGTATTTGATGATGGAGCATCCATAGTGGATAACTTAATCTGGGGCCATGAGAAGATGGCTCCAGATGATTCTTTTAGTTAATTTCTTGTTCTTGACCCATTAAATGCATAGAACCAGCCACCACATGGTAAATCTTTGTTCAGGTTGCTGTGACATGTGAAGCAGTGCGAACGATTTTTCCTAAAGATCTCTGGTTCTTTGAACATTTCCAAAAGTGTGACTGTTTCTTTCCATTTAAATTGACCATAAGCCATGTGGGAGCTAAAGCTTCCAGAATAGGTGTGCCCTCTTCCTGTGGAACCAGCTGCCACTTTCTTAATGGCAGCAAATGTGGGAGCACCTGTTTTTTGTCAAGTGGCTGGACATTCTTTGCCAAGATCCAACAAGCAATGAAGAACTTTAATTTGCACTGCTGCAATCTTGATGTAAAAGAAAAATCAAACAAACTTCGAAACCCCAAGAGTTGACGGAATACATTGGCAAAGACATGTCTCACAGAAAGTGCCTGTGGGGACTATAAGATACAACTGAACAGACCACTGAAACAACAAAGAAGTAATGGTAATAAAGAACACATCCAAATATCCTGATCTTGGTTGCAGTCGGAATGTGAACCACAAAAGCCAATGCTGGATGATCTGATACTTGCACAAGCAGCATGGCTGTTTCTCAGTGCAGTCACTGCAAACAGTCCCTCGTTTTTGGCAGCAACTGCAGGGGCTGAACAATGCTGAAACTATAGCTGGTGAAAATGGTTGGCAGCCAAGCCATAGGGTCTGTGCTTGGAATTTCTTGAATCAAACCTAGAATGAAGTCTACTGAGTACTGACACAGTCAAATGAATTGGTTGGAGAACCCAAAAGCCTTCTTATGTGATGACAATGTAGAAAGTTGATTCACACAAAAATTACTCTAAACATTTTATCTAAAAGGGGTCTTGTACTGGATGTTTCTTCTCTTTTTCTTTTTTATCAGTTTTTCCCCTCTAATCATAGTTAATCAAAGTTTTCTATTCTTATTCGACTGAAACTCTGTAATTATGCCATTTCAAGGTAAAACAAAAAATGAAAACTCTAGTTGTGCTACTAACTACTTTCCTAATTACATCTAGACAAAAAATAAAGAAACAAATAAATCTAAACACAGCTAGGCCTCCAAAGTTCCCTAATAGAGAACTGGGGGCTGTGGGCACTATTCCTTAAAACTGATGCCCCATGGGCATGGCTAAGCTGCTGGAGGTCTGTCCTTGCATGTCTTGGCTTGTGCAGACTTGGCATGACTTGGCTGTGCTTGGGTGTGGTTCCTTGGGAGTGGCTGGCCTGCGCAAGGTTTGGCTGGGCCTGCCTGACCTTGTTTTGGGTCTAGCTGGGCTAGGTGGACTCAGGCAGGGCTCAGTTGGCATGATGAGATCAAATTGAGCCTGTTGAGCTTTGGATTGGAACTGTAGCAATGATGAGGATACATCAAATATGCAACCAAAGTTATTAAATAGTTTTTTCTCTTCTTCTTCTTTTTTGATGATGCAGGCAATGGGGCAAATGCATTCTTAAAGATTCATAAAACAATACCCAAGGAGATAGGACCTAGTCTTTATGAAGTTTCATCTTGAGGGAATCAAGTTTATTGTAATTTGCTTAATTTAGAAAAATGAGAAGCCAAAATCCTTAGGATCCTTGATTAGAAATTACCAGTCCCTAATTGAGAGTCAACCACTCTAATTAGAAGGGTAATCTCTAATTGAAAGCCAGTATTATTGCTTACCACTTTACATAATGGCTATAATGCTCTTCAAAGAAAATCAATGAACACTTTTATCTATTCCTATCTTGAGTGGGTAGAAACCCCTCTTAGCCCTGTGTGAAGACTCCTTGGAATCTCCAATGTGTGAAGACTCCAAATCGATCCATCCTCACTATTTTGATAATAGAGCAAGTGCCTTGGGTTACTTAATTGTTTCAGGTTCCACAGGTTATCCTCATTAATTTCCATTGATATTCATTCTAAAAGAAAAAGAAAAGTTTGCAGATATGAATTCTGAAGGAGTTAGATTTCTGTTTCTTGCAATTTAGATTCTTTGAATCATTCATTTTCTTTACATCTCTTGCTTCCATTTTGTTTGTCATTATCTTGGGTGAGCCCTTTTTTTATTGTTATAAAAAAAGAACTTGCTGCATAAGGAATCTTCACATTTTTTTACTTCCTAGCACATTGTTGCAATCCAGTCCCATTACTAACCCCGAAATATGCCAACTCCGTTTACAATCTGCATTCTTGAATTCCCAACTCTGCTAGTTTTTACTGAGAGTACCAAGCCTAGGTAAGGGAGGAGGGCTTCTGTTAGATAGGTTGATATCTAGTGTAAAATTTTGTCAGAACCCAAACATAAATTCTGAGATAACAACATTTTGGGATCATGCTTTTGCATTCCTCCCTTTACGTGCACAGGGTAGTGTCGCCCGATTGTAGTGGAAAGTAGATAAGGGCTACCAAACCACTCTGGATGAGTGTGGTTAAAGAAGTTAGTGCAGAAGAAGATGAAGATTCGACTTGCTACTTAGAATATAAGAACCTTGACAAGCAAAAGCATGAAGTTGGTTGAGGTAATGAAAAGAAGAAGAATTATTGTAGCTTATTTATAAGAGACAAAGTGGAAAGAGGATAAAGTTAAGTAGCTCATTGATGGTTATAAGCTTTTTTATGTATGATAGAATAATACAAGAAATGGAGTGGGTATAGTTGCTGGTAAGAATTTGAAAGAGAAAATTGTGGGGGTAAAAGAGGTTGGGTGATAGAATTATATGAATTAAACTAGTGTTAGAGGAAGACATAATTCATATTATTAGTACATATGGTCCCTAAGTAGGATTAGATGAAAGTGTGAAGAGAATTTTAGGAGGAGATGGATAGTTTGCTGTAAGAAATTCCAACTAGTGATAAGATTTTCCTAAGAGGGAACTTAAATGGGCATGTAGGAAAGGATAATAGAGAATGTGAGAGAGTGCATGGAGACCATGAATTTGGATAAAAGAATAGAGTTAGGAGACACTATCTTGGATTTTGTATTAGCATTTGATCTTGTAGTGGCAAACACCTGCTCTAAAACAAGAGAGGAGCATTTAATTACCCATAAAAGTGGAACTAAAAAGAGTTAGTTAGACTTTTTTTGTTAGAAAACATGACTTATTGGTTTGTAAAGACTATAAGGTTATTACAAGAGAAAATTTGGTCACATAACATAGGCTGATATTTTTAGATATTTGCATTAGAGGTAGAAAGAGAGGGTTAGTAAGCAAAATGTGCCCTATAAAAAGGTTGAGGGATTTGAAAGGTGAAAAAATACATTTTAAAGATAAAGTGATTGAGGAGGGAAAATGGAATTTTAAGCGAGAAACTACATCGATATGGAGTCAAATGGTTGATTATATTAAGAAGGTTGCAAAAGAGATGCTTGTAGAGTCAAAAGGGTAAAGATACTATGATAAAGAAATATGGTGGTGGAATGTAGAGGCTTAGGAAGTTTTTCGGGAGAAATGACATTACTACAAAGTTTGACAGGGGACTAGGAATATGGAAAACTATAAGATGTATAAGAAGACAAAGAAAAAAGGTAAGAATAGCAAGTGGTGCAAAGTTCAAAGCATATGATGACCGCTATAATAGGTTGGGAACAAGAGAAATAGAAAATGATATTTTTAAACTTGCAAACATAAGAGAAAGGAAAGGTAAGGACTTAGATCATTACAAATGTATTAAGGACAATAACCAAAAGGTTCTAGTGAAGGAAAACGATATCAAAGAAAAGTGGATGGAATAATTTAGCAAGGTTTTACATAAAGACAATGTAAGATATACAAGAACAAGACAGGATACTTTGTTACCGGAATATACTTTTTCCCTGTAGAATTAAGGTGGTGGAAGTGGGAGAAGCGTTGAAGCAAATAAAGACAAGAAAGGCCATGGGTCCAAATGACATTCCGATAGAGGCCTGGAAATGCTTAGGAAAGGTTTGAGTTATTTGGCTAACTAGACTATTCAATATTATATTAATGACAAAGAAAACGCCGAATGAATGGAGAAGTGTTGTAGTACTTACATATAAGAACAAGGGAGATATACAAAACTTTACCAATTATCGTGGGATTAAACATATGAGTCATACAATGAAGCTATAGGAGAGAGTAATGGAGCAAAGACTTAGACAGAAGACCAAGATATTTGAAAATCAATTTAGTTTATGTTAAGGAGGTCAATTATAGAAGCTATCTTGGCACTTAGGAAATTAATGGAAAAATTTCAAGCGACAAGGAAAAATCTACATAATATCTCTTAGGCGACATTTCAATATATTTATTTTTTTTATAAAAAAGGAAAAATCTACATATGGTCTTCATCAATATAGAAAAAGTTTACAACAAGGTACCGAGAGATTTAATTTGGTGAGTTTTGAAGAAATAGAATGCTCCAAGAGGTTATATTGAAATTAGTAAATACATGTACGAAGGAGCGTTAACGAGTGTGGGAACTATCTGTAGAGAGACAAGTGTATTCCAGTAACCATAGGTTTGCATCAAGAGTCAGCTTTAAGTTCTTATCTCTTTGCACTGATTATGGATAAGTTAACTCCTCATATATAAGATGAGGTACCCTAGTGTATTTTGGTTGTAGATGATGTAGTGTGTAACGACCCTAGAATCTGGAGCTTTTCAAAATTTTAAGTCGTTAACATGATTATAATACAATAACATTCATAGAGTAAATTCCAAGAGCAAGTTCAAGCAAAAATGATGATTTAAAATCTCAATATCAATGTCTTAACAAGTCTTTACACGTTCAGCTAGAAAAGATAATAAATATAAGAATGTATTCTAAAATAGGGCTGGCCCATCTAATAATTTAGGAAGTGCTTCGATCTCTCAATCAGCGATGCATACCAAAATCTATAGGCTGATCTTCATCGTTCCCAGATCCCGCTACGAATGCATTACCTGTAGTGGGGCGAATCACTAGTCAGTAATACTGGTGAGTAAAATTTCTAAATCAAGAGAACAATAGAAACTAGCATAATAACAAAGATAAAACATTACAATTGTTTTATCACCTCATTCCTGGTTATCCACCTCATCAATGTATTATTAAATTCAGATACATCACACAAAGCTTTGAGATTCATATGTTTCCTTGAAAAGAAAAATTCATAGATTTACCCCGAAGAGTAAGTTCATAATCTTGTTCAACAACATGGCTTAATGTACATTATGATTATTGTTTGTACTTTTATAAGGGATTCCTATTTTTGTCGTGACAAAACTGTCATCATTCTGACTTCTTATTCATGTTGTGACAAGACTGTCACCCATCTTAATTCATAGAAGTTCTTATGTTTCCACAAGGAGGATTCATATTCTTGTTGTGACAAAACTGTCACCCATCTTAATTCATAGTTGTTTGCACAAAGGAATTCATAATCGTGTCATGATTAGACTATCACCTATCTTAATTCATAGTAGATGTTTGAACAAGGGAATTCATATTCGTGTCGTGATCAGACTGTCACCTATTTTAATTCATAGAAGTTCTCATGTTCCTACAAGGGGGATTCATATTGTTGTTGTGACAAAACTATCACCTTTCATTGTTTGACGATTGATCCAATACTAGCGTAAAAACAAATACTCTATAACATTTATAATTCTGATTTCAATTTTAGTTCATAGGTTTTATAGTAAGTACCATCACTTTTACTATTAACCAATCCCACTTATGTCATATTGAAATCTCACCCCACTCTGAATCATTATTGGTAATCGTGTATGTGGCATTGTCCATGTGTCCTTTGAGGTCCAAGGTACTCATAGATATGACACATTGATCAACTTATAACCTGTAATATTTAACTTAGACCATATTCAAATGTTCTGTACAAGTCTTCATTTTCAGTCATAATTCTAATTCATATATGACATCAAAATTCTAAGTTACAGAATTCAGAATTAATACATTGTCATAAGATGAACAGTAAAAGAATGCTTGATTAGCAGCAGTTATTTCAACAGTTGCTTATTTATTCTTATGAACCTTAGGAAATAATAAATAGAAAGGGGTCTTCTTAACCATAATAATAATGTTAGGGACTGTTGTATAATATACAGAAGGATTCTAATAATATGAAAAGGACGTATTCATCATGAAAAGATGTTTTAGAATCCCAAAAAACTATTGAAAACTTCATCCAATAATATATTTAGTAGAACAGGTTTCAAATAGAACTCTAGTCAGAAAGAAAAGCCACACAACTGGACTGTATTTGGAACACTTGGATGAGGGACCCATCAGTCCAATCCTCATGGGACCACCACCAAAGCGGTCGCCCATCAGTCCCCCACCAGATGTGAGGGACTGATCTTAGATCTGGTGGGCCACATGGGCCTACAGTCCATAGTCAGTCAAGCTACATTTTGTCGACCTGAACTGATATATATTTCAGTTTTGAATTAATGTACACGTTACTCCATCATACTGCATGATGAAAACAGTCCTTAAGAAGCACATTCATCATAGGATTCGATTAACCAATCATTTATACAAAAGAGGATAAGTTTTAAGTCTTTATTTCCCTTCACAGACATGTCGACAGTCTTGCATGTTCATCAATACAGATCTTGATGTTAATATAATGAACACCTATTGGTCCAATTCAAAGAAATGATATCCCTGATGTCAAGCTGGACTTGTATCTTGTTGTGAGGATATCAACAAAAACTGATATATATATATATATATTTAAATTGATACCAAACAGTAGAATATGAAGAACAAAATATTCTAATGAGTATAAGAGAAGTCCTACTTACCTTGTGTAAGTAATGAGTGACGTCAATTCAGTCATCCACTGGGCCAAGGCTCATTGTAGAAATTCTTTGCTTCAATTTTCAAATATCAAAATATTAGACTGCTATTCCTCTTCCATGAAAAGTGACCAAAGAAAAGAAGTAGTCTCTATTTATAGAGCATTGGATGTCCATAGGGGGAGTCCTAATTGGACTTTTCTACTTTGAAGAGTCTCCTAGAAAATCTAAAGTTACATGGGAAGTCACGAGGTTGCCTGGAAACCACAAAGTCACACCTACTGGTGTGCAATGAAGAACCATTTTGGAAAACTGAACAGTCACTAAAAAAAAAAAAAAAAAAAATGGGTCTTGGGTCCAGTTTTCAACCACCTAAAGAGGTCTGAAAGTCTTGGCCCAACAGTCCAGTCTATTGATAAATTGGGCTGTCCGAATGTGGGCCTTTCTAAGCCCAGTTGCTCTACTCTAAAATTCAGGGTTATTACATAGTGTTAGTGGATTTACTATTTAAAAACAAAAACAAAAGAAAAAAGAAAGATATAGTGTTGGTGGATGAATCAATATATGGTGTAAATGCAAAACTCAAGAGATGGCGGAAGGCTTTAGAATCCAAAGACTTTAAAATAATTTTTGCAATAACAGAATATATGGATTGTAACTTCAGTGGGCATATAAAAAGAGCAGAAAAATACTATGAGAATTGAAGCCGAGGAGATACCACAAAGAGACTATTTTCGTTACTTTAGCTTAATAATTAGTAAGGATGGAGAGCTTGATGAAGAAGTTGAACATAGGATAAAAGTGGGATGGTTGAAGTGGTGAGTTGCTTCTGGAGCTATGATGCTTAGATTCATGCCGGATACGATAAGGACACACCATGGACACGGATTTTATATATAAAAGGTGAAGTATCAGATACGATACGACACGATACGTTGCCAATTTTGAAGTATCTGTGCATCATAGTTCTAGAGTGCTCTGTGACCAACATATGCCAACAAGATTGAAGGAAAAATTTTATAGGATAGTGATTATGACCTATGGGACAGAATGTTGGGCAATAAAAAAAACAACATATACATAAAATGGATGTTACAAAGATGAAAATGTTGAGGCGGATGTGCTAATAAAACTAGGAAATAAAATTAGAAATGATGGCTTTTGAGAGCATTTAGGGGTAGCACCAATCGGGATAAGATTAGAGAAACCTGTTTGAGATGGTTTGGGCATGTTGAACATAACTCAACAACAGCGCCGGTAAGGAAAAGTTTAGTGATGCAGGTTGATGGCCCACCAAGGGGAAGGGGTATGTCGAAGAAGATGTGGGTGGAGGTAGTAAAATTCAATTTGAATAAGTTTAACTTATCTAAGGATTTAACTCAAAATACATTGGAATGGAGAAACAAAATTCATGTAACTGACCCCAACATAATTGGAAAGACTTTGATGATGATGATTTGTTCAGGCCTTTTTATCCTTTTCTAAACTCTTCAAATACCCCTCAAATAAAACCCTTCACATAACCTAATCCCTTGAAGGTTAAAAAAAAAAAAAGGAAACAAAATCCCTTAAATACTGTAATCCCTATCCCAAGACAAGCCTCAATTATCCCTACCTGCCTAATTCAAGCTCCATTTCTCTCCAGAATCAGTTCCAAATTTTCCACTTTTTACTTTTTTGTTCAGTACAAGGCTTGCATATACTTGTAAATTGCGTATATTGTTTTGCAAGGACAACTTACTACCTACTTTGAGATATTGTCAAAATCTTTCAATTCTGGTCCCTAATTGATATGCTATCAAATCGCTGGATACTATGAGGATATAGAGTCAGAATCGACATAAGTTGTTATGATTCAACTTGGGGATGTATAATTTATATACTCAGCAACAAAGATTCGAACGATTTTAGTTTGAATTTAAGCATTCCTTTCATGGGAATACAATTCGATGTTCAAATTTCAAGAGACTTATTTTCTTCCAAGGAGTATATTCGGAATTAAGGAATGACGAATATGAAACTAAGGGCTTCCATGCATAAATTTGTGCAAAATGTCGACTGATCCATAGGCGGGGACGTATTATAGTAATTTGTTCCAATCTGAGACATAAACAAAGACGGATAATCTTTCTAATAATTACCAGTTTGTGAATTAGAGGCAAAGATTATTGATCACTCTAATCAGCAGGGCAATATCTAATTGAGAGCCAATATTGTTGCCTACTACTCTACATAAGGTTATAATGCTTTTCAAAAAAAATCAGGGAACACATATCTATATTTCTATCTTGAGATGGTGAAAATCCCTCTCTTAACCTTGTGTGAAGACTCCTCATCTCCAATGTGTGAAAACTCCGTTGGCATGACTCCTGGATGTGTTTGAGGATTCCAAATTGATTCAGCCTCCATTGAGTAAACTTTGCATCTCACATTCCCTTAGTTCATTTAACTTTTCATATTATGTTTGTTTTCTTTTGTTGTTAAAACTGGGTGGTCATGGAGTTTATTTTGTATGGCTCATTTGCTTACCATGTATGTTTATTATTATTATTATTTTTAAATTCAGTGCAAAGGCTACAGACGAATATGAGTTAGCCAGGAAAAAAGTGTCAGCTTTCATTAATGCATCAGAATCAAGAGAAATTGTGTTCACACGTAATGCTACTGAAGCTATAAATCTAGTTGCTTATTCGTGGGGCATGTCAAACTTAAAATCTGGGGACGAGGTATGTCTCCTTGATTCATTTTCTTTCTTTCGGTTTTAATTGGTTTGACATTTCTGTTTATCTTCTTGAATCCATGTGTACAAACATCGGTGTTAGTAGTGTACCAGATATAGATTTTGGGTGTGGGATACAGGGACTTAAAAAAAGCTGATAGGTAACGATCATGCAAGTAATTAAAAATATTTGAAACACATTATTCAATGATTGCACATTGCAATATATATATTTATATATGTATCATAAGAATGTTGTTACATCCTGGAGTCCCACATCGACTATAGAGAGGAAAAGTGAATGGGTTTATATAGAGAGCTTGCACCCTTACTTTGCATGAGGCCTTTTAGTGGGTTGAAGCCCACCAGAAACAAAACCGTGAGGCCCATGGGCCAAAGCGGACAATATCATGCCCTTCACACATGCATGATATTGTCCGCTTAGGCCCACCCGTGGGCCAAAGCGGACAATATCATGCATGTGTGAAGGGTGGGGCGTTACAAATGTCAACGTGAAATTGATGTGTATTCATCACAAAAGGATGAGAACCAACTTATGTATTTTCTTCAAAGGAGTTGGGAAGGACAATTAAAACTTCTTGTTAAGTGTGGACTACTTTTTTTGGTAGGTCATGTTATTAGTTACTATCTTTTAATAAGACGGCGAGTCGCAGGGACTCTTCATTTTTTTTCCTCTTTTTTTCATTATTTTTTTCTAATTATTATGTTAGGCCCAATGTCTTCATCCCAAGGACCATGAATGTGGAAACTTAAATATGGTAAGTTGTATTAATGGGATAAGGGCTTGAGTTGATTGTTTATTATGTTGAAACTATAACAAGGTTGTCATACGAGATCATATTATTTGGGAAACTTCTAACTTGAAGTTTATAAGATCAGCATGCATGGGACGCTTCTGATCACTTGTTTTGCCATGTCAGAGTCTATATTTGTGCAGCAGGTGGTGCCATAAAACAGTGGAAATTGTCATTGTCATGTGTGACACAATACAAGTGAAGTTTCAACATGCAAAAAGCAGATACAGTTGTGGACTTGCTAGCAATTAGTAGGGTTCATGAGGTTTCAATGTTCTTAGGATCGATATTGCCAGAGTAGTTGACTTTGAAGATCAGAGGTTCTTCTAGGTGCATGGCTATACAGTAAATCACTCATTTACTGTATATCATGCTTTTCAAAAAACTTCATCTGTGTTTAATAAAATTTTGCTACTGCTTGAAAAAATTGTGCTGCTTTCTGCTTGTCAAAAAGTTTCAGTTCCATACATTATTCAAGTTACCATTTTTTTCTCATCTCTTTTGCATTGTTTGACATCAGTTTTCTTGCAGATCTTACTCACAATTGCTGAACATCACAGCGCGATAGTTCCTTGGCAACTCATTGCTCAAAAGACTGGTGCTGCTCTGAAGTTTGTTAGTTTGACAGAGGAAGAAATCCCAGATATTGAGCAGTTGAAGGGCCTCCTCTCCAAGAAGACTAAACTTGTAGTCGCCCATCATATTTCAAATACACTTGGTAGATGGGTTCCTTTGTTTCTTCACATTTTTCTTTTTTCCCCTTTTGGCTTAATTATTCACACTGCCTGAGCAATTTCTAAGCTGATGATGTTGGCTAGGCATCTGCTCAGATTAATATAGGAGTTTACAATTAATGGAAATGTCTCAAGAAAAAATGAAGGAAACTAATGACAATTTGCTCTCTCTTGCAGGATCTATTCTTCCTATTCGTGAGATTGCAGCTTGGTCTCATGATGTGGGTGCAATAGTGCTTGTGGATGCTTGTCAAAGTGTTCCGCACATGGTTGTTGACGTGCAATATCTGGATGTTGATTTTCTTGTTGCATCTTCTCATAAGGTTTGTTGTGTCATGCGTGCTACAATTTTGCAATTGGTTACCATTATTTCTGTCTTGAAAAAGTACTGGAAAGTTAAGAAATAATCATTTTTCAGATGTGTGGGCCTACAGGCATTGGAATTTTGTATGGTAGAAGCAGTATCTTGTCTGCTATGCCACCCTTCCTAGGTAAGCTGGCTTATTTACTTGGTGCTAAGCTTATGATATTTATTTAATTTTAACTGGCTGTCACTGCATTCTATTTGCATCGCAAATCTAGACTAGAGGCATTTACATTTTAAGTTTCTTTGGAAGACAGTTACATAATTACATTTTTAATTTGAAAACATTGTTCATATTCTGTGCTAGGTGGTGGCGAAATGATTTCTGATGTTTTCTTGGATCATTCCACATACGCAGAACCTCCCTCCAGGTTTGTGAATTTATGCAGTGTATGTTTTCATTGTGACCAATATTTAGACAACTTTTTTGGGTTGCTTGTGTATTCGTTGGACGTTGTATTTTATTCTGTGGGAAAAAAGGCAATTGGTTCTAGCATTTTCAATGTTCTAGATCTTTTTAGATTTTTTTTTCTGATTTTTTTGGAGACAAGTAATTTATGCTGCAACAGACTCGGATGACTACATACTGCAATAAATCATTGCTGCATTTTGGTTTTTAGCGTCCACCACATTCGTAATGATCGTGGTTTTGATCGTGCTCTGAAAGGCACGACTTTTGCTCTCTTCTTTTTAGGCAATTCTAGAATGGTCCGTATGTGTCTTCATATTTCAATAATTTACAAGAATGGCTATATACAATTCAAGACTATCCTAGAATCTTGTAGAATCTCTGTCTAGATCATGTGTCCCATCACTTGGATGGTCGTGATGCGATTGTGACTTTAAGTAGTCTTTGAGATCACCATCAGGTCTCATTGCCTCCTTTGTGTGCCATGGGTCATCAGTGCATGCCGATCCTTCCCGATAGACAACATGAATGCTCGTTGCTTATCGCCTCTATGATTTTTCAAGCATTCAGACTATGAATCTGCGTTATCACATTTGTGCGTGGTGGGTCATGAGTGCATGCCAATCCTTCCTGATAGATAACATGAATGCTCTTGTCGCTTATTGTCTCCTCTATGATTCTTCAAGCATTCAGACTGTGAATCTGCCATACCGCAGATCCTTCATGACTTCTTGTGATGCCCTTTCTCTTATGTGCCTTGCGCACACTATAGGACCCATCCCTTTCATGCAGCTTGCTCCCCTTAATAACCCATATAGAAGACAAAGCAATCCCAATAGACTTTCCTCTAATGAATGGGACAATACATGAAGATACCTCATTAATTAACATCACACATTTCCTTGCAAATTGGGCACCACATTTGACAAATATAAGTAAATGCCTAGGACGAAGTTGGAGTTATCCATAATCATGGTTCAAAATAGCTATGTAGCAGCCGCATTCTCGGCCGTAGCGGTTGAGAGATAGCTATTTGGAAAATAGTGGCACTACGGTCTAAAACCTCGTAGAGCCAAGCAATTTTAATTTAAAACATTGTTTTTCTTATTTCTTCTCCTAACAACCTTTCCTAAAGTTGTGTCTACCTTTATATGGTTTCAAATCACTAAAAAAGACACAAAATTGGTTGCTACACAAAACTCGAATTTTTTGACTACTTAGAAAATTCACATTGTTAGGCCGTTGCATATTGTTGCAACCACTGCGTATTGTCCGCTACGTAGCATTTTGGTCATTGACCACTAGGCCCACCACAACCGCACTATTTTGATCCTTGATCAATGTTCACAACCAAGAAATACCACCTTTCCATAGGCCCAATTGCAATCACACTTTTGCCTTACCATTAAGGTGATTTAATGTTGCAAGATGAATCCTCCTTTATTTTGAGACTTGACCATTCAGCCTCTTCCTTTGTCATGTTGTGTTGGTCTAATGTCATTCCATTCACAATCAAATGCGCGAATAGCAAGCTTGCTAGATTCTTCTTTGGATCAATTTCCAGCACCTTCACCTTGTTGAGAAGTTGGAATGTACCGATCCCAAGTTGCTCCATGTAATCCTCCTCTTTTGCTATGGCTTCTGCTTGGTCTTCTTTGTGTGCCACCAGTGCATCCATTTTCTTTTTATTTGGGCAATTCCTCACAACATGATCTTGGTTGCCACAAATGAAGCACTACAGCTCCATGCTTCTCTTTTCTTCACCCTTCGTGTACAAATCTCCTTGAGTTGTCCTCTGACTTGGGGATGTCCGCCTTTTGGACGACTCTCTTCTCCCCCATAAATAACAGTATGGGGTTTCAGGGGTCGCCTTTAAAAAAAAAAAAAAAGGATGGCCCAGTGCATGAGGCTCCTGCATAGCGGGGTCTGGGGATGACAAGATATATGCAGGCTTACCTTCAGGTTGAAGAGGCTGTTTCCGTGACTTGAACTCACGTCCTCCAGGACGCTACCGGTAAGCTTTTACCATTGGGCCAAGCCGCCCTTCTTCAGGGGTCTCCTTTTGCATGGTGATATTTCCATCCTTTATTGCTTCAACATTTGTTTGGCCTCATTTTCACTGGTGCTAAATCCTGCACCCTGCACCATTGAACTTCTCTTTTTACCTATGGTTTCAGCCCATCCATGAAGTATAATAGCTGGTCTTCATTCTTCTTCGTGATATCTAGTATGAGGGCCATAAACTAGCACACATGCTCTTGAATTGACCTGTCTTTCCATAATTTCTTCAGTTCTTCACATGAAAGTATTTATGATAAATAACCAGAATACTAGGAAAAAATGGGTGACCAGAGAGCTGTGTGTTCCTCCCAAGTATCAGGATCTGTGATGGTGGGGCCCACTTGTTTGATCAGCTGCTTGATCAGAATGACAGTGCACCAAGGAATCTCTTGACAGTAGTTGATTCCTTCATCTGAGAGGGCTCAGGCTTGAATAGCATAGAGGATGCAAGGAGACTTGTTGACCAGCTCTGATACCATGTTACGAGATAGAACCATACAATATAAGAGAAAGTTGAATTGGAAAAGGTGCCTAGAAGGGTCGATCTATTGCTGCCTTTATAATCAGTTCTTGCCTTAGATAAGGCCTTCAATCAAGATGAATTACAATTAATCTACAAATCAATCTGCCTTTATAATCAGTTCTTACCTTAGATAAGGCCTTCAATCAAGATGAATTACAATTAATCTACAAATCAATCATCCCTATTAAATCTATCATAAAAGGAAAGCTATCCTTGTACAGAGGATTCGCTTGACTAAATCCCTTCACGTGGGATCTCATGTGATAATAGGTCACAACCCATTTATTATACAAGTGGGTCAGGCCTAATATATATGGACTAATGTTAAATCAAAAATAGTAATTGGAGAAGTTTTGCCTAAACTGCTAGTGGAATGCAAATTTTTTAATTTATCAAAATAAAGATATTACACACATGAATATCTAACATAGAAAGGAGCTCATCTTGGCATGAATACAGAACAGGAGAAGAAGATCGCATGTGAAGTGTCTCCAGAAAATGGAATCTACCTGTCTTACAGTCTATACCACTCTGCTTCTCGGTATGAGGATCATGGACAATACAACCAATTGAAGTAAATGACCTAATATCGAGAAATTTGAAACATACAGTAAGCCAGCAGGAATGGATGATGCAATAGTACCAATAGAGATGACAGATAAAGAGATCGTTATTGTAATAATAGTTATTGACATTGATGGGGCAATTAGTACACAGAGATGAATAGATGATCAGATGTCATGTGACAGGAGGGACCGGAGACAAATATTCATGGAAAAAATTAAATGCTTTAAGGCTGGGTAACAAAAACCATGGAAGAGGCAGCAAACTAAGATTGCAGCATCCATTAAGATTTTAACACCATCAGATTCCCAGAAGAAAGGATGGGTGGCTGGTGCAGGATGTCGGATATTACTGCCTTCTCCAATTGGATTAACAGTCTAAACCTCCTCAACTTGCAGCTAAATGGGGCTTCTTTCACCTAGTCCGATCATCAGTCTAATCGTATTAAGTCAAGGCTAGATAGGTTCCTGATATTCCAGGAGTGGGCTGATCGATTCCCCTTCTCCATCCGAATCGCTTTTCCTAAGCCAACCTTTGATCACTGTCCAGTTGTGCTGGACTCGAAGGTGGAGTCTTGGGGGCCTAAGCCTTTTTGTTTCGAGCTGATGTGGCTTCAAGAGGAGTTCGCAAACAGAATTCCCTTATGGTTGAATGAAATCCAAGTCCATGGCAGGGCAGCTTATAGATTGGCTTACAAACTCCATAGGCTAAAAGTATCATCAAGGATCGGGTTAATGCCAACTTTGGAAATGTGGAAGCTATTATGGTTAGTCTGTTGAGTTCTATCAAAGATATCAGCACTAGCTTACAAACTCAATAGGCTAAAAGTATCATCAAGGATTGGGTTAAAGCCAACTTTGGAAATGTGGAAGCTATTATGGCTAGTCTGTTGAGTTCTATCAAAGATATCAACACTAAGGAAGATACGCAATCCCTCCCTGAAGAGGATATTGTCTGCCGCCATGCCCTCAAATGATGCGATTCAGAGATCACGATGAAAGAGGACCAAACCCACATTAGGGATTTAGCCAAATCCAAAGGATTCAAGAGCAATCACAACCACATTAACAAATACTCAAAGTACCAAAGTCTCAATTCATTAATCAAATCATAGGTTTGGTGAAACAAGAGTGTTAATTGGAGTCTTGGAGAAACAATAGTGTTAATTGGAGTCTCGGAGATGGGTCAAGAATAGTGGTGTTGGGATGGCTTGTTCTAAACTGAAAGGGGTTTGGACTGGGATACGTAGGGAATGGGTTTTGGGGTAAAACGGATGTGATGAGGGCGACTGATTGGGATGATGATGTTGATGTTGGGTGGGATATGTGTAGGGGATAGAATTCGAGAAGGACAATTGTCCTCCCAGTGATCGCTCTTTGGCTTTAATACCAATTGATGTAGTTCGTATCCACAATCGAAAAATAGACTAATCTCCCAAAATATTGATCAAATCCAAAGAAGGATTCAGCACTAGGGCATCCTTATAAGAGGAGAAAACAACATAACCATGGAGAAAACTCTCACAACTCAAAATATTATTGATAATGAGCAATCTGATTACAATGAGGTCTAATTGTACTTATATAGAATAAGATTACTTAGAAACCAAGACTTTCCTAAACAATAAGGGCATGTTTGGCAAACAACCAGGGGGATGATGGGATTCTATAGTTTCAAAGAATCCCTCTTGAAGACTAAAATCAACCCACCTCTCTTATTAAAACTAGGTTTGGCAAAGGAGAAGATTTACAGGGAAGAACCTTTAAGAAATCAACGGCTTGGTATATTTTGGCTAATATATCATGATTCACAAGGCCCCGCATTATGAAATTTGGTCCCATAGCCATTCTTGGCCTCTAAATCAAATTAACAATCTGGATTTTCAAAAGGGGCCCATAGAAGTCTAGATTTGCATCTCTAGCATTTATTACTTTTTTCAAAATGTCTCAACATATAAGATGATTCAATGGTTGAAAATTAGTCCTATAGTTGTTTTTGGGATGCAAAATAATCTCAACGATTCTGATCACTGTCCGAGCACTATAACAGCGCGTTTTTGTGCTATTATGGACTCCTTGGGTCCGGCTAAAAAGCATGGACATGGACACGGGACATAGATATGACACGACACGGATACGCCGACACGGCATTTCTCAAAAAAGTAGGACACGGACACGTCGGGGGACACGTTAATAATATATATTAATATATATAATCATCTACTAAAAAAATAATATCATTTTAACTTTTTTAATCAATTTAGCAATCAAAAAATAAAAATTCAAGTACCAACTAATAAATATATCAAATTATCAAATATCAATACAACATTAAAACATAATTCATAATTATTAAACATGAAATATCCACAGTTTCATAAAATCTGTATAAAGAAAAGGGCAGATCATCTCTTTCCCCTCCCTAAAAAAAATAAATAAATAAAAAGCAAAAAAGAAGCCTATCTTGAGGCCTATTCTTTAGTGAAATATTTACTTGTCTTTAGCTTGTGATATGATTAATATTTACAATTATACATTTTTCCATCGTACAAAATTGTCATATATCAAGTTTCCAAGTTTTAATAACCATATGTTAACAAATTATCCAAGAGATATCAGCTACATGTTTATTTTTTAGTCATAGACACAGGCTAAGAATTGTGAGACACGCTGCAAAAAAAGTGTCGAACAAGTGTTCGAAATTAAGATTTTTAGTTCTTAATTATAGACACGGTTAAACAGTATCGGACACGTGTCCGAGAGTGTCCGAAGAGTGTCGGTATCCGACACGTGTGTAACGACCCAAGATTCTGGAGCTCTTCAGATTCTTAAGTCGTTAACTTGATCATATTACAAATTCATAAAATAAATTCAAGAGCAAGTCTAAGGAAAATGAAGGTAAATTCATAATATTAATATCTTAACAAAGTCTTTACAATTATAGCTAAGAAATGACAATAGATCTAAAATATTCCAAAATGGGGCTAACTCCATCTAATGGTCTAGATGGTTTTCGAACTCTCTATCAGCGTTGCATGCCAAAATCTATATGCTGATCTCCGCCGCTCCCAGATCCCGCTACAAAAACATTACCTGTAGTGGGGCGAACCACTAGTCAGTAACACTGGTGAGTAGAATTTCTAAAATCAAGAGAGCAATAGTAGTTATCATGATATCAATAGAAGTTCATAGGTTGATTGACTGAACTACCACCATACCTGTTTATATTAGCAGCATGAACAAGGGATTCATATTCGTGTCGTGACAAGATTGTCACCATTCTTAGTTGTAAAGGGATTTATATTCATGTCGTGACATAACCGTCACCATTCTTAATTGTGAAGGGGATTCATATTCATGTCGTGACAAGATTGTCACCATTCTTAATTATAAGGGGATTCATATTCATGTCGTGACAAAACTGTCACCATTCTTAGTTGTGAAGGGATTCATGTCGTGACATGACCGTCACCATTCATTGTAAGGGGATTCATATTCATGTCGTGACAAGATTGTCACCATTCTTTAATTGTAAGGGGATTCATATTCATGTCGTGACAAGATTGTCACCATTCTTAATTCATAAGTCGAATCCAATACCAATGGAAACAGACACTTCCAAACAATTCTAAAAAAATATCTCTGCTCACTGATTTCATAATAAGTATCATTATGTCTTCCATTGGCCAGTCCCACATACTTGAGTCAAAATCTCGCCCCACTCTAATTCATAACTGGTGCTCCAAATATGTGGCATTGGCCCTATTTTTTTGAAATTCTTTTTAGTCATAGAGAGAATACTATACTCATATAATTAGAATTAATCACTTTGAGCAAGTATCACAGAGTCTCATATTAATTATTCATTCCATACATAGCTACTAAGGACAGTATTAAATCTAGATTGAGATTCAGAATTTACAAGTCATCATTTGTATAGTATAAATAAAAACGAGACTGTAGCGATGGAAGTACCCACTACTTAATTTGGAACTAGTTATATTATGGTAGCTCATCTTATTCACACGATCTTATTTAATAAAAGAGGGAACTTCTTAACAATCCCTTACAACGGTGCAATATTAACATAATGTTTCATAGTTAAATATTCGTGAAATGGAAAGCAGTCACTACTGTACATGTAATACTATACAATAGTACTAGTATTCCCATTTTCTCATAATATAGATTAATCCTAGGGATTCTTTGGAACCCAAAGTCCTTTATAAAAATTCCTAAGTTTCTTTGATATGAAATTGTATAACAATAACATAGTTCAAAGGAGCACTTGTGACCGATTAGGAAAATAACAGTAGTTTAGTTGAAAGAGTACTTATAACTGATTAAGAAAATAACAGTTGTTTAGTTCAAAGATTACTTGTGACTGATTAAGAAAATGTATAACAGTAGCTTAGTTCAAAAAGCACTTGTGACTGATATATAACAGTAGCTTAGTTCTGAATTTCTTCACTAAAAAAAACATTATATTCTATAAAAGAAACAGTCCATAGGAAGTGTATCAATCATAGGATTCAAATTTACCAGTCATTATACAAAGAATTAATATACATATTAGACCAGCATACTGTATGATGAAAACAGTCCTTAATAATCACATTTATCATAAGATTCAGATTTACCAATCATTACACAAAGAGGATAAATTTTAAATCTGTATTTTCCTTCACAATCCTGTTGTCAGTCTAGCATTTTCATCAATTCAGATCTGGATTTTTAATATAATAAACCCTTATTAAGCCAAATCAAAGAAATGATAATCTTATGTCAAACAGAATTTATATCCTGTTGCAAGGATATCAACAGAAACTGACTGATATATGTAAATAGAAACCAAACAGCAGAATATAGGGAACACCATATTCACATGAGTATAAGAGAAGTCCTACTCACCTGGTATAAGTAATAAGTGACCTCAAATCAGACATCCACTATGTTAGGTATTCCTTGGAATCTCCTTGCTTTTATTTTCAAATATCACTCTATTGGACTCCTATTCTTCTTCCATGAGAACCATGAGAAAGTGACCAAAGATGAGAGGAGACCTCTTCTTATATAGAGCTGGAATCCTAAAGGATTTCCCTTGAAAGGTCACCTAAGAAGACTAAAAGTCACAATTTAAGGTCATTATTTTGGGAGTTACACAGTTATAATTTTGAAAAATTTAAGTTTGGGGAATTTAAGTGTGGGAGTTTCACAGTCATAATTTTGGGAAGCTATAGAGTCACAATTAAGTGAGTTTGGATCATTTATGGACCTGAAAAATTTGACCCAATAGCCCAATCCAGTCATGAATTGGACTGATTCGAAACTGGGCCTCTCTAAGCCCATTTAGCCCATTTAATAATTCAGGCTTGGCCCATTTATAATTCAGGGTTCTTACATACTCCCTCCCTTGTGAAATTTGGTCCTCCAAATTTAAATCATACCTTAGAGAAAGAGATGTGGATACTTTTCTCGGACATCTTTTTCTGTCTCCCAAGTGGCCTCCTGTTGATTATGATGCTCCCACAAAATTTTAACCAGGCGGATAGTTTTATTCCGCAGGGCTCTTTCTCGTGTTTCTAAAATGACTATTGGCTTCTCTTCATAAGACAAATCTTCTTGTATCCGAAGTGGTCCGAAGTCTATCACATGAGACGAGTCTGGTTCATATTTCTTTAGCATGGATACATGAAACACATTGTGTACACCAGCCAGTTGTGGGGGTAATGCTAGTTCATAAGCATTCCCATTACTAACACGACCAATTATCTCAAAAGGTCCGATGTAACGCGGACTCAACTTGCCTTTTTTCCCAAACCGCATGATGCCCTTGGTTGGAGAAACTTTGAGAAAGACATGATCTCCTATTGTGAACTCCAACTCCCTCCTGCGATTGTCCGCATAACTTTTCTGTCTACTTTGGGCAGTTTTGAGTCTGTCTCGGATTTTCTTGATGGTGTCCGTTGAGGATTGAACCCATTCTGGCCCAAGGATTCTTCGATCGCCAACTTCCTCCCAACAGATGGGAGATCGGCAATTCCGTCCATACAATGCTTCGAAAGGTGCCATTTGAATACTGGAATGATAACTGTTATTATAGGCAAATTCTACCAAGGGTAACTGCTCATCCCAGCTGTCTTTGAAATCTAGGGCACAGGCTCGCAACATATCTTCAAGAGTCTGATTAGTTCTTTCAGTCTGGCCATCGGTCTGAGGATGATATGCGGTGCTGAACCGCAATTGTGTTCCCATGGCCGTCTGTAATTTTCTCCAAAAGTTGGATACAAACCTGGAGTCCCTATCCGAGACAATAGACACCGGAATTCCATGCAGTCGAACAATCTCCTTAATATATCTTCGTGCCAATTCTTCCATCGATGTTCTTCCTTTCAAAGGGATGAAGTGGGCAGACTTGGTCAAGCGGTCCACAATTACCCAAATTACTTCATTGCCCCTGAAAGTCTTTGGAAAGCCAGAAATGAAGTCCATAGTGATGTGCTCCCATTTCCACTCTGGTACAGGCAATGGTTGCAACAACCCGCCAGGTTTCCGATGATCTGCCTTAACTTGCTGGCATGTTAAGCATTTTGCCACAAATTCTGCAATGTCCTTTTTCATACCATTCCACCAGAATTGCTTCTTGAGATTCTGGTACATCTTAGTACTTCCTGGATGAATGGTATATCGGGTATGATGTGCCTCATGCAGTATCTCATCCTTAATTTCCCGATCATTTGGAACACACAACCTATTCTTGTAATACAAGGTACCATTAGTAAGTGAAAAATCCGGCTTATCTCCCAATTTGTTGAAGATTTGTACTAGTGTCCCATCATTCTTTTGGCGGTCCTTAATTTGCTGGATGATTTCTGGTTGAACTTTGAAACTCCCCAATAATATATTGTCACCAATGATCCGAAAATTCACATCCAAGTCTCTGATTTCTGCTAGTAAATTCCATTCCGCTGTCAAGTGAGCCAATTGGACTGACTTTCTGCTTAATGCATCGGCCACAACATTTGCCTTTCCGGGATGGTAATTTATAGTGAAGTCATAGTCTTTCAAAAATTCTAACCATCTCCGCTGCCTCAAATTTAACTCCTGCTGGGAAAAGATATATTTTAGGCTTTTATGGTCCGTGTACACCTTGAATTCTTCTCCATAGAGATAATGTCGCCAAATTTTAAGAGCGAAAACTACAGCAGCCAATTCTAAATCATGAGTGGCATAATTTTGCTCATGTGTCTTCAATTGTCTAGATGCATAAGCAATTACTTTTCCGTGCTGCATAAGTACGCACCCTAGTCCTTTGTATGACGCATCACAAAATATGACAAAACCACCACTGCCTGAAGGTAAGGCCAAAACCGGTGCCGAAATCAACTTATCCTTCAGTGTCTGGAAACTGGTCTCACATTTCTCGTCCCAATTAAATTGCACATCTTTCCTAGTGAGACGAGTTAGAGGTCCTGCAAGGGAAGAAAACCTTTGCACAAATCTCCTATAATACCCTGCGAGTCCTAAGAAACTCCGGACCTCTGACACTGTTGTTGGCCGTTTCCAACTAGTGATAGCTTCCACCTTGGCAGGGTCCACAGACAATCCTTCACCTGAAATGATGTGACCTAGGAAATTCACCTGAGTTAGCCAAAAGTCACATTTGCTCAACTTAGCATATAGCTGATTGTCTTCTAACAACTTCAATGCAGTGCGCAGATGATCTCCATGCTCCAATTCTGTCTTAGAGTAAATTAGTATATCATCGATGAATACAACAACAAACTGGTCCAAATATGGCTTGAAGATTTGATTCATGAGTGCCATGAATACAGCTGGTGCATTGGTTAGCCCAAATGGCATTACCAGAAACTCATAATGTCCATATCAAGTCCGGAAAGCTGTCTTAGGTACATCCTCCTCCCTCACCCTCAACTGATGGTATCCAGTCCGTAGATCAATTTTTGAAAAGTACCTTGCTCCTTGGAGTTGGTCAAACAGCTCATCGATCCGTGGCAGCGGATACTTATTCTTAATAGTGACTTGGTTGAGCTGTCGATAATCTATGCACATACGCAAGGTTCCATCCTTCTTTTTAACAAAAAGAACAGGAGCTCCCCATGGTGAAACACTGGGCCTAATGAATCCTTTGTCTAGTAAGTCCTGTAGTTGCTCCTTAAGTTCCCGTAGTTCTGTGGGTGCCATTCGATAAGGAGACCTAGAGATTGGAGCTGTTCCCGGTATCACTTCAATAGTAAAATCTACCTCCCGCAATGGTAGTAAACCGGGTAATTCATCTTGGAAAACATTAGGAAATTCTCTTGCTACCGGGATTTCTTCTAGTTTTGGTCCTTGTTTTTCCCCGGTAACGAATGCTAAATACCCCGTACACCCAGTTCTTAATAATTGGCTGGCTTTAATTGCCGAAATCACACGTGTCTCTACTGCTTTCCTTATCCCCATTACACGCACATTTTTGAACCCTTCTAGTTTAAAGCGGACTATTTTATTAAAACAGTCTAGCACAGCCCTGTGTTTTGCTAACCAATCCATTCCCAAAATAATGTCAAAATCATTCATTGGTAGCAAAATTAAATCTGCAGGCATCACAATTTCCCCAATGCTTAAAGGACATTCATAGAATATGGTGTGAGTATTCAATTGTCCTCCAGTAGGGGTGGAAACTGCCATTGCTTGGGAAAGTTTAGAAGGGGGTATGTGCAATTTTGGAGCAAAATTATGTGAAACAAAGCAGTGTGTAGAGCCGGAATCAAATAATGCAATAGCCTTGTTGCCAGAGATTAGGAGCGTACCCTCAACCACATTGCTTGCTACTTCCGCCTCCCGTTGAGTAATAGCATAAACCCTCGCATTTGGTGGGTGACTCTTTTGATGTCCACCTTGATTGCCTCTTTCTTGGTTGAAATTCTGTCCCTGTGGCGGATTCCGCTGATATCCACTTTGCTGATTCTGGCCCGATTGCTGGTTCTGGTAGTAATTCTGATGAGAGTTCCCTTGATCCCGAGGAGGGTAGCTTTGCGAATTCTGCCGTGATTGCTGATAGCCTTGATGTTGTCGTGATTTGTGGCCATGCCGTTGTGATCGATCTTTCTCCTGCTTCTTGGGACAATCGTTAGCCTTATGGCCCACCTGGCCACATGAAAAGCAAGCACCACCCTGCCATCGACATTGTTCTAAGGCGTGGTTCTTCCCACAGCGACTGCATTTAACATGAGATTCCATTTTCTGTTTCTTTTGAGGAGGACGGCTTTCTTGATTTTTTTTTCCGTCCCCAGTTGGATTAGATGGAAGTACTCCATTGATCTCATCAATGGCTTCTTCAGATACATAGGCTCTTCTTAAGGCGTCTGCGTATGTGACTGGCTGTCCCAATCGTACATCCTTCTTAATATCAGGGCGTAATCTCTCAATAAACTTGTTGCATTTCAGTTCTTCTGTAGCTACCAAGGGTTCAGCAAAGTGAGACAATTCTATGAACTTATTATTGTATTTGGTCACTGACATGTCTCCTTGAACCAAAATTTGAAATTCCCTCTTCTTCCTTTCTTTTATATGCTCCGGTATGAATTTTGCAATAAACTCCTTTTTGAAGAAGCTCCAAGGAATTTCATTTTCAGGACCTGGATAGGTCCTTCTGGCGGACTTCCACCACTCCTTTGCATTTCCTTCAAGTTTGAAAGCTGTCAATAGAGCTTTCTGCTGATCAGAACATCTCATAACTTCAAAAATTGCTTCGTCATTTTCTATCCACTTATTTGCATCCCAAGGATCTGCAGTTTCATCAAAGTACCTAGGACGGAATTCGTTAAATCTTTTATATAGGGAATCTCGTTCCCTGTCCCTGCTCCCACCAATAGCGATCCCACTTTGGCCACCATCATCCTGACGATGAGCCAAAGTCTTTATCTGCTCTTGCACCTGATCGTAAGCTTTCATAAAGGTATCGAACATCATCTTCACATATTCAGGCATCGAGGACGATCCCCCATCTGGGTTTGATGTTCGACTTTCAGTGCCATTGCCGTTAAGATTCTGTTGGGAACTCATGTTCTTTCTCCTATAATAAGATACACAATAATCAACACAAGGAAATGCATATCACAATCTAACGCCCCCAAACCACGACCTCACCACGTATGCTACTGGTTTCTAAGTGTTTTAAGGATTGCCCAAGACTTTGCTCTGATACCACTTTGTAACGACCCAAGATTCTGGAGCTCTTCAGATTCTTAAGTCGTTAACTTGATCATATTACAAATTCATAAAATAAATTCAAGAGCAAGTCTAAGGAAAATGAAGGTAAATTCATAATATTAATATCTTAACAAAGTCTTTACAATTATAGCTAAGAAATGACAATAGATCTAAAATATTCCAAAATGGGGCTAACTCCATCTAATGGTCTAGATGGTTTTCGAACTCTCTATCAGCGTTGCATGCCAAAATCTATATGCTGATCTCCGCCGCTCCCAGATCCCGCTACAAAAACATTACCTGTAGTGGGGCGAACCACTAGTCAGTAACACTGGTGAGTAGAATTTCTAAAATCAAGAGAGCAATAGTAGTTATCATGATATCAATAGAAGTTCATAGGTTGATTGACTGAACTACCACCATACCTGTTTATATTAGCAGCATGAACAAGGGATTCATATTCGTGTCGTGACAAGATTGTCACCATTCTTAGTTGTAAAGGGATTTATATTCATGTCGTGACATAACCGTCACCATTCTTAATTGTGAAGGGGATTCATATTCATGTCGTGACAAGATTGTCACCATTCTTAATTATAAGGGGATTCATATTCATGTCGTGACAAAACTGTCACCATTCTTAGTTGTGAAGGGATTCATGTCGTGACATGACCGTCACCATTCATTGTAAGGGGATTCATATTCATGTCGTGACAAGATTGTCACCATTCTTTAATTGTAAGGGGATTCATATTCATGTCGTGACAAGATTGTCACCATTCTTAATTCATAAGTCGAATCCAATACCAATGGAAACAGACACTTCCAAACAATTCTAAAAAAATATCTCTGCTCACTGATTTCATAATAAGTATCATTATGTCTTCCATTGGCCAGTCCCACATACTTGAGTCAAAATCTCGCCCCACTCTAATTCATAACTGGTGCTCCAAATATGTGGCATTGGCCCTATTTTTTTGAAATTCTTTTTAGTCATAGAGAGAATACTATACTCATATAATTAGAATTAATCACTTTGAGCAAGTATCACAGAGTCTCATATTAATTATTCATTCCATACATAGCTACTAAGGACAGTATTAAATCTAGATTGAGATTCAGAATTTACAAGTCATCATTTGTATAGTATAAATAAAAACGAGACTGTAGCGATGGAAGTACCCACTACTTAATTTGGAACTAGTTATATTATGGTAGCTCATCTTATTCACACGATCTTATTTAATAAAAGAGGGAACTTCTTAACAATCCCTTACAACGGTGCAATATTAACATAATGTTTCATAGTTAAATATTCGTGAAATGGAAAGCAGTCACTACTGTACATGTAATACTATACAATAGTACTAGTATTCCCATTTTCTCATAATATAGATTAATCCTAGGGATTCTTTGGAACCCAAAGTCCTTTATAAAAATTCCTAAGTTTCTTTGATATGAAATTGTATAACAATAACATAGTTCAAAGGAGCACTTGTGACCGATTAGGAAAATAACAGTAGTTTAGTTGAAAGAGTACTTATAACTGATTAAGAAAATAACAGTTGTTTAGTTCAAAGATTACTTGTGACTGATTAAGAAAATGTATAACAGTAGCTTAGTTCAAAAAGCACTTGTGACTGATATATAACAGTAGCTTAGTTCTGAATTTCTTCACTAAAAAAAACATTATATTCTATAAAAGAAACAGTCCATAGGAAGTGTATCAATCATAGGATTCAAATTTACCAGTCATTATACAAAGAATTAATATACATATTAGACCAGCATACTGTATGATGAAAACAGTCCTTAATAATCACATTTATCATAAGATTCAGATTTACCAATCATTACACAAAGAGGATAAATTTTAAATCTGTATTTTCCTTCACAATCCTGTTGTCAGTCTAGCATTTTCATCAATTCAGATCTGGATTTTTAATATAATAAACCCTTATTAAGCCAAATCAAAGAAATGATAATCTTATGTCAAACAGAATTTATATCCTGTTGCAAGGATATCAACAGAAACTGACTGATATATGTAAATAGAAACCAAACAGCAGAATATAGGGAACACCATATTCACATGAGTATAAGAGAAGTCCTACTCACCTGGTATAAGTAATAAGTGACCTCAAATCAGACATCCACTATGTTAGGTATTCCTTGGAATCTCCTTGCTTTTATTTTCAAATATCACTCTATTGGACTCCTATTCTTCTTCCATGAGAACCATGAGAAAGTGACCAAAGATGAGAGGAGACCTCTTCTTATATAGAGCTGGAATCCTAAAGGATTTCCCTTGAAAGGTCACCTAAGAAGACTAAAAGTCACAATTTAAGGTCATTATTTTGGGAGTTACACAGTTATAATTTTGAAAAATTTAAGTTTGGGGAATTTAAGTGTGGGAGTTTCACAGTCATAATTTTGGGAAGCTATAGAGTCACAATTAAGTGAGTTTGGATCATTTATGGACCTGAAAAATTTGACCCAATAGCCCAATCCAGTCATGAATTGGACTGATTCGAAACTGGGCCTCTCTAAGCCCATTTAGCTCATTTAATAATTCAGGCTTGGCCCATTTATAATTCAGGGTTCTTACACGTGTCCGACACGGACACGTCACTTTCTTAGAAGTGTCCGTGCTTCTTAGGGGTCCGGGGGGGGGAAGGGGTCTGATGCCCCTTTTTTGCAAATGCATGGAATGCAGACACGTGTTCTATTCTCCAGCCAAACGTGGAGATTCCGCGAAAAACCAGCTAGTTTTTTGCAAAAACCGGGTTTGCCAAACGTGTCCTAAAGGAAACTAAATCATTAACTTGCTTGACAATCCTACTTAAAATAAAACTCTTAAAATATTTCTAAATAAATCAAATTATTTAATTAATACTCTTAAATAATTGGCTATAGTTGGGCTTATGGACTTGGCCCAATGGGTTGCCCGACCCATGGTCTGGCCTGCATCATCAAAGCTCAATTCTAGCGTAAATCTTTGGCGGAAGAAATTAAATGGAAGCAAATATCTTTACTCTTATGGCTTAAAGAGGGGATAAAAATACCAAGTTTTTCCATGATTTCACATCCTTTAGCAATAGGAAAAATAGGATATTAGTTCTCTAAGACGGTGACAAGAGACTAAAATCCAAGGACGAAATCTTAAATCATGTTCTTAATTTCTACGAGGAGTTGTTTGCCGAAGAAGATTGGGTGCATCCAACCCTGGACAATTTAAAATTCTCCACATTTGATGAAGCAAATGCCGATTGGCGTGAGGACAATTTGATGAGGAAGAGGTCAAGGTAGCAGTCTTTCAACTACAAGGGGACAAGTCTCCTGGGCCTGATGGGTTCCCTGTGGCTTTCTTCCAAACATTTTGGGAAGTTATTAAAGGAGGTGTGTTGGACTTTATGAGAGAATTCCATAGGACAGGGGAACTCTCGAAACATATCGGCCTTCTTTTATCACTCTAATTGCTATGAAGGTGACTGCTGAAAGCATGTAAGTCTCATCAAGTCAATCTACAAAGTCTTGGCTAAGGTGCTTACAAAGAAACTTCAAAAGGTGCTACCAAGTTTATTTTCTAACGCTCAAGGAGCCTTTGTGTATGGAAGCAAATCTTAGATGGGGTTCTTATTGTCAATGAGTGTATTCATTCAAGAAATAGGGATAAAAGATAGGGCTTTATCTGTAAACTTAATTGGAAAAAGCTTATGACAAGGTTGATTAGGATTTATTAGCAATGCCTGATGAGGAGCATGGGGTTTGGTTTAAGGTGGAGGAATTGGATCTCTGGTTGTCTAAGGTCAGCCACTTTTTCTGTACTCTTGAATGGGACTCCTACTTGCTACTTTAGCACCACTAGAGGAAGCCGTCAAGGAGACCCTTTATCTCTGTGTCTTTTTGTCATTGTTGGGGAAGCTCTTAGCTACATGATGAAAGCAGCAGCAAATGCTAACCTTATTAAAGGCTTTTGTTGAGCTAATGGGCCTAAAGAGATTAACCATCTTCGATTTGTAGACGACACCCTTATCTTTTGTGATGCCAATGAAGGTAAGCAATGTTACGGCCATTTTAATGTGCTTTGAAGCTGTCTCTGGGCTGAGAATTAACTTCTTCAAAAGTGACATAATTGGGATTTGGGTGGGTGAGGAGCGATTGGTATCTCTTATGGACCTTGTTGGATGCAAACCAAGAAAACTGCTATCAACCTCTGTAGGCCTCCCTCTCAGTATTGCCCCAATGTCCAAGTACCTATGGCAACCGGCTATCAAAAGAGTGGAGAAAAAATTGGCTTTTTAGAAGGCTAATTATCTTTCCTTTGGTGGCAGGATTGCTCTTATTAAATTGGCATTGGCCAATCTTCCTATTTACTTCATGTCCCTTTATAGATGCCTGAAGAAAGTATAACGATCTAAGAATCTAAAGCTCTACAGATTCTCAAGACGTACTCAAATTTATAACCTTACAATATAAATCAAATTTCAATGAGCATAAAGGTCCAACAACATTCATATTCAATTATACTTAAATCATTAAGTGTATTTAGAAGTCATAATAAAAGCTATTGAGTAAACGACAAGTCTCTAAATCAAGTAGAGAAAATATCTAAATGTTGGGCTAATCCCATCTATAAATCTAATTATTGTTCCTTGCGCTTTGGATCAGCCACGCATGTCAAAATCCACCTGCTGATCTCCGTTATTTCCCTCAACCTCTACGAATGTATTACCTGAAGTGGGGCGAACCACTGGTTAGTAACACTGGTGAGTAGAATAAGTAAACACTAAGGTATAACATATTTTCAATCATTCATATGAATATCTATATATTAGATAATGGTGTTAAAAATAATATCTTAATTAATTCTTTTCTGAGTATATTTCCACCGCAAGCAACAAATAGTTTCGATACCTCACATGAGTGTATCTAAATTTCTGTCAACAACATGGCTTGTCATCCACCATGATTGTTGAGCCTATTCCGACACTCCCACATCGGAGTATTTACATTTCTGTCAACAACATAGCTAGTCTTACCACCATGATTGTTGAACCTACCTCCCTTGACCAACATCCATGAGAGTAGTTTTATACTAAGTATTAGCGGTTTGTGTTACTTTATTTCAAACGTCAATTCCAAGTTCAAATTCAATAAGCTTATTAGAGATTCATCTCCATCATAACTGACAACATCATCCTTAGCCAGTACAACATAACACTGGGTTAGTCCTTGCCCAACTCCAAATCAGAATTGGTACTAGATATGTGGCATTGCCCTAATCTCTTAAAAATAATTTACATTTCAGCTAATTACCATAGCAATTAAATCACATTGACTTTTATCATATTGGGTCATACACAATTATAAGCCTACATTAGTATTTACATTATACTCAACAATGCATAAAGCGAAAATAATTACCGTCTTTAAAAAGGATTAGTGATTATTAATCAATGGCACCAAAACCTACTTGACTTTACCAAGTCTAAGTCAAAGTCAGGCTTCTCTCTTTACTGGTTATCAAAGTAGTGGTAAAAGAAGTTCTTAAATATAAATGCATATTACAGGGACTAATCTGTAATTTTTATAAACTGAGTTATATTTATTTCAAGTCGACAGAACCCATTCTTGAAGAAGGTGGTTTCACGCGTGGTAATTTTGAGGCAGTTGGATTGTGGGCCTTAGTGGATCAATCCAAAAAAGGACCACATGACTCAGGTCACCCTTGGGCCCACAATAAGATGTGTGGTTCAGATTAGTGATCAAGTGGACAACGTGGGCCCACAACTTCAAGCGACTGAATGTGGTGTTTGACATTCTGAAACTGAAAAACTCAGATTCAGATTTATTCTCTGGGTTAATTCTCCCTCTTAGGTATGGAAAACAATCTTTAAGAGATGCACTAATCATAGCAAATTTATCCAATTAATATCTATATCATAAATTGTGCTTTCTATCAACTTATTGTGTACAGCAAGCTCGATAGTTGTGTCTACTTGCTAGACTAGTTTTGCTGCAATTGATTTGAGGGCTCCATCGGTCCAATCAGCATGGGTCACTGCCACTGTGGTTGCCCAACTATTCTCTACTAGATGTGTGGCCATGATTGAAGATCAGGTGGACCATGTGGGGCCACATCTATTGATGACCAAAACAGATTTTGACGATCAGTCTCTCTCTCTCTCTCTCTCTTTGGTGTGTAGGAAAAGGAGAGCCTGGTTTCTAAGGTATATGCTAGTGCTTGGACAATCATGCACTAGGAGAGAGAGGTCTCTTTGGGACTCTCATTCTCCTAATGACCTTGATTTAGCCTAACTATAGACTCACTAAGAGTCCTAATCCATGACATGTAGATATTCTGATCAAATTAAGAGTTCCACTAATTAAATTTCCAACTGAACTAGGACAACAATTTTGTCAAGAATCCCAGCCTAACTCTAAGCAAGGTTTGGACGAGTATGGCCCACCTTGTATAGGTTGGCCCACCAAATGTAGGTTAGGTTATTACACACTCCCCTCCTTAGGAAATTTGGTCCTCCAAATTTAAATCATACCTAGAAAAAGATGTGGATATTTCTCACGGACCTCCTCTGTCTCCCACATAGCCTTTAGTTGGTTATGATGTTGCCACAGTACTTTAACTAGTCGAACAGTTTTGTTTCATAGGGCTCTTTCTTTTGTCTCCAGAATAGCCACTGGTTTCTCTTTATATGACAAATCTTGTTGTATCTGAAGTGGTTCGAAGTCTATAACATGTGATGGGTTTGGTTTTTATTTCTTTATCATGGACACATGAAAGACACTGTGTACACCTGGCAGTTGTGGAGGTAGTGCTAGCTCATAAGCATGGTTTGGACAAGTATGGCCCACCTTGTGTAGGTTTGCCTACCAAATGTAGGTCAGGTTATTACAGGAAATGATCAAACCCATTAAGAACCTTCAAAGGGACTTCTTTTGGCATGGCAAGGAGGATAAAAAGAAGATCCACCTCATCAAATAGTCCAAAGTTTGTAGGTCTAAGCAGGCTGGTGGTTTGCCTATTAGGCCTTTAAAGGAGACAAATGTGGCCCTCCTGGGCTTTGGGGTTCAAGGAAGAATTTCAAAGCTTGTGGAAGCACATCATTTGCTCCAAGTACGACATTTCTAGGGAAGGTTGACTAGTTAGGGGCCCTTATGCAAGATGCTCTAATGTGTGGAAAGGCGTCCCAAGTCAAGCATTTGTTCATGAAACAAGTAAGATACTGAGTGGGGAAAGGTGATAAAGTTCTCTTCTGGACTAATCGGTGGGTGGGGGATGAGTCTTTGGGTAATTCCTTTCCGGACCTCTTTAATTGCACCACCAATAAGGAGGCCAAGGTTAAAAATTACTGACAACGGAGAGGTGATTCGGTTGTTTGGGGTCCCATTTTTAGAAGAAACCTTAATAAAGAAGAAGGAAACCACTTTCGCTTCATGTTACCTGTTATCACCTATGATGCCCAGATACGGCATGGATACGACAAGGACAAGCTGTGGACACGGGAGGGATACGGATTTTACATGTAAAAAGTGAAGTATCGGATACGATACGACACGATGCGTTGATCATTTTGAAGTATCCGTGCATCATAGGTTATCACCAAGGTGTTTATCCCTGCCATTGGAAATGATAAAAGAATTTGGATGGCTATTACTAATGGTAGGTTTACAGTGGCCTCCTTCTCTTTTATGGAAACGGAAGTGGTGGATCCTCAAATTAAGTGGCATAGTCTGTGGTTTGTGAAAGCCCTCCCTAGGGTGATTGCCTTTGTGGTATCCTAACCATGGACAACTTTCGACGCAGGTACATAATCATTGTAAATGCCTGCCACTGTGTATAGTTGATGAGGAGACTATTGATCAGTTATTCGTCAATTGTCCAGCTACCCAAAGTCTATGGAAGACAATCATGAGGTGGTTCAATTACAGCGGGTCTCTCCTTCACTCTCTCAAGCATTTGTTTGAGTTTTGAAGGCTTGGGCTGGGTACAAAGAGAGGAAGAATCATGTGGAGTATAGCTTTTATGGCAACCATTTGGTCAATCTGGAAAGAGAGGAATGTTAGATGCTTCAAAGGGAAATCCTCTTATTGGGGAGTGTTACACAGCGAGGTAAAGGTCATGGTGGCGCAATGGCCAACCACTCTTCCTATTTTCATGGGCATTATGGTGAATTCCATCATCCTCAATTGGAAAGAGATAGCCTTTTCAAAGCCATTCCGATCCAACAAAATGGGTAGATGGTGTCCCCTGACCTCCTACTTTGCTGAAACTTAATTTTGATGGTAGTGCTATCGGGAACCTGGGTAGAGCAGGTTTTGGGGGGATAATCAGAAAAGAAAATGGTCACACCCTCCGTTACTCAGGATCGGCAGGTTGCTGTGCTGTTAACAAGGCTGAGCTTTTAGCTTTGAATGTTGGGCTACATGAAGCCCTCTGTCTAAACCCTGCTTGCTTGCTGGTTGAGGGTGACTCTTTGCGTTGTTTGATGGGCTTCCGACATCTCCTCTGCTCCTTGGTACCTCACTGATTTGATTGAAGAGACTTGTCATCTCTCAATGAAACTGAATATATCCTTCTACCTTATTAGTCTTTCAGCAAACACTGATGTTGATAGTCTTGCTAAAGAGGGAATCTCTAAACCCTCTATTTTTGTATCCTTGTCCTAGTCCGCCTCTATTGGGGTTGCTGCCCGTCTTCTGAGGGCAACTTTTCCCTTTTTGGCTTGTTTGCTCTCCCTTCCTTTTTGTGGCACTTTTTGTTTTAGTATAGTCCTTTTGTATTGTAAAGTTCTTTGGAGCATTCAATACAATCAATATTTACAAAAAAAAAAAAAAAAATGGAATACCAAGTTGCAGTATACACAAGCTCTCTAAATGTCCTCAGTGTTCCTTTTTCCCCCCCCAATATCAATGATTCTTTATACCATGTCTGAATTGGTATATTTTTCCCCATGTGATTGTTCCTTGTCTGGAACTTCACTTTTGTTAGCGACTTCGCCTGCATAAGCACAAAATCAATTTTTTTTCTCTGCTTTGCTGACCAGCGAGTAGCAAGGAGCTGCTTTTTTTTCTTGAAAGGGGGACTCTTTAAGGCATAAGAGAGGCAATGCATGGGCATATTATCATCATCAAAGCCTTGTCATCATCAAAGAGAGAGGCATATCATATATATTATTTAATTTGAATTGATTTGATTGTCCAAATGTTCTTCCATCAGTTGGTAAAACATTGAATTCCCATTCTTTAAAACTCGTATTGGTTTTTATTATATTCATAGTGGAAAGCTTTCATTCAAGTTTTATTAACTCGTATTGTTCACTTCGTCTTCATCAGGTTTGAGGCTGGAACACCTGCAATTGGTGAAGCCATAGGACTGGGAGCAGCAATAGATTATCTATCATGCATTGGCATGCAAAAGATCCATGATTACGAGGTGAATGCAATCTTATCATTTAATTTAGCCCTTTCTATCTGTAAATCTTAATTGCAAAAGCAACTAATGCAACGCAATATGCTGAATACTTTTTGTAAATTTAATAAACGGGCATAATCCCAGTGATTATAGTGAGATGATTTTACTACCTTTTTTATTGCTTGTAGCGTGTGTAAATTGGCCATGTCCTCAGTCCCCAATAGATGTATTGTGAACGAAACATTTTTAGTCGCATGATTCTTTATATGTCAAGTAGATCTGGAAATGTTTGAGCAGATTGGAATTGCTTTAATGTCCTTTATGAATCACTTTTTGCCTTCCAGCCAAAAAATAAATAACTATAGGAATTGCTTTAATTTCCAGGGTTATCGTCTTGATAAATGTAATAGCTTTGGACTGCTTTTACATTTTGTTATCCCCTATCATCTTTGACATGAAACTGGTGTTGCTGTCGGACTTGGGTAATTGGATATAGGGTATCCAATATGGCAATTTCAAGAAGGCCGGTATGGCAACACTGCCTCCATACAAACATAATAGAAGTTACGATATATGAAAAAGTGTACCTCTTAAGGATATAGTGCATTAGTTTGATATAAGTAGTGCGTTGATGCCATGTGGTATGGAAAAGAGGTGGGGTGGATAGAATAGGGATGGAAGAGATAGCGTAATAGGTCAGGCTTTCACTTGAAATCGGCCTCACACTGAACCCCAATCTAAGAGGTAAAGAGAGTTAGAGAGAACTCAAAGAACTCGGGGAAGATCTCAAAATTTTATTTTATTAGTCATCGACCATTGCCTAAGCCAAGAGTCTTTACATCAACATATAGGCCAAAGATAAAACCCAAAACTAATCTCAATTGTAGAAATAGTTAATGGTCAAAATTAAACACTTAAATAGCTCAATAAATAAAATAAAGACTTGTAGTTCCCTACTTACAACTAAATTAATAAAATAAACAAAATCAACTATAAATGGCTAGGCTAGATTGGGCCTAGAGGCTAGTCGAGATAGATGGGCTGAGCCCAAATTTTAGTCAACGCATGGGGACCATGGATCTGTTTTGCATCATGATGCTAGGAAAAAAGAATAAAAATGGAGTATCTTGGAAATTATTTTGTGGTTTTTGTTTTTTTTTTTTTTTTGGAGTGTTGAAGTGTATCAATAGAATAATATGGATATATGTATTGGATGCTGTAATTTCCTAGAAATTGAACGTCCTTTTTCATAGATATTTCCATGAAACTTGATTCACCAGAAAAAAAAGAACTGTAGGCCTTTGATATTTTCCTATCACTTGTCATCTTGCTTCTCTGCACATGCAGATGCTTCCACTTACGCATGTTTGGAAATCTTTAGTTGGACAGTTAATTTAGTTTATAGATATCTATTTGCGGTAGATCATCTTCCAAATCTACTTCTCTTTCCACCTTTATATTATTTTTTATTACTACTACCCTACCAGTAGTCAACACTGATTCATGGCCGCTGTGTCCCTCTTTTCTACAGATGGAGCTGGCTACATATCTCTATCATAGCCTCAGTTCTATTCACGGTGTTCGCATATATGGCCCTGTACCTTCAAAGAATGTTCAACGAGCTGCGCTTTGTGCATTCAGTGTTGAAAATGTTCACCCAACAGACATCGCAACTTTTCTTGATCAACTGGTATGTCCGGAGAGTGTGCAACATGGTAATGTTGCATGTTCATATTCTTGTTTTGATGTTTCAACTTTTTTGTTATTTTATTATTTTAATTTGTGAGCATATCAGAAACAAAATGTGTATAGTTTTCTTCGAAGTGTATATATATAGTCAAGACCGTAAGGGAAGCTTGTATCATGGTGAGTAATGATCTTGTACAAGCTTACCTTACCATCTTGCGATACAAACCAACCTCATAGGGCCACCTACTAGTCCATCCGAGCGGACTAGTAGGAATGTTCATATGCATCCATCCTTCACTATATCATGGTGAGGGAAAACTTGAGATGGGGGTGGGGGGTTGTTGGATAGGGACATCTTGGCTCAGCCTAGATATCAAGTTTGGCGTCAATCCCATGCCTCTAAACTCTTCATTTGCGGCCCACAAGTTTAACAACTTTATATTAAAGAAAAAAATTTGACCCTCGATCCCATGGTCCAATCCATTCGGATCGGGTGAAAACTAGATGGATCTAGTATATTTGATGTAGGATAGACCCATGGTCCCCTATGGGCCAAACCGCTTTTGGGGCCCAACTCACCTATCTTAATAAATTTAGGGTTTTATTTGGTTATTTGTGTTTTAGGCTATTTTAATAAGATGTTGATTGGACGGTCTAATTAGTCCTAGGTTTTTTCTTTTTCTATTTAAGCATTGTGAAGCCTCTTTAGTTAGTTAATGATTGATGATTAATGAAAAGTTTTGGGATTTTCCCTAAGTACCTCAAAGAAACTTGGAGAAAATCCCAAAACTTTTCATTAATCATCAATCATTAACTAAGCCAAAAGAGGCTTTACAATGCTTAAATAGAAAAAAAAAAAAAAATAACCTAGGACTAATATGGACCATTCAATCAAGTTGACCTAAATTTATTAAGATATATGGGTTGGGCCCCAAAGGTGGGTTGGCCCATGGGGGACCAAAGGTCTGTCTTGTATCAATATTTCAAGGGGTCCCATGTGCATGGATGGTTCAAATGGATCATAAAGTCGGCCACACTATGTTGCCCTCACCATAATATGTGAGGGACATGCACATGCATATCACACAGACACACACACACACACACACACACACACACACACACACCCAAACTTCATATCTGGGCATGTCCAAGCCTCATCTAGTTTGTCCCTCACCATATGGTGAGGGATGGATTTACATAAATGTCCCTTGCGCGTATGTACATAAATATATATACATATATATGGACAAAACTACTATGCATATGTCCCTCTCACTATGGTGAGGGACATTTCCTTTTTTAGAAAGTCTTAATGTGCAAGAAGACAAAACCATCACACCTCATGACACTTTTTATATTTTGTTAGGTCTGAAAAAGGAATTGTCCCTCACCATAGTGTAAGGGGCAGATGCATAGTAGTCTTTCCATATATATATAGGAAAACCTCTCCTGAGCACTCAGTGCTCACGATAAGGTGAGCACCATGTGTCAAAACACTAGTGTGGCTCAACTTATGATCATCCATCCAAGTGGACCATAACACAAGTACCCCCCGTGGTAGTCATTGATACCAAGTTTAGCACCTATTCAAATGGATTGGACCGTTGGATTGGATTGCACTCATTTTGGACAGTAAAAACTTGTTGGCCATTGATCCAGTGCTTATGATGATGATTTGAGCCTCCATCACCATGGAAGG
Source organism: Sextonia rubra (assembly GCA_037013555.1). Taxonomy (NCBI): domain Eukaryota; kingdom Viridiplantae; phylum Streptophyta; class Magnoliopsida; order Laurales; family Lauraceae; genus Sextonia; species Sextonia rubra. The sequence continues at coordinate 35,090,840 of JASUAD010000008.1, forward strand.
ATTAGTGGTGGGGAGATCTTTCAATCCCATCTGGTCCCATCCCCAAGTGGGGCCTCTAGTGGCTCCCAATAGAAAGTGGTGCTCACCATAAGGTGAGCACCGGTGCTCGGCAGAGGAGCTCTCTATATATAAATATATATATATAATGATCCCGTACAAGCTTCCCTTACGGTGCAAGCTACCACGTGGGGCCTCCTATTAGTCCATCCAAGAGGACCATTCAAACCCACACCTCCTATTTACATAGGTCCCACTGGGTTTTGATAAATCCATGGAATGCACCGCTAGATCGAGAGTCTATTTTTTAATTTCATATAAAAGGGCTAAACTTGTCGACCATGGATGAATAGGTTAATTGTATTAGAAACTTGTGGACCATGGATGAATAAGTTAATTGTATTAGACTAACTTCAATTTGATATCTAAGTTGGCTCCACTTGGATCTTTCGATCCCCCATTATTCCATGATTTATGGGGTCCTAAGTGGGCTTCACGTGGTAGCTTGTACCGTAAGACTGTAAGGGAAGCTTGTAAAAGATCATTACTTTCCCTCCTTCTCTTTATCTATATATATACATATCTATTTATAAGGCTCTCTCTCTCTCTAGATATATATAGCTTTAATCCTTTGGGAAGTATTCTCAGAAACGTACTGTGAGGCCCATTTGGGAATGAGACCAAGTGGATGGAAAGCTCTATGTCGGATAACTGCAAATATCAAGTTTGGCCCCAATCACATGTCTATAATCCCTTGATTCGTGGCCCGCAAATCTTATCCATTTGGATTGATGTACAGTCAATCCAATGGTTCAGTAAATTCAGATTTGACCGAAATTTGGAGTGTGTGACTATCAAAGGGGGGCTCTTGTGTATTGCAAGATTTGGATGTGATAGATGGGCGCAACCTAGACTTCTCACAAAAAAAGTGGTGAAACTAGTTCTCATAGGATTATTTCCCGTATATATGCATATATATATATATAAATATTCGGATGGATGTATATGTTTGTGCATGTGTGTAGAGTAGTTATCCCATAGTTTTTAAAGGGACGAAACTTATTGGCTGTTGATGAAGGGGTTAGAATGATTAGATGGCGCCCATATTTTATAGGCATGTATGCCCCAATTAGATGAAGAGATCCCCGTGGGTCCCATTCCTGAGTAGGGTCCCAGGTGGGCCCTACACTAAGGTGTGTTTTTAAGCTAAAATGTACACCGTGTGCACTGGATAAGTGATATATATTTATTATGAGAAATTCTACAAAACACCCTTTTCAAAATGGGGCATTTCTGCCCCTATGTATGACATTTAATGAGAACCGATTGTATTTAATACTATTTCCATGGGCATCATATTGAATTGAATGTCTAGTTGTATGAGGAGTCAAAAATAAAAAAACATGGAGCTATTAAACCCTGAGTAACGCAAGTAAAGGATTCAGTTCTTTCTTCCTTACGTGTGCGATAAGTAAAACTTAAAAAGAATGAACCATCATGATGGTAGATCCCACCATATGTAAATTGGAACCATCATGATGAAATTGAGATGTGAGGATCTAAAATCATGATTCAATTCTTTCTTCCTTTTGTGTGGGATAAGTAAAACTTTAAGGAATGAACCATCATGATGGTTGATTCCACCATATGTAAATTGGAACCATCATGATGAAATTGAGATTTGAGAATCTAATATCATGTAGTAGGAGCTGATTTGGTGTTTTGGATTTAGAAATCTAAGGCGCCCACCTATTTGAAACATTTAATTTTTTCACATGTAGGTCATGCATATGATTGATCGTGGACCCCACAATGGCAGCTAGCAGACCTAGACTCTTCCTACATATGTAAAACAAATAATTTAACATGCATGAAAATGAGTGGGAGATAGAGAAGTAAATCACATGTAGATCATGCATTTTGCATATGATCCATTGTAGACCCCACTATGAGTGGAGTGAAAATTAGTCCAATGAGGAGAGAGAGAGAGAGAGAGAGAGAGAGAGAGTTTATTGAAATAGAAAGCCTTCTTTTAAGAAGGAGCAAAAGTAGGAAAGATGACTAATCATTTATTAGTTTAAATAAGGAGAACTATGGAAAGTTTTGAAGACATTAAAGGTGGAGAAAAAAAGGGAAATAAGAATCCAATTCTTATTCGTCAATCCTTGGGGATTTTTCACTTTACAGAACGTCTGGGTGTTTTGTAGTGCTCCCCTCTCTCTCTCTCTCTATATATATATATAAAATTTTTTAGAAACTCCCCAATTTAAATGCTCCACCTTAAGCCAATCCAATCATGTCACAAAGACTACCCCTGTGAGTATAAAGTCCAAATTTGACACTCATCCAACTTTTACTCATCGTTGGATTGAAATAAGAGGAAAGTGATGTCTCTAAAACTATTAAACTCTGGGTGCCATGGGTCAAGGGATTAGGATAATCTAATAAGAGTTGAGAATTTTCACATAGGTATATCTTATCTAGATTATTTCATCCAACGGCATTCTATGGTTCTCATACACCTTAGTGGGCCCAACTAGGAGGGCTGGTTTTTGGAAAAAAAAACCTCCTGCGGAGTTTTTTAGCGCTCCTCACATATATATATTATCATCATTATTAAAGCCTTGTTCTAACTATGTTGGGGTCAGCTACATGAATTATGTTTCTCCATTTCGTCCTATCTTGAACTAAATCTTCAAATAAGTTAAATTTTTTTAGATTCGATTTTACTACCTCCATACTATACTTATCTTCTTCAGCTTACCCCTTCCCCTTAGCGGGCCATCAACCTGGATAGCTAAATTTTTTCTTTTTGGCACCATTCTCGGCCTATGCTTGACATACCCAAATCATCTCAAACATGTCTCTCTAATCTTATCTCTTGCTGGTGCTACTCCTAAATGCTCTCGAAAGTGCTAATTTTTAATTTTATCTTTTCTAGTTTTTTCGCACATCAACCTCAACATTCTCATTGTTGCTACATCTATTTTATGCATATGCTGCTTCTTGTTGGCCAACATTCGGCCCCATAGTTTATAGTTGTTCTAATCATTGTCCTATAAAAATTTCCCCTTCAATCTTGTCGGCATTCGTCAATTACAAAGCACTCAATAAGCAAGTCTTCATTTCATGCATCCCGCTTTTATCATATATTCAACATCGTCATCAATCTCCCTATCCTTAATAATTATCAAGCCAAGGTGATAGAAAGAATCTCTTTGTGGTTTCTCCTGGACTTCAATTCTCACAATAGTTTAGACTCTTTGTATATGCCCACTGAGGTTGCAATACATGTATTTTGTCTTTGTACAACTAATTTTAAAGCCTTTGGACTCTAAACCCTCTCACCATTACTCAAGTTTTGCATTTACAGTATCTTTTGATTCATCCACCAAAACTATATCATCTGCAAATAACATAGACCAAGGCGCCTTATCTTGGATATGAGCAGTTAACTCATCCATAGCTTGTGCAAAGAGAGAAGGGCTTAAAGCTAACAACTGATGCAAACATATGGTCACTGGGAATTCACCTATCTCTCCACAAGTAGTTCTTACACTCATTACCTCTCCTTCATATATGTCTTTAATAATATTAATATAACCTTTTGGAACATTCTTTTTCTTTAAAATCCACCAAATTAAATTTCTTAGTACCTTGTTGTAAGCTTTTTCTAGATCGATGAAGACCGCATGCAAATTTTTACTCTTTACACAATATTTTTATATTAATTGCCTAAGTGAGAAGATAGCTTCCATAGCTGACCTTCCTAGCATAAAACCAAATTGATTTTCAGATACTTTGGTCTTCTATCTAAGTCTTTGCTCCATTAGTCTCTCCATAGCTTCATAGTATGACTCATAAGTTTAATCTCCCGATAGTTGTTACAATTATATATCTCTCCTATTCTTATATATAGGTACTATAACACTTCTCTATTCATCCAGAATTTTCTTTATCATTAATATTTTATTGAAGAATCTAGCTAACCAAATCACTCCATCCTCTCCTAAACATTTCCAAGCCTCTATCAAAATGTCATCTGGACCCGTAGCCTTCCTTATCTTCATTCGCTTCAATACTTCCTTCACTTCTACCACCTCAATTCTGTACCCAAAAAATAATCTTCTGGTGATAAAATATCCTCTCTTATTCTTGTATCTCCAATTTTTTCTTTATTTAAAAACTTACTAAAATATTCCTCCCGCATTTCCTTGATATTGTTCTCTAATATATTTGACATGATCTAAGTCCCTATTTTTCCTTTTCTTTATTTTGTAAGCTTAAAAATATCCTTCCTCCTTCTTTTGTTCCCAATCTATTATTGAGATCATCATCTTCTTTGAACTTTACACTACTTACTACTTTTTTAGCTTCTTTATTTGCCTTCTTATACATCTCATAGTTTTCCATATTACTAGTCGCATGCGAAACTTTGTAGTTACGTCTTTTTTCTCGAACAGCTTCCTGAACGTCTATACTCCACCATCATGCTTCTTTATTATAGTTTCTTTTCTCATTTAACTCTTCAAGCACCTCTTTTGCATCCTTCCTAATTTAGTAAGCGATTTGATTCCACATCACTATAATTTCTCTCTCAAGATTTCATTCTCCCTCTTCAATCACTTTATCTTTAAATATAGTTGCTCTTTCTCCTTTCATATCCGTCCACCTTGTTTTAGGGCACATTTTGTTTACTACACTTGTCTTTCTACTTCTAATGTAAATATTTAAAACTACAAGTCTATGTCGTGTGGTCAAACCCTCTCCTAAAATAACCTTACAATGTGTACAAGCCAATTGGTTATGTTTTCTAATTAGAAAAAGTCCACTTGGCTCCTATTAGTTCCACTTTTGTAGGTAATTAAATGCTCATATATCTTTTTGAAGTAAGTGTTTGCTACTACAAGATCAAATGCTAATGCAAAATCCAAATGGCGTTTCCTAACTCATCCTTTTATCCAAATTCTTATCCACCGTGTACTCTCTCATATCTTTTATTATCCTTTCGTACATGCCCATTTAAATCCCTTTTTAGGAAAATCTTATCATTATTTGGAATTTCTCGCCTATCCATTTCCTTCCAAAATTGTCTCTTTACATTTTCGTATAATCCTGCTTGGGAGCATATGCTCTAATGATATGAATTATGTCGTCTTCCTCTAACTCTAGTTTAATTATTCTAATTCTATCACCTAACCTCTTTATCCCCACAATTTTCTCTTTTAAACCCTCATCTACAATATCCTCACTCCGTTTCTTATATTATTCATTTTTGCATAAAAAAGCCTATAACCACGAGTGAGCTCACTAGCTTTATTCCCTTTCCACCTTGTCTCTTGTAGACAAGTGTCACAAGCCATGCTATTTTTTCTTCTCTTACCTCAACCAACTTTATGCTCTTGACTGTGAAGGTTCCTACATTCCAACTAACAAGTTAAATCTTCCTCTTCTTCTAGACTAACTTCTTTAGCTGCAGTTGTCCAAAGTAGTGTGGTAGCCCTTGCCCACTTTCTACTATAACCGGGCGATGCATTGCCCGGGCTTGGGATTGATAGTACCACAAAAAAAAAAAAAAAAAAAAAAAAAAAAGGCAAAGTACAAAGCACTATAGAGCGCCCAGACGTTTTCTAGGAGAAACATCCCACCTAGTTGAGCCCATTGGGAAGCATGACGATTATGGAAGTCCATTGGATGGAAATATCCATATGGGGTCTACCTATATGCAAAATCTTCAGTCCATAAGATCATCCTATCATTTTGATCCATGGATCTAAAATTTAATGGTTTAAAGGAATCTATTTATTATGATTTCAATTCAATGGTGAGAAAAAGTTGGATGAGTGTCAAATTTGGAGTTGTGACCATACATGGGGAGGTAGTGTGTGTGAAAGATTAGATTGACTAAACATGGGCCTCATGACAGAAAAAAAGAGAGGCAGAAAAAGGGGCATTTTTAAGTGGGGCTTTTTTGAGAATTTTTCATATAAATATATATATTTATAAGCATCCTACCTTGGCCATCATGCATTTACCCAAATCTGAGGACCTCACCATCTTCATTAAGCCGCAATAAGAATGCTTCTAGAAAGATTATGAGAAATCTGCTCTAGTGGGCCACACGCAGGACATGCTCAAAAGAGAGGGTTGTGATAGCAGTGGACTGTACAAGACAGATTGTGATCCCCAGGAAAAGATGATAATCAGGCAAACTATTAAGGGAGATCAAGGGTTTGTGTCTCTTTTACGTTGATAATTGCATGATCCTTTCAATGGAAGGGCCATGCAATTGTGGGAGGGTGTGCGCGATATTAGGAGAGGAATGAGATGTCAGAAATGAGTTTGAATTTTAAATGTAAATAGGTTTGAATAAGTTTGAATTTTGAATAGGTTTGAATTTTATTTTCTATCTTCTCTCTTCTTCTCTTTGTCAAGTGCTGGGGTTTTTTCTCATAATGAAGATACGGCGGAGCTTCTATCAGAATTTAGCCTCTTGTGTTATACAGTAATACGGATATCCTAAAATCTCAGCTGAGTATTAGTTGATTTTCACTGGAATATTTCTTTCTGTCATTTTTCTGGGCGTCTTTCCTAAGCAGCCATTACTTCCATAATTGGTGCACTACAGTGGAGTGTACACATGCATGATTCTGAGATATGCCTTCCACAACATGAATTCAGTCAATCCAAATGATGGGCATCACTGGGGGTGGTGTTTGGGCCAAATCCATTGTTCCCATTGCTCTGAGGATACTAGACGTCCAATTTATAGACATGATTTTTCATATGCTTGTGATCTTTAACTGTAAATTTGATGTTGACAGTTACAAAAGTACAGCTAAGTATGATCGCAAGGTGTATGAAACATGCCTACAGAAGAAAAGAGTCATGATCTGGTACAAAAACAACAATATAGAGAGAATCATAACACATGTTAATCTAAAGGAGTCCACTATTGTTCTTCAAATAGTAGCCAATGTAGTATTTCAAGAATGTACTAAGCACATTGAAGTGGCTTGGCTTTCTATCCGAGAAGCATGTTGATTGTAATTGCTTCACACTTCCCATGTCTTTCAGCCTTCTTATTGCAGATTTGTTCACCAATCAGTGACAGGCTAGGGGCGTCATCTTCTAGTTAAGAAATTGTGTTGTTTGATCCACTAAACCTCCATTTGAGCGGCGTCAATAGGCCCCATAGAGTACCATATCATAAAGAGGGACCATGTATGATAGGGGTGTACCATGGGAGATAATTGGGAAGATAACAATTTCACAACCCAAAAGATTGGTCACGATTGATGTGGGATATGATTTGCTTTGCTTTCTTTTCATTTCACTGATGCAAACTGTAATACCCTACAGATCTCTCAATGAGGACAAGCAACATAAGCAGCAAATGCTTGCATTACACTGACCGGGGTTCATCCTGGGCAAAGAAAAAGCTTGCCTACGAGGACAGGTGGGGAGCCAACTGCCAAGCACCCCAAAAAAAAAAAAAAGGCTTAGATTTCACAGGATCTCTTGGTAGTCCCAGCCCTGCCTAATTGGAGATACTTTGACCCTTGCATGCACTAGTGCTCTTACTTTTCAGTTCACACTTCTATGATATTGTTTTCATAGAGTAGATTTGAAAATTACTAGCTGTGTATCCATCTTGTAAGGTCTTACAGTCGATTCTTTCAGCATGGAGTGGCCATCCGATCAGGTCACCACTGCGCCCAACCACTCCACCACTATTTGGGCATCAATTCAAGTGCACGTGTGAGCCTTCACTTCTACAACACCAAAGAAGACATCGATACATTCATTCAAGCTCTCAGAGAGGCCATTAAATTCTTTACCTCGTTTGAGTAAGTTCCCTCTTCAGCTTTCATGCTATATGTGAATGAGGGAACATGCCTGCTTTATTTATGTTCCATAAATGTTGAGTTCGCAGAAAAAAAATTGTTTTAGTGAAAAGAAAGTCAATGGAATATGTCTCGTGTATCTCCCTGCTGTGATGATGCTGATTTGATGCGTTTTTGTGGCATGTGCATGTATTTGATTAATGGGCCTATGCGCAGTAATGATGCACGTGTTGCAATCGTTGTCTAGGTGTTACTTCTGAGAGGCCATGTGAGCCGCTAGTCATGTTGAAAAAGGATACTTGTAATCAATTGAAGGCATTATTTTAGGGCCGGCTCCAGACAATTTGAAGCCTAGAGCGACAATCCTAAATGAGTCATTTTTTAGTTTTTAATATTATTGTAAATACTTTATTTAAAATTTGTTTTATCATTTTTTGTAATGCAAATTTCTAATTAAGTTTTTATATTCAAGTTTTGCTAACATATATTTTTCAATTGATAGCATGGCTAATCCACTTAATCTTTCTTGCGGCATTGTTATCTTAGGTAGGGTTTTATCAATTTTAATTTTGAAGATTTTTTTTTTTTATAGAAGCAATAGTTATAGCCTACAGGTATTGTCAATATTTTTCTAATAGACATATTTTATTATTTATAAATTATAAATAATAATGTTTACAAATAAAATGAACACTAACTATAATAAACATATAATATGAGCTTGGAATTAAAAAAATTCTAAAAGCATAAAAAAATAAAAAATGATTTAGTGATTTATCAGTCCACAAATATTATAGATGTGGATTACTTTTAAATTTGATGCAATGAATAGATAACAGTTGTTTTTTTTTCCTGAAATGTGTATAGATGGTAGTTGCTTTAATTACTTTTGTGGGGTCCCTTTTTTTTCCTTTTTTTTTGTGTTTGGGGGGGGGGGGGGGGGTGACAATTGGTTTTTTTTTTAGAATGTGAAATAATGCCAGTTGTTTTAATTACTTTTATTGGATTTTACCAAAAAAAATCATGTAAGGGAACCCCAAATCCATAAACCTCACATAAGGTGTAAGTGCACTGGAGTGGTCACACATGATCACTCCGGTTTATTTTTTTATTTAATTAGTGAGCGGTGATATCGTCATAGGTCTTTTACACTAGTGGCGAAATCAATTCTTCCTTGTTTCCTTCTTGTTTTCTTTTTTGTTTTGTTCTTATTTTGGTTTTTTTTTTCTAGTTTTGTTTTTCTTTTTCTTATGCTCCGTTTTCATGAGGTATTTTTTTTACTACTTTGTTCTCCCCTACCTTCACAAAATAACTTCACACCCTTCTTTTCTTTCTTATTTTCTTTCTCCACCATCAATTCAAACGCCCACCTGTACGGACACCATCTCTCTTCCTCTCTTTTTTCTCGTTTTCCTCCACTTCTCATTTTCTCATCCAGTTTCTTGTTTTATTTTCTTTGCAACCGACTTTAGCTTGGGATCAACATTCAACCCATTAAAACATATACTAGTGGTTCTATAGATTCACTACTTCTTTACTTGATGTTTTCGAAATGATTAAATATGAGTTCCAATAGAAATGATTGAATGAAATCTGGACTTGATCATGTGAAGTCAAGTTATTCATTTGAAGAAATAGCATCATGCTCAAAAAACCAACTCCATGAAGTTCGGGCATGAATAAGTTGGCCATGTCTCAATAGGAATGAGTTGCATGAGAATATCAAAGAAGCCTTTAACATGTAGAATTTAAGAATTTTTGTATTTAATACAAAAGAGCGGGAGCTCATTGTCATCCTCCGTAACAGAATTGAATAATGATATATTCCAATTCTTCTTCCTCTTCTTCTTTTTCCTTCTTTTCTTAGTAAAAGGCTTCAAGCAAAAACCCATATCAAAACCTAAAACTATTATTGACTCTTAAGACCAGTAAGTTCGATGCTCTCGAATTAGATGAAAAGAAAAAAAAAAAAAAACCCTTTGGTTTACCCACACTTTGGGTGAGGTCGATGGTTTGAGGATCTCCTTACATAATTTTTTTGGTAAAATCCTCTTATTTTTATGGGGCCTTTTTTTATTTTAATTTTTGCAACAACGACAAGTTCGATGTTCCCCAATTAAATGAAAAAAAAAAAAAAAAACAGAGTGGTCACACATGATTACTCTGGTTTACCTACACCTTAAGTGAAGTTTATGGTTTAGGGGTTTTTTTATATGATTTTTTTTAGTAAAATCCTTTTACTTTTATGGGGTCTTATTTTTGGAATTAAAAAAAAGGACGGCAATTGCTCTTTTGGAGCCTTATATTTTGAGGGCTTAAAGCAAGGGCTTTTTTTGCCCTATGGTTCAACTGCTGCTTGCTTTATGGTCCAACTGTGTCTGGCTCTTATGCAAGAAAAATCAGCCATGTGGTCATGGATTATCATTTAGGCACTTTTGTACGGCCACTTTTTCATTGAAAAAGCATGGAAAGTAAAAATGGTTCTAGAGATGAAAGGTGCATGTTTAGTGCTGAAAAGCAGACAACTGAACCAACTTTTCAATGATTCTGAGAAAAGCTGTTTTCAATGCCCATCGAGAGAGATTTGAGGATTCCGTAATACAGTGGATGCTTTCTAAGGAGGCTGGACAACCGGGCTGGTCCTAATAAACCGACCATTGATTTTTATCCTTGGCCGAACATGGAAAAAGTTGTCCATAGAGCTGGTTTTCTGCTGAGCTGCACAAACGTGCTTTCCATACGCACCTAAACTAGAACCAATTAAATGGACAGTCGCTCTTCCAACCATCCTTCATTGATTGTATTATGCATTAATACTAACGACGTATTCACCTGTAAGATCCTTGAAACTACCCATGACTACTAATTTTGAGAAAGGGTGTTTCCTCTTGATGTTCCAATATTTCATTTAAAAACCAAATATAGGAATGCTGAACCTGTGATTGGTCTGCATTCATTCTGCAACAGTAATGAACCTTGAAGATAGCTAGCAAGGGACGTGGGTGTGTGAGTTAGAGTGCCAAGTTCAATTCCTGATGTAGGAAAAAAAAGAGAGAGAAAAGAACAACTATACCAGCACGGCAATTATTTCATAATCTGTAGCAGTATAAACATCCACAACGGTCGCAAGGAATGCATGCCCCACATCCCCAAACCATTCCTTCCTAATGGTCCTGAATCAGGGTTTAATATACATTGAACAGTTGTGGGGAAAGAAACTTTTGACTGTTCATATGCAACAAGCGCCTGAAGGTTGGGATTGCTTTACCTATCTAATTTCCAGTAATAATCATCTAGATTTAATACGTAGTACAGAGAAGAAATAAGAGAAGTGAGAAGAAATAAAGAATAATAGGGCCTTTGTAGAAAGACGATGTAGTAGGGGGAGAGAGAGAGAGAGAGAGAGAGAGAGAGATTGATTTGGGGGCCTTCTTGTTTGCATAACATACATAAGAATTGAATATATTGGAATCCACGGTCAAATGAGCTCAGATAGGTTTGAAATGAGGATTGGAAGATATGAGGCAGATGTGTAGATGAGACTTTGACTTTCCTAGATATTAAATTAATAAGGTGATGGCTAGGTATTCATTTTTTTTTTTTGTCTTATGTTGATTTAATTTCCATTAAGGGGACAATCATTTGATCATAATGCTTGTACATTCACCTTTTTTATTTTTATTTTTGAAAAATAAGTTAGTCTTTCATTTTCTTAAATAAAACATAAAGGACAGGAAAAGGAGAGAACTACTCAACCAGTAGATAAGAAGCTAACCCCCAATGGGGCATACCCCATTAACAAAAGAAAAACACCCACATCTTGTGTCAAGCACTAAAATTAGGAAGTAAATAACAATTGAATGTCAATAGAAGAAAGCCGAGTCGGTGCTCCAACCAGCATTTGCACCTTTGCTTATTCACTCTTAACCACTTTTAGAAACAAATCCTAGGTATTCAATTACATGAGACAAACAGGCCCTCTATTTTGCTAAAACAGAAAATTCCCTCAATGGAAAATGTGATATGATTACATGAAGGAAAATCATGCACGTGCCCCTGTGGGAGCACACATCAAAGTAGTCACCAAAGGCGGACCTGACCTTAATTTCGTTGGGCCCGTGAGATGAAATGGCACCAATGTGCAGTGTGCAAGTGTGCAGGAGAAAACCGTGCTTACAAAATAGCAATTATTCCAATTTGAGATCATTACGTATAGTTGAATTTCCCAATACCCCCCTACAAATTGGAGCAAAGATATATTAATCATTTTCAACTTGCTAAAAAGTATAGCACAATTTTTTTCTGATCAACCTAGTTAAGTTGTTAGCCAATTAATCTTTTGATCTCACAAATTCTAAAATAATGATTTTTAAAAAGTTGACTTATCACTAATGAAATGGCAACCCACCTTAATGTATATAACCCTTTCATGAAACTCTAAATCCTCACAAATACGTTATTTTACTTGATTGTCATCAGATGACACCAATGAGTCAAAATTAATCTTATTTATGACGAGGCTTTACAAGTACCATGAGCCAAAGCTCTGTACTCCGCTTCTGCATTAGACCTTGCAGCAACATGTTTCTTACTTTCCCATATAATCCGGAGGAATTGTTGTGTATAAATGTGTTCTTGAAGATTGCCATATAGTAAGGCATTCTTAACATATGCTAATAATATAAAGGCCAATCTCTTTTAGCTGGTAGAGAAAGGAGATCTAGTAAGGTTTAATTTTACTACATATACAAATTTCATAAAAATCAAAATTGAAACCCATAAGATACCATGTAGAGATTCTTTTCGGTACCCAGACTTGATGATTAATAAGGATGCAGAGATTAACGAAGATGTGGAGCATAGGATAAAAGCTAGATGGCTAAAGTGGAGACTAGCTTTTGGAGTGTTTTGTGGCAGACGAATGCCAATGAAATTGAAAGGCAAATGTTACAGAACCGCGGTTAGACCAGTTATGACATATGGAGCAGAATGTTGGCCAATTAAGAAAACGCATATTCATAAGATTGTTGTAGCGGAAATGAGAATGCTTAGGTGGATGTGTGGTAAAATTAAGAAAGATAAAATTAGAAATAAACGCTTTCAAGAGCATTTAAGGGTAGCACCAATAGGGGATAAGATTAGAAAAATCCGTTGAAGACGGTTTGGGTATATTAAGCGTAGGCCAGTGAAGGCACCGGTGAGAAGAAATTTGGCTATACTGGATGGCCCATCAAGAGGTAGGGGTAGGCTGAAAAAAACATTGATGGAGGTCATTGAATCAGATTTGAATAAGTTTAACTTATCGAAGGATTTGACTCAAAATAGAATGAAATAGAGAAATAGAATTTAGATAGTCGACCCCAACATGGTTGGGATAAAACTTTAATGATGATTATGACGACAAATTCATGAAAATCTAGAGGGATTAGTTAAGGGGAATCATTCATCCTTGTCTCTTTTCATCTTAGAAACAAAAGCCTTATCCCGTTTGTTCATGAGGGTGGAGAATGAGCGGTTGATCCTCAGTGTTATGGATGTGCGAGATGCCCCCATTATAACTAATCTCCTTTGTGCCAATGTTAGTTTAATATTTTGCATGGCCTCCTTGAGGGAAGCTAAAGTGAAAGATACATTTGAGGACAATGGTAAAATGTCAGGCCAACTTATGACCTTTAACAAGCCAACGGTTTGTTGTATAAAGTAGAATCCTAGGCATAAGAATAACCTTAGCTTTGAGTCATTGATAAATAAGATTTGGAATAGCTCATGGCAAATCCCATTATCAAATTAGCCGCATCAACTATTCCGGTTATAATATGTTAGTCCCTCAAATCATTAATAAAACCATTAAAAAGGTCGACAAGATTTTTAAGAATTTTTGGTAATATTGCGAAGAAGGTACTAAAAATTTATACCACTAAATGGAGTGAACTATGTAAACCAACCAATGAGGGATGGGCAGGCGTTAGAAACTTGAGGAGCAATAACTAGTCGCTTTTAGCCTTTACCCAAAATGAAAAACTTGGCACTCTCTAAGAATGACCTTTCAGGGTCAAGAATTTTAAGAGTGGAATATTTCCCTATTAAATCTCTTTGAGAAGACAGAAGGGAATCATGATTTTGAAAGGGTTTTGCAGATGCATGAATTTATTAATGATTATATGAGGTGGATAAATGGTAATAGTTAAAACATCTATTTGGAACTATAACCAAATCTCAAGCGAATGAGGCCTTAAAAAACCTCATTCATATTTGTCAATCCCTAACATCATGATCAAAGACCTCTGGAGCTTGGACAAAATTGAAACAAAGCTACCATAAAAGCTTTTGGTGCCCTAAAGTCGTAGAGGAAATTTGCAAGATCTATATCCCCCGTCAAAATCATATCGGCAAGGGAACTTCCAACTAGTTTTAAAAGTGGACAACTCACAACTTAGTGGGCATATAGAGTGCTAACAAAGAATAATAAAAACAATAGAAACTCCAATTTAAAATGGAAAGCAATGTGGTGACTCCTCTCTTCCTCATAGGGTTCCTTTATCTGGGTGAAAATGCTTTAAAAAAATAAAAATAAAAATAAAATAAAATAAAATAAAAAACAGAGACATCCTAATAAGAACTTCCCTAAATTCTAAAATTAATTCCAACGATGCGTAGAGCCTTTGTTGTGCACATTTGAGGAAGTCAGTGGAAATGCTCTTTCGAGAATCTCCCTCTTCCTCAAAGGATTCTTTTATTTGGGTGGAATTGCTTTAAAAAAAGACATTCTACTAAGAGCTTCCAAAAATTCTAATTCTAAAATTAATTCTGAAGATGCAAAGCAACTTATTTGTGTACATGCAAAGAAGTCAGCGGAAAATGCTCTTTCTAAAATTCATTAGACATAAGCTAACTGACTAATATCACACTTCCCATAGGAAGAGCGAAGTATACATCTCGTAGATAGAAGGGCTTTTGGCAGGCAAGTGAACCTTGACTTTCCCTTTGCTTGTCAACATAATGGATTTGGTGCACACATTTTTAATGGATGGAGTCAAATTGATAATTGAATTCACAACAAATTTCCAAGTGGAAATGAATATAGCAATTTTGATATATTCACTTTGTGCACCAACCAAATTATATATGCAGTCCATGTCATATTATTTCATGTAAATTTCTTTCATCAACAAAAGTTTGTAGCTTAAATCGGAGTGAAGCAATCATAACGTGAGACCGAAATTTACGACCAAGCAATAACACGAGGAATCATTTTAAAAAAATGCTTTTTAAGTTACAGTATGTAACAAACAACAAGAAGCTTGAATGACAACCATTTTTCAGCTCAACCGCTAGATATCATAGACCCCAAACCTCAAACAAGGAGTTCCAAGCACTACTTTTCATAGAATAACTCCTTTCAATTCCATTTACTCGAGTGGAGTTCCCAGTACCCTGCAAACATGAAATCAACGTAATAATGAGATCACCAGTGTCAACATGCAAGCTTTAAACACACATTATACTTTCACTCTAGTGGAGTTGCCAGTTCTCCGCATCTAATAAGCTCAACAGTGTCAACATGAAAGCTTTAAAACACATTAATCACCATATAACCATAAAGATAGACCAGAAACAGCTCATTTCTATGTTTTCTCAGATCAGCATTCTATGATTGCAGTGCAAGTATCAAATGATGTGGTAAAAGCAAATCATGAAAAGTGTGTACCATGCTAGACATGTGTACTGTTCAGTTGAATGATACCATCCTTCATTATCATTGTAGTTACTAAAGGATGACTAAGTTGAACAGTGCCAGACATGCTAGATGCCTAGACTCAACGAAAGGAGGACTCAGTTGAATGGTATATTGTTCATGCTATCCTTCATTATTGTAACAAATGGATTAAACTGAAAACGGAAACACAAATAAAAGAGTTTCTTGCACAACTACATTGCAGATTCACTGATTCATACCCACAGCATGATTAGAATCAAAATGAGGGAAAGTGTAGCACATTTTCTGCAGAAAATGAAATTTGTTTCCCAAGAAAAATTTTCGGTTGCCTGTGTCAACCTTTTTTAAGCAGTTTTCATCATGGATAGCAGATTCGGATCAAAGGGGGAGAAATCATTTCTCTGGTCCCAACACAAGCAATAGAAATAAATTTTGTCTGAAAAAATGCTTTGCAGCACCAAACAATGGAAAGAAACTGCAGAAATCAAAGCCTTAATTTTCCATTTTATATGGGGAATAAAACTGTGGAAATAAAACACCACAGAAAATTGTCACATGCGAATATGCCCTTAACCAAGCAATCAGCACTACCGAAGCTCCTTGAGAATCAATCAAGAGCACTCATGAGATCACTCGCAACAGGCTATAGAATCACTCTCAAGCTATGATGCCCAGATAGTAGATGGATACAATAGGGACATGCAGCGGACATGGCAAGGACATATATTTAATGCACAAAATATGAAGTATCATATACCATACAACACGATAAAATGCCCATTTTGAATATCCATGCATCATAGCTCTCAAGTTTCTTTTCTTTCATCAATCTGTCTCAATAAAGCTTTTAGAAAAACTATAGAAAATAGATCCTAGTTCTTCGTTATATCCAATCCCAGCTGTCTAGTCAAGAAAAAAAAATTGATTCAATGTCATCAGAGTCCAATTGCATGCCCAGAAATCATTCATAATCTAATCAAATTCTTATCAGAATCTCATTCTCAAAAGAACCTTTGCATCGGTAAGTTCATGATTTTTTTTACTGTCATAAAAAAAAAAATCGGTTGAAGTTAATGATCCATCCAAAATCCAAATGGACTATCTTCAAAAGATCAGATGCAATTAGCGCTAATTAGTGGCAAGATGACTAAGATGGTCCATGGATAACTCTTGAAGCACTGCCTACCCTGTGCAGGTCCCTCAAGGCAACCGACCTTAATAACTGAAACACAGCAGAATATGCAGGCCTGAACAAAAACAGTAGTTCTCATGCCATTTACAAAAGGATTGTTACAAAAGAATGATAAAACAATCAGCTCGCAAAGACTCACCGGTCAGTCACAATGGGATTTTGCAAACTCAAATATTTAGCACGTAGAATAAAATTAAGAACATGGCAACCAACCTTGAAGCACTGTTTTGTCTCAGTATCACAGACTGGATAGTCATGAGGGCAACAGTAATGGTTGTCCTTGCAACAAACTGCAGACTCCAATCCACAACAACTCCATGATAAGCAAAGTCTGAAAACACGCCAAGTGCAGCAGCAGGTGCTTCCTGATGGACAGTAGGTTGTAAGACTGCATCTGGTTGGCCTAGGGGAAGGAGAAGGTGGAGGATTTGCACTGGTTTTTGTAGCGTAAGATGCTAGCTTGTATATACCACAAACCCCTTCAGAATTACCACTGTTGCGAAGCATATGAACATAGCCATCCATTCCCCAACCTTTGCCCCATGAGTTCTTCATAATCCAGTAATCAACTCCATTTTCTGAACCATATCCAATGATCAATCCAGCATGATCCAAGGAAGTTGAACAAGGACCACTAAAGATTCCCTGTCAGGTGAACATTGACCACTGGCACTCATTATCATGTCTTTAATTTTCAGTGATTTCTTAATAAACAAAACTGCAAATAACAAAATCATCAAATCTTAAAGCTATGATTATTGTCACCAAAAAGTAGTTATAGTAACCAAGCTAAATGATGCCTTGGAGAGCCATGAAATTTGTGGAAGATGTCCACAAGAGCCTTGAGATGTGGTCCACCAATTGTCTAGAGCTCAAATCCCTCTACTAGTCAAACAAAACTTCCAAAGTTAAAGGTACCTCTGCAAATTTAAAGTGCAGAGAGGGAAGACCCCAAAGCACCTCTTTTGAAACTATGGCTGAAGATTTTGCATTAAAGCTCATGTACTGAATGGAGTGCTTTGATTGGTTGATATCTTAACTAAGTAAAGACCAAATTACATCTCATAAAGAATCCAATATTTGAATTTCAATTTTTTTAGATATATCAAAGAGGCACCTGAAATAGGGATTCTCTATGGATGACATAAACAACTTTGGTGCAGATAGGGCCAGTTCTCAAGCTTTTTTCTTTTTTTTTTTTTTCATTGAAACAAATCTAGCTATATGGAAGATGAAACAGCAATGTAATGTTGCTTGTTCAAGCACTACAGATTAAAAATATATGGCTATGGCCCATACCATGTGAATTACTTTGGTTGAGATGGTTGTTATGAGACATCAGGAGGTCATTTGTAAAGTCCATAATTATGGACCAATTTGTAATTCTGAAGACATTGATGAGGAAGAGATTTTCTTAATTTCTGAAAAATAGTTATTAATATAAATAATGTTTTAGGGCTATTCATCCAGAAGCCAGACAAATTTGGCAACCAGCCTTCCTCTTTCTCTCTAATACTTTTCTCCTAAATGCAAATTTTCTCCTACTTTCTCTTGCTTGCTTCTTAAATTCTTTACTGTGTTTTAACCTACATTTTTTTCAGATTAAAAACTCCAACTTAGCATCAAAGTCAACATAGACAATAATGACTTGTCAAATAGTACCAGGAAGCAAGGATATAAATATCGGCCAATACGAAGCGTATCGGCCGATAAATCGGGCGTAGCGCCAATGGGTGCTACGCTATTTGGAAAAAATCGCTGTTCACAAGTGTATCGGCCCATATTGGCCGATACGCACACTTTGTATCGGCCGATACGTATCGGTTGGGGGGTTTAAAACTCCCCAACCGATTTTTTACCCATCTTTCCCTTTTAACATTTATCTTCTCCCTTCTTCACTGCTCCAAGCCCCTTTCCTTGCCTCCATTTTTCAAATCCTCTCAAAAAAACAATAAAATCATCAACAAAAACATAAAAAACATCCAAAGATTAAGGTGGCATTCAAGATTCAAGCATCAAGCTCAAAAAAGATGAGTTTTGAAGCTTTTTTTTTTTTCTACTTTGTGCTTATTTCTCTTTTATTCTATGAATCACTTGAAAATGAGTTGTTGTTGTTAGATCCATGTTCCTCTTTGATCAAGCCCCTCTTTTTTATCACTTTCTTTTTTTTTTTTGAATTTTATTTTCGGATTATTTTATTATTTGAAAAAAAAATCTATTTTGTTAATGGAAAACCAATAAAATGGGTTGAAAGTGGTCCCTAAATGTTAGATCTATGTTTCCCACAGATCAATCCCACATATTTTTGTGTCCTTCTAATTTTTTCATATTTTTTATTTTCGGATTTTTGTATGTTTTTTAAAAAAATATTTTTTTATAGAAGCAAACTCAATCAAATGGGTTGAAAGTAGTCCCTAAATGTTAGATCTATGTTTCCCACAGATCAATCCCACATATTTTTGTGTTTTTCTAATTTTTTCATATTTTTTATTTTCGGATTTTTGTATTTTTTTTAAAAAAATATTTTTTTATAGAAGCAAACTCAATCAAATGGGTTGAAAGTGGTCCCTAAATGGTAGATCTATGTTTCCCACAGATCAATCCCACATATTTTTGTGTTCTTCTAATTTTTTCATATTTTTTATTTTTGGATTTTTGTATTTTTTTTAAAAATATTTTTTATAGAAGCAAACTCAATCAAATGGGTTGAAAGTGGTCCCTAAATGTTAGATCTATGCTTCCCATAGATCAATCTCATATATTTTTGTGTCCCTCTAATTTTTTCATATTTTTTATTTTCGGATTTTTGTATTTTTTTAAAAAAATATTTTTTTATAAAAGTAAACTGAATCAAATGGGTTAAAAATGGTCCCTAAATATTAGATCTATGTTTCCCATAGATCAATCCTACATATTTTTGTGTTCTTTTAATTTTTTCATATTTTTTATTTTCAAATTTTTGTATTTTTTTAATAAAAATATTTTTTTATAAAAGTAAACTGAATCAAATGGGTTGAAAATAGTCCCAAAATGTTATATCTAGATTTTCCATATATCAATCCCAATTCCCAACCACGTAGATGCCTGTTATTCTATTTTTTTCATGTTTTTGAAATTTATTTAAATTTTAACCTATTACTTTTTAATCTTGTTTAGGTATTGTGACGTGAAAAAATGCCGCGTAAGATAGATCTTGCATGGAGCTATGGTGAGGCAATTGAAAACAATCGGTTGAAGATTAAGTGCAAGTTTTGTCACAAAGTGACCCATGGGGGCATTACAAGATTTAAACATGCGGCCCATGTGCAAGGCAATGTTGCAGGGTGTCTTGAAGTGTCCAAAGAAGTTAGGGAGCAAATGAAAATTTTATTGAATCAAACAAAACAGAGAAAAGTACAAATTAAAGAGAAGAAGCAGCAGGGTGTTGATGCAGCACGCCATGATGTATTTGGGGATGAAGGTCTTGGTGCTGCTTCTGATGATGAGTTTGATGACCCAGAAATAATGGCTGCACGCTGAGAGTCCCTTATGTCGTGCCAAGAAGAAGCAGAGCGTCGAGCCTATAGCCAGCGTAGAAACTATGATGAAGTTGGCTCATTTGGTGCAACAAGCAAAGGCAAAGGCATTGCGGGTAAAATGCGTAAAGTATTTAGCACCCGACAGTGGGATGATGATATAGAGATTATTTCTACTCGGATGGCTACACCTACAAAAATTGGAAGAGGGGTTAGTTTTGTTGATCCTTTCGCACATAAATCGGAGGCAGCTAAGCAACCAAAAATCTCTAATGTTATTAAGGGTGTCATGAAGGCTGCAAGAGATAGATTAGCCAAAGCTACAGCAAAATAGCTAATTCATAAGAATATACCCCCTACCGCAATTGATTCTCCCTATTTTCAGACAGTTCTTGATGTTGCGACTCAAGCTGGGCGGGGTATTACATCGCCATCTGTGTATGATGTGGGCACCAAGTACCTTGAAGAAGAGTATAAAGAAATAAAGGCTTGGGTAGAGACGTTTAGGCCCATGTGGGGGCAAAATGGAGTCACTATTATGTGTGACGAGTGGACAAGCGGCACCCAAACACAATTAATTAACTTTTTGGTGTATAATGTCATTGGGACCGTCTTTGTGAAGTCCGTTGATGCATCTGAAGAGAAACGGACAGCAGATTATATTTATAGGCTTATGGATAAAGTTGTAGAAAGTGTTGGAGAGGAGAACATTGTCCAGATTGTGACAGACAATGGAGCTAATTTTAAGAAGAAGGATGGTCAACTTTTAATGGAAAAGAGGACACATTTATTTTGGACCCCACGTGCAGCACATTGCATTGACCTTATAATGGAGAATATTGGAAAGAAGAAGAATGTGGCCACTGCAATCAAGGCATGTAGAGGCATTACAAGGTTCATATACGACCATTCATGGCTCTTAAGCTTGCTGAAGAGATTCACAAACAATCATGCCTTAGTGCGTCCGGCATCCACTAGATTTGCTACCCATTTTATTGCTATGGAAAGCCTAGTACGTTGGAGAACGGAGCTAATTCAGATGTTTTCATCAGAAGAATGGCTTCATTCGAAATGGGGCAAAGCAACACGTGGTCCGGAGTTTGACATCCCAATTCTAATGAGGGATAATAAATTTTGGGCCAAAGTAGAGAACATATTAAAGGCATATGAACCTTTAGAGAAAGTGTTGCGGCTTGTAGATGCTGATGAAAAGCCAACAATGGGATACATTTATTAAGCAATTGATCGGACAAAGCAAGCCATTATAGAAAATTGCCCATATCATGATGATTACATAAAAATTATTGATGCCCGGTGGAACGATCAGCTACACCATCCATTGCATGCTGCAGCTTATTTTTTAAATCCTGAATTCTACTATTGCAATGCCTCACACCACACTGAAGCAATAGATACGGAATTGTGAGTAGGATTAAGGACAGTGTTGAAAAGAATTTTGAGTGAAGATGATCATATCGAAGTTATACAAGAGGTAAGCTAGTTAAGAAATTTATTTAATCTTTTAAATATATTTGAGATAATTGTATTGATATGGTGTACTTATTTATTTCTAATTTTTTGCATTGTAGATTTCTACTTATACACATAAAAGAGGAACTTTCGCTGACCCTTTTGTACAACGAGCGATTGAAAAATGTTCACCTGGTAGTTATACTTATACGCAACTGACAATACATAGAAAAGGAACTTTCTACGATTTAAAGATGTCTATTTTTTTTCTTTTTTTTTGTATTCCAGCTGATTGGTGGAAGAGTTTTGGAGAGAGTACTCCACATCTAAGGAGAGCAGTCATTCGCATCCTTAGTCAAACAAAAACATCATCAAATTGTGAAAGGAATTGGAGCACTTTCTCCATGATCCATACAAAGCCCAGGAATCGGATAACCATGAGAAAACTCAGCAAATTGGTATACTACCATTACAATCTCAAGTTGAGGAACAGAAATAGAGAGAGAAAGGCAACGGATGATCCTACTTATTGTCCAATTAATTTGTATCACATATTCAGAGATGATGATCCCTTACTTCCATGGATAGCCGAGACTGAAGATCCATTGCTAGATTCAGATCCGAGCTTTCAGCAAGAAGTACAACGTTTAATTGCTGAAGATGTATAAATGTTAGGGGGACAACCACCTCAGGGAGAAAGAAGTAGTGGAAGTGCAAGTGCAACATCTAAAGGGAAGGAACTAGCTCATATTATGTCATCTTCTGAAGAAAGTAGTTCTACTGTTGCCTCTTCCAGTAGCCATGGTGGAGGTCCTGGAGGAGACAGCGGGACAAATGGCACTGTTGAGTCTTATCAATATGATGAAGAAGAAAATGTCATTCCTGTTGAGATCGTAGCGGAGTTTCTCGAACAATCAAGAATGGCTCCACAACGTGCTTATCAAAGGCGACGGAGAGTGTCATCACCGCACACATAGATGAGCAAGGGAATATGGGTGGAAGTGGAAATGTAGGAGGGGAACAAACAGCATCTTGGAACCCTATTTATAATGTTCCACTTCCACATTCAGACTACAGGCCATATCCTCAAGAACCATCACAATATTATCAGTATGGTCATGTGCAACAAGAAGAACAATCTTCGACTTCAGGGTCTTACTCATATGGTGACTATGATGATAGTCAACCTCAATATAGATATCCACCTCCTCCAAGCTCCTTTGATTTCTTCTTTGCATTCAAAGATCCCAATGCTCACCAATATCAAATTCAATTTAGGGAGAATGTGCAATATAATAGGGGCACAAACACAACAAATGATGATGAAGATGATGACACTAATACCAATGTGATTCCTGGAAGACATTCCCTTTGGTATTAGATTAGAGCTAATCAGCAAGTTATTCCTCCATTACAAAGTCTTTGCTCTTTAAGTAGATTAGTATATTGTTTTTCTATAAAGTTTGAACATAGTTTATCTTTCATTCTTGAATGAATCTTGATGAAATTTGTTTATAACATTTTTTTTATAAGCCTTAAGTTACTATTTAAGTTGACATAACTAAACAACATGAATCCATATGAAAAATATTGATTATTCATATTCTTTTCTATTGATACAGCGATACAGGATCTCATGCAATGAGGGGACCGCTACATACTCATATACTAGTTGCTTTTGCAAAACAAACACATATTCCATCATTTTCCAATATTCTGGATTTTATGGAATTTTTTCAGATTTTTTTGAAGACTTTTTTAAATCACGTCGCTACGCCGCTACGTATCGCCGCTACCGCTACGTATCGCCCGCTACGTATCGTTTTGGCGATGGGCCGCTACGCCCACCACAACCACTATTTTCATCCTTGCCAGGAAGTAAGGTTTTTAGTGGCCGTCAAACCATTAAGATGGCTGACATTAGCTGTACAAGTGTTGACATCAGCGCCTAAATCCTTAGGTTGGGATTTTGTGGTAGAAAAATTGATGTTTCTCATGTAAAGTGCTCCTCTTCTTGTCCGAGGTGAGCATACATAAGTTTTGTTAAAATTTTGCCTTCTTTTGCATAGTTGTGTCCCGGGATGAACAACCCAATTGTGTTTTTGTGGTTAAGTATCATTTTTTTAACTGTGAATTAGGTTTACTAGGTGACTAAACATCCTTCATTTTACTTGAGAAGTTGATTTTTTGGTAAAAAAAAATTAATTATTTATCCTTTTACTCAAGAAGTTGAAAGGTGGGTTCAAAGGGTTCGTTTTTTAGGTTAAGTAATTATCCTTGCTTTATAACTGAGAAGTTCATTGTTGGCATGAAAAAAGCCATCTTTGGTAACTAATTATCCTTGTTTCTAATTGAGAAGTTGATTGGTAACTGTAAAAGGGACAATTCTTCATCAAATAAATTAGTCAACTAGGTCTAGGGTTTCCAACAGAATCCAATTCTAGAAGAAAGTTCGATGTGTACTACTCAACTGTCAAGTATTGCAATCAGACAATCAGATAACACTTAATTTGTTCAATGGAAAGAATTACAAAGAATGGTCACTAGGCAAAATATGGCCACATTCGTAGGTGGGACTAAAGGGCTTGGATAGAAAGATGGTAAAATCATCGATCCTCCTATGAAGTATCCAGATTATACTGATTGGGAGTCAGAAATAACTAAAATGAATTGTATTTTCAATTCAATAGATGATTCTGTAGCCTCTCGTTTTCATTATTCTTGTACTGCTAGGAATTGTGGGATTCCATAGCTTTTGATTATGATCACAAAAAAGCACAGATTTGTGAGGCGACTAAAGAAGCAGAGTAGTTTAAACATGGGGGACTATCCCCTGGGAATTATAAAGCAAAGCTTCAAGAGATGTAGTGTAAATTGCATTCGTTTAGCTCCTCTACATAGTGTTGTGCAGAAGAACTAGAAGAATTTGAGACTAAACATAGTGTTGTGCAGAAGAACCAGAAGAATTTGAGGCTAAACATAATGTTTGAATTAATTGCTGGTTTAAGCCCATAATATGATAAGTATGTGTCCAAATTGTTAGTAAAGACTTTTCCTCCAATGAGAACTGTATTTGCACTACTTCACAATGAAGAGAAAGGGAGACAGGTGAAATCTCTTATAGGTTCAACTCAGTTGTTCCAGATCAGTATGCTCATGTTAGTGTTATAGATGAATAGGGTAGAGGTCGAGCTCATGAAGGTGGAAAGAAGTGGTGGTGCACATGCAGGCTGTGGCAAGCATTGTAAAAGAAAACTAGAAGGATAAGTGTGAGAGAAATGGGATGGAACCAATGTGATCACATATCCCATATTATACTACCAACTTTCCTTATGGATAAGATTTGTACACCTTATCTTGATAGAATTTGAATCCGAATAGATAATAAGTTACAACAGACTACAAGATAGGACCTAATGTTAAGGGGGTCTAAGGGAGTGATGAAATTGTATTCTGTTCCCGAGATGAAATTGTATTCTGTTCTCAGATGATGCAATCTCTTTCACACCCCCTTCAAGCTCGTAAAGTTTAAGGGTAAGCATTTACAGATTGTCAACAAAGCAGTCAATCACTTATATCAGTGAGACCTAATCAAGGAATCAACAAGCTGCCCTGTACAATGAATAAAAAATCAGTCAAAGAGTGTACGTGTGAAGATGCTGACATACAAAATGGAAATCAACTTCAGTATGTTCAGAATGCTCAAGGAATTCCCTTTGATGTTCTGGTTGCCCACGGTTGAGGAAAATCACTCCACTGCTGGGCCAGGATTTTGCCCCAAAATAGTAATCTGGTGACTAGTTTCACTTTGCAAAATTATAGAAAACCTCCAAAATAAGGACTCCTTCAAAGGAATTGAACTCTACATTTCTAAATCAGGTTTAAGTTGAACTACAACTATGCATTTCTAAAAGTCAGGGTAGAATATAGTCACCTAAAGTCATTTTCTTCAGAAGCCACCAACTGGCATTGAGAAACTTTTCCTCATTAGTGTTAGTGTTGGCCGCTTCGGATATGTCCAAACGATCTCAAACGGGCTCTTTTAATTTGTTATATTGGGTAATTTGGATTTAAAAATTTGGGCTCTTTTGGCCAAATGATGGTAGAGGGAGGAGAGGGATAGGTTTTATGGAGAAGCATTGTCATTGGAAAATATGGTGAGGATAAGTGGGGATGGGAGCCTACTAGAGTTCCTAGGTATCGCTTGTCGAGTTTGTGAGCTAATATTTTAAGAGTTGCAGATTTGTCTTCAATAAGGGGGGAGTTGTTTGGGAGAGGAGTGGGCTCCAAAGTAGGGAAGGGAAGTCAGGTCTGTTTTTTGGCAGATGATTGGGTGGGGGTGGGTCATTTCCCTTTATCATATCCTAAATAGTTCAGAGTGGTTGTTAATAAGGGGGCTTCGATTAAAGATTATTTTATTGGTGATGGGGCTTTGGATCATTGGATGTGTCTTTTAGGAGGGCTTTGCGACAATCTAAGGAGACCAAGTAAGGTCATTGGTTAGTCTTCCTTCTAACATTTTTATTTGTAAAAATGTAGCCGACTCTTGTAATTGGAAATTCTGTCCTTTTAGCGCTTTCTTGTAACTCTTTCTATAATGTATTGGAGGGCTCGTCAGCTGTCAGAGTTCCTACTTCCTTGGCTTGGATGGGCTTGGCTCCACCTAGAGAGTAGGCTTTTACTTGGCTTGCAATTTAGGAAAGATTTCTACGACGAACATTCTTAGGAGGAGCGGCTTGGCTTCAAAGGCTATTTTAAATATATGTGTGATGTGTAAGAAAGAGAGGGAGACGGATGACCATTTATTTATGCATTGTGAGTTCTCTCACTCCCTATGGTGTGGTCTTCTTACGAGGTGTGGTGTTTTCTAGTGTAATCTGCTATCTTTGGCTACTATGTTTGACGCGTGGAGGTATTCTTCTTTTTCTAGCTACGGTTTGATTCTTTAAGAAACTTGTGCTATATCTGGTCGATGTCAAAGGATAGGAATGATAGAATGTTTAGAGGTGCATCGGTGATGCAGTCTAGGCCCCAGCAGCCCCTCTTCAACTTAGATTAGGATTATTAGTAGAGTTTTAATTAAATTGTTATTAGGAAAGTTTCCATTTTTAGCCTAGGGTTTTCTTGCTAATTAAGTTTGCTTTTATTATATATATGGCATTATAGAGAAGAAATTCTTAGATTTGGTTGATTAATAGATTTGGGTTTTCCCAGAGAGGTGCGTCCTCGTGTGTGTTGAAGTCTTTGTGACCGTTCGAAGTGTCGTTGGACACGTGCTTAGGCACCTCCACGCAGCCCTAACCCTTGGGCTGCATCAGATTGGTATCAGAGCCATTCTTTTGATAGATTGGCGTGTTATCATCCCCTCTACCCCTTTTTTCCGATCTAGAAAAGCCATCTTTGAAACCATCTGCCTCCTCCCATAACCGATACACCCTGCCATCCATCCTAGCAACACAACCCCACTGTCGCAGCCTCAACATCACTAACAACCACCACGCCAACCCGTCCCCGCCGTTTTCCGTCACCACCAAAGCCTTCCACCTGTTCGGCAACCATTCGCCAAACCCTTTCAGCCTTCACCGCCCGGACCCTAACCCTAATCGTCGCTGTCTCCACCTTCTTCCCAACTTGTCCCAAATCCCTTCACCCACACCCTCTCTGCCTCGTCCTGCATGACCGAATCCCAACCCCTGCGAAAACCCATTCGCCGGAACCCTAATCAACCCCTTGGTCAAGCCTCGCCATCAGAGTGACAACATCAATACCCACCTAGAGTGCAAAAAAAAAAAAACAAAAGAAAAGAAAAAAGGGGAAAAGAAGAGCCGAGGAAGGGAACGAGAGACGCGCATACCTACCTGTCGTCACCTGCTGTTGCCGTGGTAGCCACCGCCACACACTGCCGTCACCGCTGCAAGCCACCGTCGCAAGGCCCCTCTTCTGTCTGCTATCGCTGATCGTAGCTCGCCGCCGCCTGCACTGGGACTCCACCCCCATCGTTGCCCTCATCGTTGTTGACTCATCCAAACTAGCCAGCACCGAACCAAGTCGCTCGCTGCCTGTGTTTCACCCAGAGCTTCATCTGCGCTCGCCGTGAGCCATTGCCTCCTAGTTGTGCGCCTCTGCTGCTGATTGTCACCACCTTACCGAAGTTGCCCTTTCCTAACAGCTCTCATTGTCACTGATCGGCAATTCCATCTGCCCTGCAACATAAAAGCCTCTGGAAGTGTAGAAAGCACGCCACTCGAAGACAGCCATGTATCCGGGCTAGCTCTTAATATAGTCCAGGTTGATTTGATCCCGCTTTTAAAAGTCCAGTAAGCCAAATAAGGGTCGACAATGGTCAAGCCTGATCTCATAACACAAACCCAGCTCGCAAGTCTGACATCCAAAAGTTCAGTCACCGTGCAGATTTGAAGGCTCAAAGGGCTACCGCATCTGTTTGCCATCTTGGAGAGCTCTTAATCCAGTATTTCAAATCATTTTTCACGATCTATACATCAGGTCAGTCATATTTAAAATTTTGCATTACAAAAAAATGCCTCCTAAGAAGCAAGTGGACGCTGAGTCTTCATCTTCTTCACTTGAAGATTTGGCTACTGCCATTAGAAAATTATCTGCAAAAGTTGATGGCATGCACACCACCCTCCAACAATTGGATATTAGAGTGACAAATCTGGAAAATAATCAGCGTGTGTATCACTACCGTGATGATGGTGCAAATATTTGGAATCAGCGGGATCCACCAGTCCATAATCCTGATCGAGATTTAGGAATTAAAATTGTGATTCCCGAATATGATGGAAAATTACAGCCCGCTAAATTTATGGATTGGTTAGTATGTGTGGAAAATATTTTCGCACATAAGCCAATGACTGAGCATCATAAAGTCACACTGATTGCTACTAGATTTCATAATTATGCTGCAACTTGGTGGGCTGAATTGCAAAGAAAACGGAGGAATCAGAACATGGACCCTGTTGATACCTGGACTGAGATGAAAAATATTTTGAAGCAAAAATTCCTCCCTGTCAACTATGCAAGAGATCTCCGCTCCAGTTTTCAAAACTTAAAACAACGGTCCAAGACAGTTGTTGAATATTCTGAGGAATTTTTAATGCTGCAAGCTCGTTGTGGCTTGAATGAAGATGATGATGTGGTAGTTCGTAGATTTTTCAATGGGTTGAGACTAGACATTCAGCATATCCTTGCCTTCCAACATTTTGATAATGTCAATGAACTCATCCAACATGCTATCAAGGCTGAGGGAATTGCCAATCATCAAGTCCAAAAATCCAAATGGGCTTCTCCGAAGAATTCATCTCTACATGAAGCGAAATCCAATGGACAGATTTTCGCTAGGACTGAAGGTCAAAATAACATTGTTTGTTTCCATTGTCATCAGCATGGACATCGAGCAGCAGAATGTCCAAAGCGAATACATTTGATTAAGATTAAAGGTGCTGATAACAATATCCAAGCTGATACTAAGGGTACTGACACTGATCCTAAGGATATTGACAATCCCAAGGATATTGACACTGGGGAAATTGAATTCACCGATGCAGAGCCCCCAGATGATGCTCTTATTGTCCTCAAGGATGCTTCACCAACTGTTGAGCATAAGTGGTTGCGCAAAAATATTTTTCGTTCCGCAGGAATAATTCAGGGACAAAACTGCACAGTTGTTATTGACAGTGGAAGTTGTGAAAATCTCATCTCCCAAGCTCTTGTTGATCGCCTCCAATTGAAAGTTTATAAGCATAACCGTCCTTATTTTGTCAAATGGCTAATGAATGGTGATCAAGCGCATGTTCGACATACTTGCAAAGTTACTTTTGCCATTGGTGAGACTTACAAGAATACAATCTGGTGTGATGTGCTACCTATGGATAGTGGTGATATCTTATTGGGCCGTCCATGGATGTATGACAAGAATGGAACTCATGGTATGCAGGACAACACTTATACATTCATGCATGGTGGATAGCGAGTTACTCTTCATCCTGAGAAACCATAACCGCCAAAGAAGAATTCCTGGAAAGCTGCCACAAAGGAAGTCCTTCATGTTCAACACATTTACACTGGCAATCCGAAGTAGAATCGAGTTCGAGGACGAACTCTTCTTTCAACCCGGGGAGGATGATGCAGTCTAGGCCCCAGCAGCCCCTCTTCAACTTAGATTAGGATCATTAGTAGAGTTTTAATTAAATTGTTATTAGGAAAGTTTCTATTTTTAGCCTAGGGTTTTCTTGCTCATTAAGTTTGCTTTTATTATATATATGGCATTGTAGAGAAGAAATTCTTAGATTTGGTTGATTAATGGATTTGGGTTTTCCCCGAGAGGTGCGTCCTCGTGTGTGTTGAAGTCTTTGTGACCGTTCGAAGTGTCGTTGGACACGTGCTTAAGCACCTCCACGCAGCCCTAACCCTTGGGCTGCATCAAGCGGCCTCCGTGGAGGATTTATCACAGTTGATGGTTGTTCAAATTGCCAATCCGGCATCTTTCAAGAGTAAGTTTGATAGTTTTAGGGTTGATGGTGTGTTACATAATTGGGAGGCCTCCTTATGTTGTGAAGAAGAAGCTGAAAAGGATGGTGCATTGAGTTGCACCCTTTGAAGGTATGTTAAAGTTTAATGTAGATGGGACATGTTAGAGTTAAATGTAGATGGGCAGCTAAGGGTAAGCCTAAGTTGGCAAGTATTTGTGGCGTACTACGTAATAGTGAAAGAATTGTGGTTGCAATGTTCTCTAAGCATGAGGGGTGTACAGTCCAATAAGACAAAGGTTCTAGCTATCTTAAATGTGATACAGATTTATGTCTTTTTCTCTTTCTGGTCTAAGTTAGTGGTGGAGAGAAACTCTATTAATGCCATTTCATGGGTATCATCTACAGCCGTGTTTCCTTGGATATTTCAATTTTCAGTTTTATTT
The DNA here is from genome assembly GCA_037013555.1 of Sextonia rubra. Classification (NCBI taxonomy): domain Eukaryota; kingdom Viridiplantae; phylum Streptophyta; class Magnoliopsida; order Laurales; family Lauraceae; genus Sextonia; species Sextonia rubra. The sequence continues at coordinate 35,121,513 of JASUAD010000008.1, forward strand.
GGATGAGATTAAATTCTTATCATCTTCATTTCAAGTGTCATTTCATCACGTTGGAAGGGCGGCTAACAGATTTGCAGACTTACTTGCAATCAAGGGGTAGATAGGTCAAATGACTTGGTACCTTTCACTATGTAGTTTGTTGTTGTGTTTCTCTTCAGTATAATGCGTTTATGCCTTTAGCCCCGTTCTTCTATAGGGCTGCTTGCATTTTGCTGTTTTTTTCATAATATAATTCATTGTTACCAATAAAAAAAACAAACAAACAAACAAAATGCTCTTGAATCTACTAATTTCTGACTCCATTTTTCCTAGTTTTACCACACATCCACCTAGAGCATATGATTACTATCACAAATAAAAACAAATTAGACCCATACCCAGGAGCCATCATATTGAATTGAAGTTGCTGATAGAAGTCTTCAGCTTTGTCCAAAGCTCAAATCTATCTACCATTTTAATAAAAGCAATGAGGTTGCATATGCACATGTGATATGTGCAGAGTCAGGATCCCTAAAATACCTCTATTTATGTGTTTGTGTGTGTGTGTGTGTGTGTGTGTGAGAGAGAGAGAGAGAGAGAGAGAGAGAGAGAGAGAGAGAGAGAGATTTTCCATCATGTCTCCTCTTCTGAATGGGGTTCTTTGATGGGTTGATTCTTTAAAAAGTTACGATAAGATTAGATTTCATTTTAATCCAAATTTTAAATTATAAAAAAAAGGACCAAAAATTCTGATCACAACTTAAATAGTGTGTGATTGAACATGTCTAATGTGAAGACTAAACCCATGTGGGTTGATGGGCCAGTGCAATCCCTACGGAGGTCAACCAAGTGCAATTAGCATGTGGTCGCTTCAGTTAATATTTCTATCATGTCTTGACAATGAACGCACCTTAGAATACAACTGGAATGCTCTCTCACTGCCACATAAACCAACGCTGACGGGTTGGGCTGCAACAACCTGGAGCAATTGTTCCTCATTATTAGGAGGCACATCAACGTAACCGTCAATTGTCACAACACGGCGGTTCATCTGGTGGATGAAAAGATTAGCACAATGAGTACCTGTTGCTCTTACATACATGAACAATGATTCTAGACCAACATGGTTTCAGCCATGAAACTTGGGTGTGCATCATGGTACACAGTGACAGTAAGCAGAGTGAGCACAAAAAAAAAATAAAAATAACACATGGGACATATGCATATTTCATGGGCATACAAAATAAAATGATTGAAACTGTTATAGAGCCAAGTATACATTTATGTAATTTCAGGGAATCTGGAACTGTGTCAATGACACAAATAGTAGGGTATTTGTGTAATTATGCAAAAGTTTTAATAATATAACTATTTAAGGGCTAGTGGAACAACTGTCTGATTTTGGCAGCTAATTCATCTTCTTCTTTCTTCCATTAAGCCAAGAACTTTAGATTTATAAATTCAGTTGACAAATTCATTGGTTTGCTCCCAGAGGTTGTGGGTTCAAACTGCGCTACCGTGCTGGGGCCACAGGAGCTTTACCTAGCTCCCCCCCGGGGCCCGAACGGATTAGTTCCGTTGAAGGGGTTGGGACACCCTCTGTTATAATATATATATATATATATGACAAACTCACGATTGGCATAAAACTATTGTACCCTCTTTGAGGCAATGCCCTGTATTTATATTAACATTTACAGTGTACAATTACATAAATACCCCTTTCAAACGGTTTAAAGAGAGGATACATAAAAGGGTATTTTGGGAAGAGGGTGATCCTCTCTTTTAATAAAAGCATTTACTTTAAATATTTACATAAAAGTCCCTACATTATATACTATCTACATAAAAGTCCTTGCAACTTATGAAATAAGTCCAGCTCCAACTGATAACAGTTCCAGAGCGTGCATCAACACCAATTATTGTTAGTAAATGTATTTACTCCACTAAAGTCAAATCTAACAGATATAAAGCTTGTCTTGTTGCTCATGCTTCTAACCAGTACTATATGAGTGCAGAATAGATTATGCAGAGTCATTCAATCTAGTAGCCAAAAATGACTACCTAAATAGCTTCTTGTACAGCTGGTAGGGAAGATGAACCAACCGGGTATTCTCCAAGCCAAAAGCTTAGGGATAGAGATCCATAGGATCCAAAATGCCTTTGCCTCACCCCACAAACAACTAACTGAGAGAAAACTCAAGGCAGAAATTTTATTAATCAATCACAGCTTCAAGGGATTACAATCCTTTATATAAGCTCATTAATACTTTAGTTTGGAAACAAATAAATAGAAACTATGTTATTTATATCTAAATCTTAGTAACTACTAAAAATTAGGAAAATTTATAAAATTCTATAGATACTTGCAAAATAGGGAACGTGTAGCTGGGAATTATGTTCCAGGAATTTCATCTTCATTGGACCTTATTGGGCTTAGGCTTTCACGCATAGACTTTTGGATTGGACTCACTAGTCTGGCCTACATCACAACTCTCCTGGCAGTTCCAGATGTTTGTAACTAACCCTATGGCAAATAGACATCAAGAATGCATTCTTTCGTGATTTACAAGAACTGTCTGCATGCAAACACCTTTGGGTTATGTCTATCCCCGTAATCATGTCTATCGTCTCTGAAAATCTCTCTATGGTCTTAAACAAGAACCATGTATGGTTTGATAAAAAAATTTAAAGGTTTCATTCGTCAAGTAAAATTTTATCAGAGTTCAAAAATTAGCTCTCTATTTATATGCTGGACATCAAATGGTTGCACTATCTTTCTCCTTTATGTCGATGACATGATCATAAGCAGTAATAATGACGCTGGTATAAAAAAAATAAAGAGATACATTTGCATTATGAGCACCTTTAAGATGAAAGATCTGGGGTCCTTGACCTACTGTCTTGGTCTTGAAATTTCTCACACTAAGGCTTGTATTCTGTCCACCAAAGCACACCAAGAATTTATTCTCCAAGGCTTGCCTCATCAGTTCCAAGATCTCATCTACTCCCTAGGAACTAAATGTCAAAATTTGGAAAGAAGAATGCGTGCATTATCCCATCCAATGTCATATCACCACCTTGTTGGAAGCTTGCTCCAACTGTCTCCCATGCAGCATATTTTCAGTCTGTTTGTGAGTTAGCCTCACAAACCACATCAAATAGCGGTTCATTGCACTCTTATCTATAGCACTATTGTTCCAGGATCTTTTATCCATCCACCTCTTCATTTTCTCTCGATGATCATTCAGATGCCAATTGCACCCCAACACTATAAGATCCACCACAGGGTAGTGTATGATTCTTGGCACCTCGCTTATCTCATGGAAGTGTAAAAGGCAAAAAATTGTTTCAAAATCATCCAGGGAAGCTCAGTTCTGATCTATGTTCTCTACGAGTAGTGAAGTGATTTGCCTCTAACAAGTTAGGAACTCGGTGCCTTTCTTATTGGTCCTACTCTATACGCAGATAGTACAATTGCAATACATATTGCAATCAATCTAGTCTTTCATGAACTTGACCAAGCATACTCATGTAGACTATCATACTCATGTGGACTATCAGTTCATTAGTCACCATGTCATCTCTGAAGCTATACGCCTTCCCCATATATACTCTGAGAATCAACTGGCCAATCTCCTTACAAAAACTAACCAACAGTTGTCACAACTTTCTCACCATCAAATTGATGCGTTGTCAAACTCCAAATCAATTACAAGGGGAGTATAAAGATAGGAACAAGTTAATGGAGGGTCCTCTCCTTATGTGGCATGTTTGTGGGCGTACCATGTATGTAAGGAGTGCTTTTCATTTATCTTTAACTATATATTCTAACTAGATATGGCTAGAATTCACTTACCATTGCGAGGATATTATTTGGCAAGTGTGTTGGTGTCTCCCGTATATGAGGAATACCAGTAACTTAACTAGATATGGCTAGGACTGACTTACCATAGTTGTTAGGATATTTATTGATTAGCCCAAATTAGTGCTTGCTTTCAATCTTGATTAGCCCCAATTGAGGCCTAATTGCATTCATTCAATCCTATATAAATAAATTAGCCGTTCCATTCAGAGGCACGACATTTCAACGAAAAGTTGTTAATAATATTATGGGTAAGCCATATTATGAAAGAATTAGGACTAGTTGTGAAGTTACTCATTTCAATGCATTGTGATAACCAAGAATCCATTCATTTTGCCTCTAATCCTACCCTTCAAGAGGACAAAGCATATAGAAGTGAATTGTCATTTCATTTAAGCTAGCATATTCAAGGGGTGTATCACATCACAGCAACTTCAAAATGATTACCTTGTCCTTGAGGCATGTCCCATCCCTACCTTTATATGGATAATCCTCCTCTGTATCAATACCCTGATTTTTAATGACCCATTTAAAAGCATAGTCCATAAGCCCACCGCCACATCCACTGTTATAAGATCGGTCGCAGTCACATAACTCCTGTTCAGAAAGGCTAACAAGAGACCCAGTAAGTATCTTATTAACGCCTTCAATGGCACCTGTGGCAGAGAAAGCCCAACAGTCACCTGGAAGAAACCAACACAACACACGATAACATTAAATACAAAACTTCTGGAAAACATGGAAATGACAGGCACAAAGCAGTTTTAAAACGTTACCACAGCTGCCCTGATCTTTGACCGGGGTGACGGCGCCTTTCTTCCTCCAATCCAGTGATGGGGGAACCGCAGCAAGAGCAGGAGAAGGAGGAGGAGGAGCAGCAGCAGATGCTAGTGGCGAGGAGCTGAGGGTGATTCCTAGACGGGTGGCCCTGAACTCATGGTGGGTGAGATCAGCCAAGGCGTTGAGGGAGAGGGTGTAAGTGGAGTTTGGGATGGCGTTGTGCTGCGTGACGAATTCGAGATTGTCTTGGAATATGCGGAATCTGTGGAGTTTCTCTGCTTCGGAGGGATAGCTCTTGCCATGCTGGTTGCACCAGGACTCGAACAGATCATGGGAAGAGTAGGAAGAGGAAGAGAGAGGTAGCAGTAGAGGTAGAAGTAGGAATAAAAAAGAAACGATCGAGTGTTTGGACGTGGACGAGTCGATCACAGGCATCGTGGCGCCTGTCTATGCTATGCTCCTTGTTTTGTTCCCCGGGAGATGAGCGAGGGATATGTGCAGTGGTAGCCCCCCAACCAACTGCTCCTTGACTTTTTAGCTTGCTCTCTCTCCTCCGGAATCTTCTCCTTGTGCCTACCCTTTACCGTCTCCTTTGCTATTTTGTGACGGATGGAAACGTGTACTTTGATTCGAAAAGAATGGGGTGAGAGCACTCGAATTCCGATATGGATTATGCCTTTTTATCCATTTACATTTTTACCTTTTTTATTTACCTAGTTGTTACTTTCTTTATGATAGGTAGGGTTTATTCTTGAATGGGCTTAAACGCTTTTAATGTGCAAAGAGAAAAGCAGTCCTCTACCCGAAAAGAGAGGAGAAGCCTGCAAGCGTTTATGCCTTCAACCGCATTAAGGACTGTTTCTATGTTTCACTTACAATTAAGCGGTGGTTTAGAACAAATGACATCATTCAAATGGGCGTTTGGGTAGATGGTTTTAATATTAAGGTTTTGAAGGTTAGATTACCTTTGGCCTCTAGCTCAGGGGTTCTTCGATTCTAATGAGTAAGAACTAATTCCTAAAATTATACATATAGCCGCACACATTATACTCTGATAATGTAAGGGGCTGAAGCTGAACTCTAGACCTTGGAGAACAAATCCAAGGCTCAAACCAACTAAACCACCACCTTAACAGCATTTATTTATTTTTATAGTTGATACACCATGCCCCACACATATTGAGGAATACAATCGTCTTCTAGGTACGAAGGAAAATATATATATATATATATCAACATCTTTTATCATAATTTCAATACGTTTTAAACCAAATTGGGCTATGAGATTTAAGATGTGACATACAATTCAATTTTGAAAAATAGATCTATCGATTAAATTTGAAAGTGACATTATAGTTTTCCTTAGCTCAATAGCTATATTATCATTGGATGCATTATTTATTATACTCTTGAAGGTTTTCCAAAGGATACTGTTCTTTGATCAGTGTGTGGCCATTCAAGTTTAGCAAAATTAATAGTTCATTTATTCACAATCCACTTTTCATCTATTTTATGTGCAGTTATACAAAGAAAGCTATTACCACTTCAAACTCTCCATAAGTCTGTAGTTAGAGCTATTTTAGTAGGACTATTTGCTAAGTAATTTTTTATATTTTTCTTTTCCCTTTGTCACAGTCTAATAGAGTCATTTTTTCTAATAGTATTTTTAGAAATCCTTTAAAATTATGGATTTAGGGCATTTTAGATGTATTCTTCAAAAAAAAAAATGTTTTCAACAAAAGGCAATGGTAATTTAATGTAACCCACACTTAAGATGTACCCACACTTAAAATTTTCGAGTCGTGGGAAAGTCCTAGAGTGACCTGGAAGTCCCCAGTTCAAACCTCTATAAGGACTTACCATATACACATGGCTTATGGATGGTTGTGTCCCGAGGGTTTTTCCAATGATCTCCCATAAGGGGGGTCGGTGGGGTCCCTTGTTACAAAAAAATAATAATAATAATAAATGAATAACTAATACAATCATTTCTACAAGCAATTGTCTAGCATTAATGGCATTATACGTTAAAAAAACTCCTAAACTACCACCACTTACTGAAATTTAGATCTGTACCCTTAACTCTCTACCCTTTGGCCTTGGGACCCAATATATTTGGGTTCACGAGTGTCTTCAATGGCTTGTAAGAAAAATTGTTTTTTTTTAATAATAGCAAAAGTAGAATAAGTCTCTGGAAGTACCCTTTGCTCTGACGAGTAGGTAGAAACATTCTCACTAAGTCGGGTGAACTTGCCCATTCCTATTTATAACAAGACTGTCCTCAAGTTCCCCATCAAGACAATAGACCAAATTGACAAATTAACGCGAAGGTTTTGGTGAGGAACCATGATGGGAGAACAAATCTTCAAACATCAGACTTAGTGAAATATGTAAGCCATCGAGGATATTCTTTTGGAAAGGGGCAAAATTACTATCAAATCAGCTTATAGGTTGATCTTAAAGAATTGCTGGTTCTAAAGTTTCACCAGTAGCTCCGTTCGCTGGAATTTTTACTGGAAAATCCCTCTGCCCCATAAAATTCTATTTGACTGGAAATGTTTAAAATGGGCCATTAAGGTAAGATCCCTCCTTATGGAAAGACTTGGCATTGCGAATGATCTATGCCTTCTTTGTAATTTTAAGAAAGAATCATTGAAGCTTCCCCTACTTCGTTATGATGTTGTATGGCTTATCTCACACTTGGGATTGCTCGCTCATTGTATCTCAAATGAAGGGATTTGTTAGTAGTGGATAAAAAGTTAGAATCCAACCCCTTGCATCTGGACCATTCCCTCCCTTGATGCTTTCGAGCCCTTTGTGTTTTGCTCCCCCTTCTTCAAAAAAGTTTCTCATTTACCAAAAAACGTAAATAAATAAATAAATAATTAATTAATTAATTACCAAAGCCATTCAAAACAACCAGATCCAAACTGATAAAACAGCAGTTCAATACCTGCTTAAAAGGCCTTGACAGGTATCATATATACCAGCAGCAACAGCTTCCTCGCAAACCAAACTTGTTAGAAGTTTGGAAACAAATAAATAAATAAGTAAAAGTTCAGAACCTATTTTTACATAAGACACCCATCAAGGACCACAACCCAACTGAGAACTGAGCTCTTCGCACTGCCATGGCCAGAGCAGATCAGGGGTTCTCAATAAGCATTATGCTATATTTTCCTGCTGCTCAACTTCCGCGGCAAAGTGTTAAAATGGCCAATTGACCCAAAAACCTGTTTGTCCGACAGTTTGACAGTTTCTTCACATGATGTCTTGCATCTTTTGGCCAAAAAGATATTCTGCGTCTTAGCTCTGCCATGTCAACACATTATTAAGAGATTATGCATTGAAGATGACTAGCTTGTGGGGATGGAACATTTTCTCTTCAAAAATAACAAAAGAACTTTCCGAACAAAAATTCATAATCTGCAGCATAGCCACCAATAATGGCATTAAATTACATTAATTTAGCACCTATTTCATTGTGTCATGATAATATATTCAATTTGAACAAAAAAGAATGAGAAAGAACAAAACTCACCTAATTGACCATAACCATGTCATCAGCACCTGCCTTGGCAGCGACAGCTTCCAGTCTCTTCCAAGTCAACTCGCGTCGCTCTTCCAATGCTTTGGCATTAGCCTCTTTTTCTAGATACTGCTGTTCACACTCTTCAAAGAGTTCATTGTCCATCTCAAGAAACATCTTGCGGATATTAGCAGTCAGCCCATGAATTGCCTGGTTCCAGTGACTTCTTATGTTCTTCTCAAGTGCTTCAAAGATGATTGGAAAAACAATGCTGCGGTTTTGGGCAATTAAGCTTACAATGTGATCATTGTTCCAAAGGAACAGAGCCCGTTCTGCTACCTGCCATGCCAGCTTTACGTCAGCTACCAACGCTCTTTAAGTGGTTGTTGTTTGCCTTTTACATATGGAAATGTTAAATATGTAAATGTTATATATGCATGTGTTACATATATAAACACATTATCATGGTTGTTAAAATCTATCATTTTCAAATGAGTAAATGAGTAATATCCAACGGTTATAGATTTATTTGGATTATTAGGACTTTTTAAATAAATTGAATAGCTTGTATTACAAAAGTGGGGCCCACAAGAATGAGAAAAATAAGTCTCCGATGGCCCCCATGTGAGAAGAAATTAGTGTGTAAATCTATTCCAGCGCCTTTTTGCATGAGGGATGTGAATCATTTTCACACCTTTGGAGTGTGAAAATGGCCTCATTTACCTCCTCATTCATGAGGCATGTGTAAAATTGTACAAACAAATGTGACATGCAATGGAAACAAATATCAAATGGAACAAAGCCGAGGGATAACTAGAAAAAAGGCGAAAGGAAAAAAACAGGTGAAACAAACAACAAACTTCAACAAGCCCTGCCCTTCCATCTACCCTTTTCTTTAGTTAATCCGTCCATCTTTTCGTTGGGTAATCACAAGACAAAGCAAAGCTATACCTCTGTATCTCTAACCAACCAAAAGATTTCTTTAATACAAAAACCTAAGTCTCCATTTATAATGTTGCTAACAAGGCACCCTGATGCAGGACAGACCCATGGCTCCCCGTGGGTCGACCCGTCTTTGGGCATAGCCCACCTATCCTAGTTTATTTAGGGTTTTATTTGCTTTAAGTTGTTTCAACAAGATGTTTTAATAATGTTTTAATCTTGGCCATCAATGTGATTGGATGGTCTAGGTTAGTTTTAGGGTTAGTCTTTTATCTATTTAAGCATTGTAAAGCCTCTTTGGCTCGGTAGTTATGAATAATTAATGAAAAGTTTTGAGATCTTCCCCAAGTTTCTTCGAATTCTCCTCAATTTCTAACGCTTCCTGCGACTGGAGTTTAGTGAGAGCCCAATTTTCTCCCCTATTTCCATCTTCCACCTTACTTGCCCCACGTCTCCATTCTGTTCCACATTATTTGCTATCAAAGCCGAAGAGCGATCCATCCCAGGTTCAAGTTTAAGCAATCTCGATGCCCTCGGATATTAGCCGACATTCATCGCCTACACGACCTTCATCGTCGTCGCCAAAGATCAGCCCATAATGGCCGATCATCACCACAGGCCTCAGATCTGCATGTCCACATCTCATCTCCAGATGCTTCGCTAGTCGAGGGATCCATGTGCTTGCCAAACCCGAACACCCACATCATCCAAAACCCCAACTCACCCATTCCTATACCTCAAATCTCCAGAACCCCAAATCTGCCAAAAGCCCCAGCATCTAAACCCCAAAGTCCCCAGATCCAATCACTCCCACCCAATCTAATACTACCAAACCCAACCCTAGCCAACATCACCCTTAGACAACTCAAGAACCCATTTGCCCCAATCCCGACACCCAAGAAACCCCATCACAGCCCCCATAACCTGACGACCACCCTCATCCTTGTCAAAACCCCAGACCACCTTAATCCCCAAACTAAAACCCTATTCACCAAACCCCCGCAACCCACGGCCTAATCCAACACCAAAACCCTATTCCCTCAACGCCCGATCCATCCATCCACCTCCACCGAACCAGAACACCAAAAAAAAAAAAAAAGAAAAAGAAAAAGAAGAAGAAAGGGAAGAAAAGAGACTTTACGATTTTTAAATAGATAAAAGACTAACCCTAAGACTAACCTAGACCATCCAATCACATTGATGGCCGAGATTAAAACATCATTAAAACATCTTATTAAAACAACTTAAAGCAAATAAAACCATAAACAAACTAGGATAGGTGGGCTAAGCCCAAAGACGAGTTGACCCGCGGGGAACCATGGGTCTGTCCTGCATCACACCCAAGCAATTACATTTAAAGAATCCATATCCATAATCAAACTACCAAAAGAATCAAAGAAACACATGCTCCTTAGTGCCTCGCTAATAATCTGAACACTGGCTTCATTAGACTCCAAAAATCCTAAATAGCCTCAAAAATTCTATATGGGGTTTATATGGGCTCCTATGCATGCCAAGCCTACCTTCTCCCTAGCAGTCTTATCTACATTAACTTGAAAGCACAACATGGCAACAGTAACAAAAGTGCCGAACTCTACACATTACCAACCCACACTTTTTAGAGACATATCAAAAGACAAAAACGTCATCAAGCGTGGGGATTTGAAATTTTTCTTGGACAAAGCCAAAAGGCCCACCTTCATCTTAACAAGAACAATTGAAGTTTCAAGTGGGGATTCCTTCTAATGATGAGTGAACAAGAAATGATCACAAAGATAATATTAGTAACATTTTTGAAACAATGAACCTCTAAACCAAATGTGGCTTACAATACTCTAATGATGATTAAAAACAGAAAAAAAAGATAAATCGATCAATTCTGCCCTTATAAGCTATTATATTTCATATTTTAGGTTTCTTTTAGCAGCTTTCATATTAGGGTTTTGGGTGCAGCTCATTTCAAGTCAACTAATGACTACTTAGTCACATCCTAAGTCCAAGTTTAGCAGTCGAACTCTAATAGGCAAAACCTAGATTGATGGAATAAGGCTTGGTGATGGTAAAGACGGTGGTGGTGACTGGTGGTGATAAAGCTTTAGAAGATGAGAGCAATTCAGAAGTGATGTAGCAAATATCTTAAACAATCAAAGATCATAATTTCACAGTTGCATTAAAATTCTGTTGCGGTTCATGAATTTCCTTCTCATTTGTATATTTGATAATATTTTCCATTATAGTGTTCAAAATTCCACTAATGTTCTGACTTCCTACTTATTTACTATTTCCAGGATTTCTTCTCTTTGTTTCCCCAAGAACAAAGAAAACTATAAGAAGAAGAAAATAATGATGATGGCAACTAGCAACTACTCAGTCAGCTATATGTAGGTACAAAGCAAGTGAAAACATCGTCATGAAATCGTCCAAGTAAAAAGTAAATAGTGATGTTGTTGAGGTGATTTGGTTATCTAAGACTCGAACAACGGGGAGTATTGAAGCTACGAAGCTGTATTCTCTTGGGGGGAGAATATCCAAGTTTCTGTTTGCAGTCATCTTGTTGAAGAGGCATACTTTTATTCTTGGACCGCAGTCCAAATGCACAACCAGAGCTAATGAATAGCTCTTGCTTCTTCCTCTTTACCTTCTGGCTTGAGGGTTCTGTTTTCTTCTTTTTTCCCAGTTTGCAGGTCGTTGTTGGGACTTGGCATCATGGTTCAAAATAGTGGCTGCCATGTAGCATAGTGGCTACATTATCGGGTGTAATGCTTGAGGCTGCTCCGCTATTGTGAAAATAATGGCACTACGGTCTAAAACCTAGTAGAGCCAATCGGTTTTAATTTAAAACAGTATTTTGCTTATTTCTTCTCCTCAATAGTCTTTCCTAGAATTGTCTCTACCATCATCATCATCATCATCATCATCATCATCAAAGCCTTATCCTAAAATACTGGGGTCAGCTACATGAATTCTGTTTCTCCATTCCATTCTATTTTGAGCCAAATCCCTCGATAAGTTTAACTTATTCAAATTTGAATTAATGATTTCTATCAATATTGTCTCTACCTAAATCACACACACACAAACACACATACACACAAAAGATTGGCTGCTACACTATATTTGAATTCTTTTGACCATTTAAAAATTTATACCGCTATGCTGCAACTACTACATATCACCCTCTATGTAGAGTTTTGGCCATTGGCTGCTACACTCACAGCAACTGTTATTTTGATCCTTGGTTGGCATAGCTGATCCAACTTGTGGGTAAATTTTTGAAAGGATTTTAGCCTTCAGTCCTATCTCTTTTTTGGTTATCTCCTCCTAGGGAGTGCAAGTGTCTAAGAGCTGGGACTTTATTCTTTGTTTTCATTCCTTCTCTTGGAAATATTTATATATATATATAGAGAGAGAGAGAGAGAAAGAGAGAATAAGGGCCCAAAAGAAAAGGACATAACATCAAATTAACCTGACATATTTTATCAGTGCCACAGGTGACAGAATTCCACAAATGCATACAGCAATTAAAGGTAGGCTGATAATGCTACAGATAAAAAGCAACACAAATAAATGCTAGAGTGAACTCCCTTACAGACATTAAAAGATAAACATGTGGATAACATGCTAACCATGATGTCAACAGTTAATGATCATTTAAGACTAAAAATGACCAAAATATCAGCATGTCTATCTGCAGTTAAATACACAAAACCAACAAAAGAAAAAGAAAAACTGCCATGCAATTAATTAAAAATATACCTTTTATTGGTTGTCTAAGAAGATATAAACAAATTTTTTTCCAAAAATCAGGCCAAGAATTTATTATCTTGAAGCAATATTAGTAGATACTTCAACAAATTAAAAACATCTACCAAAGACATAGCAGATGGTAGCTAACCAAAATTGCCCATATCGTAGGAGTGTATGTATATGGGTTCTGTGGGAGGCCTTTAGAACTCCTGGTGTTCGTAGAGACAGGTACAGAGAGAAAGAAGGCTTTTCTAGATAAGTTTTTTTTTTCTTCTTTATAGAAAGCTTAGAGTTTACAATCCCTTCAGCAGCCCCAAGTAAATAAGAAAATGCTCAGATAGATGACAATAATGATGGTGATCATGAACAACCCAAAAGCAGAAATAAATACATAACAAAGTTCACAGGATTTCAATGAAAGTGCTAAATTAAGCAGAAGAATATATATAGACACACCCGTGCACACACATAAAGAAACATCAGTTTTAAGCAATCACGCGAGTCCCAAACCTGAAAATGAGGGCTATTGAGGCAACGCGCTATTTGTCTAAAGAGAGGAACCATACAGCACTGGAATTCTGTAGATTGGGTTGCATCCAAAACCTCCTCCAACTCTCCAATAAAAAGAACCTCCTTCTGGCAGTTGGTGACAGGCCAGTACTTCAACAACCCCCTTATAACAATATCAGCAAGCCTGTAATCCTTCTCCACAAACTGGGTAATACAGTATGACAGCTGCTGATGATATATCCCAATCGACTTAGGCTTGTGGAGAGGGATCAGCGCGCGAACAAGGAACAGCTTATGCTCCTCTTTCATTGGCAGTGCGAACCCATTAATGATGCTCCCAAGAATCTCCAACAGCTCTCCAATCCCACCATGCCTCTCCGTCTCAAAGATAAACCTATAGAACACATTGTTGATCGCCTTCCTTATGAAGGGGCGGTGCACCATGAACTTTCCGTAGATGCGGTGGACCACCGTTTTCAGATACTCGCGCTCGCGGGGATCCTCCGAATCAAACAGGTCAATCAACTTCAACACAAAGGAGTGGTCAATGTACCGCTTGGCGATCTTGGTGTCGGTCTCGGGCGCTACAATGTAGCGGAGGAGGAGCTCATAAACGAGCTGGAGGTGCGGCCAAGCGGGGTCGAGGTAGGGGTCGTCTTCCTCCGGGTCGAGGTTCTCGGAGCCGGTGTTCTCATGGGCGGCGGGGGGGAGGGGCCGGAAGACGTTGGCGGAGACGGTGCGGACGAGCTCCTCCTGGCAGAGCTCGGGGATCCTGCCGGAAGAAGAATGCACGAACTCGATGAGCTCGGCGAGGGTCTGGCGCTTGGTCTCCTTCTCGCGGGCCTGTTTGACGGTGTCGGAGAAGTCGAACAAGATGCAGCAGAGGTTGAGCTTGCGGAGGAAGAGGGCCGGGCGGTCGGGGGCGGCGACGTCGCGGAACAGTGGGAGGCATTCCACGATGGGATCGGATAATGTAGGTGACAGAGACCAGGAAGGCGGTTGAGGGCTCGAATTAGGGGCGGTGGCGGTGGAAGAAGCGATGGTGGTGGTTCGAGAGGCGTGGTTTACCGTTACCTTGGAGGTGGAGCCAGATCCGGAATTCCGGTATCCGGAACCGTGAGGATAGAGCTCGTTCGCATCAGATTTCGGAATCTTGCGACCGCCGCGTTTAATAATCCTGTTAAGCATTTCGAAGCCCTAGCCCTAGATCTCCTTCTTTTGAAGGTGAAGATGATGCATGTGTTGATGGTGATCTAAGTAGCCATAGTTTTTGGGAGGATTTCATTCGTTCACTTGCTGAATTGGTTCATGATTCATTCATTGGTTTTTGATTGATGGCTCGTAGGGTGCAAGTTGAAGGAGGAGGGAGGAGGTTGTATTGAATTCGAAAGAAGAATGAGGAAGGGAGAGATGGTTGTGGTGGGGGAGAGATTGCAATGGGGAGGGAATTGGGAAGAAGACCGATTCAGGGAGGGATTGGAGATTAGAGAGAAGATATTGAATCAATCGTGTGTTTTGGATGGAGAGGATTTGGGAATGGGGGATGTAGACGGATCGATGGAACCCAAAAGAATAGGAGGCATTTTAGGCTCCAAAATGTATTCGGGATCTAGGCGTGGATCGGGTGGGCCATCACATTTTGAAAGAGAGTTCTGTTTTTTTACTATTTTATCTTTCTTTCTTTCTTTCTTTCTTTCTTTCTTTCTCCCGGGTGTTGTTTTAGGAAGAAAGCCCGGCAACTTTTTGCTGGCAAATCTACCACGCACGAACCAATTTTAGGGTATTCATTTCACTCACATCCCACTATAATTTGAACTTCTTTCATCCACCCTTATGCTATTTATGCTAAGCACCGGGGGGGTGGGCCCACCTGGGGATTGGGAGAGGAGATCAAAAGATATTCCCCGCCCTACTTATGTAATATGTATAGTGATTCAGGTCAAAACATCATCTCAAATCGTCGTCTTAAATTTTTGATGCCCTAAAATTAGGGGTCACAGGGTTGTTACTACTATTATTGTTTTTTCAAATCACAGCGCTACGGAGTTCTTGAACAAGAGAAATGGATAGAACTTTTGGATGAGGTAATTCAGCCCTAGAGAAAGGTGCAGTTCCATAAATGGATTATTCAGCCATAGGTACTAGTTATTGAGGTGATGCACGCTCCGATCCTTACCAGCCCCTGCTGTTCTTCAGCCAGGGAAGGATTAGTCCGCATATTGGTCATATATGCATTGTTTAGCTATTGAGCCATAAAAATAAAATAATAGTCCATCTTGGCTTCTAGTATCTGTATCAACATGCATTCTTTCTATGTAATCATACAATTGTGAATTGGATAATACACTCACAGTTTTTTTTTTTTTTTTCTGACTCAAGTATCTTTCACCGGCTCAGTCGTCGAACCTTTGATCTTTGTTCCGGAGATTATCTCTATTCTCAAGGGATACATTATACATACATAACCACACAAATAGTAAACCCAGATAACGCAAGGGGAGTCAACCTCAAAAACCTTATAAAGCAAACACGAGACTCAAATCTGTTTTTAACGCACTCATGTGATATATTGATTTCGTGACAACATGGATATGTATAACTACACAGTGCATATTTGCACATAGTTATAATCACGCATACATCGCTCACTGGATATGAGGGCTTGATATTGATAAATGAACCTTTATGTGCCATAGCAGGAACCCTTTTTTTTTTTTTTTGAGTGGTATAGTTCTGTGGGTCTAAGCTAGGGGCCGGGGATCAAACTCCTGTAGTCCCTAGGAAGTGAAATGCCTCCACCTTTGAGTTATTCGGTGGTTCAACCCAAATTGATTGTTTCTTTTGCTTACTTATTACTCATTAGATTGTGGTCCAAATGCAAAATGATCAAAGTAGTTCAAAGTTCTAATCAAGAAATTGAAGATCTAGTGATCATTCTAAAAGAATTTTACTTAAATTTATTTAAAAAGTTTCTCTCCTCTCTTCTGCACTTCTTCCTCAGAAGAAAACTTCAAATAAAGACGTATGATGCTGCGAAAGGTAGAAATACTGATATTTGGCAGTAAGAAATCTTCTACACATAAAATAAAAAGCCAAACAAATCTACTAGCAGTTCATTTAATATTCAAAAGAAATCCATATAATTATTAGACTTGGCCCTATAGAAATGTATCAATGTGCTGTTCCATGTAGTTCAACAGTCCATAGGATATCCAAGATTTCAATAAAGATAATATCCCAGCAGTGGGATCTACCCAAGTATGATGATGTGCTACCCATATTTTTTGCTGCCCTTGTTATTTGCATGTCTGAGATGAAAGTAGAAATTTAACCATGGGTCCCTAATGAAGTTGACTATGGTTTTATATAGGGATCTTGGGTGCTTCTCTGCTTCAGTTGTTTCCTTTATATCTTCTTCATCCACTTCAACCTGCATAGCATGTGAAACAAGGGACAAAAGCTATCATTATTAGAAAAAATATATCCAGCTGAATATGCGTCATTCTCAGTAAAATTTTCAACTTGTACTTTTCTGTTGTCACAAAAATTTTGATTACAATCAACTGCTTATATCCCAAAATCCTAAAGTTTTGCCGCAGATTGGATTTTTCAGTAGGTATAACCCATATCACATAGAAATGAATCAATGGCAATGAAATTTGGAAGATGAATCCTGAGATAAATGAGAACTATTTGGATACAAAGATTGGATGGCTTTTTATTACTATGACAATCATGAGATGGGACATGATCATTTAAGTGGATGGGATTTTATTAGATCATAAAGATGTGTAATTGTTGAATACCGCATGTTTAAATGCACAATTTATACACAAGATATATTGATGTTTACAAACAAAGGAAAAAATACACATACATTGTCAATGTACTTGAGGCCTATCTTGATTGTGCCATGGTAGGCTCCGTCCTCAGTGACTATGTTGTATGGAGCAGGCTTTAGTTCTAACCATCCATTCCGGCTTCCCTCTTCTAGGATGCCATTCAAATGAATTCTACAAACAAAGAACAATCTAGGAATCTTTAGTAGAGGGTAGATAAAAAATAGATAATTTTAGAAAAAAGTTCAATTTATCTAAGGATTTGGTTTAAAATAGAATGAAATGGAAAAACAAAATTTATATAGGGGACCCCTGCATGGTTGGAATAAGGTTTCGATGATGATGATGATGATAATTCTTTTAATAATCACCAAGGCTAATTCTAAACAAAATTTTAATTTCTAGCAATTAATAGAATGCTAATAGAATAATTTCATAAGTAACTGTTCCTAAATTCCTAATTAAAATTTAATTCATTTTATAAGAGGGTTAGTTTTAATTCATCTAGAAGATTTACATTTTAGAAAGAGGAGTTTTACCTTCTTAATTAGGGAAGTGAGAAATATTATTTTTGGTTTCTTGAATGGTAGCCATCTGATATTACTACAATTCCTCTTATGTGTTTTTTCTCATGTAGTTAGGATTTTGACTCAAAACTATTCTTACCAATCATTTCTAAAAGGGGTCCACGATAATCCACACCCGAAATTTTTGAGTCAGGTCCTTGGATGACCAAGTAATCATGGCCGATTGACATCCCTATTTGAAAGATACATAGAAGCATATGATACAAGGAATATATTCTCTTGCACACACAACGCAGGCAAACTATTCTTCTGAAACTGGTGTAACACTGAAAGGATGAAGCTATGAGGTGGGCCCCACCTCTCTGACATTCTGCTTGAATAATTTGCCTGCATTCTATGCGCAGTTAAATAACTTCTAAAAATATATTCACTTGGGCACGAAGCACTAGCAACTTGTATATAGAATTCCTATGAAAATATTTAGAAGTTGCCGATTAAGAAGGTTATTACATTGTCTCTCCTAGGAAATCATCCTCTCTGAATATATTTCTATTCATGATTCTCATATTGAGATAGCTTGAATTCTTCAAATCGGGCAATGGAAATTTGAAAGAAAATTTCTCATTCCACGAAGCAGTATGACCATTACCTGCATTGAAAAGAATCATTATCAGGAGTAGTGCTTAACAAAAGTATAATAAAAAAATGTTCCACTTTGAAAAAATGGATTTTTGTAACCCTCATCTGAGCATTTAAGATCTCTTATGATTAATCGACTAATGCCCTCAGACTCGCTAACACCTCCAACCACATAACTTGAAATGGCATGCGATCAAATTTGACACTCATCCAAATATACTCATGTTAGATTAAAATGATGCATTCTAAAACTATTAAACATGAAGACTATAAGGTCAAAAGGGTTAGATTATCTAATGCGACTGACATTCTATATATCCAAAGGTCTCAATTAGATCTTTCAATCTTGGCCCCCTCCTCATCATGATTGGCATAGCCTCAAATAAACCCTACAAGGTAATGATCACAATAGGTGTTCTAGATGGTGCTAAGATACAGCTGGCATGCTCAACTAACAGATTCTCCATGTGCTGGGGCTCACCTAGGTCCACACAGTCAGTGGGGAGCATCAAAATATATCAATGTGACCTATATCAAAGTTTAAAACACAGTTAGATCAACTTCACCCCCTTGACCAATGACCCTAAAGTTTAATGTCTTTTTTTTTATGACCCAAAGTATTTTCTACTAGCCCAACCTTCAGACCTTTGGCCTTAGGCTTGGTGGTTACCAGATTCGACAAGCAAGGACTAATCCGTGGGGGCTACATTTATGGCCGTACATATTTTACCGGTATAGGTGCTCATGGGCCGGGCAGACTTCTCATGGGTCAGGCTGGGTCAGGCCGAGCAAAGCTCGTGCCTAGCTTGGATTAAAATCTTTAAGCCCAAGCCCAATTCGGGCCATAAGTGGCTAACCCTACCTAGCCCATATAAAATCTATTAAACTCGAGCCTAACCCATTTATTAATAGGGCCTTGCCCTATTCAAGCCCGATTTTTAAGTACCTATAAGTTGGTCTCTAGCAAGGCCAACATAGCTATCATGCACCAATTCTTATTTATACACGTGGTCACGTCCAAATAAATCCATCTAAAATGCAAAAAAAAAAAAAAAAATTCTTTACTTAAAGTGATTGTAATTTTCATATAAAACTATCTTTTCTGTTATTTGAGTTGATGTTGCTTCTATTTTTAATAAAAATATTTAACTCACCAGTAAAACAGAACTGCATTGGTGCAACCAAGAGATCTTTGTCTAGTACAAACTAATTAGAATGAACATTGTTTTCCTTTTGAATAGTGTTCTTTCATAAATAATTTTTAAACTTTCTACCATGGAAGATTTATATGCAACCTAAAGAACGTAGGAAGGAAAAGTTGCAACTAAATATACCTATTCAGGCCGGGCCACGCTTCTAGCTTGCAAACACTTAGCCCAAGCTCGGCTCATATAACAAATGGGCCCAAAATTTTAATCCAAGTCCGGCCCAATGACTTATACCTACGACCCAAGCCTAGGCAAAAGTGTGCTGGGCTCGGGCTAGCTCAGCCCATGACCATTCCTAATTACCCAGGCTAGCTCAGCCCATGACCATTCCTAATTACCTAGTTAACGTGAGGGGTGAGAGTTAAACTTAAGACCTTAGGAAGCAAACCCAATGCTCAAACCAACTGAGCCACCACCTTAACAAGTTCAATGTCTTTAGAAGACATCCTTCTTTTAAGATTTCAAAAAAATGGCACGTAATAATTGGAAAAATGTCAGGTTTTGGTTGTGACAAGAAATTCAAGTGTCCTTTTGGTTATTCTCTAAAATGTATCTATATAAGTTTATAAATAGTGACGGATGTAAGCCTTTTGGAAAAATTGACTAGAGAGAAATTTGTTGGTCTCATTGAAGTTTCCCTTTCATCTATTTTTGCAATACAATATTTTATTCTATTTCACCCATTGCACCTTGCTGCACTTTGCTAACTAAACAAAACAATGGGTGTAGTTAAACGCTGGGAAAAGTGGTGCAGCAGAAAATACCCGCAATCAACTAATTAACCATGATGAACAAATAAGATCATATCATTAAACAATCACACACATAGACACAACAATTTTACTTGATTTGACAATATTGCCTACGTCCATGAGGAAGAGAAATATTGTCTATTGTTCTACCACTCAATTCGCGGGAAGTTAGGATTATGATACATCAATATATATAGTTCTCGCTTTCTTGGCCCCAAAGAAAATCTATACATAATAACTAAAATACCCCTTACTCTGAAACTCGATCTTAGCAAACCCAGTAAAAAAAGAAATTCCACAACTACTAAAGAGGTATATCTCGCTATATGTGGAAAACTTCAAATGAAGCATGACATGTTCCTTTACCCTTCATCGTATATGTTTCACCCTTTTTTAAACCCTCTACTTTTATTTCTAGATGAAGGGAAAAGCCCACTTCTATTTAAATCCTGCACTTCTATTTATAGAATATTGTTAATTTGTGGTCACCCAAAAAAAGTGTGTTGGGTTTATATCTTGTATTCCAATTTAACCACAATGGTTTATGGGGTTAACCAATAAATTAGTTCAGGTTCATAAGTATTTTGGTAATTATTTTGAGGCTTTCTTAAAGGCTAAAAAAGGGTTTCTTGAGGGCCAATAAAGTGGAAAACATATATTAATGTAATTTGTACTCCTAGACTTTGTATAAGAGATTTGAGAGCTCTCTCCCCTTGGGTGTCTATGATCGTCGAATCATGTATGGCTAGGGGGGTTGTGAGAGCAAGATTGTGACCTGTGAAGAGTGAATAAGTAAAGTGTTAGCGGGTTTTGAATTATTATAATGAGTTGCCCAATTTTTTCATAGTAAAATTGAGCAGAACGCTCATAGCTCGTAGACATAGCCTTTATAGTGAATCATGTAAAATATGTGCCGTGATTTGATTGATATTTTTCTTTTCTATGTGGTCCATGGATTGATTGATAGCTTGCCCTAAATTTGATCTAATAAGGTGTTCTTAAGTTTAACGTGGATGTGGTGACTAGAGGCAATCCAAGCCCCGTGTATTTGGGGGTGGGTGGTGCTTCGTAATTTCAAAAGTGAGGTCTTTTTCTCCTTTCCTAAGTCAACTAGAGTTGAATATGTGAATGAGGTAAAGGTGCTTGACATTTTTCGGCATTGAGAATTTTTTGTTGTTCATATCATGAAATGTTGATGATGGAAAGTGGTTCATCTAATGCAATTTCTTGGGTTTTGAGGAATGTGGGCACTCCTTGGTGATCTGGAATGAAGTTTTTATTTTATTTTACTTTTTTGTGTTTAAACTTTCCTTTTTTCAAACTACTTGTGGTGGTTTTGGGGAAAAGTGACCCTCACAAGCCCAAGCCCATTGAGAAGCTCATTCCACATCACTGGGAAATTTCAATACCTCCTCAAAGAGATAAGAATATTTTCTTCTTCGATCCAGATGGAATTCAAGTATATTATTCCTTCAGTTAATGATCTAGTTGACTCTTTTAGCTAAACAAGGAGTTGGTTAGGTTGCTCCACTAGTTGGTATTGATGTTTTTTTTTTTTTTTGGTCTTTCTTTTTCGGTGAGTGTGTTTGGTACAACCCTTTTTACCATCCCTCTTTTGTCTTGGTGTCTTTTTCTTTGGCTCCTTTGCTTTTTACTGTAAGTTCCATGACTGATCAAAAAAAGAAAGACTAACTATACTTGAGATGAAAAATGTAAAACATACCTGATTTAATTTTGCTTTTAAAAGCCACCTTGCCATATCGTATAACAACGTAATAGCCGGCATTTCCTAGCAACAAAATTGAAATTGAAATTAATTAGTTGAAAGCATTTTAAATAGGTACGGAAGTAAAATGGGCCATCAGATCTTGACCATTTGTTAACCATTGGCTCCCGAAAAGAATCAATGAGGAATTTTTTGACGTCATATTGAAATATACAGTTACTTAGCTTTGAAAATCCATCCATTAAAAAAATGTTGACTAATGCAATGGAGGCACCCTTTTGGCATTTTTCTTGGGAAAGAATTATGTTTAATTCCAGTAAGGGAGTGTTTGTTTGCATAGGATACATAGAAATTAAGTACATTAGAATTTATGCTACAAGTGATAAAAAAAAAAAATGAAGCTCCAGCCTCCAAGGTTAGTATACAAAAGTAACCATCACAGGGAAGTCAAGGACTCATTTACAATATTGCAACCTAATATCATTTGTCATCTACATTGCTACCTAATATCATTTGCCATCTACATTGCTACATTGATACTCAGTCCGAGGTTGTTAGATTTGACAAATCTAAAGGAAGGACTGAAGTCTACCGGGAAGTGGAGAAGGATGATAAGAGAACCAAAAGGTGTGTCAAATGCCCATGAAGCTGAAGTTTGCGGTTCTAAGACGAATTATGACACACAACTACGAGATAGTGTATGCGAAACAAATGCAAGTAAAAGAAGCAGGGTTGTCCATGATGTATCCATGGTGGAGGGGAAAATCCTATCGGCAGAGGCTGGTGTCCAGCCCCGCCGACAGCCATGAAGCTGCTCAGTTGGTTCTCCCGTGGGCTTGGGAATCCACAGGCAGTTTGAGCTCTTCGCGAACTTTTGCAAAGAGAAGCTCCCGATGTGGTCTTTTTGATGGAAACAAAACTAGGCACACGTAGAATGGAAAAGTTGAAATTGAGGTTGGGGTTCTATGGTTTCATTGCTATGGATTGTGAGGGGTGAGGTGGAGGCCTTGCCTTACTGTGGAAGACAGATGTAAAGATTTCTATAAAGAGCTTTTATAGGTATCATGTGGATGCTGTGATTGAAGAGATTGGAACAAGCAAACAGTAGCATCTTATCAGAATCTATGGACAACCAGAAGCTCCAAAATGCAAGCAAAATTGGAACTTAATGCACTCATTGAAAGGAGGGGGAAATGACGCATAAGTATGTTTTGGAGATTTCAATGAGATAATCAGGCATCATGAGAAACAGGGCTGCAGAAACAGAGCAGAGGGACAAATGACCGAGTTCAGAGATGCTTTTGACTCATGTCAATTGAAAGACTTAGTAGGATCGAGGGGCCCAAAGTTCGCATGGTGCAATCATAGAGAAGGAGAGGCAAATGTGAGGGAGAGAGTAGACAGGTTTGTTGCCAATACCGAATGGATTGCAATGTTTCCAAAAGCTACCGTTAGTCATTGTGTTGCATCATATTCTGATCACTTGCTTGTGGAGGTTGAAATGTGTGGGAGAAACAAAACTGTCAGAAGGAAATCTAGAATATTTCAGTTCGAAGCTATGTGGTAGAGTCGAAGGAATGTGAAAACATCATAGCGGGTTCATGGCAACAAGGGTCTATTAGCTGTAAAATGGAGAACCTGTGTGCCTCTCTAAAATCGTGTAGTAGTAAGTTGGCGGAATGGAGTAAGACCAGTTTTGGCATTGTTCAACAACATCTACATAAAAGGAGGAGGGAACTGCAACAATTGTCATTAAGTGCTCCAAACGATGGCACCATGCAGGATATTAGATTGGTGAGGAAGGATATCAATGAATGGTTGGAGAGGGAGGAGATCACGTGAAGGCAGCGGTCAAAAACTCTTTGGCTTAATGAGGGGGACCAAAATACAAGATACTTTCATTCGAAGGCAACACAAGAGGAAATATAATAGGATTGATGGGATCAAAGCCTCAGATGGATCTTGGTGTGAGGGTGACAGAATGGTGGCTGAGATAAAAGCTTATCATGAGGATTTATTTATGTCTTCTTATCCATCTGTATGCAAGGATGTGCTTGACACAATGGAGAGGATTGTAATGGAAGATATGAACAAGTCATTGATCAAGGTGTTCAAAGCTAAGGAGGTAACAAATGCCCTTGCCCAAATGAACCCTACTAAATCACCTGGCCCGGATAGTATGGCTCCTATTTTTTCCTAGAAATATTGGCATGTTGTTGGTAATTCAATTGTAAATGCTGTTTTATCTGTTTTAAATTCAGGCTAATTTGCTAATAGTATAAATCTTAACCACATTGTCTTAATCCAAAAGAAAAAGAGTCCTGAAAAAATCTCTGAATATCGGCCCATTAGCCTTTGTAATGTTGTTTACAAGTTGATATCTAAGGTTTTGGCTAACTGCCTAAGGCCATTTTACCCCTTATTATTTTAGACAACCAAAGTGCTTTTGTCCCATGAAGACTAATTACTGACAATGTGTTAGTTGCTTTTGAGATAGTCAATTTCTTGAAGCAAAAGAGAATGGGTAAAAAGGGGTTTATGTCGATCAAGCTAGACATGAGTAAGGCATATGATAGGATTGAGTGGTGCTTTCTTGAAAAGGTGATGAACTGACTAGGCTTCCATCAGAAATAGATTTCCTTGGTTATGTATTATGTATTTTCATTGACTTACTCTATCTTGATTAAAGGTGAACCGACGGGCCCTGTGGTTCCTTCTAGGGGGTTGAGATAGGGTGACCAGCTTTCCTGTATTTATTTCTTTTATGTGCAAAAGGGCTTAACTCTTTGTTGAAAAAATCAAAGAATTAGAGGAGAATTACAGGAGTTGGGATTTACAGAGGAGCACCGAGGATAAGTCACCTATTTTTCGCAAATGATAGTATTCCTCTATGCAGACCTAGCATAGAAGAAAACTTATATATTCTGAACATCCTCAATAGTTATGAGATAACATCGGGCCAAAAAATTAATCATGAGAAGACTTCTTTTTTCTTCAGCAAAAATATTAACCAAGCTAATCAAAGGGGTATCAAAGCTATTTGGGGAGTGAAAATGGTGAAACAATATGAAAAGTATCTTGGGTTGCCCTCTCTTGTGGGATGGGCTAAGCATCATACCCTCTTATACATCAAATCAAGGGTATGGCAGAAACTCCAAGGATGGAAACAGAAAGTACTCTCACAAGTGGGTAGGGAGGCATTAGTGAAAGCAGTCACCCAAGCAATTCCCACATATGCTATGAGTTGTTTTAAATTACCCTCTAGTCTTCGATGATGGCTAGATTTTGGTGGGGCCAAAGAGACAAGGAGCGAAGAATTCATTGGATCAACTAGGAGAAGATGTGTCAATCAAAATATACTGGGGGTATGGGGTTTAGAAGCTTAGAGGCTTTTAATTTGGCACTTTTAGCAAAACAGGGATGGCGCCTTTTACAGAATACACAATCTCTTTTCTATAATATTTTCAAAGTTCAATATTTTCTATAAGATTAACAAATCCATCATATGCTTGGAGAAGAATATGGGAGGCAAAGAAAATTCTACAAGAAGGTTGTAGGCGGAGAGTGGGAAATGAACAAGATATTAATATTTGGAAGGACAGATGGTTACCCACACCTATAACTTATAGAGTTACTACGTACAAAGGTTTCTTTCTGAAGACGCAAAAGTGGAGGATCTTATTAAGCAAGATTCGAAGTGGTGGACTGGAGAAGATTCACAATATTTTTCTTCCACATGAAACTGAAGTGATTTTGAAGATAGTGTTGCGCCCATCAATGCCGAGGGATAGATTGATATGGGGAGAAACCAAGTCAGGGGAATTTAGTGTGAAAAGTGCTTACTTGATAGCAACTAAATTGAGGACGACTTGGGAGGGTGGAGAAAGTTCAAATTGTGGGGCACAGAAGAAGTTTTGGAAGACCTTATGGAATTTAAAGATCCCTAACAAAGTAAAAAATTTTGCTTAGAGAGCATGCAATGATGCCCCACCAACTAAGCAAAATTTAGCTAAAAGGAAGGTACTAATGAATGAATTGTGTGAATTCTGTAACGATCGGATTGAAGATAGTAATCATGCTTTGTCTTCTTGTCTACAAGTGCAACGTGTGGAATTTGTGTTTCCCCGAAATTAATTTTGATCAGCTTATACACTCTAGTTTTGGGTCGCTAGCTTACGATGTGAATGAAAGGCTTCTAATAGTTGATATGGTTCATTTTTTCAGGGGGTATTTGGTATAAAAGAAATTTATGCATCCACAACGGTAAGTCTATGGAACCTATGGTGGCGGTAGAAGGGGCTCTTATGTTGGTTAAGGATTTCAAGGTAATTAGGAATCACAAGTTCAGTCTTAACAAGGAAAAGATTCTCATATGGAAATCTTCTCTGATTGGTACTCTAAAACTCAATGTGGATGGTGCTTTGTTCTTAGATATTCATAAGTCTAAAGTGGGAGTTGTTTTTCCGAATGACCAGGGAAGGGTGATTATGGCTTTGAGCAAACTTGAACATGAGTTGGAAGGGCTAAAAGACATTGAAGCGTTAGCAATGATGAGAGGCTTGTAAATAATTCTTCAAATGGGAGTTAGTGTTTGAAGTGATCATTGAAGATGGTTGAGTTGCTAAACTCATCTTTTCAAAATCTATTTAAATTGGGTAATGTGGTGGATGAGATTTAAGTTTTGTTGAAGTCTTTCTACGATTATGAGGTGATCCATGTAGGTAGAGAGGGCAATGAAGTAGCTAACAAACTAGCTAAAAATGCCAAACTTGTGAAAGATATGATGATTTGGTGGCAATCTATTCCAAACCTTATTAGGCAAATGTAATTGTCAGCTCATTGATGTAACCCTTTTTTTAATGAAAGCTTTTTTTTTATCAAAAAGAAAAAATCCATTGCCCCTTCATAGACAACCTAACATAGTACCCCTCACCTCATATCATTCACACTTCACCCATTTCTTATCCTTTAGTGGAGCCCATTTCAATATTTCTTTTATAACCTAGGATATCCCTCGTCAGCTGAGCCTTTTGACAAGCAAGGACTAATCCCTAGGGAGATCATTTCACTTTGAATTCCTGTGTATTTGATTTGACAAATAGGTCCTAGGTTCTTGGAGGAAACCCTCAAGATGATTTCCTAAAACATTGAGTCCATTCTTAAGAAAAAAAAAAAACATGCTCCCAAAGTGTAGGTCTGTTTTTCTTGGCAAGATTTTCTAATCCCTTTATGAGAATATTCATTTCTAGAAAATCATCTCTTTTTCTTTAGCCCTAATTTTTTCGGGCTTGTTCGTAGAATTCCTAATGCAAGAAAAGGGAGAGGCTTCATCAAAGAAGTGATATATGAACCGTCAAACCTAGGAGATCTACAATGGACTATCTAGTCTCAGGAGTGAGTTTCTTATCTATTTTTTTCTAAATGGGGACTCCTATTCACGTGCCCCAGCACAACACATATCACTAAGGAGCTAATCAACACCATTCTAATTCTATCAAACCACTTATCCTTATTCTATTAAAGGTGAATATCTCAATCATCCCAAAATAATTATATTTTAAATAAATTGATTTGAAATAGCTCTATTTCAAATAAAAAAGACTTGCCAAAGAGAACCTAGTTCTTAAATTTTTTCAGCTAACAATTTGAGAGCTGATATTTATGGTGGCAGGTTACAATTAGTTTACAAAGACAAATCAATTACAAGATGATACATATCATGATGGGATTTGAATAATTTCAAGTTTCCCTCTTTTCTGATTCACATTTCTAATATTGGGCTTACACGTATATTGAGTCTAGTTGGCTTGATTCTTATCTTCGATACGGCTAACCTCATGCTCATCTTTAGGTCGGTTGCTTGTTATTTGCTTATCATGGGCAGGGTCAATACTAAGAGTCTTTGCTAGAAGATGAAGACGACTTCCTAAAATCAAACCCGTGCTTGGTCCATTAACTCCAATATTGGTGATTTTACTTTTAAATATTGTGATATCATCATAAAAACATAATCTCCAAATAAGATCACAATATCAGAAGATCGAAAAAATATAACATAGATAAAATCATGATAAAATACTAAAAACTATACAAAAATTAAGTTAATAATAACTTATATTTGATATTTTAATTTCTTAATTTTTCTGAAAGCATTCTTTTAGATACATTCATGATAGTGTCTAAAAATAAAGATCTGTAAATATCTAAAATTCTCCAAAATTTTCCAAGAAAATATTTGTAGTAATGCTTGGCAACACACACACACACACGCACACACATATATATATATATATATCAAGAGAAAGAGAAAGAGGGAGATTAATTTCTATAGAATATATAGATTTTTAGGAACTACGCAAAATATGTCATCCTAGAAATAGAGAGCAAAACCAAAAAGGAAGGAATTAAAAAATAAATAAATGAACCACCCAAACTGTGGGATTGGCATCACAGGTCGTTTTCCATTCAGCAAAAAAATACCTAAAAGCATAAAAATATATTGAAAATTAAAATTTATTAAATATTATTGATATTATAATAATTCAAAATAATATATATATTATTTATCATTCTTATTCTGCATATCAAAATCTGTTTAAAAGAATAACAAATCACAATAAAACATTCTTTTTGTGGAAAATTTCCTTGAAAGTGGTCCTATGTGAAAATAAAGCAAAAGTTAGAAAAGGTTTCCAAAACATTTTGATCACATGTTAGCCATCCTCAACGTGGTTGAAACTATTTTTGGTGGATAGCTAATCAACAAACCCCATATATAATGGTACTAAGTGGCCCCACAAACCTGTCATGCTTTTTCTATTTATAAAAGCTGTATTGGCAGCAGCTGCAATTTGACACTCATCTGTGCTACAACGGTTGTTGGATCAGGCCTTGAAATTTTTTGTAGATATTTTCCACATTTGATCTTTAGGCCTTGATTTCTCCAACAGTAAATCACCTATCAGGCAGATTTTCGGACCACCTCCAGGCCATTCATTGGCCTTTTAATTCCTACATCCCTGCCCTTTACGGATCTGCTCGGTGGCCCCCTCAAGATCTCACTCTTGCCAAGCATAACTGTTGCTCCGGTGATCAAAGTCACTTCACTATATCTCTAAAATTTAAACTGCCAATGAAAGACAATTCTAAAACTTAAACTGCTCAAAATCATTGCTCATTAATGTCAATGGTGCCATCTCTAGAATCTAAACCATTCAAAATCACTGTCCAAGTGTTGAAACTTTAATGGAAATCAACATTTAATATTAAATTTTAAAATGCATGCGTCAAGTATAGATTACTTTTAGTTATACCTTATGAATCTTGTCACCGATTA
Organism: Sextonia rubra; assembly: GCA_037013555.1. Classification (NCBI taxonomy): domain Eukaryota; kingdom Viridiplantae; phylum Streptophyta; class Magnoliopsida; order Laurales; family Lauraceae; genus Sextonia; species Sextonia rubra. The sequence continues at coordinate 35,150,892 of JASUAD010000008.1, forward strand.
ATGCTTATAAATGTTGAATTTTCTTGTTCTTATTCAAACATGAACTTGACAAAGCCAAAAGTCTGAAAGAAAAAATGCTTTCAGGAAGTCCAATGAAACTGTCTTTGGTTTTTTAAATTATTTTTGTAACCCATCTAAGGGGCTGGGATCCAACCAACATATGAATGAGAAAGCCCTCCGGTGAGAGAAGGAGACCTAAGGGAGGTACGGTTGACCTCAAATGAGGGAAGGAGTCTTCGGATAAGTGAAGGTGGCATGTCTAGGATTCAAACCCAAGTGACAATTGATGCCTTTGAACACTGATGTAAGAAGCTATTCTCAACGAAACACACCGAAATGAATCGGTCCATGATACAGTGCCCAAGCATTTTCAATAGTCAAAACACCCCTTTTTACAACCAATAGGGGTTAAGGAAAATTTAATACTGTGAAAAAATAATTAATGTTATTTTTAAAAAAGAGACACTCATTGGAGGATAGAAAAAGGACTGAAACACCCATTTTTTAAATGGACATTTCTAAAAGATTATATATATATATATATGCATGGACCGTTTGCAACCGTAAGGTAAGTAGCTTTTTTTGTTTAACAGCCTGGGGGCCTGGACACATGAGAGACCCAACAAATGGGTGAGTGAACCCCCAGCACAGTAGAGGGGAGGCCGCTTGAGAGTAGACCACTGCACCGACCTATGGATGGAACCCTTAGGCGGTTGGGTGAGGACATGAAATCCAACGACTGGGTTATTTCTAAATTCTTAAACCGTTAAGTAGTTAGAGATGAGAGAGAATACCAAAGAAACTTGGATGTCGAAGACCTTCAGCACCTACGAGAAGAACTTCCAGTGCTCCACCCTTCATCTCCGACACGCACAGAGAGAGAGAGAGAGAGAGAGAGAGGAAGGGATTATGTGCTGTTGTTGTGTTAATGCAATGAAATTAATACGGGAGTTTCCAAGTGGCTCATTTAGTAGAGAGTTACAAAGGTTTACAATATTTGCTGCAAGTCAAAACAGTTCACCATAAATCAATACGTTTCAAGGAAACGGAACAGGTCGCGTGCCCAGAAAGTGGGTCAATTGGCCAAATCCAACGAAAGATCTACTATAGATAAACCATCTTCATACCTCATTCCCATGGCTTAATTAACCAATCTGATGAATTGAAGGAAATGTGCACTCAAGTTTAACTAATGAAATGTCCTAAGCATTTAGCAAGACAGATATTGATAACATTCGAGTAAGTAAACCTTTGGTCTCCAGTGGCTTGGCCATATAATTCTGAACTTCGGACAATTTTGATGCTCCACATAACTCTATAGTTTTCTTCAGTTTAGCTGGCCTGGCTTGTGGCCTTTTATTAGTATTATTTTTCCTTGTATATGCTCATCTATATTTAAACTCACTCTCTATTGCTTCTTTCATTGCAGGTTGTCATATGTTTTGCTTAACTAATCGCCTTACATGTACACGCTTCTACACTTGTATGTACAGGCTTCCCACTTAAAAATGATTGGGTTTTGCCCACGCTTCTACAGGTTGGATCAGGTTAAACATACTGACCCACCACAGGCGAGGGTTGAAGTCACTTGACCCGTTTTTAAGACCAGTCAAATTCAGGTTAGACTTCTACCCACACTTATGTCTTTAACCTGATCTGCTTTTAACCAACTCAACCAATTTGCCACCCTAAGCCAATCTCTAGGCTTCCTACAGCGATAATATCTTCAAGCCCTAGAACACTGGGGTGCCTATAAGGATCCAAACCCAGACTAGCCTGTTTAATAGTATTCAAGTATAATTATGATTATTGTTTGAATGCTCCTTCAAAACTATTGGATTTAATTCTATAAAATTGGTTACTATTATTTCTTCTGGTCCCATGTTCTTTGTCTTCAGGGTACCATTTTAAGCACAAGATGGAGAAGGGGCAGGATTATTAGTGTGTGTATTTGACGTTCAACTATTGGGGCTTACTTCTCTTTGAAATGTTATATATAATCTCAGCTTATAAATTTATTAACGTTCACTTTAATTGCTTCTCTGATTTTTGGGTAAATGCTGACAACTAAATTCCAACAGAAGCAAGGCAAGAAATCCACCAGGGTAATTTAGTTGTAAATAGTTGCTTTTAGAGCGCTTTAGATATAATTAAAATCACAAATATATTATAAAGCTAGAAAGAATAGAGTTCCTACATATTCTCGGTTCCCTGCTTACACTTTTGGTTCCTCTTACAGACTCATGGTAGTTCGAAGAGAACCAACCTTGCAAATCCACCATCAGCCTCATCTTTTCCACAGTGATTTGTTCTCTTGAACCTTACTTTAAAAGATTATCTAGACAAAGAAAACCACACAACTGGAAACAAAAGCTCACACACACATGAAGATAGCCCACACAAGTGGGAAAAGTTGCACGCCAAGGAACGGTCCCTAGGCTGCAGGGGTTGAGAGCTGGTTGGCAACTCCTCATTCTCCCGAAGTTTCTTTTAAACCTTTGTGTCATTCTTAAATAGCCAGGACAGCCATATTTATCTGATGCACCCACTTTATTCAAATGCACAAATGGCCAGCTATTGGACCACACGACTGGAAACAAAAGCTCACACACGTGTAGAGAGCCCACACAAGTGGAAAAAGTTGCACGCCAAGGAACAATCCCCAGGCTGCTGGGGTGAGAGCTGGTTGGCAACCCCTCATTCTCCTTTTGTTCCCTTTAAACCTTTGTGCCATTCTTAAATAGCCAGGACATCCATAATTATCTGATGCACCCACTTTATTCAAGTGCACAAATGGCCAGCTATTGGATCCATGACATCCAATCTACTTTACTTTTCACGGGCTAGCATCTTACAATACCGGTAACTTCGAGAGAGGGTAATTTTAACCTGTGGGGTGTTGGTGGGTGTCAGGTTTCCTGCTTTTGTCCGCAGTAGAGAATAAAAATAAAAATTCCACACCGTCCTCAGGGAAGGTTCCCATAGGTGAAAATTTCACCAACTGGGAGCCCAATAACATTGTTGTACGTCAACTGTAACTCGTGTTACATAGGTAATATTTGAATTAAAGGGTCTCATCTTCTGATGGTGCCGCTCTGTCATGCTTGGATTTAAAGCAAATTCACAGGTTGAATGAATTTGTAGATCAAATATCCGATTCCCAGTGCATTTTGGGAGGTTTGTGAGCCCTCACTCACATTAAGAGAAGATACTGTTTCAGTTTTTCCACCCCAAAATAAATGCTCATTGCCGAATAATGTAGACTTCGAGTAGATAAAAAACTGAATGCCAAGAAATTACATATCATAAGAGATAACGGTTAAAGCAACAGAATTCAAAAGTTTTTTACATAACATAACACCTAAAATCAGTCAATGGTTTAGAGTTCAAAGACTGACACTGCACCAGACCAACAGTTAGGTTTCCTTTCATTGGTGCAAAGCAGCAAGATCCCAAAACTAGTCATGAACCAACGGAAAGCAAGAATCAACCCAATATTTACATCCTGCTCACAGTACGCCTACTACTTCCACCCATGGTTATCGCCCCATGATCTTCCAACTTTTTCCCAGCCACCTGCTTGGTTTCCACTGCCACCTTCGCCTTGAACAGCTCCTTGGGTAAAACCAGAAGGCTGAGAATCATCAGTTCCACCAGTGTTTTTGATGGAAGTCGTGCTGTTCCAATTTGAACCACCAGTACCATCAGACACTTTCGCTTGATTCCATCCTGCTTGATTTGCACCTCCAATTGCTTCAGTATGTTTAGATGAATTCCCTGCATTCCATCCAGAACCCTTGCTCCAACTCTCTGCTTGCCCACTTAGTCCAGCACCTTTATTAGCTGTAGGGTCTTTCTTCCAACCTGATGACCCATCCCCACCAAAAGACTTGTCCAAACTGCCTACATGTTCCTCTTTGCCCCAGCCAGAAGATGGGCCTCCACTAGAAGCATTAGCACTGTTCCAATTGTACATCGGATTCCTAGCCACGCCACCTTCATTGGTTTCAGGTATTTCTTTGTTCCATCCACTGCCACCTTGGTTGCTAGATCCCCATTTTTCTTTGCTTGGATCAGTTTCTTTGTTCCCAGTTGACCACTGCCCCTTGCTAGAAGAGTCTCCTTGCTTCCAACTGTCAACTTCACTGGTGCGGCCTCCACTATCATTGGCATAATCATTCCCTTTGTTCCAATTTGAACCACCAGTACCATCAGACGCTTTCACTTGATTCCATCCTGCTTGATTTGCACCTCCAATTGCTTCAGTATGTTTACATGAATTCGCTGCATTCCATCCAGAACCCTTGCTCCAACTCTCTGCCTGCCCACGTACTCCAGCATCTTTCTTCCAACCTGATGACCCATCCCCACCAAAAGACCTGTCCATTGTTTTTGCTTGGTTCAAACTGCCTACATGTTCCTCTTTGGCCCAGCCAGAAGACAGGCCTCCACTAGAAGCATTAGCACTGTTCCAATTGTACGTCGGATTCCTAGCCACGCCACCTTCATTGGTTGCAAGTGTTTCTTTGTTCCATCCACCGCCACCTTGGTTGCTAGATCCCCATTTTTCTTTGCTTGGATCAGTTTCTTTGCTCCAAGTTGACCACTGCCCCTTGCTAGAAGAGTCTCCTTGCTTCCAACTGTCAACTTCACTGGCGCGGCCTCCACCGTCATTGGCATAATCATTCCCTTTGTTCCAACTGCCAGCGTGATCTCTACGTCCTCGGCCTCTTCCAAAGGCACCTCCATTTCGACCAGATGACTGCCCCCTCCGAAAAGACCCTACCGGACCGAAAGGTTTTGGTTCGTTCCAAGAATCCACCTGATCACGGCTTCCATCATCATTATCAGTGCCAGCTTCTTTCTGCCAATGAGATGACTGTCCCTGGCCAAAACTTTGTGTTTTTTTCCAAGAGTCAGACTGATCGTTATTTCCATCCCCTTTACTCCAGCCAGAGGAATGTCCCTGACCAAAAGATTTAGGTCTATTCCACGAGTTTGCCCAATCCTCATTACCATCATTTCCTTTATCAGAAACCGCAACTTTATTCCAAGCAGATAACTGTCCCCTGCCATCATTTCCTTTATCAGATATCGGATCTTTTTTCCAACCGGATGACTGGTCACCAGTGAAAGAGCTCCCTCCATTCCAATTTCCCACATCCTTATTTTCAGACTCTCCTTTGTTCCAACCAGATGATTGATCCCGACCAAAAGATTTAGCTCGGTCCCAGTTGTCTGACCATTCTCCATTCCCACCTGCATTTGTTTCTTTAGTCCACCCAAATGACTTGTCCCCACCACGAGCATGTCCGCTGTTCCAACGACCTGCATCACCACTGGTATCTTTTCCTACATTTTTCCAACTAGCTTCACCACTTGTAGCAGCTCCTTGCTTCCAACTGCCTGCTTGATCACTACTCCAAGCAGGTGATTCCCTATCCCGGTCCCAATGGCTTCCTTGATCCCTGCTCTGATCAGTTGATCGCCCACGGCCAAATGCTCTCCCACCACGACCTCTACCACCTGCTTCTCCTCCCCTTCCTCCTCTCCAGCCAGCGCCCCGACCTCCATCGAAAGCTTTAGGCTTGCTCCAACTGTCCTCATGATTTCTATTACCACCACCTCTTCCCCCAACACCACCCCTTCCTCCTCTCCGGCCACCTCTCCAACCTCCATCAAAAGTTTTAGGTTGGTTCCAACTATCCTCCTGATTTCTCTCTCCACCAATTTCAGTATTTCCAGTCATTTCTTTGTTCCAGTCAGCATTTCCAGCCATTCCTTTGTTCCAGTCAGATTTCCAACCCCCATCAGCATTGCCCGAACTATTCCAGATTTTACCCTGATCTTTTTCTCCTCCACCTGTATCATCATTTACAGCTTTTCCTTTATTCCAATTGGATGCCTGGTCACCGCCAGAAGACTTTGATTGGTTCCAACTATCTGTCTGACTTCCACTAGCAAATCCCGCTTCAGTCCAACCAACTGCTTTCCCTTCACTCTCATCTTTTGACTTGTCCCAGTTCTCAGACCTACCTCCTCTAGTCCAATTAGATGCCTGATCACCACCAGAAGGCTGAGGTTTGATCCAGCCATCTGGTTGACCATGGCCAGCAGCTCCCTTATTCCAACCCCCAGCATTCCCATATTTTGACTTATCCTGACTCTCACTTTCTGCTTTGCTCCACCCACCTGCTTGATTTCCCCAACCAACTTCTGGTCTATCCTTCTGTCCAGTTGCATCAGCCCCTGTTTGAATCCCACCTGCAGCTTTCCAAGGATCCGCTTCGATTTTACCAGATCCTTCATTCCCAGTACCAGAGGCTTTACCCCAGGCATCAAATTGATTTGCCTGATTGATTGTCTTGACTTGGAGCTCCACTGCTTTGCCCCAGGAACTTTGATTATCATTGACAGCCCCTTTCCCTTTGTCCTGGTTGCTTTCTTCTGTGCCCCTGAAGTTAAGATTTTGGCTATTCCAAGCATCCTTTTGACTCACACTTCCATTGTTCCCATCCTCAAAACTCTTATCTAATTTTTTCCATGGGTCTGCTTGATCAGTACTTGCATTTCTTTTCTCCCAACCACTCGTCCCATTAGCAGGATGATCTGCCTGAGCTTCACTTCCGAGCTTATCTTTACCCCATTCACTTGCAATTTCCCAAGAGCCAGCTTGATCTCCAGGTTGTACATTTGGTTTCTTCCAGCCATCAGAGGAACTGCAACCAATGTCAGTTTTCACTGTAGCCCCGCCCCAACCATGTGCAATTTGTTCAGAAGCAGAATTATCTCCATTGCTTCCATCTGTTGCTTTAGCCCATGACATGTTATGACCTTCAGTCGAGGGAATTTCTTTCCCCCAGCTGTCTGCAACTTTCATTCCACTGCCCCATGGATCGGCTGTCCCATCTTTACCTAATGTTCATTAAAGTATGTGAGTGTGTCTCTGAGAGGGAGAGAGAGAGAGAGAGAGAGAGAGAGAGAGAGTTTACTTGAATCCCATTGTTGTCAAAATCAAACAAAAACTCGTATTGCAAATAGTAAAGGGGTCCAATTTAAATAGTTCAAGGGATCAAAACAAATTGAACTGAAATGTGATTGTGGAGATTTTTTTGTTAAAATTTTTAAAAAATAAACTACCTTTAAAAAAAAGAATAATACTAAATATTAATAATCCATCCACAGCAGCATCAATAGAGACTAAGACCATAATACAATCACATGAACATTATTGCTAACAAATATCAATATATCATAAATCATGTGTGAATAGGTGAAAATGTTTAAGATACAAGCCTTAGCAGGAAAAAACAAAAAATAAATAAATAATAATAATAAATTTGTTGTTTTACTTAAAATCATAAGAACAAAATGAAAATTCATCAGCATCATACTTTGGATGTGCACAAAGTTAAAATGTAATTCATCAAAAGAAGAACAAAACAAAACAAAAAAAAATGTGTATAGAGAAAGAGAGAGAGAGAGAGAGAGAGAGAGAGCAAGGACTGTATGGAGAAACACATGCCCATGCTTAAAAGGCTCCAGTCACATGCCTATTCCTTGTTTTCCTCTCAAAAAACACCTTTAAATCCCACAAATTATTAAAAGGTCTCCTTTTCACTCAAAACAAAAAAAAGGAAAAAACAATGACTAAGATTAACAATGGAAAATTTTGTGGAAGACTTTTGTACTTTTTTGAAATATCCAAATATTCACACACTTCTTTGAAAATAAGCCATAAGTTTCACACCTTTTTTAAAAATTTCCTTATTATCTATGATTTACGAATTAGGTCCCCTCGATATTTTATGATATGTGATTCGATTTCAGAACATTGATATGATATATATACTTGGAAGTTACTTTATATGATATACCTGTGTCATGATCGTTGTAGTTTGAAAAGGCACCAAAAGGATCTGCATCAGAGGGTTTTCCCTGAAATTTAAATATATATATATATATAAGGAGGAATGTCATTAAAAATCAATGTGACTAAAGGGTGTGCACATAGATCATAATACAAAAGTTTAATAGAGAAGTTATACCCACCGTAAAGCCAGATGCAGACAAATCATGCAAAGAGTCCCTGCAACAGGTGGATCCGATTATCAGGTTAAGACATTGTGTAAAGTAGAAGCTGAGTTAGGACTTAAGAGGCACCAGACACACATGTGCAACTTGGAAGGCCACAAAAGATGAGTCAAAACTAAGAACCACATAAAAGTAAATCATCTAAACATGCTAGTTACATATCATCATCATCATCATCATCATCATCATCAAAGCCTTATCCCAACCAGGCTAGGGTCGCCTACATGAATTCTATTTCTCCAATGCTAGTTACATATCCTTGCAATTTTTTGGGATAAAACTATTATAAAGAATATGTCATAATCTAAACAGGATTCAAGCTGATTTTAAGTTTCTTCTAGATTTTTCACAGTAATACTTACTCTCAGGGGAGAAAATCAATTTCCTTGATGCCTTTTTGCACCAATCAATTTCCATTGTCCCCGTTTGCACCAAATCTAATTCAGGACAGATTAGGACCATTCTGGCCAGACTACCTTCAGAAAGATCAGTCAAAATCTTCTAAACATACTGGTTACATCCTTCTAATTTTTTGGGCTAAAATAACAACCATAAAGAATGTCAAATTCTAAACAGGGTTCAAGCTGATTTTCATTTTGTTTCTGAGTCTTCACAGTAGCACTCAATGAATCAGCAGATTTTTCCCAACACCCTAAATCTTATTAGCCTTATGCCAGAATGGACCGAAAAATGTTCTCAGAGATATAAACACAAAGGCAGACAACAATTAACAATAGAGAAGAACACTGCCAACACCCAAGAAATGAAATTATACCTTAACACATTTCCGAAGCTCTTAACACCAACCTCAGAAAGGTGTTCACTGTTAACTGCATAAGAATAGTAATGTTTTGTCAGAAAGAACTTGAATCTCTAGATTTAAAAAAAAAAAAAAGAAAGAAAAAGAAAAAACCAACTAAATCACTGACATCAACAAACCTTTAAGAACCTTCGATTGGGAATCCAGCTTCACTGTGACATCAGAACGATATATGGCCACAACACGACAAAGGTGCCCTTTCAGGGGACCTACGCGAATTCGCAATGTTTGTCCTATGGAGAAGGCTTGGTCTCTTTCCCCATGGGAATTACTATTGACTGGAATTGAGGAACTAAATTAGGAAGGAAACTAAAATAACAAAAACCATACAACTGTGCCTCACAAATGCCGAAACTTCTACAATCAGAAACATACATGCTTGGTTGCTGTCAGTCCGTTGGTATGGTCTTTGAGGAGATACCGCTGGTGATCCACAGGACTTCTCAAAGCCTGGGGGAGCCATTTCATCATCCTGAGGCAATCAGTAAAACTTGTGGATGAGCAAAGGGTATTTGAGCATGGCAAAAGAAAAGACAGCATCCGTCTTGTACATAGACTTACTGCTATTCCTTCACATACATCCTTTGGAATCTTTATTTTCTTACAAAATTCAGGTTTAGCACAGAAGAAGCCATTGTTCTCCAATTGCTTGCAATCAAAGATGAATACAGTGCCTTTGTAAATATGTTTCACAATGCCTTGTTGTGCCTGCAGCAATGAGAAAATAGCCATTTGTAAAAGCTACTTAGACAAATAAAGACTCCCTCCAAGACAGGAGTTATTTTCAGGAACAACCAGGTCATCCTTAAGCATGACTTAAGTGGAATGCCACACTCGTGATTTTTGTTTTGTTTCTTGATTTTTTTTTAATTTTTCAAAGATTCATACCATTGTAACAGTTCTTTTACTTTTTTCGATTAACAATACCAAAACTATACTCATCTGGATATCAACCCCCAAAACTGGTCTACACAACTCAGTTGTGTATATCGTTTCAAACTACTCAGTCGAGTTTTTGTCATATCTTGCCAAGTTGATCAATGTCATATCTTACATTGAGTCTACATATCTTTTGTCCTAGTTTCTAAATAATGATCCACTCTACAAATTAAGGAATACAACAAATCAGACTTCATTGATGTCAACTATGCCTCATTTTTTATCATCATCTTTTCAATTTTCTTTTTGATCTTCCTTGTTCCATAGGGTTCCATCATGTGCCAAAATCTTAGTATGAAATTTGCCACAAAATCCAGCACAGAAACCCCTATTATAATCCTACCCTGCTTAACCTTTCTCAGTCTGACAAATTGTTTTTGAAACACAATAAGCACCGTCTCTAAACATAGCCAGAAATAATCCTAACTTTGCAAAAACGCCAACCCTATATCAGCCAAACTATCCCTGTTTCAGCCACCAATTTGAGCTCCTGTTTTTCACCTAGAACTCTACCCAAATGCTCTCAATGACCTAAACCCATTTGATCACCTCAAATCCAGCCAATAAACAATTCCCAGTGTCATCCCAAATTTAGTCCCTTAAAACCAAGCATCAACCCACCACATATAAGCCTAAAAGCCACGCCTCCAACAGCCCAAACTGTCCCGAATTAACCCCCAGAAATCCTGAACCTACGAAAATCCACAGAGTTCAAAGAAACCTATAAGCCTGGTTTTAAATCTCAGACAAAACCAGGTCAACTGGCTGGCACCGACTGGAACGGAATCGGCAATGAAATCCTGGTTTACCAATTTTTTGGAGAAAGTAAGGTTTCTATATTATATATCACTCTATATTGCATAATCATTTGTGCTTCCCGCTTGGTTAGTATTATGTTGCACACATCGTGGCCGAATCCACAATATGACGTGTAGACTTTCTATTTTTTTCATTTTTTTTTTTTTACAAATTAGGTCCTTACATCTGATATAACCATAAAAACATCTTTGATCAGATACAACCACAAAAATATCTTTAATTTATTTACTAGCAATACACACAACCTCAAAATGACCATTGAGACAGAAAAGGATACTTTTGCTTTATATATATCTTACAAATAGGAATTTAAGTTTTTTCTTTGCCTTTTTTTTATTACAAATGCATGCTTATTACCTTAACTCCTTCAGTTTTTATATTTACTAAGATTTGTTGTGACTAACAATGAGGTTAATTAGACTCCTTTTTTCCTATTTTAGCTAATTTCTTTTAAAAAGATCACTTCTTCCTTGAATTAAAAGATAAAAATATAAGTTGGCCTCTAAAAAATTAACAGTTCTATACATATATATTTACAAATAAAAGCTTATGCTTTTCCTTTTTATTATTATTCTTTTTTTACATATGCTTGCTTATATTTTGACAAGACTTTAAAAGGCTCATTTAATTTGTATATTTATTTAAAATGTTCATAACTAGCAATGAAATTGGGTAAAAGTTAATTAGACCCCCTATTTCTATTTTTGGCCAATTTACTTTAAGAAGATGACTTTTCCCTTGATTTAAAAGATAAAAATGTAAGTTTGCCTCTTAAAATTTAATACTCATATGTTACACTATCAGCGACTCAGTGCTCAACTACTATAAATATCACTATGTTTAAATTGGATGCTTGTTAAATAACTCAATTCTCACATTTTTACCAGTTTTCTATTACTTTCTATTTTTCTAAATTTTTTTAGATTTTCTAAACACATTTTAGGACCGGCACGACCGGACTAGTCGGTACGAGCGGCACCAACTCATCCCAATCCTGACCGGCACAAAGACTGGCACCGTAATTCAAAACCATGCCCATAAGGCCTAAACCTGTAATTAATTCCATCTTGACCCACTTTCCTAGAACAGATGAAATAAGCACCTGAACACTACTAAAATCAGCCCCTTTCAATCTCAAAACATAACCTACTCAGCCCCTATATCAACCCCTCTAACCAACCTATGTATACTAAAATCTGTCCCCATACAACCATCAAGGGTAATGCAAATTCTCTTAAATAGATACCCACACTATAAATTACAAACTTGCATGAGTTGCCTACATCTTATTTGGGTCTTCCGTTAGTTTATGAGCAACCCTAACAAGAGTCTGAAACTCTAATAGTAGAAAAATGCACAAATGCCTCACATCTTGGAAAAGAAGATGGATCCCTTCAGGGCTCGAGAAGAATGGCACTTGGTAATTGACAACATTACCCGAATGGACACAAACATGGATGCAATTGGGTTACATAAACGCACAACCAAGATTGGTCAACTAAAACATAAAGTTGGACTCATAGCAAAAGGGTTCACACAAGCTTATGTTGTTGACTACTTTAAGACCTTATCGCCAACTGCTAAATCATCAGAATGATATTTACTGTCAAGAACAGAAAACTTTTCTTGGTCATTACGTCAGATCACAGATGGATGTAATCAACGCATTTCTTCAAAGAAGTATTTAGAACCACAATCAGGCTTTGTTGTGAAAGGACAAGGAAAGGTCTATCAGTTCAAGAAGGCAGAAGCAATAACCACGCGCTTAGTTTGACAGGGTCCACAAGGCAGTAATTTGATGAGGATACAGAAGATGTCACACAAATCATATTGTGCCAGTGAAAACAAAGGGTGCTAAAATTTTAATGATGATTTTGTATGTTGATGATATTATAGTCACCGGCCATGATGACAAAGAAACTAAGAATCTAAATGTCTGTCCAGGAACAGAGATCAAAATCAAGGAACCTGGAACATTGAAATAATATCCTGGAATTGAAGTTGTCAAATCCAAGTAAGGAAGTCTAATCTCACAACATATACTGGATCTTCTCAAAGAGATGGGAAATTAGGAGCCAAACTAACTGCCACCCCTATTAAACAGAACCCTGGTCTACATTCTCAGGGTGGAAAATAGTTTCGTGATCAAAGGTCATATCAACGTCCATTTAGGATGTTAATTTATTTGACCATCCCACAATCCCATATATCTTAAATGCAGTAAATGCTAATTTATTTGACCATCGCACAATCTCATATCTTACATGCTAATCTCATATATCTTATATGCTGTAAATATTAATTTATTTGACCATCACACAATCTCATATTTTACATGCTAATCTCAAATATTTTATATGCTGTAAATGTTAATTTATTTGACCATCGCATAATTTCATATCTTACATGTTGTACGTTTGGTAAGGCAATTCATGCATGGCCCAAGACTAATCATTTAGCTGCCACTCACAGAATATGCCCCAGCAAGGTATATACATGTCATGGACATGTGAAAGCAACAGTGTATACCAATGCAGATTGGAGAAGATCCAAACCAGATAAAAGACATACAGAGGTACTGTACTTTGGTTGGTGGAAATTTGATCTCTTGAAAAGGAAACGAACAGATAATAATTGAAAAATCAAGCTCTGAAGCTGAGTATCATGCTAGAGCTGATGGGTGTTGCCAGTTGTTATGGCTATTGTCACTGTTAGAAGAAATAGGGCTCAAGCAAGGTGAAACTATAGCTCTACATTGTGATAGTACATTGACGATAACACTGCTAAGAACACAGGCGGAAGCAGAGGGGGCCATGGCCCAAAATTTCATAAAACCCCTTTAGATCTTCAATATTTTATATTTTTTTTACATATGCTGCCCCCAAAAAGAAAACCCTATTTTTTTAGAAAATCCACTATATACTATGAAAACTCCCAAAAAAATTTCTACGTAGTGCGACCCCCCCCCCCCCCCCCCCCCGCGCCGGAAGAATTCCTAGGTCCACCCCTAGCTAAGAATAGTGCATCATGAGCAAATGAAACATGCAGGAGTTGACTTCCATTTCATCAAAGAAAGAAATTGAAAGAAAGGATGTGAAGCTATGCTACGTGAGTACAGATTGTCAAATTGCAAATTTCCTCACAAAGGTACTAACTATAAGACAATTAACCAATGTTTTATCCAAAACCAGTGTGATGCGGAGTGGGGTACCAGACAGGGGGTGGGCAGATATGGTGAGATCAAAGATGAAGGATGGAAGGGGGTAGGTCAGGCTTCCACATGAAAAAATTAGCTTCACGCCAAACTCCCCATCACGGGCGAGAGAAAGAAGATTGGGAAAACTCAAATCATTTAAAATTTTCATTAATCAATAACTATGGAGCCAAAAGGCTTTACAATCCTTAAATAGAGAAGGCAAATTACCCGAAAACTAATCTGAACCATTAAAACAAATTGAAGGCTAGGATTAAAACATTCCACTAAAATAACTAAAACATAATTAAATCCTAAATAAACTAAGATAGGTGGGCTCAGCCCCAACCATATCACTTGATCACCCTAATTCTCTTTCACCCTATTTTCTTGTTCTCTAAGGCTTTTTCTAATCTACTTTTTCCTAAGCCAAAAAACCCTAGATTTCTCTAAACCAAGTTATCCAATTGTTCGATCGTCCAAGTCCAAGGGCCTCGCCCAAGGCTCAAACTAGGGAATAGAAGAGCCTTCAAAGAGGCGCACAAGGCCTTCAAAATACCAACAAAAGAAGGGGCTAAAACTTTCCTTAAAATCAATATTATCATCATCAAAGCCCTGTCCCAACAATGTTGGGGTCGGCTACACGAATTATATTTATCCATTCACTTAAAATTAGTATCTAGCACATGATAAATTATCAGCATGCGAGTCCCATTCACATGTCAAGCCTACCCATGATCCCTAGTTCAATAGAATTTTAGAACATTGTCTTTCAAATTTAGGATGTTCTAAGGATCAACCAGCATTCTAGAACTCAGCCAGGTCGGAGTTATATCACCCCAATCACATGTGCTTATTGATATTCATGCAGGTATACTTCACAGGTTTAAGCATATTCTAAGAGGGAGCTTCATTTTCCAAGATTCTTTTCAAATTGTATAAGTAATATTCTTTTGAATTATTGTAATGTAAAAAGACCTTGTATTTGTTTAAAAGGTTGTATATTGGGTCAAGTGCATGCACTTTGTATAGAATAGTGTTTTGCCTCAAAATTGAAAAAGGGGGAGACTGTAAGTGCCACAGTCAATTTTGCACTATCCCTATGTTGTCAATTCCAAGTCAAAGTCTCCAAGAAGCTCATCCAACGAAGATCATTTTCAAGTTGGAAGCTCAAGCTTGGAGAGGCATGCAGTTCATCAACAGGAAGAATTCAATGTGAGCCAAGCTTAGGTAAATTGACCCTTAGGAACAACCTAGAAAGGCCCTCAAGAGATCCCAAACCATTTCTAATTTGATTTCTAGGGCTTTTCGGAGTGCACGGAACAGGTCCTAGGCTAGCCGAAGAGTTTTTCCTGAGTTTTATCAGCAAGCTTGTTCAACCAGAGCATTTTTTCCAAATTTGTTCTTCGTCAAGCTTGTCAGTGGCCTCTCGGTGAGGTCTTGGCTAGCCGAAGAGAAATCCTCAGCTCACCAAGAGCTCACCTAAGTTCAAATGGTTTTTGAGTTTCAAGTCAAACTATTCTTTGCATTCGACCGTTGTGAGGTCAGCTAGTTGTAAGGCTCTAGGCGAGCCAAGAAACTATCCGTTGGGGTTAATTCTATATATGTTAGAAGCTCATTTTGAATGAGAATAATCTTAAAAATCCTTAGAGCTTTCTTACAACTCATTGCCCTCACTTGGGAAACTTTGAAAAGGCTCCAACTCTATTTTCCACTTGCACTTAGCATCTCATAGGAAGATGCAAGCGCTTGTTGAGCTAAAGAGAGTGTGACTTGTGGAATACATCTCTTCTAGGGAAATCTTGAAGCTATTCTAGTTAGATCCAATCCCTTCCCTAGATCCAAGCATCTTGGTTGAGCACTCACTGGAAGATCATCTTCACCGAGGAGCATTTGGAGAGGTTAGAGCTTGAAGGTCTACATTCAAGCTACTTGAACACCCTCAAGACTAAGGTAATTGTCAAGAGGCAAGTGTTCTCCTTTTGCATTCAATTTTCGCATTGTATTTGGTGGATGTAGAACTTCGTGATCAAACCACCGCATCAAAAATTTTGTAATTAGTGGAATAGGTCTTTGGGATCAAACAACCATATCAAAAAACTTGTATTTGGAAGTATACTTGTTTAGTTACCTCAAATAGTGGAACCAAGAGTAGTGTGCTCTTGAAAGTGGGTGTAGGCCTAAGACCAAACCACCATAAATCCCGATTTTATGTGTGATTGATTATATGTTGTGGTGAATGCTTTAGTACTCAAAAAGCAGTTTACTTTTGCTATTCTATTCACATCTGCTATTCTAAGGCACCCTACCGCATGGCGCCTGCTGAACTAAGAGAACTGAAAGAACAGTTGCAGGAATTGATGGATAAAGGATTCATTAGACCTAGTGTCTCACCGTGGGGAGCACCTGTCTTATTTGTTAAAAAGAAAGATGGAACCTTGCGCATGTGCATTGATTACCGGCAATTAAACCAGGTCACTATCAAGAATAAGTATCCACTGCCGCGGATAGATGAATTATTCGACCAACTTCAAGGTGCAAGATGCTTCTCAAAGATTGATTTACGGTCTGGATACCATCAGCTAAGGGTGAGGAATGAAGATATACCAAAGACAGCTTTCAGGACACGGTATGGACATTACGAGTTCCTAGTAATGCCGTTCGGGCTAACAAATGCACCAGCGGTGTTCATGGCGCTCATGAATCAAATTTTCAAGCCATACTTGGATCAGTTCGTAGTGGTATTCATTGATGACATCCTAATTTACTCAAAGAAGGAAGCGGAACATGGGAACCACTTGCGCACTGCACTGCAATTGTTAAGAGATAATCAGTTGTATGCAAAGTTGAGTAAATGCGACTTTTGGCTAGCGCAGGTAAATTTCTTAGGTCACATCATTTCAGGCGAAGGCTTGTCAGTAGATCCTGCAAAAATTGAAGCTATCACTAATTGGAAACGACCAACCACAGTGGCAGAAATCCGAAGTTTCCTAGGACTCGCAGGATATTACAGGCGGTTTGTGAAAGGTTTTTCTTCTCTTGCGGGACCTTTGACTCGGCTCACGAGGAAGAATGTCCAGTTCAGCTGGGATGATAAATGTGAGTCTAGTTTTCAGACATTGAAGGACAAGCTAACCTCAGCACCAATCCTAGCCCTACCATCAGGCAGTGGTGGTTTTGTGATATTTTGCGATGCGTCTCTTCATGGACTGGGATGTGTACTCATGCAAAATGGTAAAGTGATTGCTTATGCTTCCAGACAACTGAAGACTCATGAACAGAATTATGCGACACACGATTTAGAATTGGCTGCAGTTGTCTTTGCTCTCAAAATTTGGCGACACTATCTTTATGGAGAAGAATTCCAAGTATATACAGATCATAAGAGTCTGAAATATGTTTTCTCTCAGAAAGACTTGAACTTGAGACAGAGGCGATGGTTGGAATTTCTAAAAGATTATGATTTCTCTATTTCCTACCACCCTGGTAAAGCAAACGTAGTAGCCGATGCTTTGAGTCGGAAATCAATTCAATTAGCCTGTTTGACAGCAGAATGGAGATTATTAGAAGAGATCAAGGATCTAGAAGTAACTCTTTGGCCCATAAGTGATAAGATTCTATTGGGAAATTTCAAGGTTCAGCCAGAACTTATACAACGAATCAAGGATCACCAAAAGGATGATGCGGCACTTTTGGAAATTTTTGACAAAATGGATAACAAGCCAGAATTTTCACTTGCCAATGGTACCTTATATTTCCGAGATCGGCTATGTGTTCCTAACATTCGAGAGATTAAGGATGAGATACTACGGGAAGCACACCATACTCGGTACACCATACACCCAGGGAATACCAAGATGTACCAAAACCTCAGAAAACGATTTTGGTGGATTGGAATGAAAAACGACATTTCTGAATTCGTAGGGAGGTGTCTTACATGTCAACAAGTAAAGGCAGATCACCAGAAGCCAGGAGGATTGCTACAACCACTTCCTATTCCTGAATGGAAATGGGAACATATCACTATGGATTTTGTGTCGGGATTTCCACGAACCTTTCGGAACAATGAAGTTATTTGGGTTATCGTGGATCGTTTGACTAAATCCGCACATTTTATTCCTCTCAAGAATAAGACTTCGATGAAGGAATTAGCGCAAAAATATGTCAAGGAAATTGTCCGGCTACATGGCATTCCGGTTTCCATTGTTTCGGACAAAGACTCCAGGTTTGTGTCTAACTTTTGGAGGAAACTACAGATGGCCATGAGAACACAATTACGTTTTAGTACGGCATACCGTCCCCAAACTGACGGCCAGACTGAAAGGACTAACCAAACTCTTGAAGATATGTTGCGAGCATGTGCCTTGGATTTCAAAGACAGTTGGGATGAGCAATTACCACTCGTGGAGTTTGCTTATAATAATAGTTACCATTCAAGCATTCAAATGGCACCTTTTGAGGCGTTGTATGGACGAAATTGCCGAACTCCTATTTGCTGGGAGGAGGTAGGTGACCGAAGAATACTTGGACCAGACTGGGTGCAGACTTCGACGGATAATATCAAGAAAATCCGAGATAGGCTAAGGACTGCTCAAAGTAGACAGAAAAGTTATGCTGACCATCGCAGGAGAGAATTGGAATTCGCCATAGGAGACCATGTTTTTCTCAAAGTATCTCCAACCAAGGGAGTTATGCGGTTCGGGAAAAAGGGTAAGTTGAGTCCGCGTTATATTGGACCATTCGAAGTGACAGGACGAGTGAGTGATGGGAATGCTTATGAGCTCGCACTACCACCTCAATTGTCAGGTGTCCACAATGTCTTTCATGTGTCTATGCTAAGGAAATATAACTCAGATCCCTCGCATGTTATTGACTTCGAGCCTCTCCAGTTACAACAAGATTTATCCTATGAAGAGAAGCCCGTGGCTATTCTAGAGACAAAGGAAAGAGCCCTGCGGAACAAGACTATTCGATTAGTCAAAATCCTATGGCAGCATCATAACCAACTCGAAGCCACCTGGGAGTCAGAGGAGGAGATCCGTGCCAAATATCCGCAACTTTTTCTATCAGGTATGATTTAAATTTGGAGGACCAAATTTCCTAAAGGAGGGGAGTATGTAATAACCGAACCAAACCTCTTGTAGGCCAACC
The DNA here is from genome assembly GCA_037013555.1 of Sextonia rubra. Taxonomy (NCBI): domain Eukaryota; kingdom Viridiplantae; phylum Streptophyta; class Magnoliopsida; order Laurales; family Lauraceae; genus Sextonia; species Sextonia rubra. Next base: position 35,169,908 of record JASUAD010000008.1, read on the forward strand.
CTTTTCCAGGTGGGCCATGATAGTCCAAACTATATTTGGAGCCTGACTGGGAGTCTCCTAATTGATCGGAAGACTTTTGGCAGGTCCATTGTGGAGTCCCAATAGACTACCTCTCTCAGAATAGCAGTTTCCAAACAAGACCTCTCTCCAAACACTAAACCTATATATAAGACAGTAGGCATATCTATCGGGTGCACACAGCAACGATAGCAATTTCAGAGAGAGAGAGAGAGAGAGAGAGAGAGAGAGAGAGGGAAAGACTAACATCTGGTGTGGGATTGCTGGAAGCAGAGGAAGATCAATAGCGGGACGCGTGGCGGATGTCTGACGAGAGACCGATCACTGCCCGATCAACACGCGTTTACACCAGGTGAGTGGAATCTAACTTGATTATCTGAATAGAGTAGAAGATTAGACGTATTTGATCACCTGATGAACCGTGGCTACTATATAGTAGTACCACAGTGGTCGTGAATACATAACGTCGGCCAGATTGGGTGTTGAGCCCAATTCGATCATCAAAACAGTAATCAGACCACTGACATGCTGTAAGAATCCCAATCGACACCTTTTGGCCCTGTTTTGAATAGAAATCAACGAATCTGAACCTTGAGTGAAGATTCAAGGAATACCCAACGCTGTCGACTATGTAATGCCACAAACTTCTTTCAAATAGACCTACCCGTAGATGGGAATGTGACAGATAGAGATCTTGTGAATTACATACCTCTGATACTTGGATTTCGGCAAGGAAGATGAAGGATTACTTTCAAATCCAGATCAGAACTGGATTTTCTGAGTTCCCAGACCGTCACAGACTCGTTTGGTCGACTGGAATGGTGGGCCACGTGGGACCACCTGATCGAAGATCACCTCCCCACATCTGTTGGTAGACCCTAGGGCGACCCTACTGGTGGTGGACCCATGAGCTTTGAACCGTCGGAGTCCCTCCATCTCAAGACTTCATCGTAGCTGGACGAAGACCCTAAAAGGCTAACGATCAACTCTGTCTCGTTATAGAGAGCTTCGGTCGAATGCTTTATAAAGCAGCAACTTAGTAAATTTCAAATAGGCCCTTGTCGTAAGTGATATTATTATAAACTCATTAAAAATTTGTGATGTCTACATAGTTGATATATTATGAACCACGCAACATTATTTATGAATCTAACTCATGGCCCAGTGCTCGGATGTTTCTTTTAAATAAGAGTGAAGACTCATCGTTACAAAATATTAGTTTTAACCCTTTAGATGGAAATAATCCTTTATAATATGTAATTTGAAAGTAGTGTAAATTACATGAAATTTTGCTGAATATTTGAATGTAACGAAATATAAGTCAATAGTATGTTTTGATTCCTATGGTTGATCTTATAATGAACAATTAGTTTCCCATTAAAATATGGACAATGCCACAGCATGGTACCAATTTCGACTAGAAATGGGGCGAGAAATAACCAATGTTATGTGATACTGACCAAAGAAAAGAATATGATAATATAACCAATTATAGTAGAATATGATCTATAATAAGTTTGTTGATTGAACTTGTCATCAATGATTTAGATAAAGTGATACCAACTGCTGACTCTGAGTATTGAATTTCTCTCATGGATGTCGGTTGAGGGAAGGAAGTTCAACACATGGTGGCAAGACAAGCCATGTCGTTGATAGAAATGTAGATGCTCCAGTTGGGAGTATCGGAACAGGCTCAACATTCATGGTGGATGACGAACCATGTTGTTGACAGAAATGTAGATACACCGTATGGGGTATCGGAATTGTTTGATGCCACAGTGGGAAATCACTCAAGAAAGAAATTGATTAGAATGTGACTGAAATCATATCATTGTATATATATGTTTTCCGAATAATTGAAATATGCTTTATCTTAATGATTTCCTATTCTACTCACCAGTTTTACTGATTAAGTGGTTCGCCCCACTTCAGGTAATGCAGTTGTGGAGGTTACGGGAAGTGACGGGGATCAGCCGGTAGACTTTGGCATGCGTAGCTGATCCAGAGCGCGGAGAAAACAAAAGAATAGATTTATAGTCGGGAGTAGCCCAAGATTTAGACATTATTATTATTATTTTCTTTTCTCCAATAGAAGTTGTTTATTCAGAAGTGTTATCAAGACTTTTAATATCTACATAATAGTTGACATACAATGAAATTTGATTGTTTATGACCTTGATGCTCATGAGAATTTGATTTATGTGATATTGTTATAATAATCTGAGTACGGCTTAAGAATCTGAAGAGCTCCAGATTCTTGGGTCGTTACAGGAACCAAGAGTAGTGTGCTCTTGAAAGTGGGTGTAGGCCTAAGACCAAACCACCATAAATCCCGATTTTATGTGTGATTGATTATATGTTGTGGTGAATGCTTTAGTACTCAAAAAGCAGTTTACTTTTGCTATTCTATTCACATCTGCTAGTTTAACTTGAGTATTTTACAATTTCTCTTACCCACCATAAATCCCGATTTTATGTGTGATTGATTATATGTTGTGGTGAATGCTTTAGTACTCAAAAAGCAGTTTACTTTTGCTATTCTATTCACATGTGCTAGTTTAACTTGAGTATTTTACAATTTCTCTTACTAGCACACAACTTGTTGTGCAATTTACACCTGATCACACATTTGTATTGCTTCATAGTAACATTATTGTGCATTTTTCAAGAGATCTTGAGCTGGTGTTTAATTGGCCTAACTGTTTCTGATTTTAGGCAAAAATCTTAATTCCCCACCCCCCCCCCCCCCCCCCCCAAAAAAAAAAAAAAAAACTGAAACACACACACAAGAAAGGACTTATATTGGTCTAGCTTGCATTTTCAATTGGTTCATAAGGGACTCATTTGAGAGCTTTATTATCTGGGAACCCATCTGTCATCCCTACCCAATTTGAGAGCTTTATTATATTAGTAGACTTTGAAATCTTCATATCCTACTGATTTGGCGATAATGATAGATAAGAATAGAAAAAGCCCCTAGTCTACAGCTAATTGCAGTCTTTGCAGTCTTTCTTGATCTTCTCAGTATCTGAGAGCTTTTACAAGAAAGGTACTCTGCATGAATCCATAAAAATTGGCAGGTCTCTGGCCATACTACATGAATTGAAGCATCTCATTTTTTTTCTTTTCATTTGTCCTTTTTTTTTTTTGGTTTGTTGTTTCCTCATCTTTTCAATGATAACAACCAACTAGCCTGACCCCCCCCCCCCCTCTCTCTCTCTCTCTCTCAATTCAATGAAGATTTAACTCCAGTTTGTAGTATATTCACACCTCCATCGTGCAAAGTCTCCTTGGAAAGTATTAACCTTGTATCCCTCTCCATTCCCCTCAATTATAAAAAGCTCAAACATAAATGCTTTAGAAGGTATCTTCCCTGTTTTTTTTAATCCAATAACGAGGAATAGTCTTTGAGTCTCAAAGTATGATGAGTGATATTTTCCTGGCTAAGGGGGTGTGTTGTTGAATCATTAGCAGGCCAAGTGGCCCCAAAAGGGAGGTGCATAGATTGAGTTGAATGTGGTACCCCCATACGATTGTCCTTGGGTTGTATTTTAGGGTTTTGAAATTCGGCGTTAGTAGCACTTGTCTTTTGGATGGCCCATCACAAAAGATTCAGTGATGGGATGATTGGAACTCCAATCTCCTAAACATCCCACCTAGCCCCATTTATTGGAAACTATCTATGTTTGCCCATAAATTCTATCTTCCCATCTTTTTATAATATTGGACATTTTTCTTAACACGAGTATGCTGTGGAGGACCCTCACGAATTCCATTACCATGTTACTGGATAGAGTTTCGAGAGAGTTTTAATTGATTTGATGTGGTTTGCAAGATTCACTATCCTACCTCACACTCAATGGAAGGAAACACCCCCTCAAAGCCTTTTTGCTTGCTTCCTCCGTTTTTGGCTTTTGGATGTATGAAGCCCAGATTTTGGAAACACCCCCTCAAATTTTGGATGTATTTAGTTTTTGGCTATTAGATGTAGTTTGCAAGATTCACAATCGTACGTCAAATTCAATGGCAGGATACAACCCCTCAAAGCCTCTTTGTTTGCTTCCTGCTTTTTTTGGCTTTTTGGTTGTATGAAGCCCAAATTTTGGATAGACATCAGCAACTCAATAGCTTTAATTTTGATGTCGATGCTTGCTTATATGATGTACACATTACATTGTTGATACAAGTTCTATAACCTCTTAAGAAAAGAGAAAAAAAGATATAGACAAAAGAAAATCCCTGTAAGAAGGGTGAACTATAATAGGTGGACAAAAGGAAATCAATGACGTCCCACTAAGAAGAACAACCCATCTCAAGAACCATGAGTACAAGACACTAATTAAAAAATAATAATAATAACAACAACAGTGAAAAAGTAAAGTTATAGACAAAAGAAAATATCCCTCTAAAAGGGGTGAACTATAATAGGTAACGAAAGGAAATCAATGACGTCCCACTAAGAAGAACAACCCATCTCAAGAACCATGAGTACAAAACACTAATGAATTTCTTTTTCTCTGTTCACCCCCTTCTCAAAGATGCATGCCACATGAGAGTCTGACAGCTATTTAATTCGATAACAGAGCATCCTAGGACTCTTACATGTCAAGAAGTCTAGATCGCCCATAAATCAAATCACATGACATAAAAGCAATGCCAAAGTAGGAATGTCACCTTAAATGGACCTTTCAAGATCCTGACACAGTCATTGATAGATAAGATATTCTTCTGTGTGTCTCGAGCTGTAAGATTTTTATCAGATATTCTGTTCTTCAACTCCCGTGACTTAACAGTCACAGTGGCTGGTCTTTCCAAGTCACCGTTCAAAATCTTTAAAAAAAAAAGTAAAATAAAATCATATAATGCTGATAATTCACCACATAGGAATAGATACGGAATGTACAATCAATCACCATTACCTGGAAATCATCTTTTCCCACTCCAACGATAACTCCAAACTCCTTCCGACTACATATGATATACAAGAAAATGATAAATAACTAAGAAATGAAATCTGACATGTCACAGCAATATATACAAAATGTGGTAATTTCAAATTTACCCAAAAAGGACAAGATCATGAAGTTCATAATCGTTCCCCTCCCTAGTCTCTGAAGTACTTTCTGATACTCCAGACATGACATTATCTACAATTCCTGACTGAGGTTTTCTTTGTCCACCATAAAGTACTGAAAGCCACTCAGAATCCTCAGATGTATTATCAGCAAACATAAATTTCTGTATCTCAGCAGCAGATGGCTTTATTTCCCAGCAACTTAAAGATGCAATGGACACCTTTTTGTACAAATAACCATTCTTAAGCATCAAACCATCAAATATCTCAAAAACTTCTCCAGTTTGGCGATCACGTTTGTATTGGATGTGGGGGCGAAAATCCCTGACAAATTAGAGTACAAAAATAGTATTACAACCAAACACATGCTGCCATATCATTTATAAAACAGTTGACAAAGCAAATATATACTAGTTGCTTTCCATTTTAAAAAAAAAAGGTAAAAAATCATATTACTCTAGTTCATGAGAGCTGATCAAGCGGGGTGCTGGAACAGAAGCTTCATCCACTGTTTCACCACCTCCACCCTGGAAACAAAATATGTAATAATGCACTCTATTAAGAAATTAGAGCCAACATGTAATATCCATAAATTACACTCTTTTTCATGATATTAATTAAACATAACCCAAACAATATCAATTTTAAACCCCAGTCAGAAGTATTACAACAACTACAATTACATAGGATCACACTAGGACACTATACAAACTCAATAATGCATAAAAACAAAAGGAAACCCAAAAGCCACACACTATGGTGGTGAAGTTCAAAGATATGATTATCAGAACTTTGGCAGTGGGAGCTATAATCATGGTTCAAATCGTAATCACGGTTATCATCACAGTTGAACCTGAAAAATGATACAATGCGGCATCACGTCGCAGTTCGCAAGCATCGCAATCCGTCATAGCATGAATTTTTTTCGACCCCACAAGATTTGAAAAAAAAAACTACCCAAAGAGTCAGAGTATTGTAAAATGCTAGAAAGTAATGTTTTTTAGTTGACTTACAAACATGTTACAACTTACAAGTTACAACAATGAACTTTGAAGAAAATAACACAACATTTTAACATTACAAGTGTGCAATGAGATGAACTAAGATTTAGGCTCAATATCTCCTTTTTTCAATGGTGATCTAGGCTCAATATCACTAGATCTATAGAGAAGCAAAGAGTCTACAACTAAACATAACTCAATGTGTGTAACACCCCACCCTTTACACATGCACGATATTGTCCGCTTTGGCCCATGGGCCTCACGGTTTTATTTCTGGTGGGCCTCAGCACACCAAAAGGCCTCATGCAAAGTAAAGGTGCAAGCTCTATATATAAATCCATTCATTTTCTTCTCTATAGTCTATGTGGGACTGCAGGATGTCACAATCCACCCCCCTTAGGGCTGCATGTCCCTGTGCAGTAGCTTTCCAGTTCCTATAGCCTGCCAGCCCTCTTGGCCCGCCCACTTGCACCAAGCCACAGCAGGGACCCACACTCGAACTAGTCGAGAGTAGGCTTTGATACCATTTGTAACGCCCCACCCTTCACACATACATGATATTGTCCGCTTTGGCCCAGGGGCCTCACGGTTTTGTTTCTAGTGAGCCTCAACCCACCAAAAGGCCTCATGCAAGGTAAGGGTGTAAGCTATATATATGAACCCATTTACTTTCCTCTCTATAGTCGATGTGGGACTCCAGGATGTCATAATCCACCCCTCTTAGGGCTGCACGTCCCTGTGCAGTAGCCTGCCAGTTCCTGTAGCCTGCCAGCCCTCTTGGCCCTCCCACATATGAACCCGCCCACTTGCACTAGGCCACAGCAGGGACCCACACTCGAACTAGTCGAGAGTCGGCTCTAATACCATTTATAACGCCCCACCCTTCACACATGCATGATATTGTCCGCTTTGGCCCATTTCTCAATTTATGCGTGTCATCCTTGCGCAGGGGCCATGCTAATCTTCTCTGTATCGTTCCAATTGTCCGCTTTGGCCCATGGGCCTCATGGTTTTGCTTCTGGTGGGCCTCAACCCACCAAAAGGCCTCATGCAAGGAAAAGGTGCAAACTCTATATATAAATCCATTCATTTTCTTCTCTATAGTCTATGTGGGACTGCAGGATGTCACAATCCACCCCCCTTAGGGCTGCACGTCCCTGTGCAGCAGCTTGCCAGTTCCTGCAGCCTGCCAGCCCTCTTTTCCCGCCCACTTGCACCAGGCCACGGCAGGGACCCACACTCGAACTAGTCGAGAGTCGGCTCTGATACCATTTGTAACGCCCACCCTTCACACATGCATGATATTGTCCGCTTTGGCCCACGGGCCTCATGGTTTTGCTTCTGGTGGACTTCAACCCACCAAAAGGCCTCATGCATAGTAAAGGTGCAAGCTCTCTATATAAACCCATTCACTTTCCTCTCTATAGTCGATGTAGGACTCCAGGATGTCACAATCCACCCCCCTTAGGGCTGCACGTTCCTGTACAGTAGCCTGCCAGTTCCTGTAACCTGCCAGCCCACATATGAACCCGCCCACTTGCACCAGGCCACGGCAGGGACCCACACTCGAACTAGTCGAGAGTCGGCTTTGATACCATTTATAACGCCCCACCTTTCACACATGCACGATATTGTCCGCTTTGGCCCATAGGCCTCACGGTTTTGTTTCTGGTGGGCCTTAGCACACCAAAAAGCCTCATGCAAAGTAAAGGTGCAAGCTCTATATATAAATCCATTCATTTTCCTCTCTATAGTCTATGTGGGACTACAGGATGTCACAAGGCCCGCCCACACATGAACCTGCCCGCTTGCACCAGGCCACCTTTCACACAAGAACTAGCAGGCTACTGCACAGGGACGTGCAGTCCTAAAGGGGGTGTATTGTGACATCCTGCAGTCCCACATAGACTATAGAGAGGAAAATGAATGGATTTATATATAGAGCTTGCACCTTTACCTTGCATGAGGCCTTTTGTTGGGTTGAGGCCCACCAGAAGCAAAACCATGAGGCCCATGGGCCAAAGCGGACAATATCATGCATGTGTAAGGGGGGTGGATTGTGACATCCAGTCCCACATAAACTATAAAGAGGAAAATGAATGGATTTATATATAGAGCTTGCACGTTTACTTTGCATGAGGCCTTTTGGTTTGCTGAGGCCCACCAGAAACAAAACCGTAAGGCCCATGGGCCAAAGCGGACAATATCGTGCATGTGTGAAGGGTGGGGCGTTACAAATGGTATCAGAGCCTGCTCTTGACTAGTTCGAGTGTGGGCCCCTGCCATGGCCTGGTGCAAGTGGGCGGGTTCATGTGTGGGCGGGCCAAGAGGGCTGGCAGGCTACAGGAACTGGCAAGCTACTGCACAAGGGCGTGCAGCCCTAAGGGGGGTGGATTGTGACATCCTGCAGTCCCACATAGACTATAGAGAGGAAAATGAATGGATTTATATATAGAGCTTGTACCTTTACTTTACATGAGGCCTTTTGGTGTGCTGAGGTCCACCAGAAACAAAACCGTGAGGCCCATGGGCCAAAGCGGACAATATCGTGCATGTGTGAAGGGTGGGGCGTTACAAATGGTATCAGAGCCGACTCTCGACTAGTTCGAGTGTGGGCCCCTGCCATGGCCTGGTGCAAGTGGGCGGGTTCATGTGTGGGCGGGCCAAGAGGGCTGGCAGGCTACAGGAACTGACAGGCTACTGCACAGGGACGTGCAGCCCTAAGGGAGGTGGATTGTGATATCCTGGAGTCCCACATCGACTATAAAGAGGAAAGGTGGTGGATAGTGACATCCTGGAGTCCCACATCGACTATAGAGAGGAAAGTGAATGGGTTTATATAGAGAGCTTACACCTTTACTATGCATGAGGCCTTTTGGTGGGTTGAAGCCTACCAGAAGCAAAACCGTGAGGCCCGTGGGCCAAAGCGGACAATATCATGCATGTGTAAAGGGTGGGCGTTACAAATGGTATCAGAGCCGACTCTCGACTAGTTCGAGTGTGGGTCCCTGCCGTAGCCTGGTGCAAGTGGGCGGGTTCATATGTGGGAGGGCCAAGAGGGCTGGCAGGCTACAGGAACTGGCAGGCTACTGCACAGGGACGTGCAGCCCTAAGAGGGGTTGATTATGACATCCTGGAGTCCCACATCGACTTTGCATGAGGCCTTTTGGTGTGCTAAGGCCCACCTAAAACAAAACCGTGAGGCCCATGGGCCAAAGCGGACAATATCGTGCATATATGAAGGGTGGGGCGTTACAAATGGTATCAAAGCCGACTCTCGACTAGTTCGAGTGTGGGTCCCTGTCGTGGCCTGGTGCAATTAGGCGGGTTCATATGTGGGCGGGCCAAGAGGGCTGGCAGGCTACAGGAATTGGCAGGCTACTGTACAGGGATGTGCAGCCCTAAGGGGGGTGGATTGTGACATCCTGGAGTCCCACATCGACTATAGAGAGGAAAGTGAATGGGTTTATATAGAGAGCTTGCACCTTTACTATGCATGAGGCCTTTTGGTGGGTTAAAGCCCACCAGAAGCAAAACCGTGAGGCTCGTGGGCCAAAGCGAACAATATCATGCATGTGTGAAGGGTGGGGCGTTACAATGTGAGGCCTTCGTTGCATTTATTTCACCTTTTTCCTGAAAAAGAAAATTATAACGTCGGTAAAAATCAAGAAAATTCGAAAAGCAAAAAAGCACTTCAAACTTCGAAGAGCTGTTATCAATTCTAAGGCACTTGGAGAAAGAAACTCTATGTGTGTGTGTGTGCGTGAAAAATAAACTCCAAATGCTTGCCTAAAGTCACTTGGTTGGGTTCTTCGGTTTTGTCATGATGAAATCCACATGAATCTTGAGATTTCAATGAAGAAGTGATAAAAGAAGGTTGGGGAAGATGAAATAAGGTCTCTTGCTGCTTAACTAAGCTTGAAGTGAAAGAGAACAAAAGAAAATTAGGAAAGGAAGGTTTTAGTATCGTCAGCTGATATTTTTGGACACTAGCCCACAACCAATATTTTCAAAGCATCAGCCGCTACAAAACAATATTTTGAAAACCGCCCCCCCCCCCCCCCCCCCCCCCCCCCCACAAACCAAAAAAAAAAAAAGAAAAACCTACCAAGACCAATACGCATCAAAATATCGGTTTGCTAGCGGCCAAAATGTACAAGTATGGGCCGATATTTTAAACCATGGCTATAACACACCTCTTCCAATACCATAGTTGTAGGGAACAGCACAGTACTGTCCTTACAGTGCTGCAACCACAGATGTATGTTGCAGTCCTGCCAGCTTGGCTGCACACATTTTTATTCCTTCACATGACAGTAGAGGAGCCCATGGCTTAGCTGGGCTTGGGAGAGGTAACTGTTAAGGCTCTCGCAAAGAAAATGATGGCACAGTAGTTATGATGTGCAATGCTGACACATGGTGCGGCCTGGAAAGAAACCTTCTTTTCTTTTCCTTTCTTGTTACGGAAGCAAATCCAAGGCAAGGGCCTTCCCTCCAAGCAAACCCTCAACACCTCTCTCTTCAAGCAGAAAGAATGAGACAGATGGTTGTCTCCTTCCTCTTCCTAGATTTCAGAAATTGCAGTGGGCCATGAATCGCATTTCCTGCACTCCTTTTGTGTGTGGGTGGGTTTTTTTTTTTTTGGGTGGGTGGGGCGTAGTTTTGTTTAATTTGGATCTTACACAAGTTTAGTGATTTAGTTTCCTTTATGCTTAGGAAACTCTTGGTGTCTAAGCTATGGGAGAGGACTGATCCTACTCCATATATGTGGATAGACATCCTCATTGTAATTCATGCTTATCATCAATAAAAATGATTTTTCTCTTTTGGGTTTTATCTTCTATTATGGTGTTTACCATTACCATAAGTTGCCCTGGTGGCTAAATCCATCTTTAGATTCAATCAATCCCTTGGAGATTGATCTATTTATATAAAGGATCCGAGGGTGCACCACTAATAAAACCAAAAAAAGTACAGACATGTATAGAGTTGTAAAATTTTCAGGATAAAGTCAACAAGGAACTAAAATAACCACAAACTGCCCTTGGAGAAGAGATTTCTCAACCCAAGAGCCCCACTCGAACCAAAGAGAGAGAGATGTGAACTTCTGAGATTTTATTCCAATGTTTGTGTGATGTATTCATCATAGTTGCCCCTTACAAAGCCTTTGTAAGCATTGAAAACTCAAAGAAACCCCAAGGAAAGGACCCCCAAGGCTCCTAACCACAGTTATCAATACTGTTCTGTTCCACTTCCACTCACTACCGACTGGAATGTTGCAGAATTAGCCTTTGGGGAACAAAATGCACCCCCTAAAAGTTTAGAGGACCAATTCTGGTCAATTCCGGTCATTGCAATCCCAATTCTGGACCAATTCCACCCCCATGTTTCATGCTTATATTCATATGTAGTGAAAACTAAAAAAATGGTCAATTATAGAGTGCAGTTTAATTGAAGTGATGTAAGTGTGCATTTTTAGTATTATTTTAACATTCAACTTCTTTTTCAATTTTAGGTATTCTTTTATATATTTTCATTTTTCAATCGCATCTTTTCCGTAATGGAATACCAGAATTCACAAAATGTTCCACCACAAGGTCAAACTGGAACGACAGCCAGAACAAAATTGACAACTATGCTCCTAATTCCCTTCCCCTACCAAGGCTAACAATCCTAATCAAAATCAATTAGGGCTTGTTCGGCAAATCTTATCTGTTTGCAATAGACCTACATCAAACAGATCTATTTCAAATGGCCCCATTTAAAATAGATGCTTTACGAATAGTCTCATTTGGCTACACTCAAAAACTGATTGAAATAAACTTTATTAAATCTATGGTTGAAAGTATTTCTCAAATTTCTCGAGATTCATGAAGAATCAAGTTTTGAAATTTGATCCCATAACCATGTTTAACCTTTTAAATAGACTTAACGGGTTTGGATCTTATCTTTGGGACCCACAAAATTTAGGAAATAATATCAAATTGTTCAACCTTTTAAATAGACTTAACGGGTTTGGATCTTATCTTTGGGACCCACAAAATTTAGGAAATAATATCAAATTGTTCATACTGCTTTATAAATATCTCAAAATCTGTGCTAGATCAATGGTTCAAATTTGCTCCCATAGTTGTTTTTGGATAGATTGGGATAAGGCTTTGATGATAATGATGATGATGATGATATATTTTTGGATAGGTGAATATTTCTAGTGGTTCAAATCTTAGTCTACTGGCCCAAAACCCAAGAAAAAAAACGAAAACACCGACTGATACACATCACGTTTTAGCTTCCCTTTCCTAACATGAGTATCCAATGGCCAGCAAGTTTTCATCATTTTCTAGAGATCTAGACCAAATCAAGGGCTGAAATTGAGCCACAACCGTTCTCAATCATTCAAAGAGGATTAATGGTCCGGACTGTGATTTTGGGGCCCACAGAAGTCCCAAAATTTAGATGTACAGTTCTGGAGTTTTTTTACAAATATCTTGAGACCTACAACAGATCAACAGCTGAGAGTTGATCCCATAGTCGTGTTAGATCTTCTTGAGCCTTCCAATGGGATCATCAAGTGGGGTCTTGAAATTAAAAAAAAAAAAAAGAAAGAAAAAAACAGAGATTTTGAAACAATGCCCCATGCTACTGTCTTTCTGCTTTACACAAGGATGTCTATTCCGATTCTCCTGATTTTTGGGGCTGGGATAAAAGACGTTGGATGTCTTTTTGGAGTTTGAAATAGAGGTGGTTAGAGTTATCACCAAATCCAATTAATGCATTTTCAAACCTTTTTAAGATAATAAGAGGCTGCAAATAGACTTCCCAAGTCCCAACCAGCCACTTACTAAAGAAAATAAAGAAATCTTGGAGACTTTAGGAAGTATGGGCATCATCCTAAACACTACTGTACAAAAAGCAATGGGCCAAATCTGGTCCACTCCAAATGAAGGGGAGCCCACTAGGTTGAAGGCTAGCTAAGGCAACCAAATGGATACAAGCCCCTAGAGGGCTCAAGCTCATGTTGGACCACTAAATTAAGCCAAAAAAAAAAAAAAAAGGTGACATGTTCTGACTTTCTGAGTAACAAAATTTTCTTTAATTGCAAATAGCCTCCCTGATTTCTCAGTTTTTGCCAATATAGCGCCTGACATCAACCGCCAGTAATGGAAAAATATCAAGTGAAGAGGGAAAGTTTGCATATGTAGTTCATTGATCTAGAAAAGGCTTACAACAGGGTACCTAGAGATGAAACTTGGTAGGTTTTGAAGAAAAAGAATGTTCCAAAAGGTTATATTAAAATTATTAAAGAAATGCATGAATGAGCAGTAATGAGTATAAGAACTACTTGTGGAGAGACAAGCGTGTTCCCAATGACTACAAGTTTGCATGAAAGGCCAGCCTTAAGCCATTATCTCTTTGCACTGATTATGAATAAGTTAACTACTAGTATTCAAGAGGAGGTACCTTAGAGTATGCTATATGCAGATGATATAGTCTTGGTGTAAAAATCAAAAGATGGTGTAAATGCAAAACTCAAGAGATGGCGAGAGACTTTACAATCAAAACACTTTAAAATAAGTCGTACAAAGACAAAATATATAAATTGCAATTCTGGTGGGCATATACAAATAGCTGAAACTATTGTAAGAATTAAAGTCCAGGCGATAACACAGAGAGATTCTTTTTATTACCTTGGCTCGATAATTACTAAGGATGGGGAGACTGATAAAGATGTTGAACATAGGACAAAAGCGGGATGGTTTAAGTTGAGACTTGCTTCTAGAGTGCTTTAATATAGACGAGCGCCAACAAAATTGAAGGCAGAATTTTTCAGGGTAGTGATTAGACCAATTACGACCTATGGGACAAAATGTTGGCCAATAAGATAGTATATACATAAAATGAATGTAGCAAAGTTGAGAACGTTGAGGTGGGTATGTAGTAAAACTAGAAAAGATAAAATTAGAAATTACAACTTTCAAGAGCATTTAAGAGTAATATCAATAGGAGATAAGATTAGAGAAACTCATTTGAGATAGTTTGAGCATGTTAAACCCAGGCCTGCAAAGGCGCCAATAAGAAAAAAATTTGGCTATGCAGATTGATGGCCCTAGTAAGGGGCAGACCAAAAAAGACGTAGATAAAGGTAGAAAAATCAAATTTTAAGAAGTTTAACTTATCTGAGGATATAGCTCGAAATTAGGCCGGAATGGAGAATCAGAATTCATATAGCCGATCTCAACATAGTTGGGACCTAAGAAGCACGGACACAGACACGGGACACAGAAACGACACGACACGGACACGCCGACGCAGCATTTCTCAAAAAAGTAGGACACGAACACGTCGGGGGACACGTTAATAATATATATTAATTTATATTTATATAATCATCTACTAAAAAAATAATATCATTTTAACTTTTTTAATCAATTTAGCAATAAAAAAATAAAAATTCAAGTACCAACTAACAAATATATCAAATTATCAAATATCAATACAACACTAAAACATAATTTATAATTATTAAATATGAAATATCCATAGTTCCATAAAATCCATATAAAGAAAAGGACGGATCATCTCTTTCCCCTCCCTAAAAAAAGAAAAAAAACAAAAAGCAAAAAAAAAGCCAATCTTGAGGCCTATTCTTTACTGAAATATTTATTTGTCTTTTGCTTGTGATAGAATTAATATTTACAATCATATATTTTTCCATGGTACAAAATTGTCATATATCAAGTTTACAAGTTTTAATAACCACATGTTAACAAAGTGTGTAAGAGATATCAGCCACATGTTTATTTTTTAGTCATAAACACGGGTTAGGAATTAAGGGACACGTTGCAAAAAGAGTGTCAAATAAGTGTCCAAAATTAAAATTTTTAGTTTTTAATTATGGACACGGCTAAATAGTATCGGACACGTGTCCGAGGAGTATTGGTGTCCGACACGGATATGTCACTTTCTTAGAAGTGTCCGTACTTCTTAGGTTGGGACAAGGCTTTGATGATGATACATCAACTCATATCATAATAAGCGGGACTATTTGGGGCCCAAATCTTGATTAATTCTTGATCCAAGCCTTGTAGACCTTCTTTTGATGCTCAAATTGCTCCATGAATGCTTCAGCCAACTAGAAACTTCAATCCATAGTCAATTCTTCATCACCAATCAATCATATTCGACAATAGAAGACCTGTTGCTCAACCAGAGTTGATTGCACTTGTCCAAGGGTTGATTTTAGTAGGCATTCAGGAGGGACTACACAACCCAAAGATCACATGACCTGAGGTGCTAGGATCTTTTAGAATTTTTTGCAATTTACTATTTAGCATGAACCTACAACCAACATTCAAACCAATCGGCCATACAAAATAGACAGAGACTGCTGCAACAAAACTAGAAATTGTGTATCTTATATCACATAAAAAACATAGCTTTGACTTGGCTGATAGGGAGCAATAACAGAAGGTAATTAGCGCAATAGAACCATGCATGAAAGAAACTAACAATCCTATGATTAGTTCTGTTTTTAAATATCAATACAAAGAAATTTCAGGGAAATCCATACAAGTTTTAGGGCTAGGGCTTGTAGATCAATCCTTGGAATCATCTTTATAGTTGCTTTTTTTTGCGCATCATCAACAGCTACAACCTACAAAAACAAGGACACAATAAAAAGATGTGTAAGAAGTAATAATCGATATGCAAGTATCAACAAAAGGCACCTCATACCTGTGCCAAGTCCCCTTTGTATTTACCACACTTGATGCGAACCCAAGAGCCTTTGGAAACGTCATTCAATTTGTTTCGAGGAGCTAGTAAATGAGGAACTTCATTTTTGGGCACAAGTACCAATCTACTTGAATATACACTGGAAAGGCCTTTACATGCCTTTCAAAAAAATTAAAAAAAAAAAATTGCAGTTTCAGATTAGTGCTAAAAGAATAATTATTTTAAATAAAGCACACAAAACAGCAAGTGACATCACATTGCCTATAACATCGAGATATATTTTATATATAATAATGGTTTTTCAACAAAAAAGCACATGAAAGAACCTCAGTGACATCGCACTCCCTGTCAGCTTCAATATATATATGACCCTTCATATGATCAAGGGCAAATGCAGATATCATATGTAGTTTAGTTCCAAATGACTGCAAATCAACAAACTTCTGCATAAGGCAAAATGCTAGTTGTCGCTCACGTCCAACCTGCAATCAACCAGTTGTTCAAGAGAAGATACAAATAAAAATAGAACTGCATTGACAAGAACCTACAGCACAGTTGGAAGGTGCTTCTTGCCATAAAGAAAGTCGCAATTTGAGTCATGTTACCTATTAAAAAAATTGAACTTTGATGACTATCATGAACTCAATAGAAACATAGATTACCATGCATTTGACCTTCCAAATAGTTGGATCCTTAGCAGAGTTCATGAAATGCACTCTATCATTGTAATCTTTGGTATCTTGATTTTCATCAGCATATACAACATCATTTGAACCACGCCCATATCTCTCTTTAAGTAATTTTTCTAGTTCATCATCACTCAACTCCTCCTCTTTCAGCACAAATGGGAGATGATGCAGCCTTCCAGCTTTATTCGCACCTTTTGTCTCTGGCTCAACATCATCAATGAAATCTGTTTCCCAATTAGGAAAAAAAAAGACAAAACTACATCAGCACAAAAGACTAGCTCAGTTGTGGGTTTCCCACCATTATGTTAATCAAAAGAGAGAGAAAAAAACTATGTGGGGTCTACATCTCTGCTGTTCTACACGATCATTTTCATTTATCATAGTCAGAGAATGTTTAATAGTTCAAGTTGTGACACTAAATTATAGGGCTAGGGCTGTCAAATCAATGGACCCAGGTCCAGCCCGAAATGCCCAAGCCAAAGTATGTTAAATGAGGATTCAGACTGCCAAAAGGGCCAGGAACCAAATTTTAGGACAAGATCCCGTATGTGTGGCCTTGGACTCTAGGCTCATCAGACTACATTTATAGATAGATCATTGCTTGTCTCCCTCTAGTCCTTAAAAGATAGCCAAACCTTACAAGAGGAGGATCTTGATTACGTACCTATTTGGGTGACTTCTCCAAAACTGAATTTTCAATATAGATATAAAGAAGGGCTCAGCAGACTTGTTAGACTCATAGGCAAGCCTCTGTCCATGGACACAGATACTGACAAAAGGCAAAAGGCTGGGACATGCTCGAGTCTGTATTTAAATTGGGGCCAATTCAGCCCTTTGTGATTATAAGAGTAAATTACAAAGGGAGGACATTTATTAATCAAGAAGCATTCTGCTTGTAGAAGCCAAACAATTGAACTGTTTGTAGGTCCCTTAATCATACTGATGGCTCATGCCCTTCAAAGAAAGAAACGAGGTAGATCTGCAAGTCAGATCTGGGTTCTTAGTTAAAAGAATTTCAGAGTTCACTCAGAACCTCTGAGACTAAAGGAGTCATTCTAAAGAACATAGTCATAGAGTTAGGTTGGATGGTTTCTCTCCTCGGGAAAAAAAATATCTGACCCCACTACTAGTAAAAACTAGAGTTTGCATACCCCATCACCTAGACAGCTTGCCCCCTTTGTTGCAAGCAGACACCCATGGAATGTAGCGTTTCTTTCTTATACAGAAAATGAGGATGCAAACCATTATAAGTTACTTGATATGTAATGGCCAACAATGCTTTGTCAACTTTGACATTTCATCAAGTCATTCAGATCAACAAGCTTATCTGCAAGAATTGCTGGCTGCACTCGATTTCATATCACTCATTGAAGGTCCGCTGGGGTGTGGTTTCTCATGGCTTCTAAATCAGCAAAACTCTGATTGGAAACAAAGAGGGCTGGTTCACAGAACTGTTTTTCATCTCAGACATTCAAAGTTGGTTCATTCAGAACATTAGTAGAGTTAAAATGGGTCGGATCAAAATAAACCTATGTTCAATCTAACTGTTTTGTCTTAGCCCCTTTAGTGATTTTCACAGAAGGGTTCATCCCATTTTACATGTGATTAAGATACATTCACTCACTTTCCCAAAAAAGATGTAGAGAAAGGAGAACTAACAACCTTAACCATATAAAAAAAACGACGAATTGAGAATACAATTACACCGTAAAGACGATCAGATTAAGGAGTAAAACGTTTATAAAGGAATACTATATATAATATTCCATTAAGTATACCATAAACTAAAAAAATGTAACAAAGGGGGGCTACAATATGCCAAACAGAAAAAAGGGTGTCACAGGCTCTTAAGTTCCTGCCCATAGCTGCCTTCATTGATGCATTTTTAATAGTAATACAAATTCAATTTTTCCTTAATAAGACCAAACACACAAACAAGGATACCATATTTTCCTAATGCTGTGTACCATTTCATTCAAATCACCCACAAAACAGACAAAAGACAGATCCTGACATTCCAAAATCACTTCCATAATAGAGCCACACAAACAAGATCCAAACAACACTGACCACATTGATACAAAACACATCTGCATTGCCAAAATCAGTGACAAAAAGCCCAAATGGCGCATACCCACCACCATCAGAGACTCATAGATTCTGACCCATATCACAACATTCAATGTGCTTGACATGCATGTAAAGACTGCATCAAAAACCATTATAAGAAATCAGGAGATTTGGGGGAAAGGCATTGCTCTCTGTTTTTATTACCTTGGTCGACCTCATTTTCGCTATCATCATCTTCTTCTTCATCGATTCCTGCATCGACGGCTTCATTGTCGAAGAATTTGAGAGCATTAGACCGATTCCTTTTGGATGCCCGAGGATTTCCGGAATCGTTTGGTTTTGAGGCGGTCTTCCTCTTGCCGGAAGAAGACGACTTGTCTCTTCCTGCAATTTCCTTTCCTTTCACCGCCATTTTCACCTGAGAGAAGAAGATGAAAACGGCAAATGAGATGGGGAGAGGAAGAGGGTTTTGAGGAAGAGCATGAAAGGGTGATTTGAGCGCTTTGGGCAGTGTGGTGCTAATTATGCAGGGGAATGGGAAAATACTGACAGTGCACGTCCGGAGCAGGCGAAGTAGTGGTGCATTAACAAGGAGCCTACTCTCTCTCTCTCTTCTTTTGGTTAGGTTGGGCTACTACTGGACCAGAAATGGCGCACTTGACAGGAACCAGGGTTCGTCGGTGAGTGTGCTGCCACTTTTTTTTACCTACTTGCCTCGTAGGGATTCTGAGAGTTCTTGTAAGGGCACGTTTGGCAAGTTTCTTCACTACGAATTTTCAGCCGGAACTTCACAAATTCATGGATTACGCACGTTTGGCTAAAGGGCGGAAAGAGGAAATTTATAGAATACGGAACACCCCTGCGTTCGGATCCCACCTTTCCGTGTGCATGTGGAAATGTGGATGAACAGTGTCCAGGCATCTTGTTTGATCAATCCGCTTATAATTGATCCGATTAGTAGGTGGGCCTCCTATGGATGATCTATACCGTTAGATGTGAAAAGCACTCCCAAAATGGCTATGAGATGGATTTTCGGCCGCTTGTTCTTCTTACATGTGATAATATTTTAAAACAGGATATTAACGTTCCACACATAGATTTAGTCTTCTGTGGGCTCCGTTTGAAAAGTTCAAACCATTATATCTGATTTAGAGGCCAAGAACGGCTAAGGCACCTAATTTTAAAATGTAGGACTTTGTGGATCATAATATATTGGTCAAAACGTTTCCAGTCTTTGATTTATTTATAGTCTCTTTCCTAGAAATCCTCTCTTTTACCAAATTTGACTTTTTAAAAAGATGATGGATTGTTTTCAGGCTTTAAAAGGGATTCTTCAAACTATAAAATCCCGTCATCACCTCGAATGTTTGCCAAACGTGACCTAAGAATTATGTCCTCAATGTAGAATCTTAGATGCTAATGGTCTTTCCAACATTTAGAATGCTAGAATTTTGAAGTTTTAGAGGCTAAAGGTAGACTTTCAAGTAGGTTGGTATTCAAAATTCAAAAAGTCTATGAATTCCGAATTGGAAGTCCGATTTTCATCTCGATCCGACGTGGATGGGAAGCTAGAATATCAAAGGAGCCTACACAGTTTGAAGAAATAGAAAGTCAGGTTTCCAACCTCCTCCGCCCTCTCTCTCTTGTGAGGAAAACCCACCCATCTCTTTTGCCCTCTCTCTTTGTCTTTTCTCTCCCTCATCTCTCTATTTCTCTTTCTCTCTCTGTAAATCTCCTTTACCATGCAATGGCAATGGAGATGCAGAAACCACCTAAAGAGAGCTCTCTCCCTCAAGACCTTCCTCCAAAACCCCAGCTTCAAAATTTTGAAAACCTTTATTCTCGCCCCTTAAACCCTTCTTCTGTGGAAACCCCTCAACCCAACCAAGAAACCAAGGAAGAAGAAGAAGGCCCCAAAGAAACCAAGCCCACGGGTGGCGCTACCATTGGGCCAGAAAAGCATTTGCTTTGAGCCCTCCAAAAAATAAGGCCTGAAAAAAAGTAAATTCTATCTTGTTTTGTTCAATCCAAAAAAATAAGGCCTCAAAAAAATAATTGTAGCAACTTAAGGCCTCATAAAAGTAATTAAAGCAACTACCATCTTTTTACATTTAAAAAAAAACAAGTGTTTTCTTTTTACATTTCAAAAAAAGAATTAAAGAACATGTTCACTATTGAGAAAATGTTGCCATTAAAAAAATCCCTAAAATCACAACAAACAAGAATCATTTTTTGTTCTAATAATCCTTCAGTTTGCACATTTTTTCCTCTATATCTATGCTGCTTGAAATCATTCGAAGACAACTTCAAATATAATTTTTTTTTCATATTGAAGAAGGTGCATCAAATTCAAAAGTAATCCACATCTATAATCTTTGTGACCAACATTGATAAATCATTAAATTAGCTTTTATGGTTCTATACTTTTAAAAAAATTAATTACAAGATCATATTATATGTTTATTATAGTTAGTATTCGTTTTATTTGTAAATATTATTAGTTATAATTTATAAATATTAAATATATTGATTAAAAAAATATTGGCAATACCTGTAACTGTTTTTTTTATAGAAAGAAGTTTTTCAAAGTTAAAATTGAAAAAAATCCTAATTTAAAACAGCAATGTCACAAAAAATATTAAATAAATTAGCCATACTATTAATTGAAAAAGATATATTAGCGAAATTTGAATATAAAACTTAAATAATAATATTGCATTACAAAAGATAAAAAATAAATTTAAAATAAAATATTATAATATTATTAAAAATAAAAAATACCCCATTTAGGATTGTCACTTTAGGCCTTAAATTGTCTTGAGCCGGCCCTGACAAAGCCTACCTCTCCAGATGCCGCACCCCCTCTCCCCCCGTTTCAGATCTCTAGAAGAAGTTCCTCCGCGTTGAGCAATTCAACATGCCTGTCCAGCTCTTCGAGGAGGAGAAGTGGAATACTCATGCCGAAAGGTATGGATTTTATAAGCCTAAAAGTACCAATTTTGGATTTGTCTATTTCTTTGATTGATTTGTAGGGTTTTGGTTTTAGAGAGTTATTTCTACTTACTTTGGTATGGAAATGTTGTTTTTTTAAGTAGATTAAAATTGAGAGTGTCATTAAAATTGTTATAATCATCCTTTTTCATTGGTAACTTAGTGTTCAGGCTCCTACTAACCCAAGTACATGGCTGAATTTTCTTGCTTGAATGAGATGAGTCACTGCATTTCTATAAATAGTGTTGTGATAAGTAAATGGGTTTTTCTTTAAGTAGATTAAAATTGAGGTTAGTGTCACTAAAATTGTTATAATTAACTTTTTCGATTGGTAACTTAGTGTTCATGTTACTACTAACGTAAGTACATGGATGGGTTTTCTTGCTTGAATGAGATGAGTCACTACATTTAATTTTGAACCTTTAATTTTGCCATTTTCCTCATGTTTAGGTATCCTACTTGCCTTGATTAAACATGTGTTTGAGCTTGATTTAGAGACTAAACAGGATTTTAATATTTCAGGAGTTCGTTTTTTTATTTTTGTAGAAAATGTTGGTTTTAATTGATGGAAGTTTATGTTTAATAGTTTATAGTTGTTTAAATTTATGGAAAAGTGTATTGTTACTTAATGTTGTAATTGTTTGGAGTAGGTATTTCCCTAATACCTCTAGTTTCTAAATCTCTTCAATTTATTTGTTTGTAAAAGCATGGAAGAGGAAGAATTATCAAGTGAATTTGATAATTAAACAAATTTGAGATGGAGGATGGTTTGCGAGGAATTAAAAAATGTTGAGATGGAAAAGCTCTCTAAGGAAACCTGGAACTTGGAGGAGGTCTCAAGAGAACCTAATAGGGGAATGATATTTGATTCAATTGAAGAAATATATGACTATTATGCAAGATATGCCAAGCTAACTAGTTGTTTAGTGGCCACGAAAACCGCTAAAAAAAAAAGGATTTGATGGAAAAATGAGATTTAAAATAATTGCTTGTAGTAAGGGTAGAAAGCCAAAAACAAAAGCAAGGAACCTAGTTAGACACCATCCACAATAAAAAACAAATTACAACATAGCATCGAATCTTTTTTTGCAATTCGACGGAAAGTGACATTTGAACTCATATGTACTCAAACAAAACTGTGATATGAGTCTAAACAAAGCTCGATATCATAAGAGTAATCAAGTAATAGCACCACAGGTGAAGAAGAAGTTTGAACTGAATGATAAAGCGGGAATTAGATTGAACAAAACTGTTAGCTCATGTGCAGTAGAGGCAGGGGGCATGGGAATTTGACATGGTCAACGAAGGATGCAAGAAATTACATGAATACAGTTAGACGCTTAGAACTCAAGGAAGTGGGTGCAAGGGCAATGCTAAGCTATTTCAAAAATATGCAACAAGATGACGAATCCTTTCTTTTATTATTATTTATGGATCTTGATGAAGAGCATCAGGCAACGAACATCTTTTGGGCAGATGCGAGGAGTAAAGGGGGGGCATTCAAAGAATTTAGTGATGTGATTACGTTTGATACCACTTACCTTGTTTACAAGTATGAAATGCCTTTCACTCCTTTTGTGGGTGTGAACCATAATGGACAGTCAGTGTGGTTAAGTTGTGGATTGATATCACATAGGTCACAACTACATTTGTATGGTTATTTCATTCTTAAGTTGATTGCATGCTTGAGTATCCTCCTAATGCCATCATCATTGACCAAGATAAGGCCATGCAGAATGCGATGGGAATAGTGTTTCCTAATGCATGGCATCAGTAGTGTTTGTGGCATATATTGAAAAAGGTGCTTGAAAAATTGAGGGGGTATAATGACTATGAGCCAATTAAGCTCCATCTATTTAATGTTTTATATGATTTGATTAAAAAAAAGGAAGTTGAAGAAAAATGGAGCAAGTTTATTAGTGGATATCAATTAGAAAACAGCGAATGGCTAGCTCTGGCTTGTATAATGAGAAGCATTGATAGGTGCCAGCATTTGTGAAAAATGTTTTTTAGGCAGGATTTCAACGGCCCAGTAGAGTGAGAGCATGCATACCTTTTTTTTTTTATGGCTATACAATTCTAAGATCACAGTGAAGCAATTTGTGGAGTAATAAAAGAATGTTTTGTCTAAGAAGGTGCAACTTGAAGCTGTGGAAAGCGCCCATTGTTTCAATGTATTTATTCCATGTGGTCCCTTATGAGTTTGAGAGTCTATTTCAAGAAGCATACACATATACTAAATTTAAGGAGTTTTAGAATGAAATGGGAGGTAAGATTCGATGTAACATGTCCTCAATTAAGATAGGAGATGGCTTTTTAGAATTTAATGTAGAGGAAGTTGTGATAGTTGGAGAAAATAACTTCAAAACCATTGCTTTACAGGTTCATTTTAATGAGGAGTCAAAAAATGTTAATTGCATTTGTCAGTTGTTCGAGTTCAGAGGGATTGTGTGTATGCATCTAATCATGGTTTTATTGAAAAAGAAGGTGTATGAATACCATAAGAATTCATTCTAGAGAGGTGGAGTAAAAATGTGAGAAGGAGTCACATAAAAATCAAGATCTTGTATGACAATTGGGAATGCACACTTGAAGGGTGACGCCATGACAATATACTGACTATTTTCAATCAGGATGCACAATAAGGCTATGGATTCCAAGGAAAAGAGTGAGAAAATGATGATTAAGTGATTAAGTTGCTAGAAGCAAAATCGAAGATAGAAGTTTACAATGAGGCTTGTGTAAGTAATAGACCTATGTCTATAGGTGTACATAAAGCCTCAACTTCATGTTGTGATGGTAATGTAGTTTCAAAAGAGACAAAAACCATGTGGGTGATCCAATTAAACATCATCAGAAAGGGCATTGCCAGAAAATATGAGACATTCTAAGATTAAAACAATTATTAGGAAGTATTGGCAAACAAGCAAAAAGATCCCGAAGAAACCTAGTCAAGGTGTTGTGACAATATGAGTGGTATAGAAACCAACATCTTAATTTTTTTAAGATTTTACTACCTTAATAGTTGGCTTTATAATCATACCAAAATATTAATTGTTTTCAAATTTTGCTTGTGCAGGGTGCAACAGAGGTTGGGAATGTGGATGTTAGAACACATTTTGTGGGATTTGGCGAGATCATCACACAAGAGTATGTGAATTTAAGTGTACGTATGCCCTTAATTTAGTATATTCCATCATATACTTTATTACATTGTGTGTAGTGAAAGTTGGTTTTAAATTGTAGGTGTCTCAAATGAATCAATTACAAGTTGGCGGGTGGCGTTGTGACTTTAATCATACTCCATTTAGCCCGATAGCTCTTGATTTAAACCTTTAATTTGCTAGAGATAGTCTTTAAAGGAAAATCTTTTAACTTAAATGTAGGATATGAATGGGTTTACTACTTGGTTAAGTTGACTTGAGTTGGTGTGGTTTCAGTATTCAATTCTAACATATGCTTTTCTTATCTTATATTTTGTAGAATTGAAGCATGAACATGGAGTGCCGATGTTTAAATTGAATGTTGTAGGATATTTTGAGCGGTATAGTGGAAAGTAGAGTTTGTATCTTGAATGTTCTAATTTGGATTGGAATGGAGGGGAATGCAGGGTAACTGTGTTTGGATAAAAATTGAGTTTGGATAACCAATGTTCTTGTAGAGATTACTAGTAATATTTCTGAGCTTATACTTCTCCCTACACTTGTACAACAAATGTCTTTCAAAGAGAAATAGGACAACGATGCCCAGTAACACCATGAAACCAGTCCATCTTGCACACCCCATCTCTAAAGAAATTTGTAAAGAAAAATGAAGAAGCAAATTTTATAAGAAAATTTTGTTATGTACTAAGCAAATGCTAGTCACACTTTACAAGAAAGATGGAAACATAACAAAGTTAGCAATCAGCACCCCTCTTTAAATGAATTATATAATAATGAAATGATTTTACATACAAAAGCACTTGGCGCTCCTTCCATCCTTCTTCCCCTCACATGTTCAAGGTAAAAATGTTATTGGGGAAGGAGATATGCATGGTGGAGTTTGAATTTCACATAATGAAGCAATGAGAGAACTTAAAGTGATGAAGTTGTTGTTCTCTTTGATCTTGTCACTTAGGGAGAATGGACCATTCAAGGAGTTGTGTTCATACCATTTTCATGTTTTATTTTATCTTTCGAAAGCTATAACTTCAAAATGACACAACTCTAGTCTAATCACCAACACAAATATTGGATTCCCTATTTACCTAAAGTAATAAATATTAAAGACCATAATAAATCAAAACTTAAATTTCAGGCTTCAAGATGTTTTTCAGAAGTATTGAAAAGCCAAAACAAAACCTCACACCATTCTAGAGAAGTTTCAAAAGTAAACAGAAAGGAGAAGAAAAGGTTTTTAGCCACTGCCTGTTAGTGACCGAACCTCACGATCATTGAGACCAAGCCCCACTGTCACTGACTCTTCCCCCTTCATTTTGTGCACTCTTCCCATACTCTTTATGGAATTCAAAATTTTATCTTTCTAACTTAGTTTGGATCACATATGAGACCAAAGGGAGGGATTGCGATTTTCTTTTAACTTATAAATAGTTTGCACCTCAAAGGTCAGAGCATTGAACCCATGTAAACAAAGGGAATTCAATTATGATATGTAATTTTATTCTCATTCTTCTGTGTGTTTGAATATGTGAATGTTAGATTCGAATCATTTGCATTCATCATCATTTCACGTGCTACAAAGGGTTTTTTCTCAACCATTATACATGAATCTCCATATTTTGAATAGAGATTAACCATTGGAGATGCCTTTCTTCTCTAAAATTTTCATTAAAGAGATCGTGCTGAAGCTTTGTGCTAGAGCATACTGCTTTTACATCTCTTATAGAAGATCATCTTCTTTTATAGAAGATTGAGAGATCAAGCACATTAACTAGAAGCGTCTAAGAGTTTTGGATCTATTGTAAAGGAAGATCGAAGGTCTTTGTAGTGTGAAGCTGTACAAGTGGTAACTACATTCCTTAGGAAGTGATTATCTAGGGATGGATATGTGAGTGTCTTGTAACTAAGTGATTTATAGTGTTTGGTTTTGTTAGTTCGTGTAAGACTTGTAGTTTTTTTCCAATTTGAATTTCCATGTTAAAAAATTGTATGCCTCTTTGTTTGTATGGTTGATTGTTTATTTGCTAGTTCATTTATATCTTCCGCTGCATATTATTTGAATTGAAATATAGATATTTAGATCTGAAACTAGGATGCACTCTCTCTCTCTAGTCATTCATGCATTTTCACTTTTTGCCTGTCTATTTCTACCATAGTTGCAATTTTTTTTACAATCTATATTAGTGAAATAGCGAGTTATGACATTCAAATTTTTACAATTATATTGCACTATGGATTTTATCATGAGAAACATTAAAGATTCAAAACCACAATCATAAGATTCTTTAAAAAATGGGAGAACATTAGAAATATATTGTAGGCACCAAAAAATTGCCTAACAAAACTTTAATGGAATTGGGCCCAATCATTATTGGCCTAAATTATCATGCCTTGTTAAAATTAGTATTTTGACAAAATTATACACACAAGTAAGTGTAGTAAAGTGGGTAGAGTTGTTGCGTTTCAACTTAGAAGGCTATAGTTCAAGTCCTTGAAGTATGCATTTTTATTCCATAAAGTCTAAGCGTGGACCCCACAAAATGATCCATCCAAAAATGGCCAGAAATGATCCAACGAAAAGACCAATTCAACAAGATATGAAACGCAGTAGTTTTTAAAACTTCCCAACATTTCCCCAACATTTCCCTCACGATCTTTGGGAGGAATAAAAGACTTTGAAAAGAGAAAGAGAGGAAAGCATAGAGACAGCACTTAGAAGAAACATAAAAGAAAAAGAGAATGAGAAAGAAAAAAAGAAGATAAAAAAGAAAAAAAAAAAAAGAGATGTTGCATCTTCTCCTACATCCTCTACATCATTTTTTCTTCCTTTCTCACTGCATCTTCATTAAACGGAAAGGAGATTTAGACTTGTATTTGAAAGAATCCACCCTCCAATCCACTGCATTTTCATTAAAAGGGAAAGGAGATTCGGACCCTTATTAAAGAAGGGATCCACCCTCCAATCCACACCATTGCACCCTGCATCTTTGCACTTCACCTTCCTTACTTTTCTTTTCCTTCGGAGATTCGGAATCCTATGACAAGGGGATTCTGGCCTCCATTCTAAAAAGTCATACCCATTGTTTAAAAATAAAATGGAGACCCGGACCCTTATTCAAAGTATTTGCCCTCCAATTAAAATTGAGATTCAAATTGGTGTTTAAAATGGTGATTAAACTAGGTTAAATCGCTGTAACGAGAACCTTAGGGTGTAAAAAAAATTGCTCTGGTGTTACAACCTAAGGTGACGGAATGTGTATTATGCTTCTACAAATTTGATTCTTACAATCGCGTGAAAGAACTACAATGGGTGGGTGTTCAAATTGGTAGTGCTTATGTGATCTTCTTAGTCACAACAGTCATCACATATGTTAGATCACATCTTTGGTTGTAAAAGCCCATCTATATCTTATATTCAACTAGTAAAACTCGTGTCCTCCTTAACAAGTACCAAATCTGATGTGGCTTGTACATGGTCAAAATCATCTGGCTGCCATTAGAGGCGTAAATATGATGGAGACTAAAAAGTTACATGGCAGGAAATCCCATCTTACAGCGAAATTCTCAACT
The DNA here is from genome assembly GCA_037013555.1 of Sextonia rubra. Classification (NCBI taxonomy): domain Eukaryota; kingdom Viridiplantae; phylum Streptophyta; class Magnoliopsida; order Laurales; family Lauraceae; genus Sextonia; species Sextonia rubra. The sequence continues at coordinate 35,198,217 of JASUAD010000008.1, forward strand.
GGAAATGGCTTTGGAAAGTTGGATGTCATGACATCAAATGAAAGCCTTTATCACAAATAAAACCAAACTCCTCGGGAAGTCAATTTTATTTGTAAATGAGTGGAGAATTCAATTCAAACTATGGCTTCAAAATAGTTAGGAGATGAACCAAATACTGACTGTAAATTGGTTAAGTTATAGTTTAAATATTGACTAAAATTGGGTTGGACCATGGCCCCAAATTGTGATTAAAATTGAAAGTTACTATCAAATGAGTCTCAACAGACATCACTCAAGTGCATATCTAGTAAGAAAAGGGGTCTAGAATTCTAAATCAGTTCATGGTCACCCAGTTATCAGTAACCAAACTAAACTGATCATAATGGTATCAACCCAAACCAAGCTGAGTCTCTGAATATTACTATTAAGGCTCAGTCCATGACTCAAAAAGGAAGTCCAAATTAAACCCAAATAAATTCTGAAATTTGGGCACAAAATCAGCCCAAATAAATTCTGAAATTTGGGCATAAAATCAGCCTAAATAAATCTTGAAACTGGGCTCAGGATACAACCCAAATTAAGTCTTGAATCAGGGTGCATCCAGCCCGAATAATTTTTGCAATCAGGTGCAAAACCAGCCCAAATAAATACTGAGATTTCGGCATAAAATCAGCCCAACTAAATTTTGGAATTTGGGCATAAAATCAACCCAAATAAATTCTGAAATTTGGCCATAAAATCAGCCTAAATCAATTCTGAAATTGGGCTCAATATACAGCCCAAATAAAGGCTAAAACTCGGTAAAAAATACAATCACTATACAACCATAATGATAACTATCTGAAGATGAATTGATAACCAATAAAAATGTGGCAGCAAAGCCATTGAACAGTGCAGTCAAATTATGAATATTGCCAAAGTCAAATATTACTAGAGTAATTTTTATGGTGATCACATTACATAAAAACTACATGTATATGATCTCATATTTGGTATGAAATTGCCACTATAAAAAGGAATTTTAAACATGCATACCTAAAAGAAAAAGAGACAACATACCCCACTTATGTTGCCAATATCTACAAGTTGGTGGTTCTTCCTTTCCAAGATGTAAATTCAAAGTTTCCTCAAACTCATGTACACATAGGATGCATAGTGAGATTATAAAGGATGAGAGGGAACTCAAGTATGCTCCTTTTTTAAGGGAGTTAAGAAAACAACATTTCAAAATTTGAATCTCTATGGGAGACGAAGTCCAAGTCTACCTATTAAGATAATGGGTTAGCCCAATGAGTTCAACTCATTTAAAAGTAAGGCCTGTATCTAATGCCCATATGGATAATGGCCCACTAATAACAGAAAAATCATCATCAATTTTATTTTTTCAAATTAAAAAAAATGCAACCTTCATGAAGATCCAAGTAAATTCAAATGACAACTTTCTCTTGGCAAAGGCGAGGAGCAGAAGAATTTTCTTTTAAGTTTTTTTGTATTTTCTTTGTAAATTTTATTGAGTTATATTTCCTTATAATTAGAGGTTTTCTGTTAGGGATATAATTAACGGTCCATGAAATTTTCACGATCAGGAGTGTGATGTACCCACACTAAATTAAATATAAAACCTCCCATTAGATGGAGGGAAATTTGTATCTAATGAATTTTAGTGCATTTATTTTATTTATGCATGAATTTATTGTGTACATATATATATATATATATATTAAAGCGTTCTCAAGGGTGCTAGGTCAATTGGATTGGTTTTTATTTTTGGTGGGACAATACAAAATGGTTCTCCTAAACTCTCTCCCTCTACCCACTATTTCTACATCACAAAATGGTTTTCCTAAAATCTATTTCCTAGAATATCTCTATCAAAATTTAATTCCTAAATTATCTCATCGAAATCAAACTTAAAAGCTATTAATGCAATTTGAATTTATCATGAAAACTACAAAATTTCCTAAAATCACATATCGTTTTATCTAATGTCCATAAGCCTCCAACATTTTGGCTCCAAATCTTCAATATTGTTAAATATCATTACTCTTCCTAATTATATAAATAAGATATTCTAATAATTAGGCCTAACTGCAAATCAAAATACCAATTAAGGTAACCTCCAAAATTCTCTCTCCAAAAGAAATATTCTTGAAATCCCACGGCTCTAATATTTAGGCCCCTCCTCAGTTCTTCCATCTCCAAATCCAATTCCAATCTAGGAGAAAAGAAAAATCCCTCAACCACAAAAACAAAAATTTCATATAATTCCTCACACTGTTGATAAGTTTAATTACACTGGTTGATTCCTCTTTGACCGAATTGGATTTTATTTTAATTTATCTGTATTTAAATCTCTGATTTAAGACCTCAACCCTTTTTACTTGTATATATCTCCAGTTCTTCCATGTCAATATAAAATCTCAAGTTTGATTATTGAGCTCCAACTTTTGACTTCGTAAATTCAATCCTTCATATTTGATATTATTTGATTGCCATATCATTATCCAATAAATAACTTAATTAGTTAATTTAGATAAATAATATCTAATGTACTTATCTAAAATTTTTTTCTCTAACAAAATCCAAAGAAAATACTTAGAGAAGATCGAAAGTAGAAGTGGAACATCAGATGAAGGTCTAATCATGATGATCTAGCTAATTCATCATCTTAAAGACTCCAAAAATTCTTGTTTGTTGCTCTCTGAAAGTTAACTAGATTATGGGACTTTCAAGTAAATGCTTCTAAAGTTCTACACATTAAACCTTATTAGTTATTACCAAACAAATTCTGGATAGCCTAGCATCAAAAGAACAATTTGATATGATATCTCCAAACAAGTTCTGCATAACCTATTCCAAGCAAAGCACTGGAAATAACACAAAAACAATGCCAAACTAACCCTAACTTACACAATTACATCCACAACCATCTGAAAATATAGCCTGGGTAATTCTACTATCTTGCCTTTTATGACATCCACTACATAGGACACATTCACCCAACCAACTGTAGACATATATATATATATATATATATGAGACTTGCCCGATAAAGTATCAAATCACCACGAATCTGACTAGGGGTGCTTGAAGGCGGGGGCCTGTGTCTAAATTCTTGGCCCATTTAATATTGGGGCCGGTGGTTTGATTAAGTGACTAAAAACCCAAAGCCCAGGCCACCCAATTGAGTTATAAACGAAGATTAGTGACTTATTTACACAAATAAGTAATTGGAAAGCCCAAAATAGTATAAAAAGTCCAGCTGATTAAATGGGTGGGTTCGGGCTAGTCATATACGGCTTGGATCAAGCTTGAGCCGGATATGAGCATGAATGTACAAGGCAGTGTCTCAGCTTGCCCCAGTTTGAACACTCTCAAATAAACCCTTGAATATTACCATCCTGGTGCTCTACAACCTCACTTTCTCCAGTCCATGCACCCCTTTGGATGAGAATATTGAATACATATCATACTCATCAACCAAGTATGCAGGACCCACTACATCTAGCAAATCAGCCCAACTAATCATATATATGTGGAATGCAGTAGATTAAATATCAAATCACTCCATGCATGATTGTGTACTGCAGGTGCGTACGTGCTTTCACTTGTTGAAATCTCATTCCAATCATTGACCCAATTTAGGTAGCCAAAAAGGGCATGTTTATGTACGAAGTGATGTCACGGAGAAAGAACTACAAAAGACAATTTTTATTAGGCTTTTAATTATGAATTGATACATAGTTGTTTCAGTCAATTAAAAACGTTGGGATTATTCATGCTTGTGCTTGCTAACTTGATTATGTTATCTTCATGCAAAATATCCCACTTTGATTCGATCAATCTCGTATGATTGGTAATTTGGTATGATACATATTTCAGACGGCTCGAATTTAGGATTTCTAAGCGGTCCAAAACTCGGGTTGTAATAGAAGAGATAGCAAAGGCGTTTGATGATCGAAGAAAAAGAAAGATTGGATTGTCAATTTTTCCCTTTAAAGAAAGGGCCCATTTGGACCCAATTGTCGAAGCTTGTAAAAGTGAGGGCTTTCCTTTCTGTCCTAAAACCTAACGGCATGATAGACACAGATTTTGAAAGACCTACAAATTTGAGGGTTAGGTTAGGGAATGACCCAGTCCGACTCAACCACCCAAGGCCCCATGATTATACAGGTAGGGGAAGGAAAGATCCATACGGGCAAGGCACAAGTATCAAATATGGAATCTATTCAATTTCCATGACCTCTAGATCAATGACCCACACATTTAACATATTTATATTTAAAAAAAAATTGAGCATCGATCCAATGGTCCAATTCATTTGGTGGGTGCAAGCTCCAAGGTCTGGTGCCATATAAGATCCCATGTTTATAAATGGTTTGGATGAATCATAAGGTGGGTCCTTGAAAGTTCTCATGAATCCCCATCATGACAGGTGTCCTCACATGAGCAAAGCCGCCTAACCATCATAAATTCTCAACCTTTGAATTTGCTGATCATATCCAACATTAACTAATGCAGGATGAGCGAGGCTTAAGTCTATTGGACTAGGCCCATGAGCTATTGGGTTAACTTTACCCAAACCCTTTGGATTTGCCCACAAATTCTAATGGGATTAGATAGTTATTTTCTGTCCGAAGTTAATATTAATTAAGACTTTTAGTTAGTTCCCGATTTGATTGAGTATATTGGGTTTTAATCAGATTAGGTATTCTTATTGATTTAGGTATTTGAGTTCTATTAGAAAGCAATTCTTTATTTATAAATATGCAAATTCCTCTTCTGGGAGAGACACCTTTAATTTGATTAATGAATTGAGACTTTGGTGATTTGATTAATGAATTGTGGTTGTGATTGCTTTTAAATCCTTTGGATTCTGCTAAATCCCTGTTGTGGGGTTCCTCTCTCATCTTGATCTTCAGGCTACATCAAAAAATGAAAAATTTTAAAATAATATAAAACTTCTGGCTCGTTTTTTAAGAAGTACATCAATATTTCAAAATTTCGAAATAGTATAAAAAGCTTTTCATATTTTTTTCAATCAACACCTCATTGTGAAAAAATAAAAATTAAAAATGACAAAGATAACCTTATGTTAATTTTTAAAAAATTCATTTAATAAATTATTTAGAGAAATGATCAAGTCCAACCCAAACAACCCATCGCGAAGGGTTTATATGGATTTCGTCCCATATAATTCCTTGTTTCTGTTTTATTTACATTTGGAGAGCTTCTAAATACACCTACAAAAGATCCTTTCACACCTATTATTTTAATTTTTTTTAAAAAGACAAAATTACCTTTCCTCACCTCCCCTCCCCACCTTCCTCCCTCTCCACACCCCCAACTCCTTCGCCCCTTTGCACCTTCCTCCCACTCCATCTCACTATCTCTCTCTCTCTCTTCTCGGGCAATGGCGGACCTACATGCAAAAGCCATTTGATATATGTGGGCCATTTGACCCATCCCCATTGAAAGAGATCCCTCATCCCCCATTGGGTCGTTGTATCCTCTTGGGCCATATGACCCAAACCTCATTCTGTCTCTCTCCTCTCTTACTCTCAAGAAATGCTATATTGGATAATCTTCTTTGTCATTGGTGTATCGTGCGCTCTCTCCGTCAAGTATTATTCTCTCTAGATTCCTATCGCTATCAATCTCTCTTTCCCTCTCTTGCACGATCTCTCTTTCTATCCTCCTTATCCTCTACTTACCGTTTCTTGTTTCTACCAAATTCTAACATATTCCATTCATGTTCTCTCCCATCTTTACAAATATGGCGATGTTGACTGGAATTTGGAACCATATGTAGGCTTGTAGAAAAGTGATCTCAAATTAAGTCTTTCTTTCTTAATTTGAGTTGGCTAGATGTTCTTAATTAATTATATGATTGCTTGCGTGTTACTTCTTAAGACCATTGCTTTTGGTTATGTAATATGCATCTTTTTTACTTTGAATTCTTTGGGTTATGATCATTTTTTTTAGAATTGGAAACATGTATTTATATTATATTGCACCTAGATATTCTTCTGAGGCTAAATATGCATGAAATATATTTCTTCATGAGATTATTTATTTCTGTAATTTAGAGTTGGGCTTATTTTTTTTCCCTCTTTTTAATGATTGATTAGCCAAATAAAACTACAATTGAAGTAACTTATTTCATGATTTGCGCCCAATAATTAATTGGGAGGGTTACAACCCATTTTTTACGGGGAAAGTGTGGTAAGTCTTTTACCATAGGAGATAAAAGCATCTAATATTGGTTTAGTCTTATTTTATAGATATATTAGAAATCACATACCTAATTCCCTAAACTATTTTACAAGGATGATAGTTAGAAGTGCATCGACTTCGCCTCAATTTTATAATATTTCGTATTTGAATTATTTCTTCGTTTGTTTGAGGCAAAATTGCAGGAGAATACATTCTCTCATTCTAACCAATGACTTCTCCTGAGTATTTTGGGCAATTATAGAGTCATCCAATCCAAAGGCTTTCAACTGATTTTACACTTCCATTCCCTTGTTATATCATTCCCTTTCTCTTTCCCTCCCATTACCTTTTTCTTTCCCTATCCAATAGTTTGCTAATTTAACACTTCAGTTGCTCAATCCCTACTCACAAAAGTCACCAAGTGGAATTTAATAATTTTAAGAATAAGATAACTAGAACCAGTTATATGCCAAATTATGCCTCTCGGAATATATATTCAAATACTTCCTTTCAACCCAATTCAAAGGAATTTTCCCTCTATCATTTCCTTTCAGACCCTTTTGCATGACCTAAAATTATTGACTTTTTTGTTTGACCTAAGCTCCCTTGAACGAAAATCTTGGGTCCGCCACTGTTCTCGGGGGAGGTGGGGAAGGGGCAGAAGAGAGAGGGGGTGGGGGAGAGAGAACATAGGGGGGAAGGGGGGAAAAGAGGGAGAGGGAAAGACCAAAGAGAGGAGGAGGGAAAGGGAGAGAAAGAACAAAAGGGGGAGGGGCGGAGAAGGGTCGGGAGGGGGCAGAGAGAGAGAGAGAGAGAGAGAACAGAGAGGGAGCGAGAGAAAAGGGTGGAGGGGTGGGGAGGGGGAGGAGGAGAGGTGGGGGTGGGGAAAGGGGGTGTAGAGGGACATGAATGAGGGTGGTTTAGGTGTGTGTGGAAGGATATTGTATAGGTGTATTTAGAAGCTCTCTTACATTTGTGAGATTTCTATGGATGAATCTGGCTTATCAACTTCTGGGGATGAGGGTCCACATGTGATGGTGGTGGTCACATAACTTTAGAAGAACAAGTCTATGATATGTGGCTCACATGCTTCTCTCCTATTTCTATTATTTCGCTCTTTTAAATTCCCATTCCCTTATCTCAGTTGTGACCATGACAGGCAATACATTAACTACGGAGGAATTCTCTTGGTCGCAGTAAGCCAAAGAATTTTATTTTGATTCAACAATTGCAGATCCATTTGTCCAAATGGTATCAGAGTAAAATGATTGTGTGGCCTAATCAAAACTTCCATCTTACTTCGTCTTCTGCTGCTCTCTGATTTACTCATCAACTTGCCTAGTAAAGATATGTGACCACCACCGTCACATGTGGACCCTCATCCTCAAGAGTTGACCTACCAGATTCGTCTATATCTTCTATCTTAAAGGTGTAGTTTTGGTGTGATTTGTATAGGTATGTATTTGTTTAAGTCTACAATGATGATGGTTTCAGTTGTATTTTGGTGATGATGTGATTTGGATTGTATGCTGAAATAAAACTATACTTTGGAGCTATTAGTGACGAAATCTACCAAAGAAATGGGGCATTCTCACTGAAATCTGTCTCAAGGTAGGTATTGGAGAGCCCCTAGCCAGCAAGGCCCTCTCAACACCATCAGCCATTTAACAAAAAGGAAAACAAACACTGAAAAGTTTTAAGATGTTCATTCCAATTTTTGGTGGTTTGCTAACTGTAAACAATTTTGATGAAAAATGGGAGCTCATGGATTGTTCAGGGGCTCCGTTAAAAAAAAAATTGTTCAGGGGCTTTTTGCAGAGAAGCAACTTATGATCCGTGTTCAGGATTCTTGGCTTATTCTGTAACAAAGAAATGTATAACATTCTTAAAGTTCACATCCAAGGCTCACAAAGGTATCATGACTCAGCTTCATATCAAAATGTGTGTTGGTTGAGGAGAACTCAAGTAAAGACTCATACAAGCTTATGAACCCAGCATGCTGAAATCTAGTTGCCTGAACTTGTTTGTTGCAAAGACAAAAAAAAGAACTATGTAGCTGGCCGGGTTATTCAAACACAAGAACGATAAGCATATATCCCAGGTTACTAGCACCAAGTTATGCAGATCCAAATCGGCCTTTATTCCTTTGTTGGATCTTGGCAAACTATGAGATGCCTCCTCCATTGTACATGAACAGGTACAGACATTACTATTCACAGATCAGTGCTTGTGGAATGTGCAGCAACAAGCCCAACTTCGATACACCCAAGAAAATGACACGATAACATCTATTACCATGGACGGAAAAAGAAAAAAAAAGGAATTTTGTTCTTTCCGTTCTATGTTTGTATCACAACATATTCGTCACAACGTATCAATTTCCAGACCAATATATCAAAATATTTCTCATGAAACAATATATTTCTTATGGCATTTCAATTTCCAAACTCCAAAATAGGCAAGTTAGAGAGTCGATCCCTGCATCCTATCAGTAGTCATCTCAATAATTCATTCAGCAACATCAAAAAATTCAGCCTATCAATCATTCAGCAGCATCCACCGACATCCAAAAATCCGCCAGCATTCAATAGTATTCAGCAACATTCAACAGCATCATTCGCCAACATTTAGCAGAGAATTCCGCATAAAACATCAGCAAGTCAAGAGATTAGAGAATATTTTAGAGAATGATTGATACTAGAATCAATATTTTGGTTAGCTTAGGAAATTTTTGTGAATGTGTGGATCAACAATCAAAGCCACATATAAGAAGAGATAAATGCAAAAGAATACACATGAGAGATTTACGTGGTTGGGCGAAATGCCTATGTCTACGGCCAAAAGAAAACTCTACTCTTTTACTGCATTCTTCTGCTTAAGTCTAAAGTTACAGATTACATCATATATAACTCTCTCTTTCTTAGCCCCTAAGAAAGCTCGGTACAAAGACCAAAATATCCTTGACCCAAAGCCTGGTCCCTTGACCCAAAGCCTGGTCCAAGACTAACTCTATGGACCAATCCGGTGAATTTAGAATATAAGACATAAACCCACCAATCTCCACCTTGACTTGAATTTTGTAGAATTTGAGTCACCAGAAGAATAACCGACAATGTCTTCAGCTCCACGTACCTCGTTGAAAGGTATGTTCCTATGCTCACTGTCATTGGGCATAGTCTTCACTCTTCAATGATGAGTGACACCAATCAAGTCCAAGCAAGACTTGAACTTGTCCTTAACCAGTGTCATCATGAATGCCCCAAATCGCTTGTATAATTGTCTAGAAGCTTGCTTCGACTCGTACAATGATTTCTCTGAATTGCATGCATGATCAGGAAGTTGAAACTTCACTCCACTTGAATGGGAAGTTCCTTCCTTATCCTCGTAGACCCGCTTGCATCCAATGGCTTGATTGCCATCAACAAGAGACTTCATCTCTTTATCTATGATTGTTGCCTATTGACCACTTTTCTGCCCTTCCACTGACTTCAGATACGTGAATTGCTCAACCGTCAATGCATATGTAACCACATCGTATGTTACCAATATATCCTTAAAACTGTATCTGACTGGCAGTTTCCTCACTCTTAGCGGTCTACCTGTATGCTGCTCAGTCTGACTATTCTCAGTATCCCAGTAGGAGCTAGATGTAATCTCCTTCCAAACTGGGATGTCTGACTCGATATGAATGGTGCCATTGCTGCTACCTGCTTTTGTATTCTCCACATGCTCTCTCGTATTGAGTAAAGTATCCTCATGAAATGTAACATCCATGCTGATGATATATTTGGGTGAATCCCGATCAGTATATCACAACCTGTATCCCTTCATCCCACAACCATATCCAACTAAGATGCACTTCACAACCTTAGTTCTAACTTATCTATTTTCACATGAGCATACTCTGGACAACTGAAAACCCTTGTCATGACCCAAGCCCAAGAAATTGGGGATTAAATTTAAACCTAATCAGTAATATACATACTCCCTTGTATACACACCTAGATCCAATCCAAGTGTACACACGCAAGGGAAAATCACACATGCAAAACCATTGTACACGGAAGCTGTCAATATCATCACATAATTCAGATAACACATTAAAATAAAGAAAAACAATATTTACAAGATATACAATGAAAAGGAACCATGTCTTTAAACAGAAGTTTTGATAATACATAAAAAAACAGAGAGATATACTCCAAAACAGAACAAAATATATCTAACACATCAAAATGAAGCCTATCCTCATGCCATGATGCTCTCTGGGGAATGGATCATATCCACTCAACAAGCCTTGAAGGGGCCTATATGATCGCCTTTGTAGTCTTGTTGACCGGCAAAGGATCGTACATGGGATCTGAGCTTGCAACTCCAATGGCAACTAGTGAATACGATGATTCAGCAAAGCATAAATAACAATAAGGTAACACATGTTGTGTCTACAAGAATCATTAACGAGTAATAATGCATAGAGTTTCAATTTAGTGTGTAAGGCAAATCGTGCATTTGAATAAAGCATGATATAAGATTCAATAAATAGAAATACTGCACTAAGTGGCTACTACGTTTGCCATATCCTCCCTCTAGGGATCTATACATGGAGAACACCATCGACCGGGCCATGTTACGAATGGATCTCAAGTTCCCTGGGGTTTAGAAGCCTCAGGACATGAACACACTGCAGCGGCAACATATATGCTACGCCAAAGTTAATCCCGCCGGGTATCCTAAGGTTGAGATTAAGTAGTGCCTGACCATTTTGATTTAATAATATATTTGGACTTGAGTAAAACATGCATTTCCAAATCATATACGTTCAATTCATTCGTGCTAGACGTTCATACTTAAGTCAATGTAAAGTGAATATTGAACATACAAAGGACATATCAAGTAGATCTAATATATACGAAAATCATTCAATTCCATACGTAAGGGTGGAGGACAATAATTGTCGTTCAATATGCCATGCAATTAAAGTTAATAGAATCAAGACAGTTTACTAGCCAACTCTAATCTTATCATCAAGTGTTTCTAAAGTGCATGGTGAAATAGTTTTAAGTTATCCAATACACAGTTGTCTTTCTCTTAGTGTTACATTGTATCGGGAAGGTGTATCGGAGTCCTTCAAACCAAACCCATGGGGAGGTGTTTAACAACTGGACAACACACATGAATGAGTCACAGCCCTCAAGACCATTCATGCTATTCATGTTTTCCATTGGACAAGTAAATAGGTACCTGAATTCCAACACGAAGGCTTTATAAGGTTTCTAAATGATACCTATCTTTTTCATTAATTTTCAGTGACCTTACAGCTTAGCCGTGGGTGACCTTCGACTTAGCTGTAGGCATCTTACGGCTTCTATCCTCATCTTATATGCTTCTATCCTTGCAATAGTTCTCAAATTCATTGGATTTGTACTCTTTGCCATTATCTATCCTCAACTTTCTCATCTTCCTGCCGATTTGTTTCTTAACCATTTCCTTTCATCGTTTGAATGTTTCAAAGGTCTGACCCTTCATCTTCAATGTATAAACCTAGACTTTCCTTGAATAATCATTGATAAAAGTCAGTATAAATCGGGACCCATCCGTGGAATAAACCTTAGAAGGACCCACACATCTAAATGAACGTAATCAAGCATACCTTTCTTGCGATGAATACCCATTTTGAAACTGACCCTGTGGTGTTTACCGAATATGCATTTCTCACAGAAATCCCACTTGCCTGTCTTTGTGCGATATAACAAACTCCGCTTGCTCAGCATTGTCAAGCCTTGCTCATTGATGTGATCCATACGCAAGTGCCAAATTGCGCTGAAATAGATTCATGGTCATCTGATGAAGACACTGCAGCTCCACCTGAAACAGTATTTCAAGACAAAACATACAAGTTTCCAACTTTATTGCCTCTCATAAGAATCAGGGCACCCTTCACAACCTTCATAACTCCACCTTCAGCTGAGAACTTACACCCGTTAGAGTCCAAGGCATCCAAAGAAATAAGATTCTTTTTCAGATCAGGGACATGCCAAACATCTGCCAATGTTCTGACGATTCCATCATACATCTTTATTCTGATTGTTTCAATCTCAATCGTCTTACATGCAACATCGTTGCCTATCGAAACACTACCATTGTTAATCTCGCGATAAGTGATAAACCAATCCCTATTGGGGCATATATTGTAGGAACATTCAAAATCAAGAATCCATTTATCTGGACATTGAATATCTTTTCAAATCACAAAAAATGCACTATCGACATTAAAACCTGATCTTCCTTCTACAATACTGACTGAATCATTAAAGAATGAATCTTCTATTTCTTTTCCTTTCCTCTGCCTGTAAGGACAGTTCTTTCGACTGTGCCATTTCTTATGGTAATAATAATATTCAATGTTCTTCTTGTTAGATTTAGACATGGATCTATGTTTGCCCTTGCTAGTGGAGTCATTTGGTCTTCCTTTTGCAACAAATTCACCCTAGTTATCATTGTTTTCAGGCATAACCTTTTTCTTCAACTCCTTAGAGTTTAAACTGCCTCTACATCTTTTTTGAAAAGACTATCCCTACTATACATCACGGTATCAACAAAATGCTTATATAAGGGTGGTAAAGAACATAATAGCATAATAGCTTGGTCTTCATCACCAATTGAAACTTGATATTTCCCAGATCTATGATAGCTTTATCAAATGCATCAAGATGGGTATCAAAGGATAAACCTTTTGGCATATGGAAAGAGAACAACCATTTCTTCAGATATAAACGGTTCGTCAGAAACTTGGTCATGCACAGATTTTCTAATCTTAGCCATAACCCAGTAGTAGTTTTCTCTTGAGCAACCTTTTGCAGCACTCCATTGCTCAAGCATAACAAAGTCGCTTTATATGCCTTCTTCAGCATATCCTCCTTTTCATCTTCTAACATCGTCGCACGAAGGGCATTCTTTCCCTTTAATGCTTTCTGCAGCTGTTTTTGACTTAACAAAAACATTCGTCTTCATGCGCTATAAGCTGAAATCATTCCTGCCATTGAATTTTTCAACTTCAAATTTTGCTTCTATTCCTGCAAAATTTCTACACTATACTGTAGATCTCGTTACTACGAGTCTGCTGAAAGAAACGGATATGAAATCCGAGTTTGGATGGCTCCGATATCGTAGAAATAAGTTTCTACGTTCCGATTGATCAAACCTCCTCTTTGACTATCAAACAGCCAATCGCCCTCTTTTATTGTGTAGATCTGCTCAAAATGAGTCTGTGGACGCAAACGGATCTCCAATCGGACATCGAATAATCAAGATATTGTAGAAAGAAATTTCTAGCATCAATTCACGGTCAAACTGCTTTGACTGTACTTGTTGACGTCAGCCCTGCACTTACTAGTGGGCTGGGCTCTACACAAGGATCAGGTTAAGCCAACCCGACCTGCAACTTGTGTTGTTTCCTGGGTTGCGTTGCTAAAAGGTCAAGTTCAACCCGACTTAACCTCGACGCAAACCCAACCTGGCTTAAGTCTTGTACTGTCTCCTTCATCTTTTGAAAATTAGGTTCTGGGACAAAACCTGCAGTCCCTTCTTGTGTTTCTTTTGTGGCGACGAGGTAGGAGTGAACAACGAGGTCCAGCGGTGGTTGACAGCGGCAGGTTAGGCATTCTCCAGCGATGGCCGGCAACATCAGCGGCAGCGGTGGCCGGGTGAACCTTCCAATGAGTTTTTTTTCCAAATCAAAGACTTTCCAGAGTCTTTCTCAATCTCTCTTCTCCGATGATTTTCAGGAAACACAATCCGAGGGGCCACAGATATCAGCAACTTTGATCTCTCTCTGTTTCCTGACGAAACAAAAATCAAACCAACCCTGTTTTTTCCTCTCTTATTTGTTTTTGCAAACTTCAATGGGTCTACAATGTGGCTACAATCTTTAATCTCCTTCTCTGTTTCAAAAAGGAGATCGATTTGAGACCAAATCTCAACCTTCCACAAAGATTCAATCCGATCGTCAATTGCACAACCCAGCACAAAGCAGGCTCTGATACCATTTGTTGTGAATGTGCGGAAGCGCATAACCTGCAACCAACAATCAAAGCCACACAAGAACAGACAAGTACACAAGAGCATACACACGAGAGATTTGCGTGGTTCGGCGAGATGCCTACATCCACGGCCAAAAGAGAATTCTACTCTTTTAATGCACTATTCTGCTTAGATCTTGGATTACAGATTACATCATATATATATATATATCTCTTTTTCTTAACTTCTAAGAAAGCCTAGTACAAAGACCAAAATACCACTGACTCAAAGCTCAGTCTAAGACTAACCTTATTGACCAATCCGGTGAATTTGGAATACAAGACATAAACCCAATAGAAATTAACATGGTTTTATAGCAATTGCCTGACAGTGATCAGCTGGCCATGGTCCTTCATTCGAATCTCATCCTTTCCATATCAATCATCCTTTCCATTTCAATCATTATCTAAAATATTCTCCAGTAATGTATGCGTACATAAGCTTATCAATCTAGCGTGCTTGAAACAACACAATAATCTAGTGTATGCTAGCTTAGGAACCCAACACATCACAAGGGTTTGTTTGGATCTATGTAAATCAAGCACAAGTAACTCAAGTTATGTGTAAGCCTATAGTTCTTGTGTTTGGATAGCCGGAATTTCAACCAAGTCTACAGTTCAATACTTTTCTACATCAGCCAATTGCAAGTAAACTGGTTACATGTGATTACAGTCACAGGTAACTTGAGCAGAGACTGAGTTCCCATGAGCCTAATAAATTGTGGAGAACTGACAAACAACACAAAAACTGAAAGCATACGGTCAGCCAACATGGTTCCTTGACTGAGCTCACGGCCGATGCAGTTTCAGGGCAGGGCCAAAGAAATGAATATTTGAGTTGGTTCCTTCTTTTTCTTTTTTTTTTCTTTTTTTTTTTTGAGGAATAAGTGAATTTGTTATTTCCTCAAGGATAAAATACAGAATATGAGTCTATCCCAAATAGAATAGAAACTCCAAAAGGGTATACCCCACATGAAAAAATAAAATAGCCCACAGCCTAAGCAACAACTATAAAGAATGAAATGGTTTCTTCATTTGCTTACATGAAGAGAAAATTGTCACGCTTTTTCTCTCTAGTTCAATCTCTCTTTTCGTGTTGGGAGCGTTTTTTTTTTCTTTTTAGTGAATTGGTGTTGGTTTTGTTTTATTAGTATCCATAGAATGGTGAAACTGCTTGATTGGGTCCTTAGGTAAATATATTTTGTATGAGTTTCGACTTATATCAGGTTGTAAAAGCAATTATAGAACTGAGAATATTTATCCCATTTAGTACACATGGTGAATGATTACTCCTCACATGTGAAACTTGTGGATCTTTTCTTGTGGCAGTTTGTATGGGGCCTGTCATGACATGGATTGCAACAGAATTATGCATGCCACGCTTCGAAATTAGCTTTAATGGTAAGATCTTGGGCTTAGGACGTGACATTAACTAATTAGCAAATGACTTGTACCAGCTACAACATGTGGCTCCAAACTTGTTAAAAGAATACGAGGAAGATAATGAATCAATCGATTTTTTTCTGTGAACGTCTGCAGTGGTCGGTAATTGCTATGGACCTAAATCATCTCTACCTTTACAATGCAGGGCCGGGCCCCCTGCATTCAAAGTAGGGAGTGAATTTCAGTCACTGCTGTGTGTGGAACATATGGTGAAGAGAATCTCTGACAGACATACCATGTGCTCCATAAAGATGAGTCAGACCATCCTCTCTTTAGGCCGAAAGCTATAACAATCAAAGCCATGACCCATAACCGTACTCTCCTCATAATTTACTCTGGTTGGCGCCTATCTTTTTTTGTTTTAATAGTGGGTTGGTGTCTATCAAATTCACAAGTGAATATGGTCCTCTTTAGCATTGAAAACCGGGCCAGAACCAGAAGTGCGGTGCTTATCAAATTCTCAATTTCAGAACCTTAAAAACTTGCTCTTTGGTTTTGATTCTCGAAAGCCTATGCTGTTTCCTTGGATGTGGAAAAGTTCAGTGACAAACCTAGCATTGATTTTCACAGAGGAATCTATAGCTGCGTTAAATATAAAATTACAATTTCATAGAAGAATATGTTTTGCACCAAATATGAAAGAAGGCGCTACAGTCACAGCAAACAATACACTTGACAATTCCAATATATCATGGAAATAACCTTTAGATAAATGTGCTACACTGGCTAACCATAACCCCGCGTTATATGAGAATGAGTGAGCTTAGGAACAGCGAGCTGAAATGATCCAACACCGGCTGGAGTTGAAGTGATTCAGGGAAGTTCATTCCCTATATATTGAACATCACCAGGCATTTGGAGAATTCACGGTTGATCGATCCTTGTTCACTTTGACAGCAAACATAAATTAGGGTCGATGTCGGCAAACAAATTATTGTTTTATATGGTTGGGATAGTATCTAATAATACCCTCCACTTGAACACACTCATCTTGAAGGGAATCTTGAGTGGTCCATAATTTTCTCCATGGAAGGTGGGGCCCCATCATTATAGAAAGGCTACCCTTATACATGGCTTTGACTGTATATGTGCCCTGCTTCCAACACACAACTGATTAGAATTTGGCCTATTTCCATCTCTGTCTGATCATCTCAGAGAGATCTTAATTAACCAACATTCTGCCTCAGATGACCACCGTCACTGATTCAGATTTTTAAGGTTTGTGGCAGTGAGCCTTTCTGTTTCTTGTCCTCTTTCAATAGATAATTTTACAATGTGTTGTGACCGTGACCCATTTGTCTTTCTCTGTATCCTCACAACCCAAGATATGTATCAAATATGAGATGCATATATTCTTGCAGTGTTTTCCGAAATATGGAAATCTTTTGGTCTGTTTTGCTCTCTTGAAGGCGGTTTGACCCACACAACATTTGGAACTTAGTAAGAACCGCCAAAATGAATGAGCCCAAAGGGCCTGCTCTTGCACCCTCAGGTTTCTAGTCTCCAGCCCACCCTCACATAGGGGAACAAACGCCATTACCTCGCAAGTACGACTCATGCCATAAGAGTTTGAGTTGGCTGAGTTGATTTGTGAAATCACCTACTCAAGCTTCCGTTCTAACCCAGTCCTATAATTGGGACTGTGCCCTTGCTTTGATTTGAAACATGTTAAAGGCCTTTGTTTGCATTAATACATAGGATTTGAACCCATTGGATCCATATCATAAGTGGTTAAAAATGAAGGATTTCCAAAAATGAGCACCTAATCACCTTTCCTTTTAGGAAAATAGAATAAAAAGAGGATAGAAAATAAATTCGAAAATAGAATCATAAGTGGTTTAGTGCTCCTACTCAGTCCAAAGTATAGATTGAACTCCATTAGTCCAGTCTTCCCTTCAGCAAGTTGGCCTCTGTTATCCATCAAATTGGGATTGTGTACCGAAATTAAATATAAATTTAGGACTTTTAGGCACTCTCATCTGCAAACAGTTCTTGGGTAATGGAAAAGACCAAAATAGGAGTTACAGGTACAGAATTCATTAATTAAAATGCATGAAAATATCTATAAACTAAGCTTACAGTATCTATTAATGCTTTCTTTAATTAGTCTCACCACCTATTACACCGTTGGATGGATGGTGACCCCATGAACCCGGCATTTCATTAGGAAAGAGATACATGATTCAACAACATCCAGTTATGCAATTCACTTTCCAATAATGCAATTGAACTCCATGGACATCCTCCTCTTCCTCTTTTTTAATTTACTCCAACCAGTCTATTCATTCCTTTTCAATGACCATTTCTTTCAATTGATGTGGAGGTCGCTTTAGATGATGTCTCAGCACCTTCATCTGTCTCAGCAGTTCTGGCCACATGAATCTCATCCTCTCCCACCAGCGGCGCATCTCGGAATCTTGCATAGATATCGCTCTTGTAGAATTTTCTGGTTCTAAACACTAAAATCAGGGAAACTAGCGATCCAAAAACAGTTGCAGCTGTAATTATAAGGAAAGATAATTTAAAGCACTGCACCCCAATGCATGTTAAGTCATTGCCCCTGGGAGCACCACCCAATGTTCTACTTTGCTTCAAGGCCTCTCTGTCATATAGATGCCCGGCGACTCTAACGCTGAGAAGATAGGACCCAACCGGGCTAGCGACTGCGCCAAAATTGTATAAGGTGGAGTAGTATTTGAGCCCAAACAATTCTGAAATAATTGCGTAGAGCAATGGCCATTGCGCTCCGAAACAGAATCCGATGATGACCGAAGCGACGTACAGAGAGCCTGGAACACCGAAGGCGATAAGAAGGTGGCCTACACAAGAGAGGAGGAGCACCAAGGTAAGCATCAGGGGACGAGGGAATTTGTACTTTGTGAGGAACATTTCAGATGCGAAGCCTGAAGTCACTCTGCCCCCGAAATTCCATATACTGATGAGTGACACAAAGGTGCTGATGCTGCGTTGAGGGTAGCCTAAGGACTGCCCAATCTGACCCATGTTGTCAATAGCCGTAAGAGTGCCTCCAACACCACAGATAGTCGCGACGAAGAGAATTAGCATGTCAAAGCTCACAAGCGCTTGGAGGATGGTGTAGTCCTCACCTAAATCTGGGGACCTAAACTTGTCAATTATACGAGAAAATCCACTTCGCTTCATCTCTTGTGTTGCCTCCACACTGTCAAATGGCCTCGGTGGACCATCGGCAACTGTTGTGGATGCTGTAACCAGGTCCTGATCAGCTGGTTTCTCTTGTTTGTCAACTGTAATAACTGGGGGATCTAGATTGCTTAGTTTTTTTACTCTTAGCTTCCAGAGTTCAACCTCTTCTCTCACGACGATGGCAAGAGGAAGGAAGAGCAAGAGAACAACCACAACAGCGCTTCCGCAGTATTCAGACTGAGAGAAATTACTTACCGTTTTCTCTACTATGATCATAACCATGAGGAATCCAGCAAGCGCTATCGCTGTGTAGAGGATATTATAAAACACCTTAACCTCATTCTGCTGCCTCACAACCTTCATAATCCGAATTGTGTAGAGAAACAGCAACGAAATGGCGGCGGGCATCCATCCAATAAGAAGGATGAGAGACTTGGAGTCATCTCCATAGAAAGCATGGTAAAACTGTGTGAAGATGGCGCCGCTAAGCCCAACATAGCCCTTGAGGAGGCCTAGGACAACGCCGCGACTCTCTGGGAAGTTCTTCACCAAAGTGACTAGCGCACCAGTGTTAGCGAATGACTGAGAATTGGCACCAATAGCTATGTAGAGGCACATGTTCCAGACATGAGGTCGAGCGATGCGCCTAGTAACAGCCAGCCATATCATGAGATAGCCAGAAAGGTTCATGACCGAACCCGCGGCGAGGACTACCCATGGCGGTGTGATCTCGTTGATCAGGCCTGAGATAACGCCTACGTTGGCACCCAAGTCCTTGAAGAAGCTGAGGGTGTTGAGTGTCTGTTGATTGTAGCCCAGTGACTCTTTGATGTCCTTGGAGTAGACACCAAAGATGTAGGTAGCCCCGGAGGCAGACAAGATGAGAATGGTTGCGAAGACCATGAACCATCGGCCTTTTATGACTTGTACAGCTAGGCGCATCGTGTCCGAGCCAATGATGGCGTTTTTGGCCATGGCGACCACCATTTTTGTGCTTGTGGGTGTGCTACTGCTAGAGATGGCCTTTTAGCAGCTTTTGTTTTGAATGAACTACTGACTCCGTGTTAGTTTATAATAAGAGAGAAGGAATCAGGATCAGGGCATTGACCGAATGGGCTTCTGGGGAGGAAGGGGAGAGAGGAGAGAGAAGGGAGAACGGGCCATTTGATGTGCGAGTGTTGACTTCCTGGAAACAGACAATAAGATTAGACGGTGTTTTGTGTGAAAGCAGAAAATGTGTGACAACAAAGAAGACGAGAAGCAGAAAAACTGCACTTTGTATTTTTTTAAGTTCATTTATGGGGTTTGTTAGGTTTGTTAAACTAATCTATTAGGGAAGATAATTGTGTATCAATTAATGATTGGATTTGCTCAATAGAAAAAGATTGACTCAAGTTAAATGTTGCCACGAAAGCAAGATCACCTCCCGGGGCAATTTAAGGGATGAGGATTAGTCACGGTCAATCATGGAAGATCATAAAGGGGGCAATTTGAGGGATAAAATCATGGTCTCATGCCCACCATCATCTGACCACTGAAATTAGTAGGTGTTTGGTCACCCCCACCATCACCGTGATCATGATTTCAGATTTGAGAATAAGGCATAAGACGATGACAAACATTAGTGGTCCCACTATGAAATCCTTATAAATTATAAACAGTCCAATTTAAAGTCTGTTGAGATTTGTAGATATTGCTAAACGTCACAATTATAACAATGTCACCACATATATATAATAACATATAAATTGATAAATAATAACGAAGAAAAGCTCTAATTTCAACCAACCCCAAAAGAAGTTCCTTTCTGTTATTTCTTTCATAGACAGTCTCTAAACAGTCTAGAGTAATATGTAAACTAGAGACCGGGAGATATTATGTGACTCAACCAATACCAACCATGAGTGGGTGATACAAAGGTGCCAACACTCCACCATGAGTGTGATGGCCCCTTTTTTTTAATTATTATTATTATTATTATTATTATTTTGCCTTATATCATTATTATTATTTTGCCTTAAAGGCTCTCTTTGCTATTTTTTTTGGAAGTATTGTCATAGCTATTACACGAAATAGTGTAACACTTTTTTATAAAGCTTAATTAGGGGGCCTATATAGAGATAATTCAAAACGTTTAAGATGAGTTTCATCTTCTCTAATAATATATCCTTAAGTTTTAGTTCAAAAAGAGTGTGTTCGACTATATGATTGACCACCATATTTGAAATGTGATTAACACCTTATCAGTAAGGATGCCACATAAGCCCCCAGTCACTTTCTACCATGATGCTCAAATGGATAGTGGGATCTGCCTATTTGGAGTTGAAAATTAAAGATATATCAATGCTGAGGTGTGATTCATCTTGAATGATCCAAACTATCTCTATGTGAGCCGTGTAAATGTACTATGGAGTGCTGCGAATTGGCTGAGGCAGAATGGTTTTTTTTCTCCTTTTAAAGTTCTTTGTTGATATTGTGACGGCTGACGCCCAAAATAGCCATTGAGTCTCTCTTCTCTGCATCCAATTACGTCACCGTCCGTTCAGCGCCTGCAACATCTAACCACAACCACATGACTACTGGCCTTCACATTAATCATCTTAGTGTATTACGGGATTTACATTTTACATATGTTCGACCCTGAAAAGAGTTGACGATTGTCTTTTAAAACTAAAACTGTAACTCTCAAGTGGGGCGTGCATGAGAAGAAAGGGATGCAGTTAGATCTAAGGCTTGAATTTCGCTAAAAGCATGTGAAATATGATACGGTTGTTAGATTTAACCTAATTACATAATTTTATTTGATGGATCTGAATAATACAATATGTAAATCATATACATACCTGTTTTGATCATATGTTGAACATGTGATGAAGAATAAGCCTAATTTATAGAGTTTATAACTCACTTTTATATCTTTTTAATATGTTGAAGTGAAAGAAGTTACTCTAAACTCATATATTTATAGATCATCTGTGTGATGATTTCACTCTTAGCGTGGAACCCTAAATTTAATTAGGATTGTCTCTCTTATTATTAATGTGAGTAGGAAGCAAACAGTTAATAAGGAATTTGAGTAGGAAGCAAACAGTTAGTAAATAATTTGAGTATGAAGCAATTAGTTAGAAATAATTTGAGTGGGATGCATTCAATTAGTTTTCAAGTATAATGAAATTTCAGAATAAAAAATAAAGATCAGTCTTTAATTGCTTTGAACTCCGAAGGTGGAATTCATGCATGGGCGTGCGGTTAAGTGGCCTACACATCCAATGTTAACACAGTGTGTCAAAATTAATTAGTAGGCCCCATGCAAACATTTGCCACAAATCCCACCTAGAGAATAATTCTTAACTCAGTGTGTAATATTTTTGGTCGATGCTTTGTCGAGTGAATGGGTTAGGAAAGTGATCTGATTGAAAACAGGTGCCAGGTGAAAATAAACAAAGTTTTTCTGCTTTGTTGTTGTTCCACACCACATGACAAGTAAACAGCATTAATAAATCACTAGCACGGGCAATATATAATTATAATATTAAAAATAATAAAAATATTTAATAATATTTAGTCTAAATTATAATAAGGCTGTAAATTTTGGAATAAAAAATTAAAACCTATATTAATAACAAAAAATAATTATTAAATTCCAAAAATGAAAGCACTTTAATTTGTTTGAAATAAGTTTAGTATTTTACTTCAGACATTCTTTTGAAATCAAAATAATAAATTCATAATAACAAAATAATATTTGATAAAAATACTACAAATATACAACATGGAAACAAAAGTCCATAGCCAATCTAATAATAAAAATAACTTAAAAGAAACAAATAAACCTATGAAAACCCAATGTCTAAAACAAAAAATAAATTTTATTCCAATGAGTTGGGGCCACCACTACTAGCAATTGGTCAACATAAAATATGAGAATAAAATACTTTACCCATGCATTGTTTAGCAAGGGTGATACAATTGATTGTATTAAATCCTTATTTTAAAATCAAATTAATAATTTTTTTTATTAATTTTACCAAAATGGTCAAAATAGAAAAATGTAGAATCAATAAACTGAATAGATAGATATGGAAAAATGATAGAAAGAATTAAAAAAAAAATCTTCAAATTCTACAAAAAAATAGAAACTATAAAGAATAGTTAAAAATTAAGATGGAGAAAAGAAAGCACTAATACCTATGTTTTCTGAGCAATGGGCCCATTTATCAAAGGTCTTGTGAGACCTAAAATTATTGACTCCGCTTGCATAAGTAATTAAAAAAACGAAGAGTCCAAACCTTCCAAATAATCTAAATAATTTGAAATTCCTAAAATCTCTCCATTTATTGTGAGATGGAAAAGAGTTTTGATATTTGCAAAAGCCTAAATAATCTAAAACCCTAAAATTTCTCTCAATTGCTCCCATTAAATTAGACTCTTTAAAATCAATTGCTCAATTGGAGCTCAATTTTTAGATCAATTACAAAATTGGACCTCAATTTCAAAATTGAATTCTATCTGCTTAATATATATAAATGGCTTAATTTGTTGAAACACGTGCGCAAGAGTGGATACACAACGGGGTGCTCTAGACACGACTTGAGGGGCCCGGTTGGAAGCATGTCAATCAAGTTGGGAGAAGATGGATAAGTTGGAAGTAGAATTAAGAATGCGCAAAATATTAGGCCATTAAAATGCACTTAATCCTTAATTATTTGTCATATAAATTTATTGTCGAAAGATCCATCAGCCTCTGCTTTACTCAACAAATATCCAAATAAGGTCAGTGCAAGTTTAGGAGTGCAAATTCAAGACGAGCATATGAAGGGATTGAATTAATAATTAGTAGGCTTCTTACCTAGGGAAGGAGGAGGGATGAGTGAAATATTTTGAGAACAACATGAGCACCTTATGGATTTCTTGCGATTAGGTAGTTCAACATAGAATCTTAAACCAAAGAGGCCTTAGTTAATTTCTACACAGATTGTTTAGTTTTTGTGGCTAAATTTTTTTTCTAAGAAGTTGGACCAACATTAGATTAAGCACATGTTAAACACCTTAATAAAATAATATTTGGAAAACGATAAAATATAGTATATTTTTTAGATGAGCAATTTGGAGGAAAACGTAACTTCGATTACAATGAAACATAGCCAAAGGGGGATGTTTATTTTGAATAGTCTAACTAAAAATAAGTGGGCCCCTAAGGATCTACTAAGGTTTATTGGAGGATTTCTTTAGTACCCAACCGCAAAATCCACGCAAACTTAAAAAATGGTTTCCAAGCAATCAACCTCGAGGATCAACTCTTAAAATATCAATGCTCTTCTTAGAATATAAAAAAGTTGGCTTTTTATATAAAAAATCAATTTCCTTGATTGTGTCCCTCTGTATTAAAATCCCTACGCTCGTGGAAAGCTGTGATCGGTAGGCATGGACGCAAACAGGGAGACTCCTACTCCAACAAAGATCTACGCAAGATAGAGCACTTTCTATTTAAGTGAATTCCTTTCAATTGTATTTCTTAAATGTCACGTTTGGTTACAGAAAGGATTCTCGATTTCTATGATTTTGTGCCAAATTCAAGTTCTCGATTTCTATGATTTTGCGTCAAATTCAAGTTGAGCAATTGTATATTCTACGATGATTTGTCAAATAGAAAGAAAAAGAGGAAGGAAATATTATACAATGAAATAACGCATGGCCAAAGGAAACACACAGCTTGTTCTGTTCGTGTTAGAATTTAACGCAATCATAGGATTGTCTTTCAAGGGTCAAAGTAGCTTGTTCTGTTCGTGTTAGAATTTAACGCAATCATAGGATTGTCTTTCAAGGGTCAAAGTTTGAATAATACAATCTGTAAATTACATGCATACTTGACTTTATTGCGTGTTGAGCATGTGAAGAAGAATGAGCCTTAGCAAATAAGGTTTGCAACTCACTTATGTTTTTCCTTAATTTATACAAGTGATAAGAAAGCCAATAATCTCTTGAAATGAAGTAAATTACCTAGATATATATACTTATAGATATCTGTAATAATTTCATTCTCATCATAGAATTTTTAATTTGATTAGAATTATCTCTTTTATTAATAATTTAAGTAGGAAGCAAATGATTAGTTTTCTAGTTCAATGAGATTTCTAAATAGCAAAGCAAAGAGGAGTCAGAGCCTCCAACAACTCACTATTGGTGATTCACTGATTTGGTGTATTTGCAATTGAATATGGTTATATGAATTGTTATATTCTCGTCTAGATGCGTTGGAACTACAATTATTTAGAGCAAGATGGATTACAATACGTTGACTATCAGCCGAGGCCAAATAAACTGTGCCCCCCTGGCCCTGGATCCTCTGCCTTAAGCCAATCCAGAGAGGGAGAGTCTCAAGAGTCGAGGCTAGTACCTATGAGACCAGCTCATCATTTATTTTTCTCCACCTTTTCTTTTTCTCAGGCCAAAAGAGCTGGACTCAAGAGTGCGCTTACACATGTGGGAAGAGAGTGCTTGCAGGAAAAGACGTCAACACATGCAGGATGCAAGACTTACATATGCGACAAGAGGAAACTCGCATGTGAGAGGATGGAAAGATCAAGGGATTGATTGGTCCTCATTGGGGTGAGAGATGGGGTTCACAACCAATGGTCAACCCCCTATCCTCTTTAACCACATTATTTTTTTACCTTAGTTTAAGTGGGTGGGATCCGAAAAAGCCCACACAAGTGGAAAAGATGGGAGAGCCTAATAAAGTGTGAAAAGAAGCTCAAAAATGGCAAAAAAAGGTCCACACAACTTAAAAGAGTGGCATTCCCGTGGATTGATATTCCTGGGTAGCAAGTGCCCATGCCATCCTATGTATCAAGTTTGTTGGGGCCCACCAAAATACCAATGAAAATGATCCAACGAAATGAGATCCACTGACAGTTCATCTTCACTGACAATCTTCACTGACAAATATTTCCACACTGTTTTGTGGAGCAGCATGATGTGTGGCGGAGGATGATGTGAGTTGTGGGTAATTAGAACGTGAGTTTTTTTTTTTTGTGGTCCTATTTAATGAGTGTTTATTGGTTGCCCACTTACGTTTTCATCATTTCATGGTATACTTGTAATCATTTGACACCCAAAACGATATATGGGTGAATATCTCTAAATAACTCCTTTTTTCTAAAAGTAAAGTATTCCTTTTAAAAAAGAATACATAGGTCTTTCATGAAATAATTAGCCCAAATTTGCTAATATCTCTAGAGCAAAGAAAGAAATTTAAAGGGTTTAAGGAAAATCTAACGAAAGATAGAAGGTTTTGACAATTCTGAAAGCCAGAAGGTTAATGTACAAATGGGCAAAAGATAAAGGCATATTTCATCTCATGACAACGAATCAATGTAGGGATCTCTGTCATTCTTTATTCGCTTTGAGTCCTTTGATAAAAAAAAAATATACGTGGGAAGAATTATTCTCCTTCAACCTGTGTGGAGAACAAGAGGCTGCTTAGTTGGTTGGCAACCCCACTTCTTATACGGAAGACCCAAGGATCAACTCTAGTCTCCCATACTTCTCTCATAGGCGAACTTAATTTCATGTATGCTAGTTTTTTATCTTTGTATGTGTGAGTTTTATTCCCTGCATGTGTAGGTTCTCTTCTCGCATACCCGAGTCTCTTGGATTCCATCCCATGTAGTTGGAGTAAAAAAAAAAAGGAAAAAAAACTCTTGTGCACTTTTTACTAATTACCTCCCCTTTCAACTTTTTTTTCTTTTTTTTTTTCCACTACATCATAAATTCGAACTCACAGTACTCTACTCACACACCCATTTCCATTACCAACTAAGCTACAACTGAGGGACATTACCTTCCATTACAATTAGGCTGTATTGTAAAGGACATTAAAAATATTAGGTTCTGCCAAATATTATTCTAAACAACAAACACTCCAATTTGAAGTAAATTTTTTAATGATGTTCTAAAGTGCACCTATTTTTGTCATTGAGTTCAATGGCAAGGAGAGTGAGGCCAATTTAAAAAAGGTAAGAGAATCAATATTTAGAATCTGTCAAAAAATAGCCCCAATATACATAAAAGGCATGATGAAACAGGACTTAGATAAAGTGGGTTTTGTTTGACAGAACCCTTTTTTTATTTTCTATTTTTTGGTAAAGGACAGAACCCCTTTTTGAAATTATTTCTTTCTATAGAAAATGCCACATGTGCTGATGTGCCCAACCATGCCACATTATGAACAAATGTGAAATTAACACTTTTAATGGAAAATACTTACAATTTCCCCATCATTAAAAGTTTATCATTCATCCCTCTAAGTACATAATTGAGTACCATATGTTTAAAAAAATGAAAAATACTTGCAAGCATTAACAAAATTACTACATTTAGAAATTCAGGCATATAATCTTCTAAATGTTGCACCTAAAATGAAGACCCAAGCAGAGGTGTCTAGGCCTGAATCTCCTACCAAATCATGTAAATGTGGGCCGTGCCATGCCAGCCCGTGTAAAGGGGCAGCCCAGCACGGCCCCAACCGTGCTGTGCTGGGCTATGCCCCTCGTGGGTTGGGCCATGCTGCCCATGGGCTAACCCACATGCCCCTTCTTATTATTATTTTTATTTTTTAAAGATTTTTATGTAAAATGGGGGAGAAATTATGCACTTTTAGGGTTTTCAACTTGAAATAAAATTGAAATTAGTAAAATAAATGCACTAATATGGATAATAATTTAAAAATGAAGAGAAAAACTTTAATTATTTTACATTTTGTACTTAATTTATATAAAATATTAATATATTTTAATAAAAATATTGTGCTGTGCCGTGCCATGTCCAAAGCACTCTAGCCAAGTACAACCTGGCTAAGGCACAGGTTGTGTTGTGTTGGCTCATGGTCCAGGCCCTGTGGCCCTGCACGACCTAGTTTTGGGACCATGCTGTGTCGGGCAGTCTTGATCCAAGGTAAATGCACCATCCGGCCCATGGCCCGAGTTTTTGCAGGCTAGGTTTGGCTATGCCGGATCTGAGCGGCCACCCCATATTTACTTCCTTACCCCCACCTAGTCATGAAAAAAGTCCAAAAAACCCCCCCGAAAATTTGGAAATTTAATGGGTTATTTAAATTCACATCTTAGATTTCTTTTCTTTTTTACATTGAGCCTTGCTTAGCCACCCACCCCAAGGGAAAATTTCCTGGGTCCGCCCCTGCCTAAACCTAGCTAGATGTCGGGTGACCCATATAAATCTATTAATTAATTTAGAACACAAGACACTTAACCCAACAAGTTTTTAGAAAGGCTGTACAAAATCATCTAAGGAATCAAGGCTTCAAAATCAATGGGTGGGAGGTGGGTTACTTGAAGAAATTTTACGTTAAGTGGGAGAGAATAAACGCAATGGTTCTTATGAAGTAAATTTACTATGTGATTAGTTGCATATGGTGGAGAACACAAGGAAGGTGTGAACCGTTCTTCTTCTTCTTCTTCCTCCTCTTCTTCTTCTTCTCGTCCTCCTCCTCCTCCTTTTCTTTTTCATAAATGATCCATCAATCCACATTGCCCTCGCCAAAACCCGCTATCCCCTACCCCACACTCCCTCTTTCTATTAATTGGCACTCACCCCTCATTTGAGTGTTTCTAACCCTCCGATATAAGTTCATTAAAAAAAATGACGCTTCTAAAAAAGTTAGAACTCTGAGATAATTATGAGCTAATGATCTTTCTTCACACCTTAGGTTGCATTGATATTTTTTTGTAGGCCACACCTAGATTCTTAGAACCATGAGGGTTGGGAGGATGGAAAGATCATATTGACGCCAAAACTTGTGCAATATATAGTCCAGATATATGATATATTCGTAACCTTGATATTTAACTATTGCAGTTTCATAGTTTCAATGACATAAATTCTTTGAATTTTCAATTTATAATGAATAATAATTGACTGAGCGCTAACTCTGGTTCTTCGAGGGTGGAGGAGATAGTGTGTAAAGGGGTTGATGATCTTAAGTGGTCTAAGGAACCTAAAAATGGAGTGTTCACACATCTTTTCACAAAGCATATATATATTAGCACCATATCATAATTGTATGAAGCAGCCTCTCCTCCGCAGGTCATGCGTGTGGGGCTCACCTGGGGATATGACCCTTATCTACCCATGTAGGGTGACCTCGGTAATTCGTATGATCATTTTAATCCCTTGATCAATGACCAATAAATCTTCATTATAAAAAAGAGTTACACGATCCAATAGTATAATCTATTTGAATGAGTGCCTAAACCCGAGACTCATGACCACACAGGGATCCCTATTGTTTCCTGGATGAGCCAATAGTGGGGCCAACACATATGCGCAGATGAGTTGCCCACCTTCCGCTTGAGCTGAGGAGAGAAGAGGCCTAACTGTATATGTGTATGGTCTTTCAGGGTTTGTTTGGCATCTCTAGTCTTATTATTATAGACCCATCTAAAATAGAGGCATTAAAAAAAGAGTCATAAAAAATAGAGGCTAGAATCAAAATATGGGTTTGGTAATTTGAGGATCTATTTTAAATAGACTTTTTTTAAATCAATGGTTGAACCTTTTTCACAAATTTCTCAAGACCTACAAAGTATCAAGCTTTGATATTCGACTCCATAGCTATCTTCATCTTTTCAATGAGATCCAACGGTTTGGATCTTGTGTTTGAGCCCCACAAAATTTAAAAAAAAGCAAATAATTCATGTTATTTTTGCAAATATCTCAACATTGGCGATGATCCAACAACTAAAATTTGGTCTCCTAATGATCACTGACCTTATAAATATATTTAACAGTTTGCATCGTGACTTATTATCTCCGAAATGATAATAAAAAAGAAAAAAAGGACTACCTATGAAATAATCCAAAATTGGGCATGTTACATCAATGGTTGAAAGGTTTTCACAAATTTCTTGAGACCAACATTGAATCAAGACTTTAAAATTAACCCCATAGCCGTGTGAAGCCCTCCAAACATTACCAATGGTTTGGATCTTATGTTTGGTGCCCACAGAATTTTAAAAAAATTATCCAATGGTTCACCCTTTTTGCACATATCTCGAGATTGGTGATGATTCAACGGCTGAAATTTATATTAATGGTCGTGTTTGATCTTATCGACATTTTCAATGATTTGGATCTTCATTGAGCATCTTGGATTTTATGAAAAACTTAAAAAAGGTATTGGGTGTGATGACCACATTTTTACTGTAGTAGCGCATCTTATTTTTTCCCTCTTATTTTGAGGAGGTAAGTTTTGGGGCATGTGGTTTTAAGAGGTCTTACCTCTATATGTCTAAAAATAGTAGAGGCTAAAATCACATGCCAAACGGTCTTATTTTCTTAAACTTTAAATATTTTAGACATTTCGACAATAAGAGGCAAAAAATAATTCTGCCAAACAGAGGCTCAATGTGTAGTTAGTTTGACCTCAAAGAATATGCTGGTCCCAATTGGTGTTCACTCTCAATTGGTGTTTGAATGAGTAAGATATCACCGGTCAAAGTTCAAGCTTTATCTTTGACTGGAGTATGCCTGTGTGAACAACACGTCATTGTCCTGCGACGCTCATGTCTTGGAGAGGCTGGTGATTGGGGTTGGAGTCCAGATCTTCCAGCCCGAAGGTCACACGGGAGACTTGATTGGTTTCCCCACTATCACCGTAAGGTTTTACTCAATCTAAATTCAAAGGGGTTCACACGGCTAGGTTTGAGCGTGACTGACACCGTCTCTCTCATGTGATATTGTTGTGCACGTGCAGAAGTGGGTAACCTGCATTCAACAAATAAGGCACATACAAGAAGAGAACACGCAGAGGATTTACGTGGTTCACCCAAATAAGGCTACATCCACGGGCACGAAGACGATATCATCTTCATTATCACAGGCAAAGGTATACAGAGACACTTATGCTCTCATCGTTTCTTCTACGTGGTGTGAGAATACCACGGGCAAGAAAGGCCACTCCCTTTAGCACAAGATCTAGGGTTACAGACTATACACATATATAATCTTCGCTTTCTTAGCTATTAAGAAAGCCTCGGCACAATTACCAAAATACCCATAACCTTAACCCAGGCCTTAGCTAACCCAATGAACCCATCGGACTAAACTGGAATACAAGATATAAACTCAACAATCTCCATCTTAGCTTAGATTCCACACAACTCTAGACTCTAGGAGATAAAACTGGTAATGTCTTCACGCACTTTACTGATAACTAGGTCATTGCACCAATGGTGCAATCTGTTTTCTAGTTAACCCAGATGCTTGAATTCCATAACAAAAGTCACCAAGAGATAAAATCGACAATATCTTCACGTACCCTGTTGAATGACATGTTACTGCACCGACGATGCAGTTTTCTTCCTTCAACACTCTAACATGCTAAACCAGTAAATGAACTTTGAGCAAAATTTATGTTCTTGTTAAACTTTACCTCTAACTTGAAGCTTTAATCCATTACGAATCCAAGTGATTTTTGAATAACTCATAAATTAGCCTTCAAACTGATTTAATTTTATCACTATTGCGAAGATCTTGTTATCACGAGCACACTTTAAGAAACTGATTTGAAATTCTACACTGGATGACTCTGATACGTAGAAACAGTTTTCCTCACTTCAATTGGTCAAACTGCCTTGTTGACCATCAAATAGCTAATCACCCTCTTCCACTATGTAGATCTGCTCGCAATGAGTCCGTAGGCGCAAACGGATCTCTGATCGGTCATCAGACAATCAAGATATTAATGAAATGAGGTTCTACCGTCGATCTAGGTCAAACTGTTTTTGACCTACATTGTTGACGTGGCAGTAACGTCATCAACTAATGCTGCTGGGCTTGCACAAGAGTTAGGTCAACCTAACCTGAAACCAGGCTTCTGCTTTGCTGGGCTGCTCCAATGGGTCAAGTCAGAACCAACCCAATCTAAACTGACCTGGAATCTAGGTTGGGGCTTATACTGTTACAAGTCAGGTAAGAGCCTGACCGAAACCCAAAACCTGGCCTGCCAAGTCCCTTCTTACTCGTCTATTTTTCTGCAAATAGAAATCGTAAAACCCCAGGCCTATTTCTCTCTAGTCACGAGAGGCCGGGACCTCTTCTCCGATGAAGTGGATAGGTAGTGGTGATCGGCAAGGTCCTTTGTTCGTTCCAGCAAGACTACGACTCTGGAAATAGGCGGTGAAGATGGCGACACGTAGTGCTGAGTAGCGAGTCTACAGCCCCCCTTTTCTCCGATCTTCTTCCCATACGAAGAGGATGACTCCGGTGCCTGCAACTTTAGAAAAACAGCAAAAAACCCTTTTAATGCTCTTCTCTAGTCCCGGCCAATAAGCCCGAGAACCTAAATCTTCCTTCTTCTAAACCGTGGCACAAAGAGATCACACTATTAATCTCTTCCTCTCTGTTTCCTAACGAAAATAGAAATCAAACCAGCACCGCCCTTTTTTTTTCCTCCAGCAATCGCAAATAGACCCACCTAGATCCTTTGTGAACCTAATTCGAGAACCCAAAACTTCAACTTCTTCTTTTTCCTCAGGTGAGATGGTCGTGCAGGCGGGAGATAGTACATCCTTTTCTCCGAGGATGAACGGCGACTTTTCATGATCTTCTCCACCTACTGTGTTGCCCATCTAGAGATCAAATCAATCTCCACCTTCTCTGCAAACTGTAGAAAATCCAGATTTCCATGGAGGTTTGGATCTCCAAAGAGAATCCAATTCGTCGATCACATAATGTAACACTCCGACCCGACTTAATCCGACTTAGTGGGTAATTGCATGCGATTTTGTTGTTAAGTGTGTTTTGGTTTTGTTTTTCTTTGGTTTTGAGTCATGGATAGGTCGTTTGGGTTGAGTTTGACCTCGTTTAGGTCGTTCGAGCCCTTTTTTGTAATTTTTGTTTTTGTTTGACCTTGTCAATTTTGCTTCATTTTGATGTCAACGCGTGTATTTCGTTAAGCTTGTCGATCTTCGTAATTGTTCTGAATCCAAATGATTTCGTTTGCTCTTCTTGAATCGTCAATTGACTTAAACTGGAAATTGTGTTCTATGTTTGGACTTATGTGTAAATTAGACTCCTTTTATCTTATAAATATCCTACCTACCCTCTCTCTCTCGTTCCTTCTCTCTGTTTGTCTCTCCCTCGTTCTGTTCTCATTCTCTCTTTCGTTCCTGTCTTGTGTACATGAGGAGGAGGGAGCAGAATCATCAGATTTGTGTGTGTGTTCCAGCGGATTGAGCCAAGCAACGACTGTCGTGTGTGTGTGATTTCACTGTGAGGCAAGTATAAGCACAAGTAGCATGAACACTGATTGGTATTGTTTTGATTGTTTGTATTCTTACTCTTTGTTGTATGCATCATAGTTATACAGCCCTATTGAGTCAGTTTTGCTCTTATCTTTCTGTTTACAGTCGAGAGTTAGCCATTCTGTATGTCTGTAACTGTTTCAGGAAATGGACTCAGTGCACTCACGGCTAAACCGTGAAATGTGCTACGGCTGAGCCGTGAAATGCCTTACGACTAAGCCGGGACCCAGCCGTAACCCTAACCGTAGATCAATACAGGGTGACATCTGAAATAACTGAGAGTTAGCAAATTGCTGCTCTTCTACGGCCCAGCTTGATCTAAGCTGTACGTTGTGCTACGGCTACGCCGTGGACCAAGATACGGCCGCGCCGTAGAACAAATTACGGTTGAGCCATAAATGCGGATGAACAGTTTGGGGAACCTCGGCTCCGCCGCAGTGCAGATTACGGCTACACCGTAAGATGCCTATGGCTAAGCCGTAAGTTCACCTACGGCTACACCGTATGACCTTGAGAACTGAATAAAAAGACTAGGCTTAAGGAAGAGACCGAATATGACTTTCATGTTAGAATGTAGATAACCTGAACATGCCCAATGGAATGCTTGAATGATATGAATGAGGGCAAGGGCTGCGTTTCATTCATGTATGTTATCCAGTTGTTTAGCACCTCCCTATGGGTGTTGATTTAAGGGATTTTGGTACACATTCGGGCTTAAATGCAACACTCCGTGATTGAATAACTGTGTATCGAATACCTTAAAGCTATATTAGCATGCATGGTTAGAAACACTGGATAAATAGGTTAGGATTGGCTTGTAATTGTCCTTGATTCGTCAAGATAAATCTGATCTGTATAGCATATTGACTTCGGTTATGCCATCTTATGTGTTTTGCACTGGACCTCTCGATTTTGTGAGAAATGCAGCATCCCCAGAGCGAAGCCCGGGCAGGACCATTCTATTACTGTGTTTTCATCATTGTTCCGATGGAGTACTTGAGTCAGGAATTATTGTTATCTGTACTCATTCGTCAGTGCTTCTTTGCATTGGTTATTCGTATTGCTATGCGCATTGAGTATCAGTATATGTGATGCACTTCCTATTGTCCGTTTATTGTGATAGCTTGTGATATGTGAGATCTGTATGTGATATGTGAGATCTGCATGTGATGTGGATTGAGGTGCATCTTCCGATTTGATTGTGATCGTTACATGGCCTACTGAGCCTCAGCCTCAGGATACCCGACGGGGTTGACTTTGGTTTAGTTTATGTGTTTGCCTCTGCAGAGTGCTTTTTTCCTGGGATTCCGTACCCCGGGAAATAGAGACCCATGTGTACCTCGGCCCGGACGATGGTGTTCTCATTTCGATTGCTTTCGAAAGGGAGAATATGGCCGACGTAGTAGCCACTTTGACCGTTATCTGTTTATAATTCTGATAGCATGCTTATTCATTTGCACAATTTGCCTAATATACGAACATGTTTAGTATGGATCTTGCATTACTCTTTATGCTCATTCTTGATACGATTTGTGTTATCTTCTTGTGGCTTATATTTTGCTAAGTCGTTGTACTTATGAGTTGTTCTTGGTGTTGCAGGCTCAAATCCCTCTTTCGATCCTGCGTCGGTCGACCCGATTTCAGGAGAGGCGCGCGAGGCCCCTTCCGGCCTAGAGGAGTGGACGTGATCCATTCTTCTGGAGAGCGGTTTGCATCTTGCATCATTTTGTTCTCCCCATTCATTGTGCCTAGGTTTATTTGGGGGATTTTTCTGTAACTTGTATTGGGATTTGGTTGAGATCTGTATTTTGCTTATTGTGGACTAGCCCATCTATTTTTGTTGTCAATCATTATAATCAGTTTAATCTTTCGTAATCTATTCTGTCTTTTGTTATCTTGTGGTATGCCTTGATACGTACAGCTTCCGCGTACACTTGTTTGCACGTGTGATTGATCCCTTGTGTGTGTAAGCTTGGACGGGGTCTAGGTGTACATGCACGGGAGTACGTGTGTTATTGGTTAGGTTTTCTCTAACCCCGATTCTCTGGGCTCGGGTTGTGACATACGTATTGTATGGTATCAGAGCATTGTCTCTATCTTAGGTCTTAAGCATGTAGGCATACAGGACGTGGTGAGATTACGTAGTCAATTCGTTGACTATTGTGTTTGGTCCTTTTTTTTGGGTCTGTGTGTGAGGTACCTAGTGTGGTAGCAGATTTACTTTTGTGTTTTGCAGGCTATGGCATCCGGATCTGGTACACACAACAACAATCAGGGAGATAATGAGAGTGGATCAGCCGCTCCACAGCAACCAGCAAATTTTGATGAGTGTTTCTTGACAACGCTGTGGGCGATTCATTCCTTGCTTGCACAGGTCGTTTCTCTGGTGGACCGACAGAGTCAAGCGTCAATTCAGCCACAAGGAGAACAGCAAGTGGTTTTCCAGCCTAAGGAGAGTGATCCAAATGCGTTGTACGACAAATTCAGGAAACGTGGAGCCACAGAATTCTACGGCAATGAAGATGCGTTGAAGGTTGATCAGTGGCTAGAGCATACCGGGGATCTCTTCACTACCATTGTTTGTGATAATCGGCAGAAGGTTATGCTCACGGCATCGATGTTCCGAGAGGTGGCAGAGACTTGGTGGAAGAGTGTCAGTGAGGCCTATGTGACCATGCCTGAGGCAACTGTGTGGGAGACATTTCAGAAACAATTCAAGAGGAAGTTCATCCCTGCTCATGTCCGGCGTGTGAAGGAGGTTGAGTTTCTGGCCTTACAGCAGCAGCAGCTGACCGTAGCAGAGTATATTCACCGAGTCATCCAGTTGTCCCATTTTGTTGAGGACATGATCAATACTGAGGAGAAGAAGGTGAATCGTTTCATTACTGGTCTGCATCCTAGATACGCGAATTTCGTGACTGCCTTCCAGAGACCAGTTACTTTTGATGATGCGGTCGACAGAGCATATGCTGCGGAAGCTAACCACCTAGCAGAGAGAGCTATGGATTTCAAGAGAAGTGCACCAGTGGGGTCCAAGGGACAGATCCAGAAGAGATGGAAAGGGAAGCAAGGGACTTCGTGTTTCTCTGGGATCAGATGCGAGTTTTGCGGACTGGGACATCCAACGGATAAATGTTGGAAAAAGTCCGAAGCTTGTTTAAGCTGTGGATCCATGGAGCATAAGATAGCTCAGTGCCCGAAAGCCAGGACATCCCAATCATCCAGGTCTATGAGTTCTGCAGCTTCGAATAGCCCCCAACCGTCTCGCCAAAGCCAGAAGCCGCAGCGTCAGACTGCTCGCGTGTATACAGCCTCCCATGAGAGTGCGGAAGATGCAAGCGTGGTGGAAGGTAAAGTTCTTATTGCTCAAGTTGAAGCACTTGCACTATTTGATTCGGGGTCTACGCATTCATTTGTTGCACCTCGTTTTGCTGAACAGTTGCCGCAACCCCCTCAGCCGCTACCATACTTGTTGGTGGTGTCCACTCCTGTGGGCAAGAGAGTTGAGCGTAGTGTGTACTACCCTCAGTGCGACGTGTTGATTGAAGGTCGTCAGCTGCCAGTTGATTTGATCTTGTTGTCCATGTTGGATTTTGATGTGATTCTTGGAATGGACTGGCTAGCGCGGTATCGTGCCTGTGTTAACTGTTACAACAGGACGATCTATTTCGATTTCGAGAAGGGGTTTCGTTTTGAGGGCACTCAGGAGAAATGCCCGAGGCGTGTTATCTCCGCATGCAAGGCGGATCGTTTGATACGCAGAGGTTGCGAAGGTTTTCTCGCTTTCGTCTCGGAGAAGAAGAAGATGAAGCAGTTGGGCAAAATTCCGGTTGTACGTGAGTTCCTGGATGTATTTCCGGAGGAAGTACCCGAGTTACCCCCTGTTAGAGACGTGGAATTCACGATTGATCTAGTGCCCGGTACAGCACCCATTAGTTTAGCTCCTTATCGTATGGCCCCTGCTGAGCTACTCGAATTAAAGACGCAATTGCAAGATTTGTTGGAGAAAGGTTTCATACGGCCGAGTGTGTCATCGTGGGGAGCTCTAGTGCTGTTTGTGAAGAAGAAGGACGGTACATTGCGGATGTGCATAGACTACCGGCAGTTGAATAAGGTCACTATCAAGAACAAATACCCCTTGCCACGTATAGATGAGTTGTTTGACCAACTTCAAGGTGCCGCCTACTTTTCCAAGATTGATTTGCGATCGGGGTACCATCAACTTCGGGTGAAGGAAGGAGATATTGAGAAGACTGCATTCAGGACACGGTATGGACATTTTGAATTTCTCGTGATGCCATTTGGATTAACCAATGCACCTGCTGCCTTTATGGCCTTGATGAACAGGATCTTTGCTCCTTTCTTGGATCGGTTTGTGGTGGTCTTTATTGATGATATTCTGGTATATTCGAAGACTCCAGAGGAGCATGTGGAACATTTACATCGAGCCTTGCAGTTATTGAAAGAGCATCGCTTATATGCCAAATTGTCGAAGTGTGATTTTTGGCTCGAGCAGGTAGTTTTCCTTGGTCATACCATTTCACGAGATGGGTTGGCAATTGATCCGATGAAAGTTGAGGCAGTGGTGAATTGGCCTAGCCCAAAGACTGTGACGGAGATACGGAGTTTTCTTGGACTTGTGGGATACTATCGTCGATTTATTCAAGATTTCGGCCCCGTTGACGAGATTGACTAGGAAAAATGTTCCTTTCCTTTGGACGGACGAATGTGAGCATCATTTCTGTATGTTGAAGGAGAAGCTTACTTCGGCTCCAGTCTTGACGTTACCAGATGGGAGTGAAGGATTTGTGATCTACTCCGATGCTTCTCGAGTCGGTTTGGGATGTGTTTTGATGCAACATGGCAAGGTAATTGCCTATGGCTTAAGGCAACTCAGGGAGCATGTGAAGAATTATGCCACGCATGATTTGGAGTTAGCAGCCATCGTGTTTGCGTTGAAATTATGGAGACATTATTTGTATGGCGTGAAATTTGAAGTACACTCAGATCATCACAGTTTACAATATCTCTTCAAGCAGTCTGAGTTAAATATGAGACAGCGAAGGTGGCTTGAGTTGATCAAAGACTATGACTTCCCCATCAAATATCATCCAGGAAAAGGCAACGTTGTTGCAGATGCCTTGAGTAGGAAATCGGATATTCTCTAGGCTTTGGACTGCCTTTATTTTGTGAGACATGATCAGCCAGTTGAAGTGAGGTTGGAGGAGAACTGTTTGACACTTGCTAGTGCAGTGAGTTTTCAGCCTGACATCATTTAGCGTATTAAAGACCAGCAGTTTGATGATCTGATGTTGAAGCGAATTCGGGATAGCGTTGTGGAACGACCAGACTTTCGCTTGGAGGGTGATGTTTTGTATTTCAAGAACCGGTTATGTGTGCCAGCAGTAGATGATTTGAAGGAGAGCCTGATGACAGAAGCACACCATGCTCGTTATTTGATGCACCCTGGAAGTACGAAGATGTACCGAGCTCTCAAGGACAGATTCTGGTGGAATAATATGAAGAGGGAAATTGCTGGGTTTGTTGCCAGATGTCTGACCTGCCAAAAGGTGAAAGCTGACCATCAGAGGCCTCCAGGTTCCTTACATCCATTGCATATTCCCCAGTGGAAATGGGAGCACATTACGATGGACTTTGTTTCAGGCCTACCTTTGACGAGCAAGAAGAATAGCGCCATTTGGGTGATTGTGGACAGATTGACGAAGACAGCCCATTTTCCTCCATTCAAGAAAGGCATGACATTTTCAGAAATGGCGAAGAAGTTCGTTGATGAGATTGTTAGATTGCATGGTACACCTGTGTCGATTGTGTCTGACCCAGATAGCCGTTTTGTTTCTTCGTTTTGGAGAGCATTTCAAGAGGCCATGGGAACGAAGTTGAGTTTCAGTACGGCGTATCACCCGCAGACGGATGGACAGTCGGAACGAGCCATTCAGACACTCAAATACATGTTACATGCTAGTGTACTTAATTTTGAGAAAGAATGGGATCTGCATCTCTCGTTGTGCGAGTTCGCGTATAATAATAGCTTCTACGAGTATTGGTATGGCACCCTATGAGGCTTTGTATGGACGTAAGTGTCGAAGCCCAGTTTGTTGGGAAGAAGTTGGAACAAGGAGTTTCCACGGACCAACGATCATTACTGAGACGACAGAGAAAGTTCAGAAGGCCATTGACAATTTGAAGATTACCCGATCGAGACAGAAGAGCTATGCAGATACACGAAGAAGAACATTAGCATTTCAGGTTGGTGATTGGGTATTTTTGAAGGTCTCACCGATGAAAGGTACGATACGTTTTGGTCAAAAAAACAAGTTAGCTCCAAGGTACGTGGGTCCATTTGAGATCAAGAGCAGAATTGGAGACTTAGCATACAGATAGCGCTTCCAGTGAGTTTTCGGAAGTGCATAACATCTTCCATGTGTCAATGCTTCGCAAGTATGTTCGAGACCCGACGCATGTGATCCGCTACGATGATATACAGATGCAGCCGAATGCATCATACGTTCAGCGTCCGCTCTGCATTGTTGGGACCAGAGAACAGATTTTGTGCACGAGAACAATACGATGGGTCAAGGTACTCTGGGAACATAATGGACCTGATGAAGCCACGTGGGGATTGGAGGATCGGATGGCGCGTCAGTATCCTTATCTTTTCGCTCAGGTATGTGTTCATTCCGAAGACGGAATGATGTTTAAGTGGGGGAGGATGCAACACTCCGACCCGACTTAATCCGACTTAGTGGGTAATTGCATGCGATTTTGTTGTTAAGTGTGTTTTGGTTTTGTTTTTCTTTGGTTTTGAGTCATGGATAGGTCGTTTGGGTTGAGTTTGACCTCGTTTAGGTAGTTCGAGCCCTTTTTTGTAATTTTTGTTTTTGTTTGACCTTGTCAATTTTGCTTCATTTTGATGTCAACGCGTGTATTTCGTTAAGCTTGTCGATCTTCGTAATTGTTCTGAATCCAAATGATTTCGTTTGCTCTTCTTGAATCGTCAATTGACTTAAACTGGAAATTGTGTTCTATGTTTGGACTTATGTGTAAATTAGACTCCTTTTATCTTATAAATATCCTACCTACCCTCTCTCTCTCGTTCCTTCTCTCTGTTTGTCTCTCCCTCGTTCTGTTCTCATTCTCTCTTTCGTTCCTGTCTTGTGTACGTGAGGAGGAGGGAGCAGAATCGTCAGATTTGTGTGTGTGTTCCAGCGGATTGAGCCAAGCAACGACTGTCGTGTGTGTGTGATTTCACTGTGAGGCAAGTATAAGCACAAGTAGCATGAACACTGATTGGTATTGTTTTGATTGTTTGTATTCTTACTCTTTGTTGTATGCATCATAGTTATACAGCCCTATTGAGTCAGTTTTGCTCTTATCTTTCTGTTTACAGTCGAGAGTTAGCCATTCTGTATGTCTGTAACTGTTTCAGGAAATGGACTCAGTGCACTCACGGCTAAACCGTGAAATGTGCTACGGCTGAGCCGTGAAATGCCTTACGACTAAGCCGGGACCCAGCCGTAACCCTAACCGTAGATCAATACAGGGTGACATCTGAAATAACTGAGAGTTAGCAAATTGCTGCTCTTCTACGGCCCAGCTTGATCTAAGCTGTACGTTGTGCTACGGCTACGCCGTGGACCAAGATACGGCCGCGCCGTAGAACAAATTACGGTTGAGCCATAAATGCGGATGAACAGTTTGGGGAACCTCGGCTCCGCCGCAGTGCAGATTACGGCTACACCGTAAGATGCCTATGGCTAAGCCGTAAGTTCACCTACGGCTACACCGTATGACCTTGAGAACTGAATAAAAAGACTAGGCTTAAGGAAGAGACCGAATATGACTTTCATGTTAGAATGTAGATAACCTGAACATGCCCAATGGAATGCTTGAATGATATGAATGAGGGCAAGGGCTGCGTTTCATTCATGTATGTTATCCAGTTGTTTAGCACCTCCCTATGGGTGTTGATTTAAGGGATTTTGGTACACATTCGGGCTTAAATGCAACACTCCGTGATTGAATAACTGTGTATCGAATACCTTAAAGCTATATTAGCATGCATGGTTAGAAACACTGGATAAATAGGTTAGGATTGGCTTGTAATTGTCCTTGATTCGTCAAGATAAATCTGATCTGTATAGCATATTGACTTCGGTTATGCCATCTTATGTGTTTTGCACTGGACCTCTCGATTTTGTGAGAAATGCAGCATCCCCAGAGCGAAGCCCGGGCAGGACCATTCTATTACTGTGTTTTCATCATTGTTCCGATGGAGTACTTGAGTCAGGAATTATTGTTATCTGTACTCATTCGTCAGTGCTTCTTTGCATTGGTTATTCGTATTGCTATGCGCATTGAGTATCAGTATATGTGATGCACTTCCTATTGTCCGTTTATTGTGATAGCTTGTGATATGTGAGATCTGTATGTGATATGTGAGATCTGCATGTGATGTGGATTGAGGTGCATCTTCCGATTTGATTGTGATCGTTACATGGCCTACTGAGCCTCAGCCTCAGGATACCCGACGGGGTTGACTTTGGTTTAGTTTATGTGTTTGCCTCTGCAGAGTGCTTTTTTCCTGGGATTCCGTACCCCGGGAAATAGAGACCCATGTGTACCTCGGCCCGGACGATGGTGTTCTCATTTCGATTGCTTTCGAAAGGGAGAATATGGCCGACGTAGTAGCCACTTTGACCGTTATCTGTTTATAATTCTGATAGCATGCTTATTCATTTGCACAATTTGCCTAATATACGAACATGTTTAGTATGGATCTTGCATTACTCTTTATGCTCATTCTTGATACGATTTGTGTTATCTTCTTGTGGCTTATATTTTGCTAAGTCGTTGTACTTATGAGTTGTTCTTGGTGTTGCAGGCTCAAATCCCTCTTTCGATCCTGCGTCGGTCGACCCGATTTCAGGAGAGGCGCGCGAGGCCCCTTCCGGCCTAGAGGAGTGGACGTGATCCATTCTTCTGGAGAGCGATTTGCATCTTGCATCATTTTGTTCTCCCCATTCATTGTGCCTGGGTTTGTTTGGGGGATTTTTCTGTAACTTGTATTGGGGTTTGCTGAGATCTGTATTTTGCTTATTGTGGACTAGCCCCTCTATTTTTTTTGTAAATCATTGTAATCAGTTTAATCTTACGTAATCTATTCTGTCTTTTGTTATCTTATGGTATGCCTTGATACGTACAGTTTCTGCGTACACTTGTTTGCATGTGTGATTGATCCCTTGTGTGTGTATACTTGGACGGGGTCTAGGTGTACATGTAGGGAGTACGTGTGTCATTGGTTAGGTTTTCTCTAACCCCGATTCTCTGGGCTCGGGTTGTGACACACAATACAACCCACGCTCTAATACCATTTGTTATGCACGTGCGGATGTACGTAACATGGAATCGACAAACAAGGCACACACAAGAAGATAATACACATAGGATTTATGTGGTTCACCCAAAAAGGGGCTATATTCATGAGCACAAAGATGATACCATCTTCACTATCACAAGCAAAGTTATACGAGACACTTATGCTCTCATCGTCCTCCTACGTGCTGTGAGAACACCATCGGCAAGAGAGGCCACTCTCTTCAGCGCAAGATCTAGGGTTACAAACTATACACATATATAATCTCTACTTTCTTGGCCATTAAGAAAGCCTTAATATAATTACCAAAATACCCATGACCTTAACCCGGTCTTTAGCTAGCCCAATAGACCCATCTGGCTAAACCAAAATACAAGACATAAAACCAACAAATACAATTATGAGAACTTTTTCTGATGAAAGTGCCTTTTCTTCTCTTTTGC
This sequence comes from Sextonia rubra, assembly GCA_037013555.1. Lineage (NCBI taxonomy): Eukaryota > Viridiplantae > Streptophyta > Magnoliopsida > Laurales > Lauraceae > Sextonia > Sextonia rubra. Next base: position 35,241,259 of record JASUAD010000008.1, read on the forward strand.
CAATGGTTAATGAAAACTTGACCTAACAAAACAAAATACACAAATAAAGTGGATGAATGAGAAGCCTCTTGACCAAGCATGTGACATAGACTGAGCCATTTTCTGTGATAAAAAAAAAGGCTCCTTCATCTCCAAACATTAGTTTTAGAGAAAACATAGTAACTGAGAGAAATTAAGGAGACGACCTCCAAATCTTTGAGATTTACAATTCTAGCATATGGTCCAACTGGTCAATACATGTAAAAATCTGGCTGTGATACCAATTGAAAAGATGTGATGGTCCCGGATGGGTGTCAGAATTAAACTTGCTAAGAACCTTTGTGCGATCCAATGTGAGATAAATCATGTGAGCTCACTGCAAATGCTCTCAAATCTACTGGATGATCAACCAAAGTATCTCATATCCCTTATATAGAGCAATCCCTAGGAGTCACAGTTACTATGGAGTTTACCCCTCCTGCAATCCCATATCTCCCAACGAGCCTGCTAATTCAGTCAAATTAGGAGTCTAAACTTGGTCCAAACTCTATAACCAAGAGTTTGATTGTCATCTAACTCTATTGGATCAAGACTTATGGGAGATCATCCGCTGCATACCACCAAGCTCAATTTGGCGTGGGCCATTATAGTTGGGTCGCATAATTTTTCTAACATAAGTAGGACTTTCGTTAGGTTTAGGACTTTCGTTAGGTTTGGAAATGCTTCTTAAGCTTTAAAACAAATTGGTTAGACGAAATCATTTATGTTATTAAGACTTAAAATGCCTAGTCATCTTTAGCAAACAAAAGTTTCGTTGAAACAATACAAAGCCAAAATGAAATTGAGGAAAATTACGAGAAAAATCACCTTAGTGGGCCATTTAACAAAAATATCCCCACTAGTATTTTGCAAACAAAAAGGGGACCAAGGGGCTAATTTTTGTTTGTTTTTTTTTTTTTTTGGATTTTGCACGTTGACACTCCACAAAACCTATTTTTCCTTCTTCTTCTTCTTCCCCATTCCTCTTATCTAAACCTCTCCAACTTCTATTTCTTCTTCCCCTAATCCAACCAAATCCAATCCACCTCTCCCATTATCTTCGATCCCCTTGTTTTTTTTTCTTCCTTCTTCTTGTTTCCGCTTTCTTCCTCCCCTTTTTGTTTTCCAGCCAATTGGTGACTGTCCATCTTGTTAATATCATGAAATTGCATCATTTTAACGTACATTGATGTGAATTAGGGACTTATTTTCATCATTTTAAGCATTTTAACCTAGGCATTGGAATTCTCACAAATTTTACACATCTTATCCATTAATTTAGAAATTTACAAATTTTCCCCGAAGAGTCTCAATTAGAGTAAAACTCTGTCCCAACAAAAAGATGTGAGCAGATCATGTGAGGCATACCATGTAAGAAATTTCGAAGATTGGCTTCATGAGGACCCTACACACATGTACACATGTACATGCTTGGATGGTCAAAAGGGGAATCCCACTTTGCAAAAAGACTGAAAATTTTCCCTATTACATGCCTTGGGTGGGGTCCACCTCTCCTCAAGTGAAGTATATTGAAGTTCAAAGTAGGGTCCACAATCCTTGTATTATTCTTTTTAAGATAATCTAAGAAGATTTAAAGAAAATCCTTAAGAAATTATGGAAGGAAAGTTTATTTAGAAGATTGATTACTTGCACATGAAAGGAGAATATTTTGAAATGAAAATCTTATGTAGAGATTGATTTCTAGAAGAAAGCAAGAAAGAATATCTCCAAAGTTGTTAAACCTTTGCTAACTTGGAGGCCAAGCCAAGAGACCTTTACAAAAGAAGACTTTATAAGCTACAAAGAGGAAAAATTAAGGAAACAATGGGGTTCCAAACCCCATAAATGCAAGGCCTTGGATGTCCATCTCCACATTCCTCCCCATGCTCTCTCTCTCTCTCTCTCTCCACATCTCTCTCCTCTCCCCTTCCTCCTTTTCTCTCTTTAGTGTAGAAAAAAAAAAACAGAGATTAATTTGGGTATTCTGAAGCCCTATTCTAGAATTAGGTTAGAAGAATGTTGAGAGAATCTTTGTATTCACCATGATAACATTAATAAAATATATATTTTTAGCAATGGAGGAGTAGATTTTCGAATCTGAGCACAATGATGAAGTTAAGTGATTTTATTTTTAATTTATGTTTTTAATTTATTATTTTAATGTCTCTATAATGCATGCTTAGAATAATAGATCTGTCATCGAGCCTCAGGCAAACCTCCGTTCTATGTTCATAGTAAATTATTTTCTAATCAATTATTTTTGTTTTGATAAAATACGCTTAGGGTAATATGCTATTGATATTTTATTCTTAATTTAACTTTTACTTTAATGAGGTGATGGAAATCTTGAGTTCTTTTTGTTAAAAGTGATTTTTAAAAAGAGAAATTCTCCAAATCAGAAATATTGAGTTGTTTCTAGTTTAAGCTATTTTTGTGACTAAATATTAAATTACATTGCATAGATTGGTTATTAAGTTTATTTAATGGATTCTTTGTTGCTCTGATCTACTTTTATTATTATTGTCATTAGTTTATTTGCATAGTACTTTTATTTTAACTTCTCATTAATATCTCAATTTACTTTTATTAATATTGATCTTATTGTTATTTGAAAAAAAATAAGATTAAAAAAAAAGAAATTTCAAAAGTGTTCCCTGTGGGACGACTTGTACTTGCCATTATCTTCGAAGGACAATTTTGCACTTACAATTTTAAGGGATTGAACTAATTTCGAATCACATCTAACATAGTAATCGTGGTGTAGGTGACGAGGACGATAATTATGAGTGGGTTGAGGAGGTTGTAGCTTTCCTTGAAGTTAGAGACGTGGAAGTAGAGGGCGTCAAGGTGGAGGTTGGTGAGGGTAGAGAAGTAGAAGGTCTAGGAGTGGGCCAAGCAGGTAGCATGACAGACAAGGCTCTTGATGATGATGTTGCAGGCGGTAATGAAGTCGATGAAGTCCCTAAGCTCGACTTGGAGGTAGGAGAATGACCCACTGGCGATCGGGATCTCGACGGTGAACCCACCGTAGCAAAAGACGGATAAGAGAGCAAAGATGCTAAAGACGGCGTAGGAGAGGACCAACACCCTGATCACTACACCCACCTTTCCATCTTAAAACCTGCGTAAGCCTCCAAGATCCCTAAATGGGCGACTGAATGGTGCGCAAAAGGTGTTCGACGAAATGCCTCTAAGAAATAAAGTGTTGTGGACGGTCATATTATTCGGGTACTCAAAGTGGGGTGATGTTGAGGTTGCGTGCGAGGTGTTTGATAAGGCGCTAGTAAAGGATAGAAGAATTTGGGGTATTGTGATTTTTGGTTACATGCAAAATAATTATTTCAAAGAGGGGTTGGTGATGTTTTATGTTGTTTGCATTTAATTCATTATGAAATTAAACATAGTGTCTCATTTATGTTGTTATCTTTGTTTTAGGTTGATTGATTGTATGCTAAACCCTTATATGGATTGCATTTGATTGTAGCATTTATGCCAAAGAATGTGGAGTTAACTTATATGTATTAAACTTGATTGTGGATTTAATGAATTTCATTTTGGAATGTTATTGTATGTCATGAAATTGGTTGTGGAAATTAGGGTTTAATTCGATGTAGAGTTTTGGATGTTGTATATGATATGAAGTCTATTCGTTTTGTTTGAATGTGGAGTTGTGTTAAAATAAGGCAATACATAATTTGTATTGAACATGTGTTGAAAGAAGGCAATATAATTTGATGTGGAGTCTATTTATTGTGATATGATAAATGACATTATGTAGGGAGAAAAGATTTATCAGTATCTACAGATCTTATAAAAAAAAATTGTGTTAATAAGTGATGACATCGTCACTTCAAAGAACCTTAAAAAAACAAAACTATGTTAATGAGTGACGACGTTGTTACTTCACAGAACCTCAAGAGAAAAAAAAACCTGTGTTAACCAGTTACAATGTCGTTACTTCACAGAACCTAAGAAATTAAAGTTGAAATAATCCTGCATACATTTCATTGAAACATATATCAGCAATTTCATTTAAACATATCAAAGGAACACAAATTGTAAAAAAGTTCAAACCCATCATTATCAATGAGCAACACCTAACTCCATTATTAATAATTTGGTGAAAAGGAACTTTGACAAAATAAAACATGAGATGGGTCAAAAAGAGATGGAAGGATGAACCAACACGTTGGAAAGGGACCACCTTAAGATGATTGAACGAAGGAGAGAGCTTTGAACCAGAGTAGTTTCCAACCTCCAACTCAACCCAATCCATAAACATTTCAACAAAAGCAGTCACGAACCTCACACCCAACTCTCTTCACATACCCATGAATCCCTAACCCAACATCAAAAGCTTCTAACTCTCTCCACATACCCATATTCCAAAATCACATATCATTTACATACACGTGAAAACTGATGAAGAAACAATGCATGAAGTCTTCAAAGGAACAAACTAACACTTTATAAACATGAAAATGGATGAAAAAAATAAGGCAAACACTCTATCTATGGACATTGCATCATAATGCATGAACCTGCATTAATATCAACTGGGTTATGACTTAATATCAGTTAATGGTTGGTAGATTGAAAAGAAGATAAAATATATATATAAAACAAACGTGGGAATGGAGAAGACGACATACCAACACGTTGTAAATTGACCACCTTGAGATGATTCAACAAAGGAGAATAGCATTGAAATATAGAAGATGAGGTAGTGGCTCGAAAAGTAGATTTTCTACTCAAGATCTTTATGAAGTTTTTCATTGAGTAGTTGGTGAGCACTTCATTTATGAAGCGGAAGAAGTGAAGGTGGTGGGCGGCAAAGATAAGGGATGGGTTAGCGTGGCGGGTGGGACTAGAGGGGATGACCCTTCCTAATCTGGCATTTTCTCTGGCCGTGTCATCCCCTTAAAGCCTAAACGCATCATTGACCCTCCCCCATCTCCACTACCTCCTCACCCACACCATACTCCACGACCTTGGTTGGAAAAGACGACCACCCGACAGCCACGTCGCGCTCCACCAAACTTTGTTGAAGCATTGTCCCCGACGTCAACGATGGTCTTTTGTTCATCATTGGCTTAGGATGAAATAGGAAAAATAAAGAAAAGAAGAAAAAGATGAGAGCAAGATGAAAAAAAAAAAAAAGAAGAGGCAGAAAGGGAAGGAGATAACTTGTTGGTTGTATGCAGAGAAGAAGATGGGAATGAGAAAGGTGAACAAAAAAGGCAAAATGAAATAGGAAGAAGAGAAAAACAATGTTCGTAGAGTGACGACATCGTCACTCCACTCAAACTCCAAAAAAAAAAAAAAAACAACAGCAACAACAACTAAAACAGCCCCATGGGTCCTTTTTGTTTAAAAAATACTAGTGGGGACATTTTTGTTTGGTAGCCCGCTAAGGTTATTTTTTTATAATTTCCTTAATAAAATTTAAAGATAAAAGAATTGGACGAATTTCTCATGAATCTAATCTAGTATTGTGAATTTGAGTCTATACGGTGGAGCATTATAGTCAAACGCTTTATCATCATTTGTAAACAAAAGTCTCATTGCAACAACACGAACCCAAATTATCATTTAGTGTTTTGGGGGGGGGGGGGGGGGGGGGGGGGGCGCGCTAACTCTTGAACGTCATCAACCTTATAAAAAATCTTACTAAGCCTAGAGTAATGCTTGGGCAAAACATGACCTGCCGCATTCAAAGTTATAGAAATAAAAAAGAAACTAAATAACGAAAAAAAATCAACATTAATTTTTTAATGTCCAAAATAATTGGATTGAAGCCTAATCGACTTGCTTGTTGATGGAGTCAATCACTTCTTTAGTATATGAAAAAAGCATAATCGGAAAGATACCCATGCATGAGACTTCTTTTAGTGCATAAAGAATGAATGACCCTCTGTTTTACTTCTTTAGAGGACTGGTATTTGGGCTCATAGCGAGCGTCTCTACAAACAAAAGAACTTTAACATCATCAAATAGCAAGATCTTTTTGGACGTGTTCGTTTGCATGCAATTGAATTTGTAAGTATTTATGGTAAAAGGGGATCAATAAATGATTATAAAAAATATGAGGGGTGAAGGACATGTAAATCCACCCTGACTTTTCAAGGATTAGCAAAGCAGCCCACTGTGTTTCTTACCCATAAACATATCCAATATAATGTGAGAGGACGTGTAAGGAAAGCCTGCTGTAATGCAGCATTTAAAAAAATAAAAAGTGATAAAACATTAAAAACAAAACAAAAGGAACTTTGTGGTTTAGTGCTTCAGTTTTTTAAATGTCTTTTCCTTTTTGGTCTCTTTATTAGTAAAAGCTAACATCATTGTCAAAATGAGCTGTACAAAACTTGCTGAACACTAGCCTTCAACCTAAGCCAATCAGTTGAAATAAGAAGATCGTGATAAAACCGCAACAATCCACCAAAGGGTGGTCCCACACTAACAACTGTCCAAGAAGAAGTCTTGTAAGAAGTACTTTTAAGAAGCAAATGGCAGTGACAGTGACAATAAAATGTATAGTTCAAATGATCCACACGTCTCAAACAAGGTTTTGACTTAATCAAGCAGTGTTAACGAATAATGAGAACCTGCTTTTGGAAGAAGGCTCCAATTTGTGCTGGCCACAGTAACAACTGTCCAAGAAGAAGTCTTGTAAGAAGTACTTTTAAGAAGCAAATGGTAGTGACGATAAAATGTAGAGTTCAAATGATCCACACGTCTCAAATAAGGTTTTGACTTCATCAAGCAGTGTTAACGAATAACGAGAACCTGCTTTTGGAAAAAGGCTCCAATTTGTGCTGGGCCACTTGGATTCATCTCAATCATTAGGTTGGGATAAGATGGGTATCATCTTTTATTTATTAAATGTCAAACGAGAAATTATTCTTTCTTATGCCTTCAAATGTAATTTTAACGGTTTATAGTTGGATAAGTCTTATTTTTTTAAAAGACAAGTGTGTGTATTTAAAAAAAAAACAATACAAGAAATGGAGCAAGGTACCTTACAAAAGAGGGACAATTCAATTCTCAAAACACCAAAAAGAAAAAAGAGAGAATCCACAAGGTGGGCCCTGGCCACCTCACAATTTGATACAAATGAAAAAGGGTAATTTAGGTGGAAGTCTACTTCTTCAAACTTAATTAAGTAGAAATTCACCTCCTCAGTTCTTAATTGCAAGAGTCCACTAGTGCCATAAAATTTAATGCTTCAAATCCATTCTATTTTATATATTTTGTAATAATGGCAATTGGACCGCTAGGATTCTCTTATTTCTTTTTAAAGCTTATTCGCCGGCCATTATTCTCGCGACCACTGACGGCCAGCCAGTGACTTTTCCAACCGACTTCTTGCAATTTTTTCAGTCAACTTCTAGTGGCTTTTCCCCTGTCTTCTGACAACCGCTGGTCACCGGAACAGAAAAATAGAGTCTCTACGCCCAATTTCATTTATTAATTGCTCATTTGACCCAAAAGGAAAAAAAAAGTAATTAGTATGGCACACTTCTATGAGTGACACTTTAACTCGAGGACCCAAGGATAAATTCCTAACTTGCTTGGGATGCAAAAGTATTAGTTAGCACTACTCAGCCATGTGTGCTGGTAATTAATATGACATCTTGGGCTATTAGTTGAGGAGTGATACTTACACTGATCAACTGATCAGTGAACACTAACCAGTGATCATTGGACATACAAGTGAAATTGAAAGTAAAGTACCAACACCACTCAACCGAGAGTGTTGATATTACTAAAGTCTTGATCCCCTTTGTAGTTATGACAAGGAAACCACATGGGTTATATGGTGAAAATAGCCATCACGAATATCTAAATATATAATTTGAACCAAGGATGTTTCTCCTATCATCATCATCATCATCATCATCATCATTGTTCTTTATAGGTCACATTTGGTGGGTTGACTATTCTTAGAAAAGGGCTTTCCTTGGATGAGGATTTATCATGTATGGTAACAGGTGAGAAATGTGCGGAATTGAAGATTCTACGCTCTCTTTATGAACTGATATTTCCCATTTCCATAGAGTTGTGCTAGAAAATGAAGATCTTACCTAGGCCAAATTGAGAATTCATAATTTTTGAACGTTGGTTTTTTACATTTTTTTAGAAAGTAGAAATCTTTTCCAGGAATTAGGCAAAGATGTGTTACAAACAAAAACATGCTTGAAGCAGGAGCATGAGATAAAAAACATTAAGAATTCTAATTTTTCAGTGTACAAATTGAAAAATCAGGAATATGAAATACATGAACATTAAGAATTCTGAATTTTCAATGCATAAATTAAAGATACTAGATAATGTATCAGTATACATGATAAACATGAATATCAAGCAGTTATGTCAAAAATAGAAACATGAAATATAGGTAAATTAAGAATTCTACATTTTTAGTGTCCAATTGAAGATTCAGGAATATGAGACATAGGAACATTAAAAATCCTAAATTATAAGTGCACAAATTGAATAAATAAGATCACGTATTAGTATACATAATAAATAGAATTATCAAACAGATGTGTTAGAAATAGGAATATGCTTGATACAAGAACATGAGATACAAGAACATTAAAAATTTTGAATTTTTCATTATACAAATTGAAGAATCATGAACATGAGAAACAGAAACATTAAGAATTCTGAATTTTTAGTGTACAAATTGAAGAAATATGATCATTGATTAGTGTACATGATAAATAGGAATATCAAGCAGATGTGCCAGACACAAGAACATGCTTGAAATGGGAAATGAGATACAAGAACATTGAGAATTCTAAATTTTTCAATGCCCTAATTGAAGAATTAGGAACATGAGAAAGGAAAATTAAGAATTCTAAATTTTCAGTGCACAAATTGAAGAAATAGGATTATCTATTAATATATATGATAAATAGGATCATCAATCAGATTGTCAGAAATAGGAATATGCTTGAAACAAGAATATGAGATACAGGAATATTAAGAATTCTAGATTTTTAGTACACAAATTGAAGAAACAAAATCATATATTAGTATACATAATAAATAGAAATATCAAGTAGCAGTGTCAGAAATAAGAACATGCTTTAAACTGAAATATGAGATACAAAAACATTACAAATTCTAAAATTTTTAGTGAAGAATTAGGAATATGAGACATATGAACATTAAGAATTCTGAACCTTTAGTACACAAATTCAAGAAACATGATCATGCATTAGTGTAAATGATAAACAGGAATATCAATCATATGTGTTAGAAACAGGAACATACTTGAAACAGGAACATGAGATACAGAACATTAAGAATTTTGATTTTCAGTGTACAAATTGAAAAATTAGGAACAAAAGACATAGAAACATTTAGAATTCTGAATTTTAGTACACAAATTGAAGTGAAAAATTAAGAGCATGAGACATAGAAACATTTAGAATCCTAAATTTTTAGTGCACCAATTGAAGAAATAGGATCATGTATTAGTATACATGATAAACAAGAATATCAATTAGATATGTCAAAAATAGGAACATGAGATACATGAACATTAATAATTCTTAATTTTTAGTGATCAAATTGAAGAAATAGGATCATACATTAGTGTACATAATAGACAGAAACATCAATCGATGTGTCAGAAACAGAAACATGCTTGAAATAAGAACATAAGATACAAGAACATTAAGAATTATAATTTTTCAGTGTACAAATTCAAGAATCAAGAACATGAGACATAAGAACATTAAGAATTTTGAATTTTTCGTACACAAATTGAAGAAAGAGGATCATGTATTAGTGTACATAATAAACATGAGCATCAAACTGAGCATCAAACTAATGTGTCAGAAATAGGAACATATAGTCATGGTGTGCAAAAAAAAAATTTTTTTTTCTGGCGGTCTCTGGCCGCTTAACACTACCGATTACCAAATGCTGATCGCCGGTGTGGGTGGCCAGACTGTAATATTATTTTTTTGAAATTTGTATATATATTTTTTTAAAAGAGAGACAAAATGATACTGTTTTAATGTTTTAGGGGTAAAAATATCCTTGTGGACTTAAAGCTCAAAAAAGTTTTTGGAGGTAGACTTAAAGGTTTATGACTTTTCAAAACTGGACTTAGGCCAAAACACCCCTGTAAAAAAAAACCAAGTCCTCGAGGCAAAAAACACATAAATAGAATTTTCGAACTGAGCAAATAGCATAGAGCAGGTTTTATAGCTATGGATCTCAAGGCTATTGCTCAATTTGGGAACTCTATTTATGTGTTGTTTTACTTGTCCCTGGCAAAGGGCTTTTGGTTTATCTTTATTTGCATCAATTTGTGAGGTATCCTGATAACGGCTCTTCATCCAAGTGGTAAGGAGTGCTAGTTCTTACTAGCTGCCCAGGATTTGAATCTTAGGTACACCACCTCTTCTCGCATGTGCAGGGCTTTCCTCCCACTAATATAGGCTTTCTTTTTACATGTGTGGATCCCTTTCCCAAGTGAGTAGGTTGTCTCCTAACTATGTGGGCTTCTCTTGGGTATCAACTTCCTTCGCTGGGTTACCCAAAAAAAAAAAATGTGAGGTGGCCTGCTACGTGGTGGGCTTTGAGTGGTGTCCCTTTTTTGTAAGGCCACTTGCTCCATTCTTGGTATTCTTTTCTCTTTGTATATATATATATATACATTTATCTTAAAAAACAAAACATAAAAAACTATAGATAATAGAGAAATGATCATAACATCTCTAATAGTCTTTTTGGTTGTCACTACCACTGTGACCTCATAAGTTATGCTTGCCGCCGCTCTAAGGCTTTGTTTGGCAAATCTTATTTGTATGAAATTTGTATGATATAGATCTATTTTAAATAAAGTAGTTTGAAATAGATGTTTTGAAGATAATCTGTTTGGTAAGACAATATATATATATATATATAAAATTGAAATAGATGTTTTAAACATCCAATGGTTTGTGATTTTTCATTAATTTCTTATGAGATCTACAACAAATCAGGAGCTGATTTGTGACCCCATAGCTACTTTCAACCTTCCAAAGATGATCGATGGTTTTAATTGTTATTATATAATGCATTTAAAATTAAAAGAATTTAGATATAAAGTTTTGCATTTTTTTAGCTATCTTGAGATTCATCAAAGATCAATGGCTTAAATTTGACCACCTGGCAGTGCTCGTGGTTACGAAGATTCACAATGGTTTAGATAATACTTTAGTGGCCCACAATTGAAAAGAAAAGAGAAAAAACAAACAACCAAAAATTATAAAGTAATTGTAGTTAACCATTGTATATCCAAAGTTTTTCAGTTTTTCATCAAGATTTCCATATGTAAGATGATTTAGAGGTTGAATCTTCATCTCAAAGTTGTTTTAAACTTTTTCAGAGAAGATCAACGCTTCGGATCATAATTATGGGGCCCATAGAATTTAAAATTTTATATATAAAGTTCTATACTTCATATATAAATTAAGAAGGATGGCTTGATCTAACGGTAAAGATTTACCGGTATCGTCCCGAGGGATGTGGGTTCGAGTTACAAAAATAGCCTCTTCAAAATGAGCTATTTTTTCGGGCGCTTAAGATTTTCACCCGCGCAATCGGGCGGATGAATTGCATATAACCTGGGTATATCCAATGGTTCTCAATTTTTTCTTTTTGTCAATTTCTCACAATATACAAGGAATCATAGGCTGAATATTTTTACCACACAGCCGTTTTTGAACTTCCAAAGAGGTCCAATAGCTCGGATTGTGAATTATAGCGGCCAGAGGAGTATACAAATTTAGATTCATGGTTCTACCTTTTCTTACAAATATCTTTAGATTTGTGATAGATCAATGGATGGAATTTGACCCACTTGCCGTGCTTGACTTTCTTAAGATTTTCAATGGCTTGGATTATCATCTTGGGTCCTATAATTAAAATAATAACAATAATAATAATGGAAAACGGCCATACCAAATTGACTGCTCAATAAGCTGTAGTTATGTGCCTCTGTGCACTTCAGACCGTGACATCTATTTGAAACATGACAGTTTTTCCGGTTGTCTCAAATAGAGTGAATATAGCTCGTTTTGAAGTTTGAAACAAGTAACATCTTAATATTCATTTCCAATAAGTTTCAAGCGAAATAAAGGTGAAAAGTAAGATATCAAATGACTCCTACTAAATAGTTTTTGCTGCTGCTGCGGCTGCTACTATTACGTTGGATAACTAGTCGATGGTTAAATTTGATGACACGGGATCAATTTCGAGCGCATGAGTAGGGAGCTGAAAATGTGTCTCAACCATGAGTGCAATGGAAAAACATGTAAAATTAACACCCATTGTATCAGAGAACAAATCTAATTCCCTGTTGATACTACTCTATAGAATCGTGCAATACATGCTAAGAATTATATTATAGAGTTTACAAGAAATAAATTATACCATTCATCACACCCCTTTCAAAAGTATCCCCCCAAATTTCGGTGCATCCCATCGTTGATCACATGGTAGAAATGCGGTCAACCCCGAGGCAGCATTAATGCCATGTGAATGCCCTGTGGAGTTCACATCGTGTTTTACACGGCTCCGTCTAAGAGTTGGGATTGGGGATCCAGAGTCCCAGACTCCCTACGGAACATGTCAAATAACCTTTCCACGTGACCCAATAAAAGCATTTCCTAAAACAATTGTCAAACCCATGACAATTGACCTTCCACCCAGTTGCTCCGCTCCGCTTGGACTTCTGTAGACTGCAGATGGATGTCAATAAGATAAATACAAGTGTTTGTATATTATAATTTAAGATCCAAACTATTGCTCTAGGTGTCAGTCCCTTCATACAATCTCAAGGGTTACTTTACCTCTTTATATAATGTAATTCAGCTAAGTGCGCTGCCAGGTTACGGGTCAACTATGAGTGAATCATTCCATATCTTAGAACATTTTTTTTCTAATGCAGCTCCTCAATTGAGTAGTTATTTTTTGCTACTGGGGCAACTATGAATGAATCAGTCCATATTTTAGAACATGTTTTTGTAATGCAGCTCCTCAATTAAATAGTCATTTTTCGCTACTCAGTCGAGTTACACTTTAATTTGTGAAGAATGCTGCCTTCTTATTTTGAATTTCTTGGTTAGATATCTTTTTAGGCTTAATGTACCAAAATTTTTCTCATGTAGAGGCCACCCCAAGCTCCATTTTCCGGATCAATTAAAATTTTAAATAAATATGTATTCATTTAATTTTCAGAGTTTTCTACGTAAAAGTCAATAAAAAATGATTTACGATGTAGATGATTACAAAATTTGTTATGGGGAAGAAAGGAATTGGAAACTTTTTCCACAAACTTCTATTCTTGTTCTCTCCATCTCTGTGGTAAATTGAATGTGCAGACTTCTTCACAAATTTGAAATTTATAACCAAAACAATGAGAAAGTACATTATATTTATGTAAATTACGTAGGAGGACAAAGTACAAGGCTCACAATCAAAGCACGGTAAACAGACGTTGTAGATACATTTGCTCCAAGGATACGAAGCCTAGGACGAAAACCTCAATAGCTATTCTCCATAGTATACAAAATAAGTTCAGTTTAATATCAGCCTCTTACCCCAATGGTAAGAGACTAAGAGGCGTTAACTATTACCTACCTTTCTAAGGTTTGAATATGGGCGACACTTACCTTCCCTTACATGAGAGCTAAACTACCTCATCTTTTTTTTTTTTGTCACCCGTGGTTTACTCTCCTCACGAGAGGGCTAGAGGACTAAATTACTCCCCTCACAAAAGGCCTAGGATAAAAAAAAAATAAAAATAAAATATCAAAGTTCTCACATTTTACTTATAAATTTTTAAAAGTTGTTTAGATAGAACTCCAAGGAGATCGCATTATCTTTTTCGGCTATTACATGGGAGATGTGTAAATGGAATTCCATTGTGAGGCCCATATAAAGATAATTCAGACTATTCAAAAATGAATCTCATCCCTTTCAATGATATTTTTTAAATTCAATTCAATTAGAGTGGATCCCACTATCTAATTAAACGCATGACGAAAATGTGACTAGGCAAGCAATCACTGTAGGTAGCAACTTGATCAATGCATTCAGACCATGGAAAAAATGGGCATGGTAGGGTCGCAATGTTTGGTGTCCATGTCATTGATAATTGCTTCGGCTATTAGGCTTTATAAACCTTCTAGAGCAATAATGCTCTGGTATGAGCAAAGGATAGATTGCCGACCCTCAAAGTCAACTAGGTTCTTCGTCAGAGCAAGCATTTTTGGTCCCACTGATTTTATCAGATTATGTTCCTTCGCAAGAATCTTAAAAATTATTATAAAGAGAATTTGAAATGATTTCAATTTTACACCCCAAGTTGAATTTTAAATGCTCATGGCCCATCCAACACTTGAAATGATGGATTCTAAGAATTCTAACTGCTAAAAGTGGCTTTCCAGTTGATTATGTATTCTTCATAATCCCAACAATGAAACATAACATTTGAAATGCTAAGGGGATAATTTTTACATCAATGTAAGAAATCCTAAATGCTCCAAATTCTTGTCAAAATACATCCAATTAAACTACCATTGAAGGCCTGCTTGTTTTGCATAGGATACATAATAATCATTTACTATAAGTAATTAAAAATGAATATAAAAGGTAAATATACAAAAAGTTAATTATCAAATAATTACTTCTTGAATTTGAATCAAGCGAAGATGGGAAATAACTACTCCGATATCACCCCTGTAATTCAAACCGAGGTTAAATAAAAAACCATTCAAAATCTTATACCTCAATCTTTCTAATAGTCTTCTCAACTTTCTTACTCTTAGGGCCTGTTTCTTTACCATAATTTTTGACGGGAATTTGGAATGTTGGGATTTTTTTAAATATAATGTGACATCTTGTTCCTTGGAATTTGAAATGCAATGTTTCTTTTACCAAAATTCTAAATTCCAATAGCCTAAAAGGTCTCAAGTTACCTTTTGAAATTCTTGAAATTTCATTCTTTATGCATTTTGTTGGAATTTCAAATGCTCAACCAAGATGAGGGAATTGGAGTTCCACATAAGGAAACCGCTTTTGGAGAATTTGAAATTCCTCAAGACATGAATTCTTAGAATTCTAGTAAAGAAATGGGCTTTTAATATTTATCAAAGGAAAAAAAAAACTTCCTTACTCTTAGGGCTTGTTTGTTTGCATTATAATATATAAAAATCAAATGTATATAATTCATACCATAAATGGTTAAAATTGAAGATTAAATGTGGATTTTAAAAATAACGTGAAATGAACTTTCTTTTAGAGAAATAGAATTAAAAGAAGATGGGAAATGAACATCTAGAGTGATGGCCAGTAGTTCCTTTCCCATCTTCTTTGGATTTTATTTCCCTAGTTAATAAAAGGTTTCCTTTTATGCTCATGTTTGAGAACCCACTTTTGATGTTCATTTTTAACTAGTAATGGTATTCATTGTACGCATTCAATTCATATGTATTATAATGCAAACAAACAAGGGGATTGAATTCCTAGCGTTTCTTAAAAATGCATTCCGACAAGTGGCTGAAATTGAAAAAACAAAAGTAAATATCCATAAAATGCCATCAAATAATGTCCCATGCGGTGAGAAATGTGTTAAGTGGAGAAGGGAAATCTATATCTACCCATCAATGTGATAATTTAAGTCCTAAGAAAGTCACAATATGATCTACCACTCCTACCTATATTTTCCACCCTCGACCTCTTTGATAAATTTTTTTTTTGCATTTTTTATAACATCTTAGAGTCCATTTCACCAGAAATTCCTAGAAATTCCATTCTGTCCAAATGCCTAAGGAAAACACAAGAATAATAGTAGTACTATTCTTATTCAAAGTAGGAACAACCTCATTAGATGGAAAACTTCTACATCCATGACATCAATTATAAATGCTATGTGCAACATGTAAAGGTACAGTGAGAAACAAAGCACATTGCAAGACATTAGAGGATCGAGCCTAACTCATAAATCAGGATTACTAGCAAGCATAAATGTGTCTATCTGGGGTCTGGACCATCTTTGCTAGTGGTCAAAATTGGTGACCAAGTATCTTCCTTTAAGGCCTCCCCACTTTACAATTTCCAACATTCCTATGAGAATTGCATTCAGGGGTATACGAAAGGTTCCAAACGTGGGAATCTTTTTCAAAGGAGTTTCTTTTCATAAATACTCTCCAAAGGTTTATAGAATTTGCAAATAAGCTCCTATGGTTCCAATATTTTTAATAGGCTCTTGCCTTTTCATTTTAATACATTTAGTATTCCTAAAATCAGTAGATTTTTAACCGCCATAATTTTTTAGAGTAAAATAACACTTTTGTCTATCTCTTTTATTCCAATATGTATAATTTTAAAGCATAGTATATTTTTTTTCTTGTGAGATTAAGAGTTATATTTAGTAAACAAGCATACCTTACATAAATCTAATCCTCTCAACTTAAGAGTTTAGGACCCATTTCATTTGGTCTAAATCCATGTAAATATGTCCTTTTAATTAATTCTAATTTATCCTACCCATACATGGCCCACCATTTGATTGATGAAAGTTTCAAAATACATTATTAGACTTTATACGTAAGAGAGAGTTATTGAGAGCGAGGGCATCGGGACATGGGATAAAATAACAAAATTTTTGCAAATAATAATATATGCATTTTTTGTTCTATGAGTGTGGTAAAGCTGTTATTTTTATAAAAATTAAACACAAACCTCGTTATGATTATCTATTTTTGTTAGAAATATTTATCTTGATGACTTGACATGTATTAAAATGAAAAAGTAGAAGCCTATTTATAAATATTAAAATTGCCGGAACCTATTTAAAAATCCTATAAACTTTAGGGGTATTTATATAAAAAAAAACTCTATTTGCAGGCTTGCCTAAAAAGTCTCTTTGTCACACCATGTCGGTACTGCTGGAAATCTGGAATTATAGATACTACGCCCATATGCAATTATTCGAAGATTATTTCATTTCTAGACAAAACGAATGGGGTCGGCCAGGTGGGAATAGAGAAGAGGAGGGCATGTTGAAGGGGAATGAATCTATTGAAACGACAAGGATGTGACGTAGGATAAAAGATAATGTGGCCACGGTCAGTGCCTGATATCCACGGGATTGTATTAAATATCTGAATGTTGAATTGCCATTTAAAGCATCAAATAAACATTAGTTGCGATGAAAAGAACATGGTCCACAAGGTTGAATTCGAACAATTTACAGTCCTATTTTAAGAACTACTATGCTATTAATTTCAAGTAGTGATTTAAGTCTGAATCGTATAAATTCATTAGTGTTGTCTACCCCATGCCACACCCGCATTTTTTAGCGCTAGTCTCTATCTAACTCTAATCAAAGTTTGTCCCGCTTAAAGATTCATCACTAAATATAACCAATTTGATTAATAGATGAAAACAATTATTTTTTTTGAGTGATTTGAATTTCAGATGCAGACTCTAATAATAAACTAATGACATGGGCATAAATGAATTAATTCATCGAATTTACTTGAACTTGAACTTTGAATTAGATGGATTGAGAAACGAATCAAATAAGCCTATTCTATCGAATCTTATGATGATGTTGAGTCTTGATAGCGAATTGCAAACTCAATTGCGAATGAATGAAAGTGAGAACAAGATAACTTTGACGTGTCCTACCAATTTAAGAACAATGAACAAAGCTAGGAATGCCTTGACAAAGACCTCAACACATTTTTCAGATTGCCGAGTTCAGAGAATCAGTTGCATGCTTTATTTTCAAAAGTGAGGTCATTTCATTTTCGGCCTGTTCCGTCTTTCTAATGGAGTTGCGGAAGCCGACATGCTGAGGATGTGAAAGACCCTTTCCACGATTCTTGCTTTAGAGACACAAAAAAAGTGAAAGGGTCAAAAAGAAGAGGCATGCTATGAATTATGATGCTACATTGCACGGAAAAGGAGGAGGAGAGACCACATAGGGGTGCAAAAGTAAGAAAATACCTTCAAAAGTCGTGAACGTCACTTTCTTAAATGGGTTATGTGCATGTAGTTTTGAAAATTTTTTTTTTAAAGAAACTTCATTTCTTAGTAATTTTTATGAACTTATAGTCTTTCCCTACGGCCACTTTCCACGCAAAAGCCTAACTTACTCACTGCATGAGGGGAGGAAGGGACTTCATGTATAAGGAAAATATTCAGTTTCAAAGAGGCCGAACATCAGTAAAAAAAAATAATTTTTTTAAAATAATCATATTGCAGCCCAAACTTTTTTTTTTTAACTAGACTTGAGTGGAGCTGGCCCCCTTTTATAGAACAAGTTTTTATCCCAAAATATTTCTTGAACACATAATTTATTATTTAGTGGTGAATTATTTAAGAATGTTTCGAAAGGGTTTCCTAAAGCCCATGTGGGTTGTGTAATTACTAATGCAAATCAACAAACTGAGTTGAAAGAGTTGAAATAGAATTCTCCTCAACTCAGTCACTCAGAATAGTCCTGACGTCTGCTGATTGTTATAACTGCTGAAGTCTTGAAGCTTGTGTGAGTGATGACCTGGCCTCCTAGATTTTTTATGGTGCTAACTGATCTAAGAATGTACAAATGCAATAAGAAGCTCTCCATTCTTTTCCTTCTTCTACCTCGCTATCTTCATTTCCATAAAGATTTCATGGTATTAGAGCATGACTGATCAACATCATCAAGATCCTACGGATTTCTGTTCTTCTTCTCAGCTTCCGCTCGTCATCTGCATGAAGATTTGATCGGTGTTTGCTACTGCGATCAAGCTGTTCATTGCTGTTCTACCGAAATATATCTTGATAATGTAATATATGACCTTTATATTTTATATGGATACCCTAGTCCCCACTTTCCCACTTTCTTTCTTCTATAACTCTGTTATGGTTCTAAATAGTTATAAGACTTAGATTGACATGTTCCATCAGTCTCGGGGCTTTTTCCATATTGGTTAAGTTCATAATGTTTGGCAGCAGAGCCAACCTCCACGTCTCGAGTGCGACTTGTGTCACGCCCCCAAAACTGGGCTGAATCCAAACCCGGTTCTAGAGGTTTGAGAATTGGGGCCAATTAAAATTTTTTTAAACATAAACAGTACGGTCCTCAATTCCGGGTGGATCAAAGTCTTTCGTGAAGTTATGCTTAGTGATCAAGCATCCATAATCACACGCGTAACTAAAATCCATACTCATCGCAAACGGATATCACATCACAATAAGGTAATAAATCTCATTAATAATAAAACCAGAGTCAAGTGCTTCAAAGCATCATAATTAGACTTAAAATTTCAAAACAACTAAACTTAAATTAATAAACTAATGGCCCAGACATGGCCTTATCACATAATCTAAAGTTTTCGAACTTAGCACCGCACTAGGACACCTCAGATGATGTCATCGGTGCTCCACTCAACAATTTCGCCATCTGGCGGAATTTCCTACGTCGCCTGACCCTTCGGTTTAGCACCAGCAACGGAACCTAGACACCAGAAGTAGTGGGTCAGATTGACATAATCTAGCAAGAGGGTAAGCTGCAACAATGGATCAATCAACTGAATTAAATAATATATTCATTATGAACCAAAATAAATCAGATGCAAACCCCAATGGCATGAATGCACAGAAACGGGTATTTCCGCGGATAAATATACAGAAACGGGTAATCCCGCATACAGATAACAAAAACGGGTAGTCCCGCATACAGATAACAGAATCGGGTAATCCCGCAGATAATAACAGAAACGGGTATTCCCGCAGATAATAACAGAAGGCACAGCTGTATACTATTATCCACAGTACACGCTGACCCGATGGCGTACGTCCACCTCGGAACTGCAGTCGGTCAGATATATATATATATAAATGTGCATATTTACAAATACATATGTATACAGATGTAGAATGAATCATGATATGACACCTTTAATCTCAATATTCCAACTAATATCAATTTGAGTATTTCGACCTTGAAATTTGAAAGTGTATTATGAATTAGTGTTAAATCAAGTTTTCTGAGGGTAAGCACTAACCACCTAACGATCAAAGCTGATTAAATATATACATAAGAATCAACTCTCTATCACAAGGAAATGTGAGTCCACGATGCCGTTATACTATTTTTGGTGCCTATCATGTAGTGCATCCCGAACCTCACATTCCTATTCTGCACTTAATTCAATTCTCATGTGAGCACCCAGCTAAGTTTTCTAAAAAGGACATGATTTATCTAATCCAATTAGGTATATTTAGTATGTTTTACTAATTGGGTGAAAGATGTTTAAATTACCAATCCAAATTTAAATCAAGTTATGATCAAAAGGGAAATAGAATAATTATTTTCTTAAATATCATTGTTGTGTATAATTACACCTTATCATTTTATACCAAAACAAAAGGGTACAAATCTCGGATCCCAATTTGAAATTCTAACTCAATTAAGAATCCAAATTAAAATTATAAATACATTCTATTTAAGGTTTAATCGCTACCAAATATATCTTAGTTTATTTCAAATCAATCTAAATGAACATTAATCAAAATTTCATAATTCTTAATTAAATTTATAAATAATCCAAGATACATTTTTAATAACATCGATTTAAAATTAATTTAATAAAAAACTAATCACCATTAGGATACTAAACCATTAATCAAAATATAACATTTTAATTCTTTATAAGAATATCCTAACCTAATTATTTATTTAATATTATGTGTATAAATAGATATATATTTTTTTATGAAAGAAAATGGGCTCAGCCCAAAGGACTTGGCCCAGACCCGACCAGCCGGTAGGCCCGGCCTACTGCCCAGCGTTGCTGCCCGGGGCAGCGTCTCCACAATTTTTTTTTAAAACAAAACACAAACATAAATCTTCCTTATAAGTTTGGAAGAAAATCAAACCACAACTATTACCCCCAAAAGCCATTAACCCAAACAAGAAGAAGTCATGCACAAAGTGTGTCAATCAACAAGCAACTAAAACATATTGCAAAAACCAAAAACCATTGTTTCAACTATCCACTTGCATGGATCTTGAAGCCAAAGCAGATCTGAAGATCAAATCTTGGAAGACCCCACATTGGTTTACCCCTTAGAGAGCTTCTAGGGTTTTGGTTGAAGAAAAAAGGAAGAGGGTTGGAGAAATGGGGAAAAACCCTAAGAGTAGAGTTTATATAGAGAGAGGGTTTTTCCAAATTACAAGGAGGGCTCCCTGCTTTCTAGTGGGTTTTAAGAAATTCCAAAAAGAGTCCTCTGGCCCAAAAAGGGTCCATTAACTCAGGCCCAATTGTGTTAAATCAATCTATCTGACCCTCTTAACCCAACTCAAACCCGACAAACCGGTATGACCCAATAATAAAAATTCGAGGCATGACATCTCACCCCACTTAAAGGACATTTGGTCCTCCAAATGACTAACATACCTCTGGAAGAAGGTGCGGATACTGACGCTGCACTTCGTCTCTAAGCTCCCACGTTGCTTCCTCTGGCCGATGATGACTCCATTGCACCTTCACCCAGTGGATGACACGGTTTCTCAACACCTGCTCCTTGGTATCGACAATCCTCACTAGCTGCTCAGTGTAAGTTGTATCATCCTACACTTGCAATGGCTCATATTGCAACACGTGTGAAGGGTCTGCTACATACTTCCTCAACATAGAAACATGGAAGACGTTATAAACACCCGACAACTCTTGTGGCAGTGCTAACCGATAAGCCACGTCATTAATCTTGCTGATAATCTGGAACGGCCCGACATATCTTCTGGAAAGTTTCCCTTTCTGCCCAAACCGCAATGTACCACACGTAGGTAATACCTTTAGAAATACATGGTCACCAACCTCAAACTTCAACTCTCTCCTCCTTTTATCAGCATAACTCTTTTGGCGACTGCGGGCAACCTTCAACATTTCCCGAATCTGTCTTATCTTGTCACTGGACTCTCCAACCACAGACGGTCCATGAAAACCACGAGCCCCAAAATTCGACCAACATATAGGGGGTTCGACATCTTCTTCCGTACAAAGCTTCAAAAGGTGCCATACCAATGCTAGAGTGGTAACTGTTGTTGTACGCGAATTCACATAGAGCCAAACTTTCATCCCAACTAGTCTTGAAATCCAAGACACATGCCCTTAGCATATCCTCCAATGTTTAGTTCGTCCGCTCTATTTGTCCGTCTATTTGGGGATGATAGGCTGTACTAAAACTCAGCTTGGTTCCTAAGGCTTCCTACAGTGATACCCAAAACCGAGATACAAACTTACTATCCCGATCGGAGACAATAGAAACCGGTGCTCCATGCAATCTCACCACTTCTTTAATATACAAATCTGCCATTTTCTCCATTCCTTGACCAGTCTTGAATGGTACAAAGTGGGCTGACTTAGTCAAACGGTCCACTATCACCCAAATAGCATCAAATCCCTTTCTAGTATGAGGCAATCCAGACACAAAGTCCATAGTGACGTGCTCCCACTTCCACTGAGGAATCTCCAACTGATGCAAAAGACCTGGGGGTCTCCTATAATCTGTTTTAATCTGCTGGCAGACCAAACATTTTCCAACAAATTCTGCAATATCCTTTTTCATATTCTTCCACCAATAGTGGTCCTTTAGATCATGATACATCTTGGTACTGCCTGGATAAATAGTATACCGAGTATAGTGTGCCTCGACCATAATTTCATCCTTCAATTCTGGAAAATCGGGCACATAAATTCTGCCTTTATAATGTAAAATATTATCTTCCAACTTAAAATCAGGCCTCTCCTCCATATGATCTTTGATTCTTGTAATCTCGGGGTCTAGTAGCTGGTATTCTCTGATCCTCGGAAGTAATTCGGGTTCCCACGAGAATATACTAGCCAACACTGCTTGCTCAATGATAGGCTGAAAGTAAACATCCATATCTTCCAAACATCGAATCCAGAAGTATTCTGCAATTAATCCTCCAGTGAACGCTGCTTTTCTACTTAGAGCATCTGCCACTACATTAGCCTTTCCAGGATGGTACTTCAACCCAAAATCATAATCCTTAATATACTCCATCCATCTCCTCTGTCTCACGTTCAAATCACCCTGTGTAAAGAGATACTGAAGGCTTTTATGATCTAAATGTACTTCAAAAGTAGCTCCGTAAAGATAATGTCTCCACATTTTCAAAGCAAAGACCACTGCAGCAAGCTCCAAGTCATGGGTTGCATACTTTCGTTCATGATCCTTCAACTATCTAGACCCATAAGCCACCACTTTCCCATGTTGCATGAGAACACAACCAAGTCCAACTCCGGATGCATTGGAGTAAATCACAAAACCATCATCACCAGCAGGTAAGGTCAAAACCAGGGGCTGTGGTCAACCTTCTTTTCAACTCTTGGAAACTTTGTTCACAATCCTCATTCCACACAAAAGGAACTCCCTTACGAGTCAATCTCGATAGTAGGGCTGCTATTGAGGAAAATCCTTCCACGAATCTGCAATAATAACCTACGAGGCTTAGGAAACTTCGGATCTCCGACACTGTTTTTGGCCTATCCCACTTTACCACTGCTTCAATCTTCGCTGGGTCCACCGCTAAACCTTCCTTAGATATGATGTGACCAAGAAATCCTACCTGTTCCAACCAAAATTCACATTTACTTGCTTTAGCATACAATTGGTGTTCCCTCAATAACTGCAATGAAGTACGAAGATGCTAAGCATGTTCTTCCCGACTCTTTGAATATACAAGTACATCATCAATAAACACCACCACAAACTTATCCAAGTACTGTGCAAAAACCCTATTCATCATGGCCATAAAAGCTGTCGGCGCATTTGTCAACCCAAAAGACATCACCAAAAATTTGTAGTGACCATATCTAGTTCTGAATGCAGTTTTTAGGATATCTTGATCTCGTACCCTCAACTGATGATATCCTGACCTCAGATCAATCTTAGAAAAATACTGAGCACCTTGCAATTGATCAAATAATTCATCGATTCTCGGTAAAGGATACTTCTTCTTGATGGTCACTTGATTTAGTTGTCTATAATCAATGCACATTCTCATAGAACCATCCTTTTTCTTCACAAATAACACTGGAGCCCCCCAAGGAGAGACACTCGGTCTAATAAGACCCTTGTTCAAAAGCTCTTGCAATTGCTCCTTGAGTTCTCTCAACTCAGCTGGGGCCATTCTATAAGGGGCTTTTGAGATCGGAGCTGTGCCTGGAACAAGCTCAATTGGAAAATCAATTTCACGGACTGGTGGCAATCCGGGAATATCATTGGGAAAAACATCCGGAAACTCAAACACCACCGGTATCTCCTCCACCGCTTTAGTCCGTTTATCCTCTGCGATAAACGCAATATACCCCTCAGAACCTTTCATCAATAACTTCATAGCCTTAATAACTGAGACCACATGAGTAACAACCTTCTTCTTAGATCCCGCAAATAGCACCTCAGTGCCGTTATCAGCTGTTAACTTAATTGTCTTGACACGACAATTCATAACTGCACTATAAGTAGTAAGCCAATCCATACCCAAGATGGCGTCAAAGTCATTCATCACTGGCAGTATTAAATTAGCCTTAAATATGACTCCACTTATCACCAATTTATAATCATGGTAGTATTTCAAACAACTAACCTTTTTACCCATCGGGGTGGCCACAATTAAATCATACGGCAAATCAGTTGCTCTAACACCAATCTTTAAGGCAAAACTAGGGGAAATATAGGAATGCGTAGAACCGGGATCAAATAAAGTTTTAGCATGACTATCACAAATAGAAATAATACCTTCCACAATGTTCTCTGTAATATCAGCTTGCTCCTGGGTCATGGCATACACTCTGCCTGCCTGTTGTGGCCTTGATTGCTGTCTGTTAGGCCCCTGTGATTGCTGAGGTCCTTTCTGAGGTCGGGGTTGCTGGGGAGGTCGGTACAATTGCATCTATTGTGCGGTGCCTAGGGTCATTGCTGCTGCGGGGGAGCTGGTGCTGTCTGTCTCAGCGGCTGTGCTTGAATAGGAGCCCCTTGTGTAGATGCCTGCCCATACTGCTGACCTTTCTTCTTAGGGCAATCCTTGACCTGATGATTAGTGTCGCCACAGTAAAAGCACCCCCCGTCTGTCTCTAACATTTAGAAGTAGAGTGATTATTGCCACAAATGCCACAAGACTCCCCTTTTGCTTTTTGAATTGGTGTTGTGGGGTTGGAGACGGAGCAACTTTCTGCTTGGGTTGGCTAGTAGGGGCCATGCACCCAATCACCTCCTCCGCCCAATATGCCTTATCCAAATATGCCTGGCAAGTATTCAGAATTTGCGACTTGGCATGAAGGAGTATATCTGGTTGAAGGCCATCGAGGAACTGTCGGATTCTCTCACTTTGTGGAGTGATGAGGGTTGGTGCGAAGCGGGAAAAACGGGTAAACTGTAGCTCATACTCCCGAACAGATAAATTCCCTTGCTTCAATCTATCAAACTCTATTCGCTTCTTAATGCGAACATGCTCCGGTACATACTTATCACGGAACTGATTACGAAATGTAGTCCAAGCCTCCTCTTCAGCGATCTCCTCATATAACTCTTTAATTGTAGTCCACCACCTGTCTGCTACATCTCGAAATATGGAAGCTGTCAACTTGACCTTTTGTATCTCCATGCAGACTAGATTTTCAAATATCTTCTCCACTTGAATGAGGAATTCCTCTGCCACCATTGGGTCTTCACCCCCGTTGAACTCCGGCGGGCCCTTCTTCTTAAACTTCTCAAAAATATCATTCGGATCATTGGGTCTGGGGGCAACAACAACCTGAGGCTGCCCAATCCTCTGCAAGGCCTCAAGTACACCAGTCTGAAATGCAGCTTGATTCACTACTTGAGGTCGCACCACAGGCATTGGTTGCGGCATTACCGGTGGCTGAGTTTCATTTGTTGCATGAGGTTGGTTCATTCTTTGCACCACCTCCAACAATTGTGCTATCTGTTGATCCTGACGTTGCTGATGGGCTAACATAGTCTGGAGCAGAGTCTGTATCGGATCATTGGCGGTACCACTAGGCTCACCCGACTCCGAACTGGATGGGTTAGTTCTCGTTTTCCTTGTTCTAGGTGACATGTCTGCAAAACAACCATTCATTAAAGACTAAACGACCAAAAATACGAAGGGTAACAAATTTTGAAACCTCTAGCCATGCTAAAGTTCATATACGATTATACGCATAAAAACCCCATCGTCCCCATCTAAAGTTTCTAATCCTCACATCGGACCCACGTTCTAGCATCTTTTAGAACTTCTAGAACTTGACCCGCTTTGATACCATCTATTAGCCCCCAAAACTGGGCTGGATCCAAACCCGGTTTCAAGGGTGTGAGAATTGGGGCCAATTAAAATTTTTCTAAACATAAGCAATACGGGCCCCAATTCCGGGTGGATCGAAGTCCTTCGTGAGGCTATGCTTGGTGATCAAACAACCATAATCATACGCGGAACTAAAATCCATACTCATCGCAGACGGATATGACATCACAATAAGGTAATAAATCTCATTAATAATAAAACTAGAGTCAAGTGCTTCAAAGCATCACAATTAGAGTTAAAATTTCAAAACAACTAAACTTAAATTAATAAACTAATGGCCCAGACATGGCCTTATCACATAATCTAAAGTTTTCGAACTCAGCACCGTACTAGAACACCTCAGATGATGTCATCGGTGTTCCACTCAACAATTCCGCCATCTAGCAGAATTTCCTGCTTCGCCTGACCCTCCGGTTCGGCACCGACAACGGAACCTAGACACCAGAAGTGGTGGGTCAGATTGACATAATCTGGCAAGAGGGTAAGCTGCAACAATGGATCAATCAACTGAATTAAATAATATATTCATTATGAACCAAAATAAATCAGATGTAAACCCCAATAGCATGCATGCACAGAAA
Organism: Sextonia rubra; assembly: GCA_037013555.1. Lineage (NCBI taxonomy): Eukaryota > Viridiplantae > Streptophyta > Magnoliopsida > Laurales > Lauraceae > Sextonia > Sextonia rubra. The sequence goes on from JASUAD010000008.1 coordinate 35,268,253, forward strand.
CGGGTATTCCCGCGGATAAATATACAGAAATGAGTAATCCCGCATACAGATAACAGAAACGGGTAGTCCCGCATACAGATAACAAAATCGAGTAATCCCGCAGATAATAACGAAAACGGGTATTCCCACAGATAATAACAGAAGGCACAGCTGTATACTATTATCCACAGTACACGCTGACCCGATGGCGTACGTCCACCTCCGAATTGCAGTCGGTCAGATATATATATATGTGCATATTTACAAATACATATGTATACAGATGCAGAATGAATCATGATATGACACCTTTAATCTCAGTTTTCCAACTAATATCAATTTGAGTATTTTGACCTTGAAATCTGAAAGTGTATTATGAATGAATGTTAATTCAAGTTTTCTGAGAGTAAGCACTAACCACCTAACGGTCATAGCTGATTAAATATATACATAAGAACCAACTCTCTATCACAAGGAAATGTGAGTCCGCGATGCCGTTATACTACTTTTGGTGCCTATTATGTAGTGAATCCCGAACCTCACATTCACATTCCCTATCACATGCCAGCAGGCCAGGGCCCGCCAGCAGGCCCGGCCTGCTGCCCAGCGGTAGCTACTGCTGCCCGAGGCAGCGTCTCCACAATTTTTTTTTTTAAACAAAACACAAACATAAATCTTCCTTATAAGTCTGGAAGAAAATCAAACCACAACTATTACCCCCAAAAGCCATTAACCCAAACAAGAAGAAGTCATGCACAAAGTGTGTAAATCAACAAGCAACTAAAACATATTGCAAAAACCAAAAACCATTGTGTCAGCTATCCACTTGCCTGGATCTTGAAGCCAAAGCAGATATAAAGATCAAAGCTTGGAAGACCCCACCTTGGTTTCCCCCTTAGAGAGCTTCTAGGGTTTTGGTTGAAGAAGAAAGGAAGAGGGTTGGAGAAAGGGGGAAAAACCCTAAGAGTAGAGTTTATATAGAGAGAGGGTTTTTCCAAATTACAAGGAGGGCTCCCTGCTTTCTAGTGGGTTTTAAGAAATTCCAAAAAGAGTCCTCTGGCCCAAAAAGGGTCCATTAACTCAGGCCCAATTGTGTTAAATCAATCTATCTGACCTTCTTAACCCAACTCAAACCCGACAAACCGGTATGACCCAATAATAGAAATTCGAGGCATGACAACTTGCGAGTTACAAACAGGCTACCTAGAGTACTGTGAGAGTCATCCTAGAAAAAAAAGGAAGAGTAGCTATCTACCATGAAAATGAAAGCAATCGCAGAGAGGACTATATGGAGAAGAGTGAAAGCCACCTCAAGAGAGAAAAAGGTTACTTGTTGCCAAAGTGAACCACTAAGGATGTCAACTGTAAAAGCGTGGTGGTTTGTTGTGGTCCTAAGTAGTTATAAGACTTAAGTTGATGCGCTCTATTATTCTTGAGGCTTTTGGTGTATTGGTTAAGTCCCTAACAAACTCACAACCCCTACTGCTCGTTCACCCTTGTTGCTAATAGCCTCGGGGCCCCATTCTATGGTTCTCCATTGCATGTTCTAGGTCCCACCTTCTCTAATTTCTCCTCACATCTAGTTTGTCTTCTTTTGTGTTTCCCTCATCTGCTAAGGAAATGATGACAAACAAATGAAGATGAGAAATGGTAGTGGCAGGACTCACTATATCCAAGAAATGAGATGTGTTTGATGAAGCTAAAGCTAGCTTAGATAAAGAAAAAGGAGTAAACAAGTTTCTGGAAAGGCAAAAAATGTCCAGATATGTGACATAAGGGCACTTCTGGCATATAAAAGGTTGCTTTCTGTACATTGAAAACTTTGCTGATATATTTAAAATTTCATTATTTTGCCATTGATTTCAAGTTCAAGACATTAAAATTTTTTTTATAGAAAAAGCCCAGAACACTCTTACTTCGTAACAAAAAAACTATTAAAATGTAGAAGAGAAATTAAAGTCTAAAATTATAAAAAAAAGAGATAAAACACATTTTCTAAATAGAAAATCTTTTTCGGTAAATCAAACCATATCAATAAAAATGAAGTTAAAATTCAGGTTTTTAGTAAACTATAAATCTATTCTGAGAATGCAACACGTAGATCAATCGACTTGGTAAAAAGAAATATTTCTTGGTAAATATAAATTGACTATAATATATAACTAAATAAAATCCCTACTTTGATTCTATTCCCAAGTAAAACTAATCAGTGGAAGAAAAGTTAAAATTCAAAATAAAACTCTTCTTTTAAATTGGAAAATTCCTTTTTGGCTTTTAAGAAAAATGAAAAAAAACCAAAATTGGAAAAACAATGTCAGCAAGAATATCAATGGCATTAAGGACGTCATCATGGTGAACATTGGCATAGACGAGGTGTGTTAGCATTGAGGCATGCACCAATATAATTTTCAAACTCCTCTTCAAGAGCCCGGGCAGTGCGTCTATGAGTGCCCTTGAGCAGTGCCATGGGTGTGTGCGGTCTCAAAGCGGCTGCCAGCATCAATCCAAACACCAACGGGTGGCTGTGTGGATGGCCGATGTTGGGGATGACTCAGTGAGAGAGATGTGCGGCCTTGTAAAAGGCAGGGGAGAGTGGTCCGACATATTGTGGTCACGAGAGTCGAGAGTTATAGAGGAGGAATCATGGATCAGTTCTTTAAGTCTTCACATGGTTTGGTCCGGGTGGACGTAGATTTTTTATTTTATTTTATATTTTTATGACTTAGGTTATCCTTATGAAGTTTAGTCTTTGGATATTTGGTCTCCGGCTTAGTGGTTATCCAATTTTAATGAGTAAGACCTATTCACTATGAGGTACATACATGGCCGCCCACATCGTACTCAAATAACGGAAGGGGCAAGAGTTAAACTTGAAATCTTATGAAACAAATCTAAGTCTCAAATCAACTGAGCCACCTCCTTAACGGCAATGAGATAAAGAGCTAATTCTATGATAGTAAGAGAAATTTTATTTTTAAGTTGATTTGAGAAGAAGATGCCATAAAGGATGTCTGATTTATTGAATCTCAATTTATTTTTTGTTTCTACTATTTCGAATGAGAAAGCTTTGAACTTTTAAATGGAACTGTAGATTTTTGCTTTTTTCATTTTTTTCATCTGACTACTGCTGTAAAAATTGCATTGTGGAAATTGAAAATAAAATAAATCAATAAAATATTATATTAGTAATGAAAGAAATGACTGAGCACATGGCACCCAAAGCATGCACAAATACACTTTCTTTAGACAAATTTCGCCCCTACAATTGTACAGTGGACTCGTAGGCGTCTACTAAAAAATACGACGGCTTCCTAATCGAACAATCTCTACTACTCATGTACTTGAATGAAAGAAGAGCTCGAACCTCAGCAAACCACTATTCCAAACCTTTTGACAGCAGCAAAATAGAAAAGGAGAAAGAAAAGAGAGAGCAGGAAAAGAGAAGTTGTGTTTCATGTATTCTGTGTGGAACCGTTAACCGTAAACTCTTTTATAGATGAGTCCCAACGGTAATTCTACTTATTACGCATTCTAGCTCTTTATAGCCGTCAGTGGTAATGGTAATGTAGCACTAATGTGGGTTGTTAGATTTCGAGCCTCATAACGCCATAACGGCTGGTCTCATAATGTAATAATGGTCAGGTCTCATTAGTCTACAACGGCTAGTTTCATAACTCCACAACGTCTGTAAAGAAATGAGCCTCATTAGATGGAAGGTAGTGGGCCTTGACCTATAGGAATCCAAACGTAAATAAATAATATACAAAACCACCAACAACTATAAATGTAACAGATGCCATTGATGTTCTTTGAATTATTCAGATGCCATTGAAGTTGTTTGAATTATTCTTCTATTGCTGCAAGCAAGCAACATGATTCTTCAAAATCCAAATTTGGGTAAAATTTAAAAATAGCTCCCTAGCTTAAGTAAATTATATATAGAGAGAGAGAAATGATCTAGCGCTCCTGACGTAAGACTTTTTTCGTCAGGAGAATGTATTCTTCTCTTGACGTATGGTTTTGTGTGTTGGAAGTATTCTACCTTCTTTCAACATACGAGATACATCCCGCCGCAAAAATTGTTTTATCGACAAAAGTAGGGGTTTTACCGACGCATGTAAGCTTGCGTCGGGAAAAGTAAGCCTTTTGCTAACGCAAACTCACATGCATCGGGAAAAGCGGATCTTTTGCCAATGAAAACTCACCTACGTTAGAAATGCAAGGTTTTTCCTAATGCTTGTGAGTTTGCATTGGAAAAAGTTGTCGGCAAAAGTGTAATTTGTTGTCGAGGGGTTTGAAATGTTGAATGAATTTATGATTGTGGTTTTCACCGGTTCTAAGGCAGGGATAGGCTTATTCGAGGGTTTGGGCTAGTTTAGGTTACCGCTGTGCGGCCCAACCCATTTATGAAATATTTACATGTTCATTATTGAAAAAGTAAATTTCTCTGATCTGCTTGAACCTGACTGGGGTTGCAATGATTCTAGAACTGCTATGTCTGGGGACAACAGAAGTTGGCTAGTTCCCTTACAGTAAATTATGATGGATTTTAATCGTTCTGTGGACTTTTCTCACAAAATAAAAAAGCCTTTCCATACCCTTGGGATACAGTTTTCCAAGGTGCCCTAAAATCAGATCCTACACTTTAGGTATGGTACAACCCGAAAATTTTCAGTTTGCTGGGCTTAAGTCCTACTAAACTATCACCTGTAAAGCACATAATTCGCTTTTGAGGCCAACCACATTTTACAAATTATGAAGTCAAAACGATCAGCGCTTCGACCAAAGTGAAGTTTTGGGATCAACAATATCATGGGGCTTGTCTAATATGACGGTTAATGTATGAGGCACAGCCCATTAAATGGGTCAGTCCATCAAGTGGGTGGGTCAAAACCAGAAGATGATGACTTAGTTGGAATATTTGATCCCCCACCTCTGAATTCTGTAACCAAATCTATAGCTATTTGCATATTTGGATGATACGAGTTGATGATCCATGTTTACTAGAATTCACAAAGAATGGAGAGGGACTGTAATAGTCTGAGATTAAATGAAACCTAACCATTTCAATTTAGAACTATCCAGTCATTCGCCCTTTATGAAAAAAAAAAAAAGGTTGGCTCAGATTTCAGATTGCTTTACCAGAAAAAAGATTCATTCATCAATCTGAGACACATTTTTCTTGGCCTGTGGTTCCAAAAAAACCTTCCGGGAAGTATATAGTTTCTCTGGATAAATTGATTTGTGTGATTTTTACTAGTTCAACATTAAGAAGTGGAGCCAACCAAATGGAAAAGTCCTCATTGGAGGGATGTGGATTATCCAAAAACCAAACTGCAAATGCTTATTTTCCCCCTTGTGGTTTTGCCACTTAAGATATAAAGGATTTTAAATGTACCGTGCAATGGCCCATTCAACAACACAAATGTCATCCAATTCATTGATCTTTTGCTGTTGAATGTGGACCATGGGCCATATCTTAGTTTGAACCTCCATTTTATTTTTCTATGAGATGACTATGATTTTCCAACAAGACAGAGGACTTGAGTGTCACCCATCATTAGTAATGTCTTAGTTGTGTGATTGTATTTCTTTCTTTCTTATTATTACATATAATGTGGCTTCGCATTCATGAACTGATATCTTGGGAACTTTTCTTGTGTTCTGGTTAGGCAATGGAAGAGCGTACGTAGACTAGAGGAATTATTCTCTTTATAGATTCTATATTTTATTTTTAACACGTCTCATTATAGATGTTTGACCTTGTGCCATTGAGCACGAACCTGAAAACTAGGAACTTTAAAAGAAAATGTTCGTTGTAAATAGTTTAAACACATGCATATTTGCATAATCTTTTACTAGCAAAGGATGCCCGTGCTAATCACAGGCTAGCAATTGATCAAGCCCACTTGTGATGTTTAAGAAAAAGATTTAATGAACTTAAGCCTGTGCAAACTAATCTAATGGGACATTGAATTTCCATTGCATGGACATGATTGTTGCCATTTTTCTCACAAATTCTTATTTAAATCTCCCAAAAAGATCAGTTAACCTTGATTGAGCTGATTACCTGGGTGAAATCATCGCTTTAGAGTTTGAAGGAAGCTAGAAATGAAATAAAAAAAATTCAAATAAGACTAAATTATTAGTGTAATAGAATTCCCAAATAAGAAAAAAAAAACTTCACTATTATTGTTACTTGTGCTAGTTCTAAGTTTGAGCTAAAATCTGTGATGATCTTATTTTGCAGATGTTTGGACTTTTTCAATACTTCAATGCATTGGCATGGGGCCTTGTCATTGTTTTAGAATATCATTACGCATGACTACCTAGGACTTCTAGCATTGCACGAAAATAATGACCTTTTCTAAAAATTTTAAAATTTATAACTCCAGAAAATTGAAAAACTAAGCCAAAAAATAGCTTAGACAAACAAATGACAACAAATATTGAAAAGAAACAACTAAATACAAGGCAATGACCTTGTCATTTTTTCCAATTTATATGAGCCAAAGAAACTTCTAAAATTGATGTTGAAAATTGAGTAACCAAGGTTTTTAAATGCATCAAGCTGAAAGCCTGAGGACACCAGTGACACCAGTACCTCGTTGCAAATGTCTCTAGACAATGTATTTAGTACTTTTTGCTATTAAAGTATTTTCACCTTTATCAAGCTAAGTCATTGGACCAACCAAATTTCTCTCCTAAACAAATTGACTACTATCATCATCAAAAGAAGATTTCACGTATGTTGAGTTGGCTAAAGGTTTTCTTAAGTTTAACATTTGTTTTGTAAAAATCTGAAGAAATTGAGAGAGAGATATAACAAATGGAAAATTAAAAATGTGGTATACATGTCCATTGATGTTCGCATATATTCTAACATGGATGTCATGACCCTGAAAAATTCAATTAATGTAGATTATTAATCAGAAACACATGGAATTGAATGTTTCAGACTACATCAAAGGCTTCAACTCCAACATCCTATATAGCTGTGACAAAGCAAAAGATGGTAACACCACTCTAGCAAGACTATGTTTCCTAGAATTTACATGGAAGATTTGGAAAGAAAGAAATTTAACATTAAAAAAAAGAAAAGAAAGGGAGAAAGAAAATGAAAAAGAGAGAAAGGATTCTTTAAAGGTAAGAAGCGACAATGGGAAATGATTTGCAAAGAAGTGCCTGGGCAAATCAAAGTAAGAACAATATTTTTATGCCTGAACATAATTGATAAGCTGGTTGCATCTTAGGACATTTCTACTTCAGTTGGCATAGCTAGGAACTTGTTCTCTTTAGGTGATGGGAATCTCCTTCATTCAATTAAAATGACATCTACTCTGGGTTCTAAAGGACTACTCAAATATCATAGTTTGGTCGGGAATTGTTGCTGAGGTTGACTTCTTTGAAACCGCCATGGTCATCATAAAAGAAGCTTTCAAATTATCTAGCATAATATCTATTACAACAAACAACAGAATTGTAAGCGAGGAACTAAAAGATCTGAGTGTTTGTCAGTGTTGGCAAAGGTCCAAAGCAAGGCTTTCATCATATTTGATTTCAAACTTTGATGCTACAGTTTATGGATGCTCCATTAAGGAAGACTTATACTGGTGCGGTAAAGCTTAGTATCATCTATTTTTACAATGTTCTATTGACATGTCAATCATAAAAATTGCAGCTTTAAAGGACAGATAATTATTTTATATAAGACCCAAAAGCACCCCCAAAGTCTCTAGACGCCCCATGATAAGGCTTGGAAGCATTAGAAAAGAAACATCAGACATTCTTTCTAAGAACACCTAATTTAGTAAGGTGCAAATGTAATTAAAGAATCAAATAGAAATTATTGCAGAAATGATGTTCTTCTACAACGATTCCTCATAGAAAAAGAAATGCATTGGGCCAAGACATATATGAATCAGACCAGATGCATTGACCTCATATCAGTTGCATTAAAACTATTAATTCAAATCAACATTTGAAGTGTAAATCCAAGGACATGAGAGTTTCCATATCAAAATCATAGTCTTCATTCCACCATACCTATAAACGCTTAAAATGAAGAACAAAAGACATTATCATAATTGAAGAAGTCATGACTCAAGCCTATTTTTATTTATTGCTTTAAGGGCAATTGTATTAAAAGAGAAAGGGGAAAGATATACAATAGCTCAATGAATGCCCCAAAAATTATTACATCAAGCAAGGTCAAACCAACAAAAGCCAATATACAATTATGAAAGAAAAAGGTTCATATAAGGTTGGAAGCATCAGTGATCATTAAAAAAAAGGAGAGAGCAAAGTTGGTGTGCTCTAGATCTTTTTGTGATGAATCCTATGCAGATGTACATGTTTATGAACTAAATAATGCTTCTCCCAAACAGGGAGTGCTTGCACATTTGGGATTGGAATTTGGGATGAAGCGTTTGCTATTAACATTGGCTTATGATGATCAATGGCACATCTGATAGTTTTTTTCTACATCATGTATTTTTAGCAATTCATCTAACTTTTTCATATAACAGTAGTTAATAAAAGTATCAATGTAGAATTTTAACAATGATGACCACGGATTTTGATGCTCAAAGCGGCCCAATTTTTTCATAATCAAAGTTCACAAATTTCTATAAAAGTTTACCATAACTTGCAAAGAAACAGTAATTCAGCCTATGGTAATCCAAAAAACAAACAGAAACAATATAGATATCCTAAAATAACCAAAATTAGAATAACCTCATATAAAGCATATTCAGTTTCTATTGGACTTTAATCAAACACTTCAAAAAACAGCGGCATCATATACTAATATACATAGGTATAATACCTCAATAGTTAAAAATAAAAGGAACTTGATGATCAACTTATAATTTGTGAAAATGGAAAAAAAATCCAACCTATACATACATATGATGCCAAATTCATCGCCAACCTGGCCCAAACCCACCTAATACATTGCAGCCTTAGTGTATAAGAGAACTGCTTTTGATCACTCGTTGTTGGATTTCATATGGTGAAATTGGAACCTACTTAAATAGTTAATGTTGACGTAATCAGACATAATAGGTCCTCTAATCAAGAACCCAATTGTCAGTACAAGCATATTGCTCTTAGAAGCAAAAGGTAGTGGAGACTCTTCTGAGACCATAGTTGTTATTTCTTTTTTGTGGCAGCAATTGATGATGTACACAAAATTGCTAGACCTCGAATCCCTAAATGAAAGAGAGCCATTGTCTCACAATTATAAGAAAAAGATTATCATTCATATCTAGAAATCACAAGGTAGAAATCAAGAACACCAGAAATCATCTTGGATGGGTATGTTTACCATATGCATATTCTGGCCATGCAAAAGAAGATCAAATCAAAAGACAAAAATTCCAAATCAAAAGACTAAAAATCCAATCTCAACAGCAATGAAATTGGAATTAGATGACCAAAGTAAAGACAGAATATATTGTGGGTGGCTAATGTGGTGGATTTATGTTAGAAGCAAAGGAAGATAGATGAAGAGAGGAGGGGAAAAAATAGAGAAGAGGTCTCATTCTCAAACCTGCAATACAATCATCCTAACCTTTAAAAATCAAGAGACATTTGAAATCCTCCCCATGAAACGGTGAGAAGTTGGGGTAAAAGCTAAAAAGAGAAGAAACGCTAGGATGGATGAGTTATTACTTATTAGTGGAATAGTGAAACAGAGCCCAATCGTAAGTAAGAGTTAAAAACCAATTTTATTAGGTTTAATCGCCCAAACGAGAGAGAGGGAGTTTGAATAGTTTGTCAAAAACAAATTGCTATAATCCACTAATTTTGGAAATTGAAGCCAATTGGCTTATATATAATAATTTTTAAGAACAATAGAAGGTACTGTCTTTTGTTAACAACAAAAGACTCCTTCTATAGATTCACTCTGTTTTATTAGCCATTGTACTATGGGCGATGTTGTAGAAAACTTGACCTCAAGTCCTTTGCTTGGCAAGTAGATCTGATAGGAGCTAGGGGCTCCTATTTTTCATTTTTAACTCCATATCCTTGTTTGATATATCACATTTATGAATTCTTTTAACCGCATAATGCAGTGATAAAACTTTTGGTATCTGCATTGCATATCAGCATCTCATATTAATCCCTTTGAGCATACCATTTCACTCTAGAAGACCATCTGGACACATGACGAACCTGAATATGTAGTGAATCTTTCTTGTAGGATACTTCACTTGTATTCTAAATGAAATGATATGTTGAATTGTGCCAAGATAATTAGAATGAATGGAGGAAAATAAGCAAAATCAAAACTTAGAAAAAGACACTACATAGGTACAAACTACATTGGTAATGAGTTAGAAACATCTACCCCAAATTTTTATTTTGAGCTACGAAAACTTCTGTGAATTAGTTTTGCATTCCTCATATATCCTAGTATATCTTATCATATTCTACCTTGCTAGATGCATTGATTTGACTCATTTGAACAAGTTTATAATTTTTATAAATAACATGGTCCAAATAGAGAGGAAGTTTTTATACAAAATGATAGGGATATTTCCAATGGATTCATTCCTGATCTAGTTATGCCATGTGTGACACAAGCTATGAATTGATTGACATTCTTTAAGATAAAATCCTCATATGCATCATACTTACCAACACAATAGTCTTCACAGTATGATTCATTATGTTTTATACTCTCCACTTTTGGATTTTGCCTTTACATGCCACTTGTTTTTCCATTCACAGCCCATTCGTATACTTCTTTGTCTATCGCAACTAAACTAATACAAATTCTCTTTGGATGATTGCAAGTTGTGTTTCTTAGCTATAAGTGGTCGAAGGCTTCATAACTTTATTTTTTTTTTATTTTTCATGTTATATTTTCACCTTAATATAATGGGCAAGAGGAAGATAGAAATGAAGAAAATAGATGACAAAAAAAAGAGATTTGTTGTACTTTTGAAGAGAAAAGAGGGCCTATACAAGAACGCCCAAAAATTAGCTTTGAATTTTGGCGTGGAAGTAACTGTAATTGGGTTTACAGTTGGTGGAAAACCAATTGCCTTCAGAACTACTTCTGTAAAGTAGTTCTGAAGTGGGAGAAGTGGGAGCCACTTCATACTCTCTACATGACCAAAGAGGGATTAGCTAGTATATTTCTCATCAAGGTGTGTTACACCGCTGCAACATATCCACGACATGTTTCATGGAAGGCCTATGAGAAGGCTCTGTCACTGTGCAGTTGAGCCCCAGGTTGAACACCAAAATCATCTCATTCAAGTAGATAGGTTCTTGTTTAAGCTCCTTATCTAGTGCGTCCACCAAGTCGTTCCCCTCCTGCAAATGATGCCACGCCCATTCCACAAGACCATTGCACCCATCGCACGTGCAGCATGCTTTCTTTCCTGTCGTCAGCTCGAGCAGCACGACCCCAAAGCTATACACATCGCATTTCTCATTGGCTCGAGCCCAGACTGCATACTCTGGAGCAATGTACCCGAAAGTGCCAGCTATGGTGGACATGGTCTCGGGCTCTCCCTTCTTGACCCGCATACGAGCGAGCCCGAAATCTGCAATTCGGGCCTTGAATTCAGAGTCCAAAAGGATATTGTTGGACTTAACGTCTCGGTGGATGATGGGAGGTGAGCAGGAGTGGTGCATGTAGCAGAGCCCCTTGGCCGCATCCGCTGCGATCCGAAATCGGCTTGGCCAATCCAACAGTCCTAATTCCATTGTTACTGCACCATTTCTCTTCTTAAACAGCCAGCGGTCTAAGCTCCCGTTCTCCATGTACTCATACACGAGAAGCTTCGAATCCTTACTGGAGAAGCAACATAAAAGTTTGACGATATTAGAGTGTCGGATCCGACCCAATATCTCAATCTCCGCTTGGAATTCTTTGTCCAGATTTGCATCTGACTTGTTGCTGTTTGAGATTTTCTTCACGGCCACCACCATGTCATTATCACCCGTTGGGTTCTCCACGGAGATCCGATACACCTTCCCGGATCCTCCACACCCAATAAGGTTGCTTTGGATCAGCCCGTTTAAGATGTTTTCCTCCGTGAAATCGAGCTGTTGGAACGAGGTAAACTTCCACGTGTCAAGATCCTTCTCCCCATGTCTCTGCTTTTGCCTCTTGTTCCTGTTGCTGCTGCGATGTTGTGTAACGAACCACGTGAGGAAAGCAAGAATGATGAAGCTCGAGATGGACAAGATGGAGAGCAGAAGCCGGGCCGATATTTTGGAGGAGGAACGGCAGGAGCGGATGTTGATCGAGTGGTTGGAATTAGATGTGCATAATCCGGAGTTGTTGAGGAAGCTGGTCTCGAACTCCAGCCTCTCAAACCCGTCCGGGATCTTTCCACTGAGTCTGTTAGAGGACAGATCGAGTTTGTGAAGGTGATTGAGTTTCGGCGGGATCTCTCCAGAGAGTTGGTTTCCTGATAGGTCAAGAGAGTTCAGCGCGTAAATAAACCCGATCGCTAGAGGAATTCCGCCGGTGAGCTGATTTTTGCTGAGATTGAGAGCGTTGAGAGATACCCACGGCTTGAAATTAGACGGTATCTCTCCGGAGATTCTATTTTCTTGTAACTCAAGCGTCTGCAGCAAAGAGAGTGCAGTCAGCGTTATCGGAATCTTTCCAATAAACCCATTGCGATTTAGTCGTGCGGTTTTCAAGTTGGAGCATTTGCCGAGGGACTCCGGCAGGGTTCCGCTGAGATTGTTATAGGAAACGTCGAGCAGATGGAGTTCACTGCTGCTGCACAGATTCTCCGGCAGCTTGCCGGATAGTCTGTTAATGGAGACATTAAGATTCACAAGATTGGAAGAATAAAGTCCTAATTCTAGAGGCAGAGCTCCCGTCAAGCTGTTGTTGGAGAGATTGATTTCCTTCAGAGAACGTAGCCGGCCAATAGCCGCCGGGATCTCACCGCAGAGTTGGTTTTGGAAAAGATAAAAATACGTCAAATTCACAAGTTTTCCAAAATCTCCTGGAATTGTTCCAGTGAGCTGGTTCATAGGGAGATATAAGTATTTCAGGCCGAGAGCCTCAACCGGTCTCGGAATATCACCAGACAAGCTGTTGTTGCAGATAAAAACTTGGAACAAATTCTTCATTCTGAACATATCTCTCGGAATGTCGCCGCTCAATTTATTGTCTGAAAGGTCGAGCCACTCGAGATAGGTCAGATTCGTGAGAGATACAGGAATCTCACCGACCAGATTCGAGTTCCAAATCCAGAGAGTCTTGAGCTTCTTCAACCGGCCGAACTCAGGCGGGATTCTCCACTGTGGCAGCATGGAAAGGCCACCGAGAAACAAGGTTTCGAGATTTTCCATATCCGCCATCTCCAAAGGGACAGATCCGTTGAAGAGGTTAGGACCGAGGTCGAGATCGCTGAGATTCGACATACGGCCGATAACCAGTGGGATGTCGCCGGTGAAGTTGTTGCCGCCGAGGTGGAAGTAGCGGAGGGAGAAGAGGCGGTCGATGTCGGGAGGCAGGCGACCGACGAATTGATTTCACGAGATGTCGAGGTAGTGGAGATTGGAGCAGTTGGAGAGGTAGATGGGGAAGGCGCCGGGGATGTTGTTCCAGTGGACGTCGATTTTGGTGAGATTGGTGAGTTGGCAGATGGAGGAGGGGATTGGGGAGGAGAGGTTCTTTTCATAGAGATCGATTTCAGTGACGGTGCCATCGGTGGGGGTGCATGTGATCTCAGGCCAGGAGCAGTGGTCTCCATTCGAGTCGTCGGTCCAATTGGAGAGGGAAGGTGGGTTTCCCCATTCTATCTTCAGTTTTAGAAGAATTCCCTGCTCCTGCTGCTGCTTTCGCTGTGGTTCTGAGCTTTGTGGTTGGGGATTTGACTGCAAGGGAAGGGAGTGGAGAAACAGGATCAGCAGCATATATATAATGGGAGAAACAAAACGGGATCGTGTATTTGTCATCATTTTTGTCAGGAGGGAGCTGTGTTGTGTTTTGCTTTTCCGTTCCCAATCAAGAGAGATGATACGCGTGCTTGAAAAAGGGGCGCATTGAACTGGTTTTTTAATTCGCTCATGATGTAAATGGTGCTCGAGTCAATTAGTCTATGCCACAATCACCCGAGTCAATCAGTTAGTCAATATAATACTATTATTTTATTTTAATTTTTATATTCTCACACCAAATGCACCAAAGCCGAGTGAGTCAAGAAGGATCTTTGGGCAGAGATACTATTTTCATATGTTGTTTTGGGTTTAATTTCAAAAATCAATAGTTTGGGTTTGCATTTGATTTGACATGGGTGGAATGATATGAAAATTTGAGGAAAATTGGTTATGTTGAGTGTTTTTTTTTTCCATCAACTTTGAATAACTTTGGCTTAAGGTGAACTTGGGATTTTGAAACAAAAGAAAAAAGAGAAAGAAATGAAAAAAAAAATTATTTAAGGTTTCATCACAACTCAAAGTAAGGATTCATGACTTTACACCAGTCGAAACTTGGTTTGGCAAACTCCCCCGGGTTGGACCGCTGAGCTGGGGAGTGTTGGGCATTTTCTTCTTCATTCCTTAAGCAGGAATTGAACTTCCTCTTCCTTTCAAGTTTCATCAATGACAACTGAGTTGCTTTTCTCTCTTCTTATATTCTTTGTAATGGCCGAATGTATGGTTTCAGCTTAGTATTGACTTTTCTTTTGATTGCTAGTGGATTCTTCATATACTGATTGATGCACACATGTCTCACATGCTACACACCATCTTCTCCAAGAAGTTGCACCAAAACCCATCCCCAAAATTTCAAGGACTGCTCACGGTTCTTAGTTTTCTATTCACACTTTTTTTGCAATTGAAGCTAGGGTTTGGGTTCCTTGTTTTGGGTTTCTATTCATATAGAGTCATCCTCAACTAGTTGATACCGTTAGAACCCAATTCAGGCGCATCCCTAGGTCACGGCCAGTTTTGTTTACTGCCTGTTCTCCTCCGTTTTTTTTTTCGGTTTGTGTGTGCGCGCGTGCAATTTTGGGTGCTTGATTCAATCAACAACCTTAATGCGAAATTGCGTGTTGGACATCACCACAAGTTCATGGATTTTCATCATGCCAGAGCACTGTTCGGACATTTCCTTCGGTCAAGGCCAGACTAGACCTCAACTGTTATTCCTTCTTTCTTTTTTGTTTTTTATTTGTTTGCCTCAATCTCTATTAAGAAATTTTGAGTTGGTGTTAGTCGTAGCACTAACGCAGAAGTCACAGGGTCTTTAAGCAGCAAAACCCGCCCTATTTTGTGGAATATGCAGGGTCGTGATGACTACCTTTGTCTTCTTGCACCCGTCTCTGTCACAAGACTTGAATTTCATGACTTCGTTTTGGGATTTCTTGAAGTTGAAATTGGAATGGCATTTTAGCAAGCTTTTCACTTAACCTCCAAAATCAGACTTGACTTTCATAATCGTCCCGTGGGTCACCGTCCCCATCCTCCTTGGCTTTGCCAGTCGCCTGCTCCATTCACTGGTGGCCAAGGACGAAAGATTATGGCGAACATAACCTACTTTGCAAAGAAGATGGTGATCGAGAGAGGGAACTTGGTAATAGCTCCCTGCGAACCTGGTCACAGCCGCCTGTGCGATTTTCAACTTTTTCACTCTCAACTAGAGGAGGAAGATGACTGCTGCATGGCTGAAATTAGGCAATGATGATGTGGGGGATCTGTTGTAATTTTCATGAATTAGGATTTGGGGAATTTATACTAATTAGAATGATTTTCTTGGCAGCTATAAATAGTTGTTCATGAAATTATCAATCTTAAGGACAAATTTACCATATGAACCATGAACGGTTCGGCGAAGTGTGAATTTTTTCAGTTTGTTTGAGGGTTTATTATATTTGTAAAGTTTTTATTTGACAAATTAATGTAAGAACAGTTTGGAAGAGAGAAGAAATGAATGGTCATGGGAAGGTGCAGAAGAAGAAAGGGGCTATGGTCATGCATATTTTCTTAAGTAGAACTGTGGTTTTTGCCACTGCAAGGGCACCAGCTCTCCCATGATCACCCAATCCTTTTAGTAGAAAGAGGAAACCGAAGAGTTGGGCGGTTGCTAGGGTTTTTTTTTTTCTTTTTTTACAAAAAAAGAACCTCCTCTTAAATTCTTAAAAGTTTGAGTATAAGGCTGCTGGTGACTGGGCACTGACGTGGATAAGTTAAACATGGGGCGCACCACAATTTGCCCACTCACGCTCGGCATATCATTGCGGTGACAGAAGATTCAGACTCTCTGGATTGTCTTTAAGCAGGCAGGCCCAAATAGATAGTTGAATTTTATGGGAAACTAAGGATTTTCATTTTGGTTTTTCAGATGAATCTAAACTTTATGTGAATTTTAGACGTGGACCCAAGATGTTTATGTGATTTTTGGACTTTTATGAGATCGAAAATCATAAGAATGTGTTTCACACGCAAATGATAATTGGTATATGGGCTCACATTAATTTCATCAATTGAGGGCGAAAATCACAAGAATGTGCTTCACACACATTTGATAATTAGAATCTAGGCTCACATTAATTTCATCAATTGAGGGAGTGTGCGAGTTTTAACATCCATGACCTTGAGAAAATTTTTTTTTGCTAAGTACACCAGAATATCGTTGGCTGAGGGCCTTTTGATATGCCATTATTCGCGCATGGGGAATTAAAAAATTGGGTTGGCGAGGTCCTTCGAAGTTCATAGCTAGGCTAGACAAGCTAAGCTAGTCTAGACTACCTTCTTTCACATCTAGGTTGGGCATCTGGCCTACGTCCATAAAAACATGGCTCCACCTCTATCCATTTAGCAAAAAAAAAAAAAAAATTTTTTTTTTTGTTGGCCAAATGGCTAGGACATAGAAATTAAAGGGCTCTCACAAAGATTCGAAATCTGGTGGGAGCTATGGGAACTGATACCTTATCCACAAGACCAGCCCTCTATTCCTATCCATTTGGTAATTAAATTATGGAAAGACTATCAATTTCATCATTAGCAAAAACTAAAGCCTAGGCTTGGCGAAAATTCGCCTTGAGTGTTTTTAATCACAAATATTTAACTTTTGCTTTGGTATCAATATTTAATTAAGTTGGAAAGCACATGTAGTTTTGTCAAGTCTACTTGAAAAGCTCACATCTGTCTCCACCGCTTTGAAAACCACCTAAAACATTGGTGGGTTATTGTAGTTCATACACTAGATCTTTTTGACTTCTCTAAATTATTACACTTTGACATTTACTATTAAGTTGTTTTTTGCAAAGGTTATATCTAATCTTCAAATGCATGTTATTTATTCGCTGTGGTTACATTTTTAGTAACTGACTAATCTCTGCAACTTCTTTAGCTTTTGATAACTATGAATTTCAGTTTCATTTTTTATTTGAGCATTGATTGCTATTCTAAGTAAGCTGTCTTATGGCATTGTTGCTGCATGCCCTCACTTGCATTAGATTGTTCCTATAGTTTGGTAGGTAAATTATATTTGCTTAAATTTAATATCTACACTAGTGTTCATGATTCTACAATCATGAATATTTGTGTTTGTTCATGCTAGATTCTCTTCACAAAGATTGAAAAGAGAGTCATCATTTGTGGAAACTTCAGAGTCATTTCCATGAGCTGGCTTTCATTGACTAGCTGTAAATGGAAGACTTTGACTTGCTTTTTGGCTTAAGCATGGAAAATTAGGCCACTTGGCCTTTATTTTTCGAATTGACATCCAGTGACGAAAAATCTCATGGTAACCATGCTAGGACCAATCAAGTCTGTAATGTTAACCTGACATGCACTGTACAATTCAAAGACTTTGACTTTTGATTCAAACATAGAAAATTCAGCCACTTGGACTTTCTTTTTCCATTCACTACATTTAAAATTCCATTGTAAACAAACAGCAGAAATTGTCCTACAAAGAAAATTTCCTATCTCCTAAATATATTTCTTTCATACCTGAAGTCCTCGAGTTCCAATCCTCTCATTCACGCTCCCCCTTTGTGAGGGAAGTAGAATTTCATATTGAGGCCCATATATTGAAAATTTAAACCACTTCAAATAAGTATCTTTTTACTTTTAGGATATTTTCATATTCTTATTCAACGTTATTCAACGTAAGTTGATCCCACCATAAGATTTTAACATATTATATACTAGACACAATATTCACTCTAAACTTAATTTATTATAAAAAAATTATAAGCTTAATTTTGAAATTGACATCTTAATTTACTGGTAAGAAGCAACAACCTCCCTTACATGTGTAAGTTACTATACCTCATGCGCAATCTATATATCGCTTATATGTGCGAATTTTTATTTTCTTAGAGGTGAAAAATGTCTTACAACAGGCCCCTTAGCGGGGAAAAAAACCCCAAAATAAAAAATTATAAGCTTAATTAATCTCACCTTGAAATCCTATATGGTAAGGCTTTCAATTTTACTCGTTGGGATTTTTAAAAAGCTGGCCTGCTGACTAGTGACTTCTGTGTGTGACGCATCAGCAATTATTGAGAAGATGGGATTATTAGTATTGGTGATTATGAAAAGTAAATTGTTATCTGGCTCAGATCCTTGAGCATCAACCTCATGTTTCCTTTGAGTGAAAAATCCAAATCATTCAAATAAAATGATTAGCCATACTGCAAAATGTATTCTTAAATTTTACTTCAATAAAAATTATTCTTATTGTAGGATTGATTAGATAATTAACAATATGATTAATGCATGACCGTGCTAAATATCTTCTTTGTCCTATTCTTAATCTTACAATGTGACTAGCTACTGCTATTATAAAAATTCAGGATGTATATGGTACATAAGAAGAGAGGTCGTTTTGACTAGCTTGAATTTTTATTAAATTGTTCCGCTGTAGACTTCCATACCTTTAACTCCGAATGTCTCTAGGTGCATGTTTGGAAATGGTCATTGGAGAGATTCCGTGCTAGTTTTCTTCAGATTCATGGAAAGTCCAAATTTGGTAATTATTCTCATTATAAAATTGATTTTTCAAAATGCTTGAAGGGTCCTCACAATCACAAAGAAGCCTTGTTAGACCTTTCCCCTCTTCCCCCCACTTTAATACCAGAAATGCGACCTTGAGCAAAAGGAGGATGACTAGTGAATGGCCGGTAACTTAGAGATAATAGGGTTTTCTTTAAAAACCTACCTTACAAGTCCAACAATGACAATCTGAATAGTTAATCATGTTAAGAATGCCCTAAGAGGCCATGTGGTCAACATCCAAACGTTGATTCCTTATTATTTTGAGATATCTACAAGAAAGAAAAAAAAAAAGAGTTTAGACAATTCATACTTTTATTCCCCTTTCGCAAAATTCGAACTCTATAGTCTCTTCATAAAGCCTAAAATGACTATACGGTCAAGTTTGGCATCTTGATTCATCGTGGATAGTAAGAATTGCGTGTGATTTTTTTGTATCCATTTTTCTTTGGAGCCCTCCCTTATGGGTCCACAATTACAATCCAAATGGTCCATAATGTTTAGAACGCTTTTAACAACTCCTAGGTCAATTTTCAGTTGTTGGTTCCTCATATGTTTGAGATATTTTTTAAAAAAATTACATCATAAAAAATTATTCTTAAATTTGTGTGGGACCTTCAATGAAAATCAAGCCATCCATCATTTGCCCAAGGCCAAAAATGGCTAGTGGTCTATTTTAAGACTTGATTAATCATAGGTCCTCCCCATCCATAGCCATCCAAGAAGGAAAATGACACATGAGAGCTTAAGTGCACTCTTTCTTTTGTAGATACGCTATCCCTTCTGGCTATGGGAAGTGAGATCTGCCAATTGATTTCATATTAGATGAGCAGCCGTACTATGATCGCTAGGGAGCACAAGTTGGAGCCCCACACACTACACACAAGAAAGAATTGTTATGCGGTCGATCATCTATTTCTACAGGCAGCCTATCAAATCAGATCAACGTATTCTATGATATGTTGTTCCGTCATGTACATGTATCCGGTCTGAGATTTTGATGTTCTTGCTCATGCCCGGAGAGAGAATGGACACGACCTCCCTTCTCCTCGTTCCATTGCCCAAAACAGGCCAGCCGTTCTAAGTTTCGGGGTTGGGTTGGATAGGACCAGACCAAATCGGCTGGAGCTATTGAATCTGAACGGATCAGATCCAATTGGATCTGATCGTAGCTTCGGATCTAATCATAGCTTCAGGTTCAGGTGTTGTATCGCGGCCGGTGAGCAACTAAACTATCTCCTGAATCATCTGAATTCGGGGAAGCTTCAGGTCTAGGTACCATACTGCCGTTAGACCAGAAAGGAGGGGGACAGTGAACCTCCTGCCAAGAGGCCAAGGTAGCTTGCTTACTTTCAACCACTTGTTAAAAGGAAGTGTAGCTTGATTGGCTGGGGGGGAATCAACGGGAAGGAAAACAAATAAAAGCTTAATAGGGATTGCTAAATTAAAATTGTGCCAACTATGGAGGGCATGAGAGATTGAAAGATCAAGATAAAACTAAGTGTGTGTAAAAAACCATCTTGCTAGACCGTTTCTCTCTCTATATATTGGTAGGAAACTGAGATTTTATTTATATTAGAAATATATTACATTCAGTGTTAGATAGTTGAAGTATAGTCTTGTGGCACACTCCTAAGACCTTGAAAACTGGAGTGATGAGAAGATTGAGGCCTGCCTTGTGGCACAACAATCTGAGGAAAACAGAGATCTGTAAGGAAGGAAATATCCGTGTGTCTATTAAGGTAGATGTAGTACATTCCAACTTCTCCATCCCAATGCAGCCCTTCCAATCCTCCTCTGGTTGTCAGCAAGTGATTCCCTTGAGCTCTCGTAGGCTTTTGCAACTGTTTAGCCCTGATAGATTTGCCTATTCCTGGGATCATAGTCATTGATAATTTGGTTTGAAGAGCGAGATGATTCCTCTTCTGCCATGTCCAAACGTTTGAGAATCACATCAGTTTATCGTGAGGCTCTGCGTTGCTCCTTCTGTAGTTGTTGTTGAATTGGGGATGGCAGTTGTGATCTAGATTTCCATAGATGGTGGATGTGATTTAGTGAGGAAATCAGCGATGGTGTTAGCTGATCCGTTGCAGTGTCTGATTGTCCACTCATGGAATTTTGTGAGCACCTCCATTATCATTTTCATAATGGCATGAGGTTCCATGCCAGAGTACCTGCACTTTCAATGGTAGACACTAAGATCAAACTGTCACCCACTATTTGGAGGAGGTTCAACTAAAGCCTGTTATACAACTCTAGAACCTTATATAGTACCATCATTTCTGCCTGGAGGGAGTGGTGTGCAGGTGCGTTACCTGCATAAGCTGTTAGAAGTCTTCACCCACTGTCCCTGATGATTCCCCCCACTGCAGCCCTACCACTGTCATGAATGAAGAAGCCATCAAAATTAAGTTTACTCCAGCCTGGTGGGGTGGTAGCCACTCCTCACTTGGTTCCCTCTTGTCTAAATTTTGATCATCTGCAGAAGCGTGGGTAGGCTTACACATTTTAATCATACAACAAAGTTACAAAATATAATGAAAAATCTTCAGTAGTAAAGGTACACAAGAAACCCAACTCTCGGAATCTCATCACAATCCAAGGACCATCTGTCATTACTCAATGCACACATTAATTAAATGGTTGTAAGCAAAAAAATAAATCAATGAAAGCCAAAACTCTTGGATGCTTAATATGTACCAGCTGAAGATAATGTAAACACAGGAAGAGTAAAAAACTTGAAGAGAAGAACCATATTTTCATATGAGCATACATAAATGGGTTTTAATCCTATGGGAACTACTGTTCTCACAGCATTTGTGAGAAGTCAGATCTCTTTCGTTGGATCTCAAAAATGAACAAATGGTGACCGGTTCACATCATAAAACAGGCCAAAAAGCACTAGAAAACCCATATATGTTTGCTCATATGAATGATGGGAGTCTTTCCGCCATCGACGATTTCCCATGACAACTTCGTCGGCATTGTCTCTATCCTCACCTCTCTCCTCCAGCAATGCACCAGTGAATGGTGATCGAAGCAGGGCTCGCCACTTGTCTCCTTCACTGCTCAAAAACATATTTAGAAACAACCCCTTTGTCTAGAACAGAACCACCACCATTTCCACATCCATATGTATCACCTATAGCAAAATCAACAGCAGGCCTTCAATCATTGTTTCCTTGCTGGATTTTCCCCCTATTTTCTTATTGACTCTTTTTTTTAAATAAATGGTTTTTGATTTGCTGTGGTATGGTTTGATTCTAGTTCTGCTAATGTACATCATTTCATTTCTTTTTTATTTGCAGGGCCTTACATCTAAATGGAGTCGATCAAGCAGGATGGAATTGTTACTCCTTTTGGAAGTGTCTTTTCAAATATGAAATCTTTGGATATCTGCTACTACATCCTTTATTAAGTTTGTGGTGCATTCTTTATGGTACATGTGGATGTCTTGATTAGTTGATCAAAATAATTGATCCAACAGCCCTTACAGTGGATATGGTTAAATGTGCAAATAAAAATTCAAAGATTCTGACAGTCTAGTATTTGACCCTTTTTTTTTTTAATTCTTGGTTTGTTTGCAGGCTTTGATGACAAGGAGACCTCACATTCAGAAGACGAACAACATATTAGAGAGCATATGTTGTGATGGAATGGACTCCAGGCATTGGGAACACTTCTCATCGCGTTTTTTTTTTAAGTGATGTAATCTTCAAAGAAATATAATTTGAATGACGTAATAGATTACATGGAAATGTAATTATCATGATGGAATGAATTCTGGATTTAAATGAGAAAGGAGATGTTAGGAAATGATGAAAATTTATATTTGAGATGTTATGAATTTGGACTCAAAACATTGTTGAATTTTGTAGAATTAATTTTGTTCGTGTTGTTACTGATGTAGTGATATTTTGTTTGTAAGTTGTATGCTCTTTGTTTGGAATTTGGTGATCATTGTTGATATAGGGATCTGCACTGTTGATACTCTTGAATTTGCATGATGAAGGAATAATTTTTTTTTTTTTTTCATTTTTAGCTTCAGTGGCAGTGGCAGAAGGTATTGTGTTGGGATCTGCAACACCAACATCACTAGTAGCAAAATGTTATTGATGTATTAGCTTGACCAAGCTCTTCAGCTGCCACAATAGAAGCCTTGCTCTTTTACTACTTCCATCGTTCTTGCACACAACAAAAATTCATATTTAAATTTTAGTTTGAAACTCATACAGCTTAATTTACACAAAACATATCGACATTCTCATAAAAAAAATATCAACCAGTATCAAACAATTGGAGAACAGAGAATGCTAGATGGAACTACATCTCTATGAATTAAGGTTAGATGAGTGCTTGTCTGAGGGTGACTGGGTGGAGCACCATCTCGAAGGCTGTACAACTGCTGTCCTTCATGGTTATTTCACCTTTACATCAAACAAAACACCCAGAATAGCATACATCAAATAAATATTGGATCAACATGTGGCTACTAAAATTGTGCCAAAATTGCTCCAACCTGTAGTTACCAACATCGAGTTGTACATTCAGTGACCCAAATCTGAAAATGCCCAGTAAAGGCCTTTGGTCATTCGCATAGAATCGGATCTACCCCGAACTATCTTGATTTCAAAACCTTTATATCATTCAAACCTATGGAATTCATAGAAAATTCCAAACATGACAAATTTATTAAAAATAACATCCAAACATCATAGAAGATCATTACCTCTATCATTTATTAAACCTTTCTTAACCACTAGTTTCAATTACAAATGGATCATTCCAACGTTGCAACACTATAAAACTAAAATTATATTCGGATACCAACATTCGAACATGTGTCTTCACATGATGTTCAATCCCAATACATTCCAAATACACACAAAATACAACATGACCAATATAACCTAAATAGTAGATACGTTAAATCACAACCAATGATCATTGCGAATAATGGTGGTTTGTGGTGGGCATGACATAACTAATTGCATTTGTCATTGCGAGATCCTGGTCTATCAAGAATGTGTTTGGTGGGTCTTTTTGCATTGCTTTAAGCCATTTATTGAAAATCCAAACAAATGTATCAAAAGTTTCATTTCATATGATGGAACATCCAAATAAAATTGAGTGATTATAGTTATTAATTCTATTGAAAGCACAAAAAATGAGACCATATCTATTTGTATTGTACGTCATATTAAATGAGAAAACATCTTCAAATTCCTTATATGAATTTTGAAAACAATAATCAGCCCAAAACACATGTTTTATGTAGTCCTTATCATCTTAATAGAAAAGAAGTATCTGGAATCTTTCTCTGTTTTAATCTTTTTCTTTCTTTTGTCTGAAGTATTCCAAAAACATTGATCCATCATAATCTTTTGTTTCTTCCCTTCTGTCTCTAATGTGATTTTGAAAGTCTGCTTCAATGAAACCAACTTTATCTGTCTCACCTGCCTGGACCACTAATAATCCCATTTGTTTATTTGGTCTCATATTAGCCGCTCCATAAGTATCTGTTATTTTCTTTTTGGGAACACTAATTTTACGATGTGACTATAACATGTAAGTCTTTCTAGGGGTACTTAACAAATGAGAATGTTCCACAACAATTTTAAATACAATCCATCGCCCCTCTTTGGTTTTTTTTATTAGAAGGTATGCCCCACAATTCTCTTTAGGAGTGTTCATGGGCCGGATTGGATCGGGCTAAGGCATATCTACGCCCTGCCTACTTTTAGAAACATTGGCCCAGGCCTGGCCCAAGCCTGACACGGGCCATAAAATCTAGGCCCGAGCCAACCCATTTAATCAATCGAGCCAAGCCAGATTGGGCTTTTAATCAATTTCATGGCCTTTTGAGTAATTATTTGTACTAATTAAATTAAATTACATGCATTTTTTACACAGATCGGGCTAGATTAGGCTTTAGGCTTTCTATCACTTAATCCAAGTGAGAGTCAATTATTAAATGGGCCCTAATAACATATCCAAGTCCAACCTAAAGCGTAATGGGCCAGGATTGGGCTTTGGCTGGGCGAGCCCATGAACACCCTTAAATTTCTCTTGCGTATTTGAAAATCATTTTTGCATTGCTCTTTTATCACAAAATGTTTCTTTCTTACAACCGTCTTTAGAACACATAAATTTCTTTCTCACCACTACATTGTTGAACCTCGTCTTTGAGCTTCTTCTAATGCTAAAACCCACTTCTTTCGCATAACTATTATAAGCATTATAACCATCCCCTATATTCGGGAAAGATTGTCCTATTTTTGGTAATTTAACTTTACCGACTTGTGGAACAAATGACATAATTGATAAACGTGGATTTGCATCTCAATTTTAGATATCATGACAATACATGCAAAACAAAATATAAAAAAGTAATAAGAATCTAAATAAATGAAATTGGCCAATTTTGTATAATAGAACTCTGATAAATACTATCCTACTAGGTGTAATAGAACTCCCATGAATACTACCCTATTGGCATTTGAATGTACCCCAAAAAAAATTTTTTTGCTTAAATATTTTTTTTTAAATTTAGAATGAGAGAGACAAACTCGAGTTGAGCTTGGGTTTTGAGAGGACGACAGGAATGTGGTTCTGTCAGAAGCTGAGGTTCTCTCGGAAGCCATAGCTAAAAATCAAGTCGTATGTCATTAGATAGATGTTCTCCATCGTGCTCTGCTATTTGGTCACTTTCTACAAGTTGTGAAGAGAAATTCATGGTTGGGATTTGTCAAGAGGATTAGAGGGAGACCGAGAG
Organism: Sextonia rubra; assembly: GCA_037013555.1. Classification (NCBI taxonomy): domain Eukaryota; kingdom Viridiplantae; phylum Streptophyta; class Magnoliopsida; order Laurales; family Lauraceae; genus Sextonia; species Sextonia rubra. Next base: position 35,294,000 of record JASUAD010000008.1, read on the forward strand.
AGTGAGGGTCAGAGAGAGAGAGAGAGAGAGAGAGAGAGAGAGGCTAAGAGAAAGAGGGACGAATCCAACAATGGATAGCTGAGATCTGGTTTCTCATAGATGCTGTGAGAACAGTTCCCATGGGATCAGTTCCCATGGGATCAAAATCCTACATATATATATATATTGCATTCATCGAGTGATTGTACATAGAATGAGAGTTTGAGAAAGGAAACATTCGGTAGAATTTCATAGCCTGGGATATGGCATTCAACGTAGATCAAGTCCACCTATTTATTTTAAATTAAAATGCAAGCTACGCCAAGAAGATTGCAACATGTTTTAGACACAACATGAGCCCATGCATATCTACAGTATCCCAAACAAACGTCTATATGAACAGTGTCAAAAAAATGTATGTTTGAGTATATACTGTCCAATATGTACAGGATTTGACAAAAAAGTATAAAACCTGAATATAAATCAATATTTCAAAGTACATATCTGGCTTTTCCGCACAAAATATATATATTTATATATATATATAGAGAGAGAGAGGGTACAGGTCCATCACAAATATAGCATAACAAAAATCAACACGATGGCATGATGCATATTGCAATGACAATCCATGACATCCCTAACATTAACCCCAAATAACCCAGGTGATGCTCTATGCGAATGTAGATGACTAGCATACATCATCGGCGGTCCACTCCTCTAGACTCGGAGGAGTCTCTGGGATCTTCTCAATGGGTGTGTTAGTGTTCGTACAAGTAAAACCAAGAGTAGTATTGTAAATACGGCGATTTCATAGGAATAAGCAAATATAAATACGCAGCATGGAGAACATGTAATCGTGCATATAATGAATAAACAGGCATAAAGAATCATGAATAACATGTACATTCAATTCTAGTTGGCAACCACACTCACAACATTCTCTTCATCTTCGATTGCATCAGGCATGACCTAAGGAAGAAAGCATTCAATCGTGTTGGGATACTACAAGAAAGCTTGGCTAAAGGCACACCAACTAGCCTTAAGTGTCACAACCCCGCCCAACTCAGCATGATATTGTCAGCGATGAGCCCATGTGCATGCGCGACAACTTCCCAAGAGGTCACCCATCCTAGTACTACTCTTAAACGAGTACGCTTAACTCTGGAGTTCTTATTGAATCTGAGGCTATTTAGCTTTAAAAAGCCTCATGTTGAGTTAATATGAGATTTGACTTATGAGACCAAGGATCCAGATGCTTCCTTGAAAATGTGGGACTCATGTAATTCTATAAATTGTAAACCCAGGTGTCGAAGGAGACTTCTACATGCGCCTTCCTAAATAATCATATGAATCTTACATTCTCCCACATTGAGAGACAAGAACAATCCCAAGTCAACTCTGAAATACCTAACTACAGTAAGATCCACATACTATACCATACCTGACGCTATCGAGCCTCATAGGACAGAAGTTGAGTGGTGCCGACCATTTCGAGTCAAATGAACAACTAAGAATCATATTTTCTTTCTTTTCATTAGTAGTCATTTGGTCTCGCTTCCATTCATATTGATTTATACTTGCATTGGAGCTACAAAATTTTATTTGGAAATGGTTTACATAGGCAATAAGATGTAATCCATGTGGTGAGTGGTATTATGTTTTTATAGTGGGTATAGGTTAGGGGTGCCCATATGCTGGGTTCAACTGGGTTGAGTTAAGCCAGTCCTCGCTTGGATTAAAATCCTTAAGCTCGAGCGTGGCCAAAGCCTGGCTCGGCCAAAGCTAGTCCTGGCTTTGATTAAAATCTTTTAAGCCTGAGCCTAGCCCATATATTAATCGGTCCTAGCTCTATTTAGGCTTGATTATTAAGCACCCTTAAGTCAGTCTCTAGTGGCCCAACATGGCTATCATGCACCTATTCCTATTGAACCACACAGTTACGTCCAAATGAATCCATCTAAAATGCAAAAAACTCTTTATTAAAAGTGATTGCAATTTTCATATAAAGTTATTTTTTTTGCTCTTTGAGTTTATATTACCTCTTTTTTTAATAAAGACATATAGCTTATTAACAAAATAGAACTACATTGGTGCAACCAAAATATCTCTTGTCTAATACAAACTAATTAAAACGAACACTGTCTGCCTTTTGAATAATGTTCTTTGATAAATAATTTTTAAAATTTTTACTATGAAAGATTTACATGCAACATACAAAATGTAAGAAGGGGAAGTTGCAACTTAATCCACCTATTCAGGCGGGCCGGGCCTTGGGATTGCTACCACTTAGTACAAGCCCGGCCCATATAACAAATGGGCCTAAAGTTTTAATCCAAGTCCAGCCCAATGACTTATACCCAAGCCTAGGCACAAGCCCACCAAGCCCGAGCTCGGGCCAGCCCAGCCCCTGAGCATCCCTAGTACAGGTCAATCATACCAGTCTTTTATTTAAAGCTCATTGTGTTCTTTGTCTCCTTTTCTCTCAATGAAGTTTATCATTACTAATAAGAATAAATAAAAAAAACTATGTTTAGTAGTGGATCATCAGTGCTGTATGTCTAATGATTTCCTTATTTTTATTCTTTTTTATAATTTTATTTATTATTATTAGGAATTTTTTGAAAAGATTAAGCTTAAATATTAATTAAACGGTTTTATGAAGAAAAACCATAAAATAACGAGATTTTTGTTCATAATTTTTTTTTTTTAAAAATTACCCCAGTTGACACTATCATCATCTCAGTTGAAAATATCATCAATTGGTTGATGATATCGTCAATTTCCTATAATTTTTATTTTTTTTATTTTCATTTTTTTCCTTCTTCTTTGATGGTTTTCATTCTTGATTTTGTTAGGTTTAGAGGGGGTTTATACTAAAATATGGTAGATGTTTGAATATTCATTTCAAAATAATAAAGAAAAATCGAAAAGAGTTCATGAATGCATCATAAGTTCGCAAATCACTTAGTAAAGTTTATTCAATATATCTACTATCAAATTCATGCTTAAAATTGGTTCAAATACTCTGACTTAATGGAAAAAAAGGAAATGTTGGAATTTAATAACTCCACACAAATAATATAAAACATAGAAAAAAAATCACACATTTACTACTCAAAAATTGTCTAAAATGATTCCCTGCATGTTGGTCACAAACATCAACACCTATAAAATTTTTCCAAACAAATGACTTCAAACTCTACATGTTCATAAAAGCACTCCCAAATTCATCCCCTCCAATCTTACTTGAAGCCATCACCAAATTGAGAGAAAATCCTCATTTAGGCATTTCATCATATACCTTATTCTCCAAACTCAAACTCTCAACATTCATGTGAAGGGGCCACAAGTGCATAGAAACTTAGCATAAACTAACACCACCTAAGGAAGATTGCCGTAATCATTATAGGAATACCACCAGGACATAAAATGCAACGATTTTCATAACTATTCTATCATTAGGTAGAAGAAGATGGAGTGGAATATCACAGTTTGCAATGAAAGTTGATGACACCATCAACTGGTTTCGTAAAATAAAATGTGTGAATAATTATCTCATCATTTTATGATTTTTCTTCATAAAAATGTTTAATCAAGGCTCAAGCTTTTTTTTTTTCATAAAACTCATTATTTATTCTACCACATTTCCATCTTTACCTACCAAAAGCAATAAAAGAAATGTGAATCCGGCAAGATTTTAATTAATTTGGTGAAGACTGTCTCGTTCCATCACTAGGTGGACCATATTGCTGCTGGGTTTTATGAGATTTCAAAATTAAGTTTGATACATGAGAGGTTTTGTGGTTTTTCAAGAGTCCCACATTGGAAAAGTACCAACCCTTTGAAGCACTATCTATGCATTCCTTCTCCTTTACACTTCAAATTATTTTGGGCTCTTTTGCTACAAGCCCTATGTGTGTGCATGAGCCGGGCTTGACCCGAGGGTCTCGATCCGGAAATCGTTTAACCGGGTGTGCCTGTGTAATTATCGCGTGCAGGGGGGTAATTAATAGGACGTTAACGTTCAAAATTTAAATTCTTTAACGTTTTTTAAATGGATTTTATTATTGAAACGTCTTTTTAAATGGGCTATTAATGGTGATTTTTAAATACACAACGTTTATTTTTACTATGAAAAGGGCACCTGGGTTCAAACGAAAGACATAGAATTTTCTTTTTCCCTCTCGCGTTTCTACAATTTTCTTTCCTTCGAGCATTTTCTGCTGGAGTCCGGTTGGTCTGGACTTGGTGTGCAACCAAGGGAGATTATACTGTGGAGGCCGTTGTATCCTGAGGGCGATTCCTGCTAAAAACCTCATCGCACCTGCGTTTATCCTGAGGGCCGGAACTCGTCCTAAAGAAAGCGTCCAATGACGTGCCTCGGCCAACAACTGCTATTCATGTTTCGTAGATTTGAGCCATCACAACAAGCCCTCCACATCTCAACAACAATTGTGGCATCATGGGATACCCTATCATGAGTATTCAGCACTTTGTGGTCATCTGTCATTCATCATGAGTGAACCTTTGGGCCCCACCGCTATCATCTTAGAATTCCATTGACCCCATCATCATCCTAAATCGTACTATTGCCATTGGCCAAGTCTATTTCAAGTTTCAACCATATGCCACTACACCTACGTACAACATGAATGGCCATGCTTACGAAACTACAAGAGAGAGAGGTACGCATATAGTTATAGAAGCCTCCTTTCAAGTCCCACGTCGCTCTAGTCATAACTTCTTTATGTACTCTAGCGTTATACATGGATGGTGCCGAGCTCAGCAGCGTGACCTTTTAACTCAGGCGCGGGCTTTAAGGTGGTGTGAACGAGTTGACTTGGTCTGCAAGGTTGGGCACAGAACTGGTAGGCTGGCTGGCACGTTCCAAGTTGGGTAGCGAGCCATGTGACTTGGGCGAAGGCCCAGATCTCTTGGCTCCTAAAGAGGAGGGCACTGCACCAGGCTGAGCGGTGACAACCTTCCCCTCTTGACAGTGGGACCCCTTAACAGTGGGAGGATAACGAGCCGGTGCAGTCTCTGACCCAGTACGCCCTAACGGCTGGCTCACCCGGGCCAGCATTTTTATTTTCTCGACTCAGATTTTAATCCCAAGGACTAGTTCAAATAGCTTTATGAAGTTTTATCCGAGCATCTGGGTCATATTCAGTAGCGCCCATATTGTGATTATTGTAAGTCACCACATTTTTATTTCTCTCCCCTATTTCTGTACCTGTTTGGGGAAATAGGTATAGCTATTAGAAGACGGCCATAGGCTTTGAATGGACAACTTGATTGGAAGGTAGGCCGTTGGATTCAAAGACTGTAGCAGTACAGTTGGGCTTGGCGGGCTATGTATTTGGGGATGGGCACGGCCCCAATGAGTATGCTTGTTCACTTGTCTATCATTGGACAAGATATATAGACCCAGCACATTGGTCTGGGCTTTTGAACTTAGATCAATAGTATTCGGCTACGAATCATTCTATATAGGCCCAACTAGATGCATATGAATCAAAAGGAAAGGGTAATTGCTAGGCCATTTTCTTGGATTAGCAACTGGGCCCTACAAGGGAAAGATTTGGTGATGATAACAGGTTGTGTTTGAGAGCTCCAATACTTAACGGCCACGCATGAACACATAATAGAACCTTTCAGCTTTTGGCCCTTAATTTGATGGTTGGTTCTATCATGGAATTTTTCCCATGATAATTTAGGAGCTACGTTTGACCGGTGTGGCTCCTTCCTCCTCACTCTTAGATTCCATGACTGTGCAATGTGTTTAAACTGATGAATTAATGTATTTCTTATTACATATCAGCCAAAGGCTATTATAGTTATTTGTAAATGGAGCTCCTATTTGAACTCAAAAAAGAGCTCAGTACACTTACCCCTTTTCTTTTAAAAAGAATTATAAAATTACCCAAATGCCCTCTTGTTCCTTTCTTTTCCCTCCTTGCTACTCTCTTCGCTTCCCCACTTTTCCCTTCCGGCGACGATCATCGCCTTTGGCAGGTAGAGGGGGACAGTCCCCTCCCTCTCCCTCTTCCTTTCTCTTCATCTCCTTCCCCTTTATCTTCCTCTCGCTCTTCCTCTCCTTCCCCTCTGTTTTTCCTCTCCCCTATCCCCTCCCTCATCTTCTCTCTCCCTCCCTGCATCTCCCTCGGCGACACTCGAGGGGAAGGAGAGGAAGAGGGAGATTGAGACATTTGGGTAATTTTGTAATTTTTTTTAAAAAGAGGGGTGAGTGTATTAAGCTCTTTTTTTAGTTCAAATAGCAACCCTCATTTATAAATAAAAAGAGAATGAAATTACCGAAGATAAGATGAAATACAAAATTGTAGGGGATGGGTGATTAGGATAGATTGACTTAGTCAAGGTTGCTGAGGTGATAACTCTCAAGTGTGGCTGGCCACCAAGGACAATAAGCATGCTGCGTAGAAGAGAAAATATGGAGGCACTAAGAGGCTTAGCGAAGATGTTTGCAATCTAACCATTAGTAGAGACATAGCGTACATCAAGTTGGCACTTGGATATAAGATCATGCATGAAATGAACATCCACCTCCAAACTAAGTAGCACGTAAGTTGTCACACCTGACTGTGGGTGGCTTGCGCAAAGTGAAACCATACTGCAAAGAAGTATTAATCATTATCATACAAAAATAATACCACTTTGATTGTTTCCTTAACCTCCTAAGCATGGTTCAAAATAGCACATAGCGACTACATTATTAGGCATCGCGGTTGAGGCTGCTATGTTATTTTGATAATAGCAACGCTACAATTTTTTCCATATACATCTAAAACATAGTTCTTAAATAAGTATGATGAGAAATAAATTCTCACTTGAATATTTCCCATATATATATAAGCTTTCAATTTGACACCTACATATCCCATATCCCTGGTTTGGCTTGGTAAGGGTTATAGATACAAGCCCAGCTTAATCAACCAATTAAGCAAGCTAGTGTTATTGGTGTAAGCTAAAATGGCCCCTTAGGAAAAACTTTAACGGATTAGATTTGCATTTTGACGGGTTGATTTGTATTATGAAAGACAACCAATATTGGGCATACCTGAATCCATCGCGAAACGGAGAAGAGATCCGCAACTTTTAACTCTCTCAGTCTTCTCGTAATGCCTGCTGATTGATGGGAATGCCAAGCAGTGATTGTATGTGTGAAGATGAGAGAGTTCCCAAGCCTTTTATAGACTCCGCTAATGCTTTCCTCCCCATCAACGGAAAGCCTTTCCATTATCGCACGACCTGAGAGTTTCCAGGAACGTGGCCTTAATGGGAAGACGTACACTTTGAATATATCAAAGTGAGTGGTGGTCATGTGGGCCACCACCCAACAATCTCCCACTTGGTCCATATGACCACCATTAATTCATGTTTATTTTATAAAACTGTTGCAAATATAAGAAAAAAAAACTTTGAAAGAAATAACTCTAACTGATGCGCATCATTTGAAAATACCAGTTTTCATTTAACTTTAATGTTAAGATCCTTTAATCTGTGATAAGGTTAGTTTATTAATGCGAACTGTAGCGGTTACACATCTTAAGTGATATGCTTCCTTCCACAATCACAACATTAATATTCTCGCCTAATCCAGCACTTAATAAGTATCTTTAATATGACTTACTTTAATGGGAACTGTAATGTCATAATGCTTTTATATTCTTACTTTATTTTACAATTACCACATGTGAGCCCTTAACAAAGTAAGAATTGCAAAATTGTTTCTTTATTTGATCAATATGTTAAGTGTCATACATCATTGACCTTTACAAAGCATTTCATTCAAGCCCATATTTATTACATGGTCTTTAAAATCCTTTGGCGCCAATGCCTTTGTCAATGGATCAGCAATCATGAGCTTCGATGGAGCTCCAACAACTGACACTAAACGATCTCGCACTTTCTCTTTGAGTACAAGATACTTTACTTCCAGATACTTTGATTTACTGGAACACTTGTCATTTTCAGCGAAACGCCTAGCAGCGTCGTTGTCGCAGTAAATCTTTATCGGTTCAGACATACTGCCCATAATTTCAAGTCCCATGATGTAGTTACGCATCCATAATGCGTGACCTGTGGCTTCAAAACATGCCACATATTCTGCATCAAATGTAGATGGAGTGATTAGCGTCTGCTTTGCACTCCTCCACGATACTGCCCCGCCGGCCAACAGAAAAATGTAACCTGATGTTGACCTCCTTGTATCGAGACATCCAGCAAAGTCTGAATCTGAATATCCAATGACCTCCAGTTGATTGGATCTTTGATATGTGAGCATATATCTTCTTGTTCCATTGAGGTAACGCATCATTTTCTTGACAGCTACCCAATGAGGCAAACCGGGATTACTTTGATATCTACTGAGCATTCCGACTGCAAAGCTAATGTCTGGCCTCGTGCAAGTCTGTAGGTACATTAGACATCCTACTGCTTCTGCATAGGGATATTTATTCATTTCTAACTTTTCTAAGTCAGTCATGGGGCATTGATCCTTACTAAACTTGTCTCCCTTAGTAATGGGTGCATTTTGTGGTCTGCTACTTTCCATTCGGAAACGTTTGAGAATAGTTTTGACATAGGCTTCTTGACACAACCTAAGTAATCCTCGAAATCGATCTCTAAATATCTCGATTCCTAATACAAAAGTTGCTTCACCCATATCTTTCATATCAAAATTATTCTCAAGATATATTTTAGTTTCTCGAATCATACTTAGGTCATTACTGGCTAGTAAAATATCATCTACATACAAGACTAAGATAAGAAATTTGCTCCCACTGACCTTGAGATATATATAATGATCTACTGGATTTTCGGTAAAACCGAAAGATGTAATAACATGATTAAATTTTAAGTACCATTGTCTGGAAGCTTGTTTTAGTCCGTATATCGATTTCTTTAATTTACAAACCAGTTTCCTTTCATTAACTTGTTGAACAAACCCTTCCGGTTGTTCCATATACACTTCTTCATCTAGATTCCCATTTAAGAAAGCAGTTTTTACATCCATCTGATATAGCTCTAGGTCATAATGAGCTACAAGTGCCATAACAATTCTAAATGAATCTTTCTTAGACACCGGAGAGTAGGTTTCATGATAATCGATACCTTCTTTCTGAGTGAATCCTTTAGCTACAAGTAGGGCCTTAAATCGTTCAACTTTCCCTTTAGAGTCCCTTTTGGTCTTAAAGACCCATTTACAACCAACTGTTTTGGACCCTTCAGGTAGTTCAACGAGATCCCAAACTTCGTTTATAAACATGGATTCTAACTCTTCATTCATAGCGTCTAACCACTTATCAGAATCTTTACTTTCTACTGCCTCTCTAAAAGTCTTTGGATCTTCTTTAATTCCAATATCTGATTCTTCGAGATACACAACAAAATCATCTGAAATAGCTGGTCTTCTCGTACGAGTTGACCTTCTCAATTCCTCTGGATGTTCTTCAATAACAGGTGACTGTATTTCAAAAGTTGGTTGTGTATCTTGAGGAATCGGAATAACAGATCGTTCTGGGAAAACTTCTATATTAAGTGGAATCATTAATCCACCTTGAGAAGAGGATTGAGGCTCATTTCTAATCTCCTTATATTCAATATTTCTAGCCTCAGAACTCCCACTGTTTTCATAATTCTCCAAAAACTTAGCATTATTGGACTCAACTATTCTTGTTGAATGATTAGGACAGTAAAATCGATACCCTTTAGACCTCTCTGGATATCCAATAAAATATCCGCTTACTGTTCTAGGGTCTAACTTCTTTTCTTGTGGGTTATAAACCCGCACTTCAGATGAGCAACCCCAAACTCGAAAATGGTTTAAGCTGGGTTTCCTCCTAGTCCATAACTCAAAAGGAGTTTTAGGAACTGCTTTAGTAGGAACTCTGTTTAAAATATACATGGTCATCTTTAGCGCGTCACCCCACATAAATGCAGGTAACGATGTATTGCTAACCATACTCCTAACCATATCTAAAAGAGTCCTATTCCTTCTTTCAGCCACTCCATTCTGCTGAGGTGTTCCAGGCATTGTATATTGGGCAACAATACCTTCGGATTCTAGGAATCTAGCAAACGGGGCTGGATTACGACCTGTTTCAGTGTACTTACCATAATATTCACCACCTCGATCTGATCTCACGATTTTGATCTTTCTATCTAATTGTTTTTCCACTTCTGCTTTGAATATTTTGAACATAGTCAAAGAATCAGACTTTTCTTTAATAAGATAGACAAAACTAAAACGTGAGTAATCATCTATAAATGTGATGAAATATTGTTCTCCTGTGAAACAAGGTATATCAATTTTTCCACAAACATCCGTATGAATTAACTGCAGGAGTTCAGAACTTCATGTGGCAGTTTTCTTGACTGTTTGTGTCTGTTTTCCTTTAATACAGTTAACACAGACATCGAAATTAGTGAAATCAAGGGTTGGTAATAACCCGTCTTTCACCAATCTCAATATCCTCTCTTTCGAGATGTGTCCTAACCGTTTATGCCACAACTTAGGGGAGTTCTCTTTTATTAGTCCTCTCTTCATGCCAACATTTATCCCATAAGTAACATGGTGTGCAGTTAGTGATTGTGTGTATAAAGTATCTAACCTTAACTTATACAAGCCATCACATAATAAACCACTACCAATCACTATATTATTGTGGAAAAGTTTCAAAGATCCTTGATTAAAGTTAAACACAAATCCCTTTACATCCAACTTTGAAATAGAAACCAGATTTCGGGAAATATCCGGAACATAAAAGGTGTTCGGCAGATCCAGAACAAATCCTGTATCTAGCACCAGCCTATACATGCCTACTGCCTCGACTCTTGACTCCTTCCGGTTTCCCATAACGATGGCTCTTTCTCCATCACTTGGCCTCCGGGTTGAAAGGAATCCCTGCATACAACCAGAAATGTGAACGGTTGCACCAGAGTCGACCCACCATGTATTGGATGGGACATCAATAATATTGGTTTCACATACAAGAGATAATTTTCTTTGCTTACCTCTTTTCTCAAACCAATTCTTCCTTTTGAGGCAGTCCTTCTTGAAATGTCCTTTCTTGCCACAAAAGTGACATTTTTCGGATCCCTTCTTTCCCTTACTCTTCACCGGTTTCTTACCTGTCGGATCTACCTTGGGCATGTTGGCATTAGTTTTGAATTTTCTAGGACCTTTCTTGCCCTTAGCATGGGAGACAAAGTTTACCTGAAGTTGCCCTTCGACTTTAAGCCTCCTCTCTTCTTGATCACATCGTGCGATCAACTCAGTAATGGTCCACCGACTAGAGTTCTGATTGTATGTTACTTTAAATGGGCCAAATGCAGGGGGAAGGGAGTCCAGAATGAATTGGATCAAATATCCATCGGAAATACTCATGTCAACATCCTTTAATTTTGATGCTAGGTTGGTTATGAGTAGGATATGTTCCCTAACTCCTTTTATCCCATCATACTGCATGTTAGTCAATTTATTCATTAAGGTGGCACCTAATGCTTTGTCTGTCACTTCGAATTGTGACTTAATTTCATCTAAGAGTTCCTTGGCATGTTTTCCTTGATCAAGCGATCCCCTAATACTCTTAGAGACTGAAGTCATAATAATCTTTTGGCATTTTTTGTCACATTTGTGCCACTGATCATATTTTGCCTTTTCATATTCAGAGCTCTGTTCGGTAGGCGCAGGAGGCATGGGTTCATCTAAAGCCATCTCTAAGTCTAGAAAGGTTATGGTTAATGACAGCATGTCTAACCAGTCAGGATAGTTTGATCCGTCTAATGAAGGAATAGTTCCTAAGCATGAGGGAAGAGACAAGGATCTGGAGGAAGATGCTGTAAAAGAAGAGATAAACTATTATTCTTACAATTCTATAATGTTTTGAATTTAAAAGGGACACTTACAACAGAAATAATAGTTTTACATCATTACAAGTAACCTTTGGGTCAAATGTAACACGTTAAATTTATTATTTTCGTTTATTTGATAAAACTACAATTTATTAAGTGAATAAGTGAGATCCCACCTTTGGGCATAGATCAACACAAATTCACAAAACATCTTTAATGTGTTTTATCCCAATCTCCACATAATCGAAAGATAAACTCCTTTGGGTCGATTATCTATCTTTTAAGTGAAGTTGCAATTTTAGTGTCATTTATGGTATCTCTAATTCAATAATTGAAACATGAGTTTCATCATAACTGGGCCACTTTGGTGACTGCCTAGTTAACTCATAATTGAGACCTATGACACTAATTTTTAGTCATTTTATGATTTCATATTGTTAAATCTAAACATTTAGGGAAAACCTAACTTTAACAATTATCATATTATTGTGAAAATGAGATTCCCTAAAATTAGTTGTCCAGATGAACATTGATCGAACCATTGATATCACAATAATAATTTTCCTTTGATCAATCTATCATAAGTTTGAATTTTATACTAATTTAGTCATCAAGCATGCATGCATGTAACAAATATAACTCAAAAATAACATGAATCATGTAAACGACAAGCGGAAACATGAATTTGAATGAGTAAAACATGCATGATATCAATATTGAAACATTCAATTAGGAATTAAATTCAGTAATATGATAGATCTCATTATAAGGGACACAACGAAAGAAACGGATCGAAAATCCGATATCATATGTGTCCGAAATGATCAAAATACGATTTTGATCGTTCATTTTTCCTTGATCTGGCCTTGATCTGATTACATTTAAATGATCCAGTCCCATCAGAATGATTACAGCATTTAAATATATCAAATGGACGGTTCTGATCGGAACGGATCAATTTTATAATGACCCAATTATTCAAAACATACAATTATCAAAAATTAATAATACTTTATTCAAATCAGGCCAGGCCAGTGGGTCGGGTCAGACCCAAGTCAGTAATTTGGACTGTTCAATCCAGTCAATTCGGGTACAGGTAAAAGCCCAGTCCATTTAATAACTGAATCGGGTCAGTTCGGGTCGGATCGGGTCAGGTCAAACTGACCTGACGTTATATAAATGAACCAGGTCCGTTCGGGTCGGATCGGGTCAGGTCAGACTGACCTGACGTTATATAAATGACCCGGGTCAATTCGGGTTGGATCGGGTCAGGTCAAACCGACCTGTCCTTATAAACAATGGACTGGGTCTAATTCGGGTCGGGTCAGGTCGGGTCGAACTGACCTGACCACACAGAACACAGGCCGGATCAGTCGGGTCGGGTCGGATCGGATCCGTTAACCCAGTTCATTTTCTTTAATAAACTTAACCGGGTCGGGTCAAGTCAGGTCCAAAAACGACCTGTCCTTATCAACAATGGACTGGGTCAATTAGGTCGGGTCGAGTCAGGTCGAACCGACCTGACCCGATGAGTTCATCTTCTTCCCGAAAACAGGGGCAATCGGTTAAAACCGATTGCCCCATTACCGGATCAAATCACCTCCGACGCCGACGGTCTCGGCCGCAGCGGACTGCCGGCGCTCCCACGGTGCCGGCTGAAAATGTTGCCGGCTGGTTCCCGGCGACAAACAGAGATTTTTTTTTTTTTTGTTTATCCTCTCGGGCGCTGCCGCTGGAACAGCAGCAGCGCCTTGCTGCGCCGCTGCAGGGCAGCGCCCAGTCCAACTGAAATTTTTATTTTTTTTTCTTGCTCTGTTTCTGCAGAACTGGGCACGGCTGTGCAGCAGCGC